>CM076414.1:30590270-31190270 GCA_038363315.1 Mugilogobius chulae
GGCTTAGTGTGTCTGCTACAGCTTGTGTTAGCAGAGTTTGTATTCAATGTTGGTTGCCAGGTAAACACTTGTGGAAATACTCTCTATGTATTGTATTCATATTTCTGGACAAAAGACAATTATAAAACTCTCATCAATCCAGATAGCCACAATTTTGGTCCGAAAAAGTTAATTGTTTGTGGAATCCTAAGCTGGCCTGCAGACTTACAGGAGTTTTTGTCCGATTTAGCCCGATGGGGGCCTCTCTACAAGTTCGCGGAGGCATGACCAGAGTAACGATTTTCGTAAGAGATTTTTTGTCGTTTCTCTCCTTATGTTTGTCATCACTGCGACTATTTGTCATGAGCATGATCGTGAGGTTTACATGTCTGCACCATTGCACACATAAATAACAGAAAAAAAAATCGCTCTACATATCTGAAAAACTACAACCTGTCTCTTGTAGTAGGTAATCCAAACTGCGGGATTCTTTTAACAATCATTACGCACGTCAACTCCAACGCATATGCTCCTTCAGTGATGTGAAAAGCACCAACTTTAGGCCTAACATTGGCCAACACGAGTTTGTTAAAACATTTTCATTACGAGCACCCACAATGTGTGCGTGAGATATCGCTCGCTGTAGCACTCTTTTATGAGCCTCCGCACTCTCTGACACTTTATAAACCTTTTAATCCACTCGCGTTTCATTGTTAACTTTATAACAGCGCACATGCGCTCGATCAACCAATTCTTGTGTCGTCTCTGATTCGTTCCTGCGATGATGATGCGGCTGTGAGACAAATAATTGTGTAAATGTCCTCATGTCTGTGGCCTTTCTTTTCTTTGGCACGTCCAAAATCTCATAAGATCCTAAAAAACTCCTGTAGTGTGCAGCCGCGCTTTAGTCATCTTCACTGTATATTACTGCTAAGCTGTTATATACTGTATATAAACACGAACATTATTCACTTCAAGTATTAAACATGGTCATAAATTTCTCTATGTAAATCAAATAATCAATCAATCAATGACTTTATTTTCCTCCAAGGGGCAATTTAAAAGGCACGCAGAACAAGAAACAATCACACTTTTATAAATATTATGCAGACAAAAACGCACCAGCTGACAGATCTGCAGAACATCGTGCTTGCTACGCCTAAAGCCGGTGTGAAACAGGGAGTACCTCCGATCTATAGCTCTCACTTTGTCTGCTCTCTCTGGGGATTTGGTTCGCCGCATCTGGGCTCATTTGCAAGTCTGACACGAAGCTCCTCATTCACACAAATGCGGGATCCTTCCGTCGGTTTCAACAATGAGACGACCTTAATTGGAACTGGGGCTTAATGTTCGGGCCCAGCGAGAGTAAAGGAGCTGTGCATCCCATTACGGTCCTCTATCTGACTCCACAAAGAACATATTGGTTAGAGATTTCATCAGAGTAATGCAATGAAGGAACTTAATTTTCCCGATCGGCGAGAAGATTGAACATTGCCTGGATCAATTAAAGTTACACTAAGACCCTTAACAATCACATTTCAACCAGAGCTGGGAAACTGGGCAATGCTGAGAACTAAAAGTGAAAGAGAAAGGCAGAGTCTGAAGGTTTGAGGAGCAGTGTGATTGGCTAGAACAGATATCTGGAGCAGGTGTTTGTAATCAGACACACTTGGATGTTATAATCAGTAGGCTGTATCGACCAGAGAAATTCTTGTCGACTAAAAACATGTCCCATCGACGATTAATCAACTAAAAAGGAGGCGTGGCAAAAGCTCTGAAGCTAAAAGAGAGCTGTCAAAAATATTACAAATCAAAGCTAAAACTGGTGGTCGAAAAAGATATTCATTTGAACAAATGAAAAATAACAGGACAAAAAAATTCAATCAATCAATCAAATAAAGTACTTTATTGTCCCTTAGGAATTTGTCTTGGGCTGAGGGCCAGCAGCCACAACAAAAATCACAAATACAGACACAAGACAAGAAAACACAAGACAACACAGACATGGACACCTGCTCAGACCTTGCTACTGCTTTTTCAACAGTATTATGGCAGAAGGACAAAGTTTTTAAAGCGATTGGTCCTATGTTTGGCTGCTCTGAAGCGGCGTCCTGAAGGCAAACGCTCAAACTCTGAGAACAGAACATGTGACGGCATCAGCGATGATTTTATGAGCGAAACATAACACAGAGCTCTTATGAATTGAACCAAATCTTGATATTTTCATCAAAACTGGTTTAAAGCTAAAATGTTTGATCATATACTTAGATTTTGTGTTGAAAATTTCAAATCCATTGTATAAAAAATATGACTTTCTTGAAAGGACATTCTAATTCTTTACTGTGGTGTCGAGAATCAAGGGTAACACTTTACAAACTACACCTTATTTCGCATTAATAAAGCATTAATAAAGGATTAGTTAACCATTTACAAATAATTTGTTAATCATTTATAAAGGTTAACTAATCATTTATAAAGGTTAATATCATATATCTATTAAGCATTAAACCTAAATAAAAATACAAATATTAATAAAACATTAATAGCAATACCTTACTAAACATATATAAATGTTTATTGAATTGATCAATTAGGCCTTTACCAAGTATCAAATACTTTCTTTTTAACCAAACACGACTATTTTTATTATTTATAATAGACCATTAATTGATACTTTACAATCCTTTAAGAGTCAAATTCTATTATTAAACTTATTATGTGAACTATCCCATGAGTCAGTGATTTATTTTGTTCAGTTACAGTTGGTGTAAAAAACAGTTGCTTACCAATATGATGAGAATCCTAAAGTGTAAATTTGTAAAGGTGATTACCAGGTAACACATGTGAGATACTGTTTGTTTAACTTTTCACTACACACAATTTAAAACGAAGAAAGTATTTACTTTAGAAACAGACAAGACTTTGACATTTATCAGAAAACATGTTAAAGACTTTAATATCAGTTTAAATATACATCAGAGGAAGTGGTGTTTAAAGATATACTAACATTTTGCACGCTAACAGTGACAGAGCCGTCGTACATACATACAGTGAGCTATTTTGAACGTACACAGCCCCTTTCCGTGCACCTTTAGCACTTAGGTAGGAAAACAGACTTTAAAAGCCCCAAAATCAGCACAGTCCCAAATACTGCCTCTTTACTTTTAAAATTAGAGACAGCCAGTAGAACACACCCAAATACTGCCTTTCCCCTTATGGTCTCCCCAAAACAACCAAGAAGACACAGCACAGTACATCTCAAAGCGCGCGTCAATGGTTTTCGAATGTTTTTTAAAGATGCTGGAATTCTCAGACTTTTAGTCAAGTTACTCACAGGTAACGTGAACCTCTTGCAAAACGTTGCAGGTGAGAAGTTGCAAAACATTGAGTGCGTTGAAATTCAACGGATCCAAAGTCTTGAGCGCGGCGCGATGTACCGGGCGGCTCCGGTCTGTGGGTTACACCCGGCGTGGTGCACGCAGACGCCGCCTCTTTCCCTCGCGGGCTCCCGCTCCGTCTCCCTGCTCCACCTCCGGACTCCGATCTCACTCGCAACTTCTCTGCTCACAAGTAACGAGTCCGCGGTCCTCAACTGAGCTTCCTCGCTCAGATTATCGAGTCTCGGCTTTTAAAGAGTCTTTTTTTCTCCGTTAAGTCTCCCGCGCTCCAAGCAGGTGCAGCAGAAAGAGAAGGAAGTGTAGAAAGTTCCAGCGCGTAAACACACGCAAGTCACGTGTACTCACGCAATGCGTAACAACGGCCAATCACAATCGACTATACAGAGTGAACACAAAAATGACCAATGAACGTAGTAATATAAGAACAGTTAAAAGTAAACAGAGGCGAGGCAAAAACAAAAACCTCTAAAGATATTATTTAAACTAGATAATATAATTCGAGCTTTTACATCTACATCCAAAAATACATATCATGGATAAATAGTGCAAATAATGTGTCACTGTTGCTAAAGTAAATAAACGTTTACTTACAGTATATTATTTTTTGTGTGACCTACTTGTGTGTAGTGAAAAGTTAAACAAACCTATCATCACTTGTTACCTGGTAATACCCAAATTTACCACTGGGCTACATATGGAAGAAGGTTTTTTCCCCACTCTTAACAAAAACAACTCATTAGAAATGTTTAAAATGAATTGGCAAACATGGAATGTCAATTAATGGTCTATTATAAATAATAAAAATAGTCGTGTGTGGTTAAAAAGAAAGTATTTGATACTTGGTAAAGGCCAAATTGATAAATTCAATAAACATTTATATATGTTTAGTAAGGTATTGCTATTAATGTTTTATTAATATTTAGTATTTTTATTTAGGTTAATTGCTTTGTCAATGCTTAATAGATATATGATATTAAGCCTTTATAAATGATTAGTTAACCTTTATAAATGATTAACAAAATATTTGTAAATGGTTAACTAATCCTTTATTAATGCTTTATTAATGTGAAATAAGGTGTAGTTATTGTAAAGTGTTACCCTTGATTCTCGACACCACAGTAAGAATTAGAATGTCCTTTCAAGAAAGTCATATTTTTTATACAATGGATTGAAATTTTCAACACAAAATCTAAGTATATGATCAAACATTTTAGCTTTAAACCAGTTTTGATGAAATATCAGATTTGGTTCAATTCATAAGAGCTCTGTGTTATGTTTAGCTCATAAAATCATCGCTGATCCGTCACATGTTCTGTTCTCAGAGTTTGAGCGTTTGCCTTCAGGACGCCGCTTCAGAGCAGCCAAACATAGGACCAATCGCTTTAAAAACTCATTTGTCCCTTCTGCCATAATACTGTTGAAAAAGCAGTAGCAAGGTCTGAGCAGGTGTCCATGTCTGTGTTGTCTTGTGTTTTCTTGTCTGTGTCGTATTTTGTGATTTTTTGTTGTGGCTGCTGGCCCCTCAGCCCAAGACAAATTTCCCTAACGGACAATAAAGTACTTTATTGATTGATTGATTGATTTTTTGTCCTGTTAATTTTCATTTGTTCAAATGAATATCTATTTTCGACACCAGTTTTAGCTTTGATTTGTAATATTTTTGACAGCTCTTCTTTTAGCTTCAGAGCTTTTGCCACGCCTCCTTTTTAGTTGATTAATCGGTCGATGGGACATGTTTTTAGTCGACCAAGAATTTCTCTGGTCGACTACAGCCCTACTGATTATAACATCCAAGTGTGTCTGATTACAAACACCTGCTCCAGATATCTGTTCTAGCCAATCACACTGCTCCTCAAACCTTCAGACTCTGCCTTTCTCTTTCACTTTTAGTTCTCAAGCATTGCCCAGTTTCCCAGCTCTGGTTGAAATGTGATTGTTAAGGTCTTAGTGTAACTTTAATTGATCCAGGCAATGTTCAATCTTCTCGCCCGATTCGGGAAAATTAAGTTCCTTCATTGCATTACTCTGATGGAAATCTCTAACCAATATGTTCTTTGTGGAGTCAGATAGAGGACCGTAATGGGATGCACAGCTCCTTTACTCTCCTGGGCCCGAACATTAAGCCCCAGTTCCAATTAAGGTCGTCTCATTGTTGAAACCGACGGAGGATCCCGCATTTGTGTGAATGAGGAGCTTCCGTGTCAGACTTGCAAATGAGCCCCAGATGCGGCGAACCAAATCCCCAGAGAGAGCAGACAAAGTGAGGAGCTATAGATCGGAGGTACATCCCTGTTTCACCGGCTTTAGGCGTAGCAAGCACATGTTCTGCAGATCTGTCAGCGGTGCGTTTTGTCTGCATAATATTTATAAAAGTGTGATTGTTTCTTGTTCTGCGTGCCTTTTAAATTGCCCCTTGGAGGACAAATAAAGTCATTGATTGATTGATTAATTGATTTACAAGAGAATTTATGACCATGTTTAATACTATAAAGTGAATAATTTCCGTGTTTATATACAGTATATAACAGCTTAGAGTAAAATACAGTGAAGATGACTAAAGCCGGCTGCACACTACAGGAGTTTAGGATCTTATGAGATTTTTGGACGTGCCAAAGAAAAGAAGAGGCCACAGACATGAGGACATTTACAACAATTATTTGTCTCACAGTCGCATCATCATCGCAGGAAGAACAGAGACGACACAGAATTGGTGATCGAGCGCATGTGCGCTGTTATAAAAGTTAACAATGAAACGCGAGTGGATTAAAGAAGGTTTATAAATGTCACGGAGGAGCGGAGGCTCATAAAAGGTAAGGAGCTGTCACACTGACACATTGTGGGCGTGTAATGAAAATGTTTTAACAAACTCCGTGTTGGCCATGTTAGGCTAAAGTTGGTGCTTTTCACATCACTGAAGGAGCATATGCGTTGGAGTTGACGTGCGTAATGATTGTAAAAAGAATCCCGCAGTTGGATTACCTACACAAAGCGTTACATTTGTTTACAGATGATGAAGCGATTTTTTTTTCTGTATTTTATGTGCAAATGCAGCATGTAAACCTCACGATGATGCTCCTGACAAATAGTCGCAGTGATGCACAAACATAAGGAGAGAAACGACAAAAATCTCTTACGAAAATCGTTACTCTGGTCATGCCTCCGCGAACTTGTAGAGAGGCACATCGGGCTTAAAATCGGACCAAAACTCCTGTAGTCTGCAGCCAGCTTTAGGATTCCACCAAACAATTAACTTTTTCGGACCAAATTTGGCTATTTTGATGAGGTTTATAATTGTCTTTTGTCCAGCAAATATGACATACAATACATAGAGGTATTTCCACAAGTGTTACCTGGCAACCACATTGAATACAAACTCTGACTAACACAAGCTGTAGCAGAAACACTAGCCAGCGCTGTTGTCAGCTAGCTAACTACAAGAATTTAACAAAAGTTTTGCTGCTAAATTAACATTTGTGAATGAAATGTGTCTTTACAACTCACACACGTTACATTCAAGAAAAACACTCAGACGTCCCGTTCATACCTGATCCAAACAGCTAGCTCTCGTTTTGCTTTGTTGTTTTTATCAAAAAAGTTTAACCAGCCAATTCGGTGACATGCCCAGGAGAGCGGAAAGAGACATCGACCAAATTTCCCTCTATATGATTTGACAAATGATTAGGGGTGTAACGGTATACATGGTCGTAGTGAATCGTTTCGGTACAGCACGTTCGGTTCGGTGCACGTGTGTACCGTTTCAATACTATTTTATGTAAATAAATGTGATTTTGCGCGACCGGGGCGGAACTGTTCACGCACGGCATGTTTCTACACGGACAGTATTAAGTGATGCAGCGCTAGCTTATATTTTGTGTTTTTTTAAACGTCTTCCTTGGACTTTTATTCATCCGCGCTGCTTACTTGATGCCAAGTGAATACTTCTGATGGATTTACATGTCTCCGCGCTCGTAAACACTTCAGAATCATCGCGGGACAAAGACGAACATTTGAACTCACCGTTACCGCCGCGTCCCAGTCACCTGTAGCACACGCAGTCACAACTACAAGGCTTTCTGTGAGTAAAATCCTGCACAAACACCGCTCCTTGTGAAAAAGTCCATCGCCACATTCACATCTCCGCTCGATAGATATGTGTTGATCAAAAAGGACTGTCTCAAAGGCTCCAAAAAACTTAAGCTGTTTCTATGAGCTTCCTCTTGATTCAGCGCCACACTGCACCACGTCATAAGCCACTGTTCAGCAACATTAGAATCACGCACTGAGCAAATACAAGCAAAAATAAATAAATTAAATTAAATTAAAATAAATAAATACAAAAAATACAGATTTAGTGAGTTTTTTAAATATAAATAAATAAATACAAGCTCAATCTAAATAGATTTTGTTTCTTTGAGATATTCCTGCTGCAGGGTATCAGCGTTAAATTAATATTAATAGAATATTGTTGCTTTTACAGTGAAATGTACAAATATTGTTTTCTTTTTAAACATAAAACCTGAACTGAAAGTGTACCGAAAAATACCGAACCGACAACTGTGAAAACTGAAAACCGAACCGAATATGATTTTAGCGTACCGTTACACCCCTAGTATTCAACAGTAACAGAATCATTGGTCTGAACTGCCTTTTGTACTGTATATAAACACATTGTTTCCTTTTCATCTTCTGCATAAACTATAGTTTTTGCATGAACTACTTAACATTATTAGTCTTTTTGATCAAGGTTTCATGCAGAGTTGTCACAATACTAAAGTTTCCAACTCGATTTTCATACAAAGGAATAAACTTGATTCTCGACACCACAGTAAGAATTAGAATGTCCTTTCAAGAAAGTCATATTTTTTATACAATGGATTGAAATTTTCAACACAAAATCTAAGTATATGATCAAACATTTTAGCTTTAAACCAGTTTTGATGAAAATATCAGATTTGGTTCAATTCATAAGAGCTCTGTGTTATGTTTAGCTCATAGAATCATCTCTGATCCGTCACATGTTCTGTTCTCAGTTTGAGCGTTTGCCTTCAGGACGCCGCTTCAGAGCAGCCAAACATAAGACCAATCGCTTTAAAAACTCATTTGTCCCTTCTGCCATAACACTGTTGAACAAGCAGTAGCAAGGTCTGAGCAGGTGTCCATGTCTGTGTTGTCTTGTGTTTTCTTGTCTTGTGTCTGTATTTTGTGATTTTTTGTTGTGGCTGCCGGCCCCTCAGCCCAAGACAAATTTCCTATCGGGACAATAAAGTACTTGATTGATTGATTAAATTTTTTGTCCTGTTAATTTTCATTTGTTCAAATGAATATCTATTTTCGACACCAGTTTTAGCTTTGATTTGTAATATTTTTGACAGCTCTTCTTTTAGCTTCAGAGCTTTTGCCACGCCTCCTTTTTAGTTGATTAATCAGTCGATGGGACATGTTTTTAGTCGACCAAGAATTTCTCTGGTCGACAACAGCCCTACTGATTATAACATCCAAGTGTGTCTGATTACAAACACCTGCTCCAGATATCTGTTCTAGCCAATCACACTGCTCCTCAAACCTTCAGACTCTGCCTTTCTCTTTCACTTTTAGTTCTCAAGCATTGCCCAGTTTCCCAGCTCTGGTTGAAATGTGATTGTTAAGGTCTTAGTGTAACTTTAATGGATCCAGGCAATGTTCAATCTTCTCGCCTGATTCGGGAAAATTAAGTTCCTTCATTGCATTACTCTGATGGAAATCTCTAACCAATATGTTCTTTGTGGAGTCAGATAGAGGACCGTAATGGGATGCACAGCTCCTTTACTCTCCTGGGCCCGAACATTAAGCCCCAGTTCCAATTAAGGTCGTCTCATTGTTGAAACCGACGGAGGATCCCGCATTTGTGTGAATGAGGAGCTTCCGTGTCAGACTTGCAAATGAGCCCCAGATGCAGCGAACCAAATCCCCAGAGAGAGCAGACGAAGTGAGAGGCTATAGATCGGAGGTACATCCCTGTTTCACCGGCTTAAGGCGTAGCAAGCACATGTTCTGCAGATCTGTCAGCTGTGCGTTTTGTCTGCATAACATTTATAAAAGTGTGATTGTTTCTTGTTCTGCGTGCCTTTTAAATTGCCCCTTGGAGGACAAATAAAGTCATTGATTGATTGATTAATTGATTTACAAGACAGCTCTACTTGATGCTTTAAGCCAAGTGTAGGTAGTTTGATTTTTTTTTTTAATTTATGACCATGTTTAATACTATGAAGTGAATAATGTCCGTGTTTATATACAGTATATAACAGCTTAGAGTAAAATACAGTGAAGATGACTAAAGCCGGCTGCACACTACAGGAGTTTTTTGGAAGTGCCAAAGAAAAGAAGAGGCCACAGACATGAGGACATTTACAACAATTATTTGTCTCAGTCGCATCATCATCGCAGGAAGAACAGAGACGACACAGAATTGGAGAGCGGAGTGAGCGACGAGCAGTGCGTGTGTCACGTAATTGAGTGCATGTGCGCTGTTATAAAAGTTAACAATGAAACGTGAGTGGATTAAAGCAGGTTTATAAACGTCACAGAGGAGCGGAGGCTCATAAAAGGTAAGGAGCTGTCACACTGACGCATTGTGGGCGTGTAATGAAAATGTTTTAACAAACTCCGTGTTGGCCATGTTAGGCTAAAGTTGGTGCTTTTCACATCACTGAAGGAGCATATGCGTTGGAGTTGACGTGCGTAATGATTGTAAAAAGAATCCCGCAGTTGAATTACCTACACAAAGCGTTACATTTGTTTATAGATGATGAGGCGATGTTTTTTTTCTGTATTCTATGTGCAAATGCTGCATGTAAACCTCACGATGATGCTCCTGACAAATAGTCGCAGTGATGCACAAACATAAGGAGAGAAACGACAAAAAATCTCTTACGAAAATCGTTACTCTGGCCACGCCTCCCCGAACTTGTAGAGAGGCACATCGGGCTTAAAATCGGGCCAAAACTCCTGTAGTCTGCAGCCAGCTTTAGGATTCCACCAAACAATTAACTTTTTCGGACCGAATTTGGCTATTTTGATGAGGTTTATAATTGTCTTTTGTCCAGCAAATATGACATACAATACATAGAGGTAATTCCACAAGTGTTACCTGGCAACCACATTGAATAGAAAAATCTGACTAACACAAGCTGTAGCAGCAACACTAGCCAGCGCTGTTGTCAGCTAACTACAAGAATTTAACAAGTTTTGCTGCTAAATTAACCTTTGTGAATGAAATGTGTCTTTACAACTCACACACGTTACATTCAAGAAAAACACTCAGACGTCCAGTTCATACCTGATCCAAACAGCTAGCTCTCGTTTTGCTTTGTTGTTTTTATCAAAAAAGTTTCCCCAGCCAATTCGGTGACATGCCCAGGAGAGCGGAAAGAGACATCGACCAAATTTCCCTCTATATGATTTGACAAATGATCAAACCTTGAAACACTTCGACTTTGTTAAATCAAAATAAAGAGTGTCAGTTGTGTGTAATTACTCTTTACCTTATAGATAGATATATTTCTAAATAATCTTTTTGGGTAAAAATTAGTTTGCAGTGTCTTGTCTAGATCTACTTACATTTGTTCCCTAAAAACAGGAAGTGCAATCGCTAATGTTTTTAGAAAAACGCTAGCTTTGGTTAGCTTTACAAACGGCTTAATCTGTGCTGGCTTCTGAAAGTTGTGAAAGCACTCTTCTTTCACTGTAATGAAGAGTTATTAGGAAGAGGCTCAAAAAGCCTTAGACGTGGTGGACAGTTTTTAAAACAAGACAGCTCTGATTAGGAAAAACAACATAAAAAGCTAATATCGAGCCATATTTATGTATTTTAACATTCTAAATAATGACTAGAATTACCAAACAGTTGGTTTCATATATGCTAACTTTACATATACTGCAGGTCCTTGTTGTGTTAAGACAAGTTAATACATTTTTAGTCCTTTTTTATCCACTTACACAAGGCTGGCAATGTTTAGAGTGATTTATTTAACTGCATTGAGAAACTGAAGTGTGTGACTGGGACCTCCGGGTTTTCAGTTCCATCCTAGTCCAGAGAGAGAGAGAGAGAGAAAGAGAGAGAGAGAGAGAGGGAGAGAGGGAGAGAGAGAGAGAGAGAGAAAGCGAGAAAGAGAGAGAGAGGGGGGGCAGAGAGAGAGACAGAGAGAGAGAGAGAAAGAAAGAGGGGGGGGGAAAGAGCGGGAGAGAGAGAGACAGAGAGAGAGAAGGAGAGAGAGAGTGCATGAAGGAGAGGAGAGAGAGAGGGAGAGGGGGAGAGAGAGAGGGAAAGAGAGAGAGGAGAGAGAGAGAGAAAGAGAGAGAGGGAGAGAGAGAGAGAGAGAGAGAGAGAGAGAAGGAGAGAGAGAGGGAGAGAGAAAGAGAGAGAGAGAAAAAGAGAGAGAGAAAGAGAAGGAGAGAGAGCTAGAGAGAGAGAAGGAGGAAAAGGGAAGGAGAGAGAGAGAAAGAGAAGGAGAGGGTGTGAAAGAGAGACGTAGAGCGGAAGAGAAAGAGTGGGAGAAAAGGGAAAGAAAGAGAAGGAGAAAAAGAGAACGAGATGGAAAAAGAGAGAGAGTGAGAGCGAGAAAGATAGAGAGACAGAGGGGGGAAGAGGGAAGGGGAAAGAGAGAGAGAGAAGGAGAGGGGGTGAGAGAGGGAGGTAGAGATGAAGAGAAAGAGAGAGAAAGGAGAGGAGGCAGAAAGAGAGAGACAGAGGAAGCGAAAAAGGGAAAGAGAGCGAGAGAGGAGGGAGAGAGAAAGAGAGAGGAATAGAAAGGGTGAGAGACAAAAGGAAAGAGAAAGAGAGAAAAAGTGAGAGTGACAGAAAGAGAGGGAAAAAGAGAGAGTGAGAAAAAGACAGAAAGACAGAGTGAGAGACAGATAGAAACAAATAGAAAAAAGAGACAGGGAGGAAGAAGGGAGAGAGAAACATAGGTAGAGAGAGAGAGGGAGGGAGAGAGAGAGAGAAAGAGAGAGACAGAGCAAGCAGGATCTAACGCAGCACAAAGCGAGGCAGCTGTGTCGGTGGTAAATATGACACAGCAGCAGCAGCAGCAGCTCGAGCTTGTCTCCTGGAGCTGCTCGTGGACAGGGAAGTCCTCTCACACCACATTCTGCTGAGACAGATCAAATATTAATCATTCTCACTGAGCACGCTCCATTATTCAGCATCTCTGTCCCTCAGGAGCCGCGGGACGTCCAGATGAGATGTCACTCAAACTTCACAAGGGCCGCTAAGACTCAGCTTTCATGTTTATGGATGTTTTTATCTTATCTTCTTGCTTGCTCAGTTTTTTTTTCTTCTATCAGGGCTTGTTGCCGATGTGGACTTTTATATTTTGATTTACTGTGACATCAGCCTGTTATAAGCCATTACTTGTACATGTAGACACTTCAGCAGACTGTGTGGAAAACCAAAGAGATGTGTATGTCTTGTCTTCGCACGAACAGAATAGATTATGTATAGAACATTTTTTTCTTTTGTCACTCTCAATATTATTTACATCATAATAAATGGAGATTTGTCAAGTAAGATGATCATAGGGTTCAACTTTGTCATTTGAGCTGCAATGACAATTATTTAACAGCCGTTAAAAGTTTATGGAATGTCTACCAGAAGGGCTGGTAATAAATTTTAGTTAATTTTGTGAATGTTGGGTTCAAGATATAAAAAAATGTAATCGAGTATATTATTTAGAGTGAAAAATGCCACTGAAGGAGCCAATTCAACATGAAAATGTAAAAAATGATGCAGGGAACTTTCAACTTGGACAACAATTTCATATTTGTGTCACAATAGGTTGTGTTCACATGACATCACAGCAGTTTTCAGATGAATATATCTAACATGTTTTTTTGTTGTCATTCTCGTTGTTGCAAAGTGAAGGGGTCTTGCCCAGTCTAATAGAGGGATTTTCGGTCAACATCACTTTCCGCTCTACTGTGCAGACTCCATGCAGAAAGAGCCACTCTCCTGCTTAGCGGGGAAACTTCTTTGAATAAAACAACGAAACGGGACGAGAGCAGATGTTTGGATCAGGTATGAACCGGTCTGACCAACGTCTGTCGCTTGAACCTTGAGACAGAGTTTTTTTTACCGTTTTTTCACTCAGATGAATATAACATTTAAGGGTTGTAGGGTTGAATTTCATTCACAAATGTTGATTTAACAGATTAATTAGCCAATCTGGGACGCACATCATCTACCATGTGAAAATGACTGCTTATAGGGATGGAAAATCGATCGAAAACATCGAAAATCGCTCGAAGTTCGCAGAAATCGAATCGTTAGGCCAGAATCGATCAGTTTTTTCATGCAGCCGCACTGACTTACACACACACTCTTTGTATAATACACACAATAATACAAAGATAGTCACAGTGTTTAAAGAAACAAAGCCTGAACTTGTGCCAGATCTGACTAAATGTGCTTTATTATGTTGAGTTAACAACTGATGGGTTAACGACTCTAAATTGGACACTAAATATGACTATTTACTGTTCGAATGTTGACAAAAAACACTAGTTCTAAGCTTTGTTTTAAATGTCATATATAATGGTTTATTTTGTGTCTTAAGAAAAAAAAAGTTAATATAGATAAACTAACAAAATCGAACAAAATTGAAAATCGTGGCTGCAAAATCAAAACTGAATCGAATTGTGACTTAAGTGAATCGTCCCATCCCTACTGCTTACAACAAAAAATACATGGAAGAATATGGAAAAAATATGTGGATTTATAAAACATCGTGGGATTCAAAATCAATGAGAGAAGCAAAAAACGATTTTAATGTGAGGTGAGTGAAGTTTGATTTTGGTCTAAATGATAAACAACCAATCAGCTTCTTTGTTTCAACTGCGTCACACAAATAAGGTAATCTGATTGGCCAGTACGATGTGGAGTTGATCTGAAACACAGTGGTGACCAGATTCACTCTTAGCAGTTTGCTGAAGCGTGAGCTCTGGATCCTAGGTAAGGTATCGGTAAAATCCAATTAGTATCGGACTCCCTAATTACTTGTGCACCTGAAGAAACACTACTTTAGCAATAGCATCATACACAATAAACTGTGATCCGCTTGTAAGAACATATTTTGGTGAATCTTCCACCTCTAACAACATCCATTTTTAACAAGCCCAGCTGCCAATCTGAACCAACCAAAACCAACACATCACACCGACCTGGCCAATGACACTGACAGAAATGCCACCAGCAGCCAGCCATCAACTCAGTGGTCAAATCGCTGTTTTTCTAGCATTGAGTGATTTTATTTTATTCTTTGAGCACACGTTTACCACTTTCTAAGCAATATACTACGACATTTCAGCAAAGCAATGCAAAAAAGCATATCTAAGAGAAAGAGAATGTTGTAGGAGGCTTGTGGCGTTCATTTCCACGTTCTGTTGAATCTTTAGATATTGGTGAGAATGCAAACAAGTCACACAGTCCACTATAATCCACAGCAGGTCTTTATGTGTCTGAATATAACACCGCTTTTAAACAAAACACCCCAGAGAGGCTTAGAGGCAAAACATAAAAGTGGCATTACAGAGGGCCGGCTTTACCTTTGCGAGCAGCTCTGAAGGATTTTCACTCAACCAAATGAGCAAATCGATACGCCGTATACAGTTATCCGAGGTCCACGGGGAAACAATTAATATGGCCATAAAAGAGACTTCCTCGTGGTGAGTCTCCGGAGCATCGTTTCAGCAAAGCAAGACAGCACCACCTAATAAAGTCACTATTTCAGCCCGTCCTTCAGCTCAGGGTAATAAGACTTCTGATTTAACTAGGGCATGTTTAGAGGCTTCACTACAGGGCTGCGCGATGTTACTGATTTGTGTTAGGTGAGGTTGGGCGATATATCAGTATACAGTAAATCATTTATCGAGATATTTGATATGTTTGAGTAATCTTGTAGTGTTCTGCAGCTGATACTCAGTCTTCACCTACAACCTATCCCAGGGGTCTGCAACTTTTAGCAGCAAAAGAGCCACATTTGCCAAATTTAAACCAAATCAAAGTCTGAAAGAGCTGCAACTGCATTTACTAGAAAAAATTGTTTAGATAGTTAAGTGAATTTAAATATCAAAATAAATCAAAACATTTTTAGTGAAATAACACAATGTGTAATTTCACAAAAAAATATTTAAGGGCGAGACTTATCCGTTTTTTTCACTTAACTTTATGTAATGCACCTGTGCGTGTTTGAGAAAGAGGTGAACTCTAGAAAGTACATTTAGAAATAGCCAGTATGCATGCACTTAACAACTGCTAATTTAAAATACACGCATCCTGCAAATAGAATAGATGTCTTTAAGTGTTTCCAGGCCTTTTTTGGACATTTTTGTGCAAACTTGCTCATTTTGGAGTTATGTGTGGAAAAACCGCGACTGTGCTGCTGCGATGGTCAAACACTGTCAGTGCATTTTCAGTCAACGCTGCTGTGAAGAGTTGGAAAGCGATCACCCGCTGCATACTGACATCAGTTGTCATTTGGCTCAGCTTGAACAGCGAGTGGTACGATGTACAACCACTTGTACAACAATGCGCTGGTTCGGAACTCGTAGCAGTGGCAAGTTTATCATTTTCGTTTTTCATTTTTAGAAAATACTCACAAGCTCATGTGCTTACGTAGACTAAAGGTTTCATACATACTGTATGTTTTGTAAAGTAAATATAAAAAGAAATCTTGACGTGCAAGTAAGCAAAGACTTAGTGCTGTACAGCTTCCTCAGCTGCAAATCTCATGTCAGGACCCGGACTGCTCCGACACAAAACTCACAGCATTTACCAAGCTCGCTGTCCATATTTGGTGCTGTCAATCAATGTCTGTTCACACCCACCTGGGCGACTCTTAAAAGGTCTCCGAGCATCTCCCACTTTTGCGAGTCTGTTTGAGGTGCAGTTGTGAGCGGAGTAAGTCTCTCCGTCCACTTTAAAGAGCTGCATGTGGCTCTGAGCCACAAGTTGCAGACCCTTGACCTGCCATTACTTAAAAATTCAGATTCTGAGTAAAACATGTAGGGTTCAAAATTGTCATGTAGCCACTTTCCAGCAACAACAACAACAACAACAACAACAACAACATCATCAACATCAACAACAACAACAACAAAAGTAATTTAAAATTGGTGGCCTATTAAAATTACATTTTATCAGTTCTGCAGTTTTAAACAGGAAATCAATGGACCTGCTTCTATTTCTAAGACGTTTGATCAGCATATGCCAAAGTTTCTTCCTAAATATACAGAAAAATCACAATAGGTCTCCTTTAAAACATTTAGATCTGTGTTAAACATAGTTAAATGTGAGGCTGTGAGGCTTTATTGTCCTAAAATGTTACCTTTATTGCTGGAATGCGGAGCAGGCAGGGTTTGTGAGCATTTGTGCGACTGTAAACTAGTTGTCTGTTTACATGACATCTGAAATCAGACTACAATCAGTTGAGATTACGCTTGCCAATTGGATTTCTAAAATCCGGTTTACGACTCCTCAAGTGGTCTGGTCAGGTTTACATAAGCTTTGGAGAACTGGTTTAAATTTGACTAGGCTAGTTAACATGTAAACGTCGTGACTGATGTTGATAAACTTACTAAACATTATATGAGTGAAATGTAACTCCCTGTTATGTTTTCACATTTGAGTCTTAACAAGTTCATTTCCATAAAGAGACAAGACACTCAGCGCTTTGCATTTTTACATAAATAACTTTCAGTCTTTCCAATTCCAACTTTCACAACAGCTGTTTTTTTTTTTTTAAGATTAGGCTGCGATTAACTTTGCAATCCTAATCACCGCATTTCTTTTTTGGCTTAACGCAGCGCTGAAAATCTATGAAATCTATTGACCGTGTTCCCAAACTACAAAAACAAGCCACTCAAAATGCTATTAGTCAAACCAGGCGGCATGCAGCATCTAGGTTGAGCGCAGACCGGGGCCAGGCAGTGCTAAGAATTCATAAATTAGACTCGGGAGACCCCCTTAACTCCGTCTTCTCTGTCTTTGAGGCACGGTGAATCCTGCAATAAATCACAGGCGAGGGGAGGAGAGAGAGGCAGTGTAGCTCCTGTAGCTATAGAGGTTTATTACACACGACATGACATTGGCTGTAAGTGAAGCAGCTACCCACATAAAATGCACGAAAATCTATAAGCGTGTCCATATACCCCTTTAGCGCACTTCTTGATTTAAATGCGCACTATAATTGACCACATGGGAAAGCTGTAGATTAAAATGAACATATAACAGTGTGTATACAGCTGTGTCAATATCCCTTCTCCGAGTTATTGAGGTTGTTAATTTTGCAAAGTGGGCTTGTTTCAAAAAGCAAGCGACAGCAGCAGCCCAACTTCTTTATAATTTACTTTTTTAAATCTGATAAGCGTTGTAGTTAAGTGCTATTTAAATGTAAAATGTACATCTATAGGCCAGTAATAGTTAAAGGAGACTTTTCATGTGTTTTGCTGAAGTTGCTGAATTAGTAGAGCTGCGTACCTAAACAGATTTCCTCCATCTACGTCACCACAAAAAGACATTCCATCAAAAATTTAGAGACAATTTAATTTACACACAAATTACACATTTATCTGACAGTTTAAACCAGCGTTTTTTGACTCAAGTGCCCCCAAGCGTTTTTTCAAAAGAAGTGTGACTTCTTTGGAAACTAGGCAAATAAAAATGTATACTGTAACAATATTGACTATTACACAATTATATTATCTTGTTTTAATTATATTATTATTTAAATTATATTATTAAAGAGGACCACTGTGCATTTTGGAGTAAACTATATAAATATAAGGGCTGCGTATTGCCAAGAGCCGTTCAATACGTACATAGACTGTATAAGGATGTGTATCCTCATACATGTATGTCCCGATACAATGCCCTCAAAACAACACCTATCAAGATATATTTTACTGATCAAAATGAAAAAATGCAGAAAAAACTACAGACAAGTATTGTTTCCAACATGTTTTTGAATACAAGACTCCTTAAAATCAAAGTTAAGAATGTAACTTTGATTATGTAGAATAACAAAATGCAGAAGCATTGTATTTTCACACTGCCTCTAATGTTACGCTCAACTGTTTCAGCCTTAAAGCAGCAGTCCAGATTCAGAAGTGTAATATTTATTATGAGTATCCTGATACACCTCCCTGTATCTAAATGCGTAAGTACTGCCAACAAGAACACAAGAATATTGGCGCCAGTGCATGAAATGTTGCTGTAACAGGTATCAATCCCATTATATTGGTTCAGCCAAGATTGTGGTTGTGCCTTCAGTCTGACATAATGAGATTATTTACTGGCTGATGTTGACCCAGAACATCTCATAATGTTTGAAATGTTATTCACATAAAGTTGCTCATTTGTTTTTTTGTTTGTTTTTTTACAAAATAAACAGTAGTTAGCCGATCCAACACTTCATAACCCATTAACCAAATTAACTGAGTTTTAGGAATAAAAAAAAAAACAACTTTTTTTCATTCTGGCATCTGCTGAGTGTTGGTAAAGCCAAAGTATCGAAATCGGGATCAGGATTGAAAAAGCCTAATCTTTTTTACTCATTGCAAACCGATTTACTAAATGTACTACTACTACAAATAAATTGGTAAAATTATTATTATTATTATTATTATTTTTTGGGAAAGTGCAAATTATTCTTTTATGAATGTCAACAAAGAAGCCAAATAAAAAATAATAATATTGTTCACTGTTACTGAAAAGTGTAGTGTGCATCTGAACCCAACCACCCTGATGTTGACCAACCATTTAAACTGCTGTTATTCTTGTACACAAAAGCAATACTGTACGTTTGCTTTAAGCCAGGCTGCGTTTATCTTAAGCAACATCTCCTCTTTCACTCGCTGCAGCACTGTTCAGCCTTTTACCAGACTTTTTGTATCACCAAAAGCAGTGGGTGGCAGCACGCGTGACATATGAGACTATCAAGTGCCCTGGAGGTTACATGCAGACAATGCAGCACGAGTCTAAGTGAAATAAAGGACCAGCCTTTTGAGTCTGCGTTGCTGCAAGGCTGTGGGTTTTTTCATGCCGTCCTTATAAAATGTGAGAGAGAAAAAAATGAAAAAAATATATAAAATGGGTCGGCTTTGGGGCATTTATTCTGCTGCATGTCTGGGTGAGCAGTGTGGACAGATGGAGAAGTGTCTTGTTCATTCTAATCCACAAACAGTCAGACTCAGTAACATCTGAAGGCTGTATTGCACCTGTTTCTAAAGTAACATGGGTAATAGAGTTTAAGTGATTATAAGGCAATAAAAATCTAATATAAAACTAATTCTTCTTGTGACAATGTTATATTTTGGTTGGAGCTGTAGTTCTTTAGTTGTTCAGTCAATTAGCTGGAGGCAGAAGAAAACGTCCATTTAAACCAGTGTAAAGTAGCACGTTTTCGGAGAGATTTTTAAACACAAAAGCAGAAAAAAAATGTCAGCTTCCATTCAGAGCTGTCAGAATTTGTATCGTGGCTTATTCTGTTGAACCTGAAAACTACTTTTGGCAAATGGAAGCATTTTCTCTGAGCTTGTTTGGCTCATCAAAGTATCTGAATCGATACTTTCACGTAACTGAAGAGGTGATTTTAACATTTGTTTAACGTCCGTGTCACGTTGATAAACCCAGTAGTGACTAAAATACAGTCTTTTATGTGTGCACCTCTCATTAGTGCTTCAGAGATGACACAACAATTACTAGTGATTATTTTATAAGTAACACTGCTAAAATAGTGACTGGGGTATTTTGGACTTTTTTGTCAAAGGCTAGGTTGCTTGTACCTCTGAAAATCTTAACTCTGGTCAAAGGCTTTGCTAAAGCAGGAAATATGCATCTTGTGTACAAAAAAGAACGACAACAGTACTGTTTTAGCTAAAATTCTAAATAAAACAAAGCAAATTGAACATGAAACTGCACCTGCACGGCTGGGTAAGGTCAGGCTAACGTTACACACAAATGTCCGAGTTACAGTTCATAGCAAATTGACATTTTAACCACGATAAATCCGCTGACTTTTAGTGCGTCGACTATGAGCTTTCATTTCTTTTACCTCCCACTAGAGCTGTGACGTCACTCTAACGTGGCGTGAAAAGAGTCCAAGTCTGGTTGATCTTGGTTGTAGGACTGGTCCGTATTAACCTGGTACAAGCCAGATTGATATGTGTATTACTCTGCATTGAGGAAGTCACAAATACAATGGGAATTCATCTCGCAGCGCAAGGTTAGAGCAATATCATATTGTATCATGTGTAAACATTTTTTATCGTTTTATTGTGCCATTATGACCATTAAGAACTGGCTTATGCATGGCCTTCTCTCATTCTAGTTGTGTTCTGGTCTAGGTTTACCATTATTAGTTTAGATCTGGTGGTATTTGAGGGAGTCATGTATTATCTAAAGGGGTACATTCATTGTATAGAAATTTGCTCTAAAGCACTGAATAAGAGTGACCTAAACACAGAGTATGGAGGCTCTGCAAAAGTCACAACACAAAGAATGATAGAAATAAGAAGTAGAGCTTTTATTTTTGCATTTGAGAGTGTAAAATATACTTAAAATACTTTACTTCGCCTGATTTGATAAATAAAAATAATAATAAATAAATAATAAATAAATAAATAAATAAATAAATAAATAAATAAATAAATAAATAAATAAATAAATAAATAAATAAATAATTAATACTAATACTGGTATTTGCACAAGAGAACTTTAAGAGGAGCACAGTTGCTTACTTCTGCTGTAAAATCCACAACACAACTCACAAGATCACAAACCTACAAACAAATATATTTTTGTGGTTATTATGTCACTATAAATAGCAATTTTAGGCTAATTGTTATATATTATGGGCGACACGGTGGCACAGCGGTTAGCGCTCCGGCCTCATAGCAAGAAGCTCCTGGGTTCGACTCCCTTTCTATGTGGAGTTAGCATGTTCTCCCCGTGTCTGCGTAGGTTTCCTCCAAGTACTCCGGTTTCCTCCTACAACTAAAAACATGTCCAATGTGCCTCCCCTCTTCCCTCCTACAGACTACAGATGGAAATTAGCTGTGGTACAAGCATGTCCGCCTTTGTGCTGAATGCAAAATTGTACATTGTCCTTAATAAACATTACCTTACTTACTTGTCTGTTCAAAATTGCAAATTTGATGCTTTCAGGACAAACCGAGACTGGTATATGTGCACAGAGAGACTAGAGAACCTCATCTAAATATATTGACAGACTAAAGGATTATAAACATGATTCATTTCTTTAGCCTATGGCCCAGCTACCATTTCCAAAGGTCAAACCACAAACCTTCTCGACTAAACACATGTAATACAGCCGAAGCAACACGCAGCAGCCTCTTCCCACCTCCTGGAAATTCAACATGACAATCTGAAGACTAATGAAGCCCCGGTGAAAATGAGAAGATGCAGCCTGCCTCATTAATTGCTTTACTGTGCAAATCATATTGACTGAGCGTAGGACCACGGCACGCTGCGACATTTGCAGGTAATAGATGGACTCTGTAAACTCTATCTGCAGCCTGTTGTGTGGTGGCCCCTCTCAAACGCACAATAATGCAGCAGGAATGGGCCGTTTCACTGAGATTTCATCACATTAGAGCCAATTCAGATACACACTTGTGGGATGTGTTTATTGTCAAGCATCATTTTGCACGTAAAAGAGTTTTTTGAAACTGCCAGGTAATAATAGGAATGATTGGTTTTGCTTTCCTGTGAGAAACGAGGAGGATTTTTCTATTATTTCATATGTTTACTACAGCTTTAGTTATCAAGCAAAATGAACTGTCATAGCTTTAAATGTGAAAAGATTAGATGATACATGAGCAATGATTCATGAAAAGCAAACAACAAGAATCTTATTATCTAACAATTTGGGGGGAAAAAATCTAATTGTGAATAGGGCTGGGCAATATTGTGATAAAAATCGAATCGTGACAATCTGCTTTTTCTCCATTTAATGCCTTTGTCTGGTCAAAAACAGACTATTTTCCTATCTTCATTTATCAATGACTGAAACATGGATTTTTTTTGTATCTTCATGTTAAAAATACAATTAAAATATGACAAAATGATCAACTCTTGTTTTGCGATGACACGTTTTGATTAATTGATTATTTCAAAAAAAATTTTTTTTTCTGAAAAGCTGCGGTAGATGGTTTTCTTTCGTCTTCATTTTTTTTAAAAGACTTGGTCGTTTGTTTCTCTCTAAATATCTGGTCAGCCTTTGACAGCTGGATTTAGATGATCTGGCTCCAAGAAAATCGTGATATAAACTTTTTCCCATATCGCCCAGCCCTAATTGTGAATAAACAAGCGTTTGCATAATCATAATTCTGTTTAAAGTTTTAACTATGTCCAGAAGAATTGACAAAACAACTGAAAAAATGATCTGACAAAGAATGAGTTTTGCATTGTATTTGTGCAATTCTAAACTACAAGTATAGCAGTTTTTATGCAGAATATACACCGACATTTTAAAGATTGCAGCCTTTGCGTTTTGCTGATGACATTATTATTATTATTGCTAAAGCTGGAATAGAAGAGGACAATACAAGAACCACACAAGTCGGCTGCATTAATGTGACATTACAACATTCAATACTTACTGCAGATGGAAGGCAGCTAAAATCAATATTGTTATTGCAGTTTTCTTAGTTGTAATACAAAAAGCGAATGAGTCACGTCACAAGCAGACATCATCAGCGAAACTGACTTTGACATCATCACATTCCAGACTGTGAACAATTAGGGTTATAAAGATTATTTCAGTAATCAATTAGTTAGGTGACTATTCTTTAGATTATTAAAACCCCAAGATTTTTGTATAATTTGAGCTTAGAGAGCGTCGCTTGAGAACGTCCTGAAGGTGTAGATTTACAGACAAACTCATGCTTACATCACAAATATTAAATTTACCCGCATTTCATTACAGTTTTTCTCAGCTCAAGACATGCTTTGAAGTCAATTAATGATCATTCAAATGCTAAATTATTTAATTAATTGATAAGCAATGCAATTAACCCATTAACTTGTTGCAGCACTAGAACAAACACAACTTATTCTACAGCAGAACTAAACCAGAATCAAAGTGAAAACAACCACGTATAATTAATATGTGTCTACTAAATTATGCACTTCTTTCATAACGACATGTACATCTGAGTGTGAACTGGTATGCATTATTTATTTCAATGTTCTTAAAGTTAAGGGACCAATTAGTGCATCAGCTGTGGGTGAGTAAGCTAAATAATTGCTTATAGCCTAAAGCAAAACACTACGAGGAAGAATATTTTAAAATATAGCCTGGGAAAATATAAAAACGTGTACCTGGCTTTGATACTAACTACTTGAACATGGGTAACAAGTGACGTCTTCTATTGAGTGTAGCGGGTAATCAATCAAACAAACAGTCTTTTTGTCACTGCATAGGTCCACACTGAATGAAAACAAAAAGGGAAATCTCTGCATGCGACAATAGCTGTGTGTGTAAGAGAGAAAAAAAAAGATTATTTGAGGTTGCTGTGCCGTGAAAGTCAAAACGGGACAGAGAAAGCAAGCAGCAGTACAGCAGTAGTGGTCATGGATAGGGTTACTACACTACACCGCAGTGCACAGGCGGTCCGGACCAGCATGCATGAATGAACACTGACCCCAAAGTCCTTATATGCAACGTGAAACAACACCTGTATCTGTTTCCGTGCATATTTAAAGCAAAGATAGTTGATTAGTAGTTGAATTGATCGGTTGCAAGATTGCCTTCACACTTATTTGGTCATAAAATTGTGCGTAAATGTGCTTTTCCAGTCATATCACGCGTGCAGAAAAAAATAGTGAATGAAAAAAAATTATGTAAAGACGTACCAGCTCTGTAGTCATGTTCTGTTGAGTTGTAGCGATCATTTTTAGTCCGTGCACAGTCTGTTTGCAGCCTGAAGATCCACAGAAGCCGCTGGGCTGCTGTCTTCACCTGCTCCGCTGATCCTTCGCTCCGCAAGTTTCCCACACGGGGCTCTCTTTCCCTCCTCCTCTCTGGGTCTCTCTCCTCTCCTTTTCTCCTCCTCCTCCTCCTCCTCTCTCTCTCTCTCTCTCGCTCACTCCTTCGCGACAATCACTCCTTCAAACTGCACAGAGATTATCGATTGTTTGCAGATTAATCGGTTTGCAATTAATATGAAATCGCTATCCACACAAGTTCGATGCATTGTAATTTACTTCTTATTAATAGCAGCACACCTTAAAGTTTGAAACAGCTTGTTAATTCACAACTAGAAATAAAAATTCTACATTCTGTTTTTTTTTTTTTTTTGCAATGTTTAAAGACGACAACAGTCTTTTTACTCAAACAGTAAGGACTAATTTTTACTACCAAATTCCATTAATCCATGTTATTTACACAAAAAGAACCGAAATTCGTTTGCTTAACTTATTTTTTATACCATACAAAAAGAACAGTTTCAAACCTCTCCGTAGAAAAACGTTTTTTATGTCGTGGTCGTTATTTTTCCACTCTGTAATTCAGAATTTTGCACATGATTTCTTCCCTCCTCCTTCACCGGTTGCTGGTGATTTTATTTTGGAGAACTTTTACCGGATGTACAAAGTTTAACCCAGCGTCTTAATGAATTCAACTTGCTTTACTTGTTTTGATGTGGCTTATTGTACAAATTATTGAAATAACTCTTAAAACAAATGCAAATAACCGGTTAATGTACGTTTAAATCATAAAAGTACACGTTAATCAGCCGTTTATTATGAAGGGTTTCGTCGGTGACTTCCTGCAGCAACGTGAGTTTGACGCAGTAGTCTCCTCTTCGCTCATTGGCTAAAAGCAAAATTTGAAATGCGTGGCGCTTAGGACTTTACGGAAACCAGGGAATGCGGACAAAGGCTTCACTTGTGATCGGCTTAAACAGTTTCTAAACAAGATTTAGCCACAAAACAACAAACAAAGGACCAAGACAGGCAAAGCGTTGCTAAACGAAAAGGTAAGCGCAGTTGCTTTTTGTGAAGTTTAGCTGTAGTGAATAAAATGAGCTTGTAAAACATTAACAGACCTTGTGCTAACGGTACTAAGTTAACGTTAGATCAAGCTAGCAGTAATCTAGTGTAAGTTAACAGCATTTTGCATTAATTTCTCTTATGCTGCGTTAAAATGGTTTAATATTCATTGGCAAATGTAACTAGTTAAACATTCAAAGTCCATGCTAGTTAACGTTAGATTATTATGAACGTTAATACCTCCTGCCCAGATGTCCTCTGTCGGTAACCATTTTCTTCTTGATTTTGCTTTACCGAGCAAACGTTACACGTTCTCTTTCTATCAACTTTAGCTAACTAACCTAACCAATCAGGTCTGACGTTGCCTTAAAGGTGCACTGTGTAACTTTCTGGAGGTGAAAAGCCAACTAACACAATTCAATACAAATAGGAAGCCAAACTCATTCTTTAGTTTCTCATTGGGGATTGATAAGTTTTATGCTGCTTTTTCATGGAAATAAACAAGAGGAGGTTCTCGTTTATTTTTTGGTCAAAAAGTTGCATGGTGTACCTTTTTAATGTTGAATATCATTGACATGACTATAGCTAACTTAGGCTTCTGTGTTAATCTTCCTGGATGGTTGACCTACTTGATTATAACTTGTTAGATAAACCAAATAATCACAATTACTTGGAACATAATTGAAGTCACGATTATTCGATCAATTATTGGCTTACAGAGAGAGCAGAACATCAATGCAGATTAGAAAAGAAGAATGAACTGTTAATATGAAAGTAGGTGACACATCTCATAAAAATGGTCTGCTCAAAATGTCAACACTATACCAAGGGTGTCCAAACTTTTTCCACAGGGGGCAGTATTTTGAAACATACTGTATATGAAAGGGAGGGAACATAATGCATGGAAATAAAGTGAATCATTAAAAATTTTGCATTTGATCAACTTGAACCCATTGATTATTTGTTTCTTTTTATGATGCATTGTAACTCAAAACACTGTTTAAGTAGCAGCTGCATATGCAAAACTTTACAGCAAAAATCAAAGTGAATTTTCTTCAGCACTTCAGATTTGTATGCCTGAAACATATGCAGTGTTTGCAACTTTAGTGTTTTAGTTGCCCTTTTGTATATTGTATAAGCCTACTATTACACATATTTTTTTATGTATTATCAGCTGACAGTCTGTTAATAACCCTGTGTCCATCTTTCTCCAGGTCTGTCACCATGGACACTGCTCTGGGCAACCTTCAGAGCTTATATGACAAGCTCCTGACTCAAGTGGATGTGCTGAATGAAAGCATCGAGCCCAGTAAGTGGTTTTAGTTTTATTTTGAACATTTAGACTGCAAGACTTCAGTTTGTATAATATAACTTTCATGACTCCTCCTCTCTCTTCAGGCTTCATTCAGATGGCTCTAAACTTCGATGATTGCCGTCGTAAGTGGCTGAGAGCTGAACAGGAGCTTGGGTCGTGTAAAGAGATTCTCGGCAAAACTGAGATGGAGAGGGGAGCCCTGGAGGTCAAGCTGAAACACGCCCGGAACCAAGTGGACGTGGAAATCCGGCGCAGACAAAAGGCCGAGGCAGACTGTGAGAAATTGGTATGAGCGATTTTTGTATTCCTTTTGATTCATACATCCCCTATTTTATTGCTTTTCTTGCCTGGACAAATGAGGAATTACATCTTGGGTTGGGTCGATACATATACAGTATTATTCTATTCTGTATGTTGTTTTGTAGAGCAGATAATTGGACAATATACTGTATATTTAAATTTACAAAGCCAAAACAAGGCTTCTTTTTGCTTTTTAGAAAATTCACACAAAAAAAACAGGAAATATAAAGTATTTTCACCAAACTAGACTACTACTAGTTCTTCACCTTTAGTGTACAACCTAAATATTTTATAAATTAAAGTATTCCGTTGTAAGTTTTAGGGTTACTTATGAACTAATCACAATCATCTTCTCTTTAATGTGACTTCAGTTAACTCAGTCAACCAATGACAAATAAAGAGGCTGTTCTAGTCAACAGTCTGTCTTCTATTTTGTGCAGGATCGCCAAATCCAGTTGATCCGTGAACTGCTCATAAGTGAAGGTTCTACCAGTATCCAGCTCAGCGCAGAACAGCGCTCGGCTTTGGCCTTCCTCAACACCAACAATCATGCGGCGTCTAACCTCAATACAAGTCGCAGGTAAGCAAAGTGACGCACTAACTGACCACTTTAGAATAGATGTTTACTTTGTGTTTTTGACTCTAATTTGACTGGCATGTTTTTGATTTTCCTACAGACTTCAAACAATAGATGAATCGGCCTCCATTTTATCGGACATCAGCTATGATAAAACGGACGATTCTTTGGTATGTCCTACTTATTCATGTGATCCAAGCAAGTATATTTGTTTTAATTTAATGTTAAATGCGTTTGACAGGATTGGGATGCTTCTACTGTGAGGACTGTGAGGCTCAAAAAGAGAGAGAAACGTGTAAGTGAAATATCTAATTGTGAATATATAAATACTGTACTGTAACTGAAATGTCAGGTTCAATGCCCGTAATACTAGGGTTGGGAAATTACCATAGTTTCTGGACTATTACCTATTACTTTTTTGCAAGTTCTGAACTCTGCAGTCTAGAATCTAGACAACAATGCAGCTAATTTATAGATTCTCAGATTTACTGTGCAAACTATTTATGTATCCTTTTTTTTTTTTTTTTTTAGTTGGCTTGGCATGGCCTGTTTTGACATGTGCTCTCACTAGAGCGAACAATGCCGTAGTTTTCAATTTCAGTTACGAGAGTTTTGAATTAATGATCAGATACATTTTGTGTTTTGCATCAGGGATGTAGAATCAGAATCAGAATCAGAAAGAATTTTATTGCCATTGTCAGTGAACAAACAGAATTCACAGACTAGGAACTTGCTGCGGTGCTTATGTGCAACATATAACACAGAAAACGCAAATAAAGATAAAGAATCTAAAGAGTAAAAAATATCAAATGTAATAAAAAATATTTAAAATATCTAAAATCAAATATAAGGGCATGCAAAAATAAGTCAATAAAAATTAGGCAGTCAAAATATACACATTAATCAGAACAATCAAAACAGCAGTGCAATCTGTCAGTGCAAGAGGTAGGATAATACTAAGATATTAACATACTGAATAAATGAACGAATGAATAAAGTGAATAAAGTGACAGGTGATGATATGACTGTTAAAGTGACAATGCAGGAGATCAACAGAGTCACAGGTTTATAGAGTGTTCATGAGTCCAACAGCAGAGGGAAAGAAACTGTTCTTGTGGCGTGAGGTTCTGGTCAGGATGGACCGTAACCTCCTGCCCGAGGGGAGTGGCTCAAAAAGTCTATGTCCAGGGTGAGAAGGGTCGGCTGCTATCCGACCTGCACGCCCCCGAGTCCTGGAGACGTACAGGTCGTGGAGAGATGGAAGGCTGCAGCCAATCACCTTCTCAGCAGAGCGCACAATGCGCTGCAGTCTGTGTCTGTCCCTGACTGTGGCTCCAGCGTACCACACGGTGATGGAGGAGGTGAGGATGGACTCAATGATGGCCGTGTAAAACTGCACCATCATCTGGGCCGGCAGCTTGGCTTTCTTCAGCTGCCGCAGGAAGTACATCCTCTGCTGGGCCTTTTTGATCAGGGAGCTGATGGAAGGCTCCCACTTCAGGTCCTGTGTGATGGTGGTGCCGAGGAAGCGGATGGAGTCCACTGTGGTGATGGAAGAGTCTGTCAGGGCGAGGGGGGGTGAGGGGGCTGTGACTTTCCTGAAGTCCACAATCATCTCCACTGTCTTCTGAGCGTTGAGCTCCAGGTTGTTGCTGCTGCACCAGGACACCAGCCGGTCTACCTCCCTCCTGTAGACAGACTCATCACCGTCCGAGATGAGTCCGATGAGGGTGGTGTCGTCCGCAAACTTGATCAGTTTAACAGAGTCATGGCTGGAGGTGCAGCAGTTGGTGTACAGGGAGAAGAGCAGGGGAGAAAGTACACAGCCCTGCGGAGATCCTGTGTTGATAGTCCGAGTGGTGGAGACATTCTTCCCCAGCCGCACGCACTGCCTCCGGTCCGTCAGGAAGTCAGTGATCCACCTGCAGGTGGAGTCGGGCACGTTGAGCTGGGAGAGCTTGTCCTGGAGCAGAGCAGGGAGGATGGTGTTGAACGCAGAGCTGAAGTCCACAAACAGGATCCTAGCGTAGGTTCCCGGGGAGTCCAGGTGCTGCAGGATGAAGTGGAGGGCCAGGTTGATGGCGTCGTCTACAGACCTGTTGGCTCTGTAGGCGAACTGCAGAGGGTCCAGGAGGGGGGAGGTGAAGGACTTGAGGTGAGGGAGGACCAGGCGCTCAAATGACTTCATGACTACAGACGTCAGCGCCACAGGCCTGTAGTCATTAAGTCCAGTGATACGGGGCTTCTTGGGGACAGGGACGATGGTGGACAGCTTGAAGCAGGCAGGAACATGGCAGGACTCCAGGGAGATGTTGAAAATGTCCGTGAAGACTGGAGCCAGTTCCTCTGCGCAGTGTCTCAGGGTGGCGGGAGAGACACCGTCCGGGCCCGGGGCTTTCCGTGGGTTTTGCTTACGGAAAAGCTTGAGCACGTCCTCTTCTGTCACTGAGAAGCCAGTGGAGGGGGAGGGGTGATCAGGGGGGGTCGTACTGTCCGCAGTGGTGAAGGTGGTGAGAGTGGTGGGGGAGGGGTGCGGCTCCAGAGCGGCTGAGGAGGCCTGTGCAGTGGGGTGGATGGAGGAGGGGTGTTGGATTTCAAATCTGGCATAGAAGGTGTTAAGTTTTTCAGCCAGTTGTAAATCATCCGCAGCGTGTTGGGCTCTAGGCTTATAGTTGGTGATTTGCCTGAGCCCTCTCCAGACAGAGGCGGAGTCATTGGCAGAGAACTGCTCCTTCAGACGTTTATTGTACCGAGATCTCGCCTGTTCCACCTCTCTTGAGAACTGGTACTTAGCGACCTTGTAGCCCTCTCTGTCATTGGCTCTGTAGGTTGCTTCCTTCTCCCTCCTCAGCTGTCTCAGTCTGGGCGTGAACCAGGGCTTATCGTTGTTAAAAGTAACCCTGGTTTTTGTTGGGATGATGCTGTCCTCACAGAATTGTATGTATGACGTCACAGTGTCTGTGTAGTCATCCAAGCTGTCTGTGGCAGCTCTAAACACGTCCCAGTCTGTTGTGTCCAAACACGTGCGAAGCTCCTCCACAGCCTCGCTGGTCCACCTCTTAAAAGTTCTCACTGCAGGTTTAGAGAGCTTCAGCTTCTGTCTGTATGAGGGGATGAGGTGAATCATGGCGTGATCCGAGAAGCCCAGAGCAGCGCGGGGCACGGCTCTGTAAGCTCCACTGACTGTAGTGTAGCAGTGATCCAACGTGTTCTGCTCTCTTGTCGGGCATTTAACAAACTGTCTGTACTTGGGTAGTTCCTGGCTCAAATTCCCTTTGTTAAAATCCCCGAGGATGATAACTAGAGAGTCCGGGAAGGTCCGCTCCACACATAAAATCTGATCAGCTAGTGCGCGTTGAGCCTCGTGCACGTCCGCGCTTGGCGGGATGTAAACAGCCGCAAGAATGAATGAAGCGAACTCACGTGGAGAATAGAATGGTTTACAGTTTATGAAGAGGTATTCCAGAGCAGGAGAGCAGTGCTGGGAGATCACAGTTACATCCGAACACCAGGCGTTGTTAATGTAGAAACAGACCCCTCCACCTTTCGTCTTTCCTCCGGATAAGTCCCGTTGTCTGTCCCCGCGGAGGAGCTGAAAACCCTCCAGGTGAAGCGCGCGGTCCGGGATCTGCTCGTTGAGCCACGTTTCCGTGAAGCACAAGACACAAGAGGTGGAAAAGTCTTTGTTTCGCCTCATCAACAGCATCAGTTCATCCGTCTTGTTGCAGAGCGAGCGGACGTTTGAGAGGAAAATCCCAGGTAGGGGCGAGCGAGAGCCGCGTCTCCGCAGACGTACAAGGACGCCGCCACGTTTTCCTCTCCTACGGCGTCTCACTTTTTTCGTTAAAAAGTTGACCAAATCTGCCGCAGCCACTAAAAAGACTGGCAGTAGGTCCGGCGGAGTTGACGTTCTGATGTTTAAGAGCTCTTCACGGGTGTAAGAGCACGCTGACACACGATTTAACATGACACACGATTTATGTAACAATAATGATGGTGATATTGTGAAACTGTCACAATATATCGTCGTCATCACCTGGCGATATTAAACAGCATGACTTGCATTAAAAAAAAAAAGTTTATATTAGAACATTAACAACAAAAACAACAACATACAATTCTAAATATTTAATAAACAAACCAAAAAAAGCCAAGACCTTATAGCCGATATGGTGAGAGAGCTATTTTGTCTGAAGCTATGAATTTACACCAAGAAAAAAAATCACAAAAAAAAAAAGATTGGAATATATGACTTTAATGTTTACTATTGTTAGCATAATCTCAATATTGTGGGCGCTCTGTGATATTGTGATAAATATATCATGAGCTTCAAATTGAAAAAATATCTTTGCATATCGTTATATCCCTATTTTGCATCAAAACTTTACACTTGGTCAACAAAATCTTAACTGTAAACCTATTATGTTTTCATAAGGACCAAACAAATTAAGATTGATCAGAATGAATAGGGGAAATCAATATTTTTTTCCATAATAACCCTATTCTACATTACACTCTGAATATTGTTGTGCCCATAAGCAAGACACTTCACCCAGTTGTTCTGCACGAATCGTTTGATTAGTGGAGAGCTATTAACGAGCCACCTGTTGTCTTGTCTGTTTGATGTTACGTCTGCATTTTTCATCACCGAGTCTGATTGAGGACTCCATTAAAAACCACTGCAAACTAATTTCCTTGGAGAAGCTTATAGAGCTGATTTTAATTCTGAGCGATTATTTTTGTCATTTCAGCGCTCCTCTAGAAATCACATTGACGGGCCTCCAAATGCCTCTAAGCGCTCTCGATCAACTGGAAAAACCTCAGGAGTGGTAAAGATTTCAAATCATTTTCTGACTTGTTTTGGGAATATTGTTTATGCCACTTTATTTGCAAACCATTTAAGCCACTCGTACAATTTTAGGGGAATGAGACTCTGGTGACAAAGACCACGGTGTTGGTTCCAGCTAATGGAGGACCGGTCGAGGCCATTTCCACCATCGAGACTGTGCCATATTGGACCCGCAGCCGCAGAAGGACTGGTAATTAAACCCATCTTTATTGGTCCATGTTAAAAATTGCTTAAAAAAACATAATAAGGCAAAAATGCAAGCAAATTTCTGTATGACATAGAGGTAGAGTAAAAAAAAAAGGGTCATTGCTTTTGATGAGCATGAGTTGTACAGCTGTATGTGTTTATCTTAAAAACAGACCTTCTTGATAATTAGAATAATGAGACATGATTCATAAGACAGTACAGCAATGAAAAAAAATAGTGATGGGCAAAATGAACGATGTTTCGGCACACGCTCCCAAGTTTTTCCAGGTGGGAGGGGAGTGAAGCGCATATCGGAGCTAAAAAAAACGATGAAAAAAAGACAGCATCGGTGTGTGTTGTAGCCAAATCCAATCTCACCAGATCACTTCATGTTTGGAATCTTGTTTCTTGTCTCATCATTAGTAATTATTCCTTATTAAATATAACTAAGCAATTTACAAGAAATATTTTTTTGTATAGTCCCTCTTGTTACTAGACCTTTATAGGAACTACTCAGTGTTAAAATAGTTCTGGGAGTTGAGCTGCAAAAGTCTGTAAAAGAAATCTAAACAGTGCTCTAATATTAGTCAAACTTAATCTATTGTTTGAGTTTAGACGGAGGAGTTGCATCTATAACTCCGGGGCCTGCAATCTTTCTTTCTTCCACAGCTGCGATGGAGTGGGATTCTGAATCTGTCAGATCTGAGGATGTGTTTAAGCAGCCGAGCCTCCCCGAGGGCGAACCCAAAACTCACCCCAGCACTCCCCAGAACAACGGAGGTGTGCGTCTCCACGAGTTTGTCTCCAAAACGGTAAGTCGATTTGGTGGAGTAAACAGATTATGTACAGAGCAAGGGAGGGAAAATATCCAAGAATGCAATAAAACAGTCAAGGTTTAGTTCAGTCAAAATGCATCATAAAGCAAAACTATACAGTAAATCTGAAATAATCAAACTGAAGTTGAGTGGGAGGAAGTCGGCAAATGTTTACAGCTTTGCAAAAGTGCTTCACAGAACAAGAGGGCTGCATTTGAATAGCATAACAATGATTTACAACAAATAAGAAAAGGTTAAAATAACACATTCAGAGTGGAAATGCATTTTTTAAAAGTTTGCATACAATTCTTTCTCTCATATAAACTTAAATAAACTCACAAATCTCATCTAGGCACATCTTTTCGAAGCATGATAAGTAGTATTATTACAAACGACAAACTCAACCCTCCATTTTTGATTCATTTCAATTCAAAATATTATCAAAAATCGATATATTGTACACCCCGTTATCCATTATGGTTACACAGGAATCAATAACCTGCATGTTAAGGAACACTTGGTGGTAGTCGGAGGTTGAGTCATTGAAATAATTCTCAACTAATTTAGTAATTAAGTAAACACTAACTGGTTCATACATAGATTCCAAAACATGCACTAAGCTGAGAAGATAAGTTTTATGGGTCAAATCTATCAGCAGTTTGCACAAAGATGAAGCAGGGAATGTGTAAAGTTGATGTTTTAGATGAAAACTATAATTTTGTCCTTAAATGTAACTCCACCAGGATATTTAAACAGCATCTCTTCCTTCTTTGTCAAATAAACATTCTCTGTTAGTTTTGCGTTCTAAGCAACTAATCGATTATAGCAGGGGTCCCCAACTACCCTAAACCGGTCCGCGGGCCATCTCCTACCGGGCCCCAGAGGATTCTTTAATATTTATTTTTTTACATTTTTATTATCTATCACTTATTCCTTGTGCTTTACAATAATAGTCCCACTTAATCCAAGAAACAGCAAATTCAAGCAATAAGAGCTAAAAATATGCACAATAATTTTTTTTTGTTTTGTTTTTTTTTTTGCATTTTACAAGGTTGTTTTCGGCGCTACCCAACCTTGACCGGTCCCTGGAAAAGAAATTTGTGACTGTACCTGTCCTTACAAGAAAAAGGGTTGGGGGCCGCTGGATAGGGCTGCAACTAACGATTATTTTGCTAATCAATTAGTTGGACAAATATATTTTTGATTAATCGATGAGTTGTTTAGAAGAGGGGACCCCCCCAAAAAAGCCTTTCAACCAACTCAACACCCCCACTCCAAAATGAAATAGACGTTTATAATAATTTTAAGTTGGGTTCAAATGTATTACTTTTAGTAGTGTATTGCTTTATATGACCAAAATTCACTCAAACATGCAGCTTTTGGTTAAACACTTTTATTAAATATTAATGTGTAATTTACATCTTGAAATCATCTTGCGACCCCCCTGAGAAGTCCCGACCCCCACTTTGGGAACCACTGGTTTAGAATGTAAGCGTCACTAGAAGACAAGGATTTTGAGCTGAGAAATTATAATCTTGTTTTAAGTAAGGTTTGGCTGTTTTACGATATGAATGAACAAGGTATAAAAAAGAAGGAGTTTTACTTAGAATAAGGAAACGATAAGCATTTTCTAACTTGAAAAATTTCTCTCTAAAACTTTCTTGTTTTATTGGCAAATCTTAGTGTAAGAAAGTCAAATTATGCCTAGAAACCCGTGTTTACATCATAAAAACAATACATTTACCCAATTTTCTTTTTTTCATTATCATTGCTGGTCAGTCTGAGGTTTTCTTAGTTCAGGACATATTTTGAAACCTAAATAAAAACAGTTACAGATTATTTGATTTCTAAACTAGTTGACAATTATTTAAATGATTAGTTGTGATTAATCAATTAACTTGTTGCAGCCCTAACTGATTATTAAAACCATGATTGCTCAACTATTTGTTTACTGATCAGATCATTAGTTGCAGCCAGACCTGCATATTTGGACAACAACAGGTTTAATTGATTAAAGGCAATTTAAATTATTACAAATTGTTTTACTATAATTAATCTGCACATGCACCAAGGAAGAAGAAAACATGCTTCTTTAGTTCAAGCATATCTAAATACATGTTTCCTGTATAATTTCTTCCAGGTGATCAAGCCGGAGTCGTGCGTGCCGTGTGGAAAGAGAATCAAGTTTGGGAAGATTTCTCTGAAGTGTCGTGACTGCAGAGTGGTGTCTCACCCGGAGTGTCGCGAGCGCTGCCCTCTGCCCTGCATCCCCACGCTCCACGCCACGCCCGTCAAGATCGGAGAGGTGAGGACGATGCTTTCGGTTTGTACAGAGCTTTCATGGCACTCAAATGACACTTTTTTCATTTGACAGTTTTGTAAAAGCTTGTTTCTTTATTGCTTTCGTTGAGGTTGTCTTCTGAGCTTCACAAAAATGCTTGGTTTCATGTGTTAAAGTTAATTAATGACTCTGAGACAAAGTTAGAGGACTTTTGCTCAACATCATAAACATTTGTTCACTTTGAATCATTATTGATTGTAGTTAGACCAAAATACAATAAGTAGTTGTTCAAACACATACATATTGTGCACAAAAATATTTCAGTGACTTTGAATCTGTGCACTTTTACGTTTAGTAAATTATTGTGAGAATATCGTTAATCGCGATTATTTTTGTCACAATAATTGTGAGTGCAAATTTTAATATTGTCCAATCCCTAATCTCTGCTCTTAGTTGCCTCCAGATGGAAATCCCACACTTTTTGAATCTCACCAACAGCTCTTTGATTGTTTTATTTGACAATGTAAAATGAATTTGGATGTATTTTTTCGCCTTATTTCACTAACTAACGAATACACAATAATTAGGGGGGAAAAAATCCTGTTTTTACTATTTACACAAGAGAGTTGTAGGGGGAGCGCTATTTTATAGCAGAACTGGGTAACATTTTGACTTTGTTTAATATCTTTGCAAGTCTCCATGATGATAGCCACATATTTTGGGGCATTTGAAGCTTGTGTCGACTCTTCGCTGTCTCCAGTATGAAATATGGCAGCTCCCCTCCTCCTTCTTAACACATTCCCGACCTGAATTTCTGTCCAGAGATACCCTGGCTATTTTCTTTTTTTTTTTGCAGTGCAAAATGTGTTTGTGTTTCTGCTGCCTTATTTTAGTTTTAAACTTAAGAAAATAAATAATGTTGAGATTGGCTAGTTTAATTACACAAGTAGAGGAGCACTACCGCTGAAGTTTCTTAGTTCTGCTTTAAGTTCGTTCTTACCAGACTAGTTCAGTGCATTTCTGTCTATAATCACATCTCTTGACTCATGATGTTTTAAACTTGTAAAACCTGAGGGTAGATTTTTAAGAAGACGTTTAAAAAGCAAACACAACAAAGGCAAAATGTTTTTTTTTTGCTGAACTAACACAACGACAGGGCTAGAAGGTGCTGTTATAAAAGCTTCATATAAACTGAACGTGTTTGAAGAGAAAATTGCATTGCGTAACCAACCTTAGCTTTTTAAATTTGTTAATTACATCCACTAAAATCCAGCTCGGAGCCTTTGTGTAAATGGGGCAAAACAAATCCTAATTTAATTTCCCTTCTGTTCCAGGGGTTCCTGTCTGACTTTGTTCCAGACACTTCTCCCATGATCCCGCCTCTCGTTGTTCACTGCATCAGTGAAATTGAACAGAGAGGGCTGCGTGAGGTGAGCCTTTTCTTTTTAATATTTCCCAGATTTAAATGGGACTGTTAAGCCTTAGGTCTTAGTTGCTTGCTTTATAGTCGTCTCTTTAGCTCATGCTGAGCTGTAACCAAGACTTAACAATCTGTTCTCTTGGTGATTAAATTTGTAATTGGCTCTTAGGCCACCAATCTGTTTAGAAATGACTATACTCTCGCTGACTGATGTCTGAGCTGCTGCTCTTTCAATTACTTCACTCTGTGTTTGTTCTTTAATAATACTCTAACTATGTTTGCCAACTTAAAAGTCCCACTTGTACGAGCTTGATTACAAAGGCCGAGGTCTGTCGACTAGAGATTGACAGATACGTTGTGTTATTTATTTGATGCTGATTAAGAATTCTAAGAAACTGATGGGCAAATTAGCAACAATACAATATATTTAGACCAAAATTAACTCAGTCCTGTTTTATCACAGATATGTAAGACATGAATTATTATCATTTATAGCCGATCCACAAAAAAGGCAAACAATACATCTGGCAGATAAGTTAGATGTAGTATTTTCTGATGACGACGCATTTTTGTCTGTGTTTTTATCCCTGTGATGGTGACATTTATACTGTGTATTAGCCAGTCATGAAGGTAAAATAACCAGCGTTTAATATTGTCAAATTACAAAAGAAGTCATTGTTGTTTGTGCCTCTGTCAGGCTGGCCTGTACCGCGTGTCCGGCGCTGACCGCGTAGTGAAGGATCTGAAGGAGAAGTTCCTCAGAAGCAAAACTGTCCCCGTCCTGAGCAAAGTGGACGACATCCACGCCATCACAGGACTGCTCAAGGACTTCCTCCGAAACCTGAAGGAGCCACTGCTCACCTTCCGCTTGAACCAGCCCTTCATGGATGCAGCCGGTGAGAAGAGTCTGCTTCAATTAGGCCTGGGCCAGATCGTATCGTGTTTTTTTTGTTTTAATAAGGACATTATTCCTTGCACAGTGCAGCAAAGGCTAAAGTTTACAATTTCTATTAATCTTATCAGACAATCTTACACTAGTAAAGCAATCTTAAAATAATTTCTGAAAGGTACAATTGTGTAGTCAACTGAATGATTAACTTAGATAGTTTGAAACATTTATGTACAGTATTAAACTGACTTGATGATTTCCTGTCATGTGATGTCATATTTGTCAGTGTTAAATGAGTGACTTTGCTCAAGGTTTTTAGGGGTAGTTCCACATCATTCACAAATCTTTCACTTGACTGGAGCAAAGCTGTAATCACAGTTTCAAATGAAACAAATTGTCGATTTCCACCAGCGAGTGTTCCCGCAGTGACAGGTTTGTGTGATGGGGACACAGAGCAAAACCACTGCAGCACAAAATAAAGAGAATTTATGTGAGTCCTTGAAACTCCTGAGACTCTGTAGTGGAGAGTGAAACTGCCCCCAGTGGACACATTCACTCTGAGTTTGTGGGCTTTGTTTTGATGTGACAAGTTCCCTCTAATGATGGGATTTACAGGATATTCTTCACCTATTTCTACTTGGTTTGAGAGTTCAGTGGATTTATAAGAGCAGCATTTTGACCAGAAGTGTTCTATGTTCCAGAGATTTCTGATGATGACAACAGCATTGCTCTGATGTACCAGACCATTGGAAACCTGCCACAGCCAAACAGAGACACTCTGGCTTTCCTGGTGCTTCACCTGCAGAGGTAAGAGTCTATTTATATACTATTGATATTTCTCTATTGGCAGGACTTGTAATGAACAATATAGGTCGAAATGGAATGTCAAAACACGATTGTTACAATGGAAATCTATATAGGCACATTAAACAGCAGGATGTTGAGCCAGTTGGTTTGTGTTGTCTGTTGTTAAATCGAACGTTGGGTTTCTCTGTTGCTTCTGGCATTGACCTGTAAACATGAGATATACATATTTACTCCCGCTCACAAGGTATTGGTCGACCATGAGTTGTCGTATTTTACATGATGTTGCCTTGAAAGGAAGAACACAAGTGCTTCCCATGTGTCATCGTTACTGATGAGACTCACCTGAACTACAAACCCACTATAACATACAGACTCAGGTGCAGCTACAACATTCTTTGGTCACATCGATGATCATTGCATTTTCATAATGGACTACTGCTATAAAAATGTATTTATTTTTGTCAATGTTTCCATCCAATAGGTTCTGTTCATGTGATGTCACAATGATCTATACATCTAAAATATTTTCAGACATTGTTTTAATGATTTGTTGTTGTACAAATAGAGGTGTGCAATATATTTGTTGTCTTGAATATATGCAAAAACGGATTATCGAGTATATTGTTTGTAGAGAAAGATGCAACAAAATGCAAGTTTGTTTTAAAAAGAAAGAAAATTAATAAAGTTACATTGTGAATGTTGAAATATTTTAGTAAAATTATCACATTCGTTTCTTAGTTGACCAAAAATGTTATTACTGTCATTTCTGCCCTATTGAGCGCACCTGAATATAAGCCGCACCCACTAGATTTAAGTACGAAGAATGATCAAGTACATATATAAGCCGCACTTGTTAATAGAAAGTCTATGAGAATCTATAATTTTGCTGCATTGCCTTATAAGCCGCATAGTTCAAAGCTTGAGAAAAAAGTAGCGTCTTATAGCCCAGAAATTACGGTAGTTAGAAAGCACATTTTAAGTAAATTTATTCAGATTATTATAATTTTTTTTTAACACAAAAGTCTCATTTGGCTGTTTTTCTTTTTCTTAATGAGTAGTTAATTAGTATGCAAACATCTGAGCTTGTGGTCTTGTGAATGCAGTTTGGGTCAGATCTTTGGTCACATCATTGAGGCACTTGCTAGTTTTGTTTTTAGGTGACTAATAAATTGGTAGCACATGTCTTAAGTCAGTCAAGATTGTCTATAATTAACCCAGTAAAGCCCAGTTTTCTGATCATTAAGCTTCAACTAATACATTTAAAGACCTGCTTGATTGATATTGATATTCATTTTGTCAATATTGCCCGGGAGTTTAGTCTAATAAAAATAATCAGGTTGAAAATGTGTGAAACAACCTTTATATCTTGTATCTTTTTCAAGGTTCTTTAATATTCAATCAAGCCATTTTCCTGTAAAACATGCCTATAATGTGTTATACTTTTGTGAACAGAGTGGCCGACAGTGAGGAAACCCGCATGGACATCAGTAACCTCGCTCGAGTGTTCGGTCCAACCATAGTGGGCCACGCCGTCCCAAACCCAGAGCCTATGACCATCCTCCAGGACACCAAGAGACAACCCAAGGTCCACTCACTTTAGTTTAGCTGTGTAGTGTAACTAGTATATCCTTTAAGATATTTAAACTCTAGCACATGCACAAAAAAGACAGATGAGTTAGTAAAAAAAAAGACAGATGAGATATTCTCAGTCTACACAGTGTTTTCCACAGGTTTATACTGAGACTGTGGTGGTGCAAGTGATTTGAAGTGTTTGATTATGTTTATTTAATGCAGTTTTGGTGTTATAAAAGTCACTTACTGCCTTTATTATTAAAAACATTTCTTGCGGAATAAATATATTTACGTACTTGTAGTGCAGATTGAATACTTTTACCTATGCTGTACTCCAATGCTACAGCCTTAAAGTATCAATATCAACAAGACTTTATTGTTCAGCTTGTTTTAGACCACCATAGTCTCTTCTATTAATGGGAAACGCTGCTGCAGCTTCATTTCAAACAAATTTAGTTCAAGTTTACATGTTCAGTACATGATTTTTTTGTTCCAACAATGACGAGCTTTTTCTAAACTATCGCCAAACAAATTAGCTGCCAGTTTCATCACAAGTTTCCAGCGAGTATTTGACTGCCACCAACACAGATCTTTGTTTTAAAATTCTAAAATACTAGAGCATGATCAGAGCGTTTAATCCTCCGCTGTTGTGCCAGAGACGTTTTTACATCCAGTCTGCTCTTTTTGGCACAAGTGTGAGGCTCTGAAATCTCATTAACTCAGTGGTGTTTTCTGACTGTGTCCCCGTGAAGGTCGTAGAGCGTCTGCTGTCTCTGCCTGTCAGTTACTGGGGCCAGTTTGTGACGGCCGACAGCGCTCAGCCAAACCTGGACCACCTGATTATTGAGAACGCAAACTGCTACGCCACTCCTGAGAGAGGTAAGAAAGAATCACTTTGTCATTTATCCACTACAGACGACGTCACTCTATTCTGATTGCCCGTCAGTGAATGAAATCAGGTCAAATAAATTAGCTTTTGTAGTGTAGATTCCATCTAGTGACTTACAAACAACATTGTAAATGTTTAAATAAATGTAGAAGGTGATATTGTAGTCGATTAATCATTAATGTCTTAATTGAGAAATTCTTTCTTTTTCTACATGAAAATTTCGCTTATCTGCATTTTTTCTTTATAAATAATAGTTTAGCATGCAAACCTCTGAGTTTGTGGTCTTGTGAGGGCACTAGTTTTGAAAAGGAGCACATGTCTTAAGTCAACTACAGCCTAATTTTCTTATTAAGCTTCAACTATTTAATTATGTGTTTGAACATTTTCTGGTTGGTTTGAAAGAATTGTCTGAATAATTGAGATGTGCCAAAAAGCTATCAAGATATCCATTTTTGTCAATATGGCCCAGCCCTAGTTACAAGATAAATTGGCAAATGTTATACTTTAGTTGAACCATTTCTATGATAATTATTTATTGACTGTGTTAAATGATTTTTAAAACTCCCAGGAAACTGTGTCAGTTGAAAATTGTCTCTTTCTATATAGTGCTTTTCCACCTTACAAGGCTCTCAAAGCACTTTACAGTAAGGGATCCACTCACACAGGTTACGCATACTGAGGCAATGTGGGTTAAGGGTCTTGCCCAAGAACACATCAATCAAATTTTGTCGTCCCACTGTGGCTCCTGGTGGTCTCCCATCCAAGTACTAACCAGGCTTATCTTGCTTAGCTTCTGAGATCTAACGGGATCAGGCTTTGACAAGCAGGTATGGCCACATGGTTGTGTGAAATTGTCCTTGGATTTTGGCGTTTTTTGATGACACATCAAATGCCGTTCCTGTAATTTTCTACTTTTGTTTGCAATTTTTTTTTTGTAATTTACAACTTAACTGCTGTAAAACTATGATAAATATTTACCAGAAGGACTATCACAATAAACTATAAATATTGCCCAGCTCTTATATAGGCTTTATCTAAGTTGTTGCTGTTGTTTTAATTGAGTCAGGCTGATTTGCCTTTTGTTTTTGTTTTACGTTCACAGTGAGCATGTTGGGTCCTCTGACGACCCCAGAGCATCAGCTCAGTAAAACTCCATCCTCCAGCTCCTTGACTCAGCGCATGAAGTCTTTCACACCAAGGTAACAAAACATGTATATTCTGGACAATATCTAATTATAGACGTTATTAACAATGTTTTTTTATCAATATTGTTCCAGATTTGGGAGCAAAAGCAAGTCTGCTGTGGGATTTCCTCATCAAGGGAAATTCTTTGCGTCTCCTCTTCTGAAATAAACCAAATACAATCCATCTTAATCATTTGTACAGCAATAACCTGCTAAGAATTAACTTCACATTTAACCTGCTTTAATATATTATAGACCGCACATTGTTTTTATGAGTGGCAAGTTTATACATTTATATTTTTGTTTTTGAAGATTATCTATGCTTCATTTTGACACTCGATGGTCATTTTCAGTTACTACATTGTGCATAGATTTGTCGTTTTAAAAGGGATTTGTGACACGGATCAGCTTCAGCTCATGTGTCACTCAGAAGTTGAACTGATTCGAGTCTGTGCCCAGTTTGAAGAAAAGCGTGCTGTGTTTTAATTTTTTTTCATTTGTATTTAATGTCTTGTGTTTTAAGACTCTTTAACGGCTCCGGATCAACTGTACATGTGTAAGTTCTGTGGTGCTCTGTCAGAAATACTAATGATCAGTCACTGTCTTTTACTCACGTTGATTTACTTGGGAGCATTTTTACTGAAAAACTGTACTCTTTACTAATTTGATCTGTGTAAATTATAAAATACAGTATATTCTGTGAGTTCTTGCTGTCTTTTTTTTTAAACTGTCTTTAAAGGGGCTAGTCTAACTGTTTGTAATATGTTTCCTCATCAAAAACACAGCTAGAGTTGAGTTTTGTTTAATTTACAAGTTTAACACAAATCTTGTATATGCTGTTCCATCTAAAGACCGATATATCAGCCTCAATTTTGGCCGATATCTGATCAAGGAGTTGTTTGGGCTTTTCCTAGTTACACTCACAGTGATCAGCTGAGTCTGAGTTGGTTTGGAGAGAAACTATAAAACTATTTCTCCATTCCTAAGTCTGCAGTTTTAATTTTATCATTAACATGTCTTTAAAGCAAACCCTGAATATAATCACATGTTTATCCTAAATCACTTATAATATCATCACTTTTATAAATACAGGACAAAAACCTTGGAAGTATTTGTAGTTTTATTAAAATTGTGTTTTAAAGAAATCACATGGAGGCTGCCATTACCTTGACATAAAATAGTGTTGTCAAGGTAACAGGCAGTAGCAGGTAACTTAAGCAACATGAATTCCTGGGTTAAACCTTTTCAGTTTGAGCCGGAGCAAAGCCAAATACAGAACGATTATGTGGAATCTAGTAAAACTGAAGATAATCAAGAGGAAGAGGCAAGAACTGGACACTGTCAGTGGTGTTTTTGTTTCAACTGTTCACAGATGAAATTGTGGGAGTAACCATGGAAACACTATTTTATGTCATCAACCAAAATGGCGGCTCCCAGTGGCTTGAAAACAACATAAACAATGACAATTTTACAAAAAAATAGTAAGTTATATATTTGAAATTTATTTTAACAAGCATGACCAGTACTAGTGTTTTAGCCACATTTGTTTTCATAACCAGGGTTCCCTTTAAGTTTGATTCTTTGGCTGCAGCACAAGCTTTGTTTGTCAGTGTGAACAATATGAATGTCTCATGACAATATGAAATTATTGTCTCTAAGACTAAAGGAATTTAGTTGATCAGTCGAGACAAAAACACAATTTTGTATTGGTCGACTCATTAATTTATTAAGATTATAAGGATTTACAGAAAACTGAAAAATTTGTGAGTTGGCTGACAATTTTGGGTCAAATCATTAGGTTAGTGTGGCTTTTTCAAACACATTTTTGATTTTGCCTAATGTCCAATAGATTTTTAGTCTTTTGAAGCCTTGTTACGGTCTGATAAAAAATCTGATCAAAATATAAATTTCGTTTGCCAACATTTAAAGCGCCCTCTTTTAGTCGATTGATTGATTGTTGAGACACGTCTATAGTTGACCAAGAAATTTTTACAGCTCCAAATAAATATTAAAGATCTACGTCTTTACTTTGAGCAGGAATGCATAAATACAAAATGGACTGTAACTGTATTTGGCCCAGAGGAGCAGACCAATAAGTTTGAACTTTCGTCTTTTTGGATTCTCGGAATGTCTTGCCTTGAATTCAGAACCCACTCTTCAAGCAACTGAATATAATGATCGATACAACATATTTATTTTGTCAATATTCTGTTGCCTGCTTATATGTACAGAACTTCAGATGTAAAATGACTGACAAAATTGAGAAGAACAGTTAAAAATGTAAACTTTATTGGTCCACAGCTCTTCATGTGTCTTAAAAAATCTTCGGCCAGAGCACAGGTGTATTCTTGACGTAGTTCTGATATCCTGGGTCAGATCCCCACTTCGTCGCAGCTTGTTTCTCCAGGATGGGCACTCCGCTCACGTAATTGAGCAGAAACCACACAAACATGGGCGAAACGACGCTCAGATATTGCTTTCCCTGCATCACTGACGACGCCGAGAGCCAGAGGCCAGACCACTGCAGGATCTCGCCAAAATAGTTGGGGTGCCTGCTGTACGCCCAGAGCCCGGACTGAATGAACTTGCCCTGAGGGAAACGGACATAAATTAGATTACACAGTGGTTGCACGAGGCATTAATGCAGTGTGGAAGGTCTATAGGCTGAAACCAGATGTCAGAATCTCGGTGGAGGGCAGAGGCCTATTAACCTTTACAAGCTGTAATCGACCTGGCTAAATGTCTCACACTGTTGTAACGTACCGCTGTGGTGTTGTTGAAGCTACTGGCTCATCATTCACACCGTGTTATGGAACATACAAGAAATTTGACATGTAAGCATGGAATTACACACTTTTTTCACGCTACACTAGGTCTATATTATTCATTAGTGCTGAAGGAAGGGTAATGTTTGAATTTATGAAAAAAAAAAGATGCAGTTTCCTATAACCTGTTATAACCTTTTTTGACCAATTCATACATTTTTCACAATTCTTTTATTTTTTGTTTCCTCATCCAGATTTGTTATGTGTGCTACTGATGCAAAACAAAAACAGGCAAACAGCTTTTAAGTGGTACTTTATTTTAATTTTTAGGGCTGCAATTCTGTCCCCCTCACCACCAGATGGTGCCCTAGGACACCAGGGGTGTCAAACTTAAATGGAGCTGGTGCTTTATTGATTGAAGTCAAAGTCGGTCAAACTTGGCTGCGTTTAAAATAATAGTCCTTCTGTGTTGTTGTATTCAGATATGACAATTAACACATACAGACTCATTCACATTGACGTCATTCACTCTCTCATTCATTCACTAGGAGAGTTTTTCAGTGATGCCGAGGGAGGAAGCTGGAATACCTGTGGAGAACCCACGGTAACACGACCTGTGTTAGACTTGGCCTTGGTAGGCCAAGAAGATTTAAACATGTTGTTAAAGGAGACATCTTGTGTTTTTTTCCAACTATTTAGTAAGAAACTAGAACATATGCAGATCAGTAATTTACCTTTTGTTCATTGTAAAACGCACACTTGACCTAAAACGACTTAAAAATAGAAACAGCTCCATTGATTTCCTGTTCAAGACTGCAGTACTGATAAGCCCCGCCTTTACATTTAAAAATTTAACTGTAAGAAGCAACAACTTTTAAATAAGTAATAATTATTGTTGGAAAGTGGCTATGGGACAGTTTTGAACCATATATACTTCATTGTGAGTAGTATTAAGTAAATACAGACAAGTAGGAGGGGATAGGTGGTAGGTGAGAACATGTGTGTAAATGTAAAAGGATTTGTGTTAGCGTTAAAAAACCTGTATCATGATGTGAAGACTTCTCATTCACTTACAGCATTATCAGGGTCACTTTTGAACCTCCACTTCTGCTGGTCTGCGATGGCCTGCACCGTGAAGCCCAGGCCCCAGATGCTCCAGCCCACGTAATCCCTCCATCCCAGAGGCTTGTCTCGCTTCTCACTGTTCAGCATCAGAGTGGGCAACAGCGTCGTGAAGATCCACACAGCTGCCACAGAAAACACTTAGTATCAGGGTCGTGTTAAAGTTACTGTTAAAGTGCAATAAATTATATATTACTAGTTACAAGGACAAAACTGAGTTACTCTACTGTGAGTGACTTTGAGCTAATCACACATTTGTTAAGACCTTGTTAAGACACTAATCCTGTAACATTTACACTTGATTACTGATTAATTAATGGAAATGTGATGTTACTCATAATATTTTATTCAGCTTTAAGCCAACAGACAGTATTTCAGTGGTGTTTTTGTCCTGACGTGTGGCTTTCAATAGAAAATCAAAGCAATTAATGTATAGTAACCCAGACTGTAACTAATAATATATTGTCAACAAGTAATGAGTTACACTACTTAATTCAAGGGGAATATTTTACAGTAACTTGGTACTTTTGTGATGAGTCAGTGTGGCGGGACAGAGCACCTCGAGAAAGAAGAACAGCGCGGGTAGAGATGTAGAACGAGTCGGGGAAATATCGGATACATTACTGACATTTATGTGTTGTAGAGACAAGTTTAAAAGAGGTTTTTCTTAACCCAACATCGGATTTAATTATTCTTCAACTAGTCGACTGTCTCTTAAAGTAGTCGCGCGTGACCTTTCTAGTCAATTAGTTGATTAAATTTGACAACACTAGGCTCAGGCAAACTACTTTTTACACTAAAAAACCCTAAAGTTACACAATTTTCATGTAATTTCTGTTTAATATGAAGCTTTTTCACAGCTCGTGGCATGTTTAGAATCTAAAGAAAGACCAGTTAACGATTATTCTATCACTAAATTAGTTGGTGATTATTTCAATAATCGATTAGTTGCGATTAACTTGTTGCAGCTCTACTATAGTTATGTAATTATGTCAAATACATTAGTCATTTTAGCTGTTTTCAAATGAGAAAATACTTGTCCTTCTCTACCAAACCAATACAATTTTGGCAATATTCTTAGTTCGGTCAATTACAAACTTAAAGACTAATGTAATTTTAGGCTTTGTCTTGATCAAAATGTGTAAAAAACTTGTAATCAGGTGACTTTTGCATTCTCAGCAACTAATTTTTCGCAAAATTATTATTAGTTGCAGCTCTAATTATATTGCACAAGATGTAAAATAGACAAAAAAAATGATTTCTTTTAAGATTCCTATTGACTAAAAGTATGTTGCAAAGAATCTACAAACTAATTTCAGATTCTTGGCTTGCTGCACAATCAAAACAAGACAAAGATTTATCCGGGCGGCCTTCTCCTCCGCTGCGTGCTGTGTTATTGACGCTTTATGCAAATCGAACTCAGAGGAGAGAGGAATTAACAATGCGTGGCCCTCCTCCGAAATACCTTGAACGGTCCAGTATACAAAGAAGGTCCCTGGGCTATCTCTGACTTTGTTGAATCTGCGATCGTGGCCGTCCTTCAAGATTCGCAGGAAAAGAAAAGTCCCCAGTCTGAAAGAGAGTTAACAGGCGCTTATATTAACCGGCGTGTCATTACACATTAACCAGATTTAAGTTCAGTTTTGAAGAGTTATAGTCGGGCTCTCCTTGTGACCTTGCCCGAGCGACCCGCCATAACTTCAGCAAGTCAAACAGAACAGCACTGTTTCCGAGAGATAACGAGAGCCAAGGTTTTCTTTCTTTAGAGAAATTACACACAGTTAACACAACGGTCTTTAGTTGTATCACACTTGTACAGTTTGTCATGATTCTTTACTTATCAGTGCAACAAGCTTGTCTGTGGATATAATATTTATACCTTGTGATTAGGGCTGCAACTAATTATTTTAGTCATTGATTAGTTAATTAGAATGCAAAAATGACATGAAGACAAGGTTTTTGCCAAATTTGAGCTGAAATACTCTAGATCAGGCATGTCTAAATTGCGGCCCGAGGGCCAAATCTGGCCCTTGGACTAATTTTTTTGACCTGCTAGATTGGCCCAAATTGCAAAAAGTATAGTTTTTCCGATCAAATTTTAGCAATTCTTCTATCATAGTCGATAGAAACATTTTGATGAATTTGAAACCTACAATGAATGTTTAATGCCCCAGAGGCATTGAAGGATGGGTCAAATGCAGAGGACAAATTTCCCTACGGGGAAAATAGAGTATACATTAGACATTGATCTACAGTTTCTAACTAAATAGTTAGAAAAACACAATAGGTCTCCTTTAAGCGTTAAACTTTTAAGACCCAGCACAAACACTGATAAAAGCCTTTCAATTTTGAGAATGTGATTATATTTTTACTCAGATGGCCCAGCCCTACTCTAACACTTTGTTGCCTCCCACCACTAGATAAACCGTCGCAGCCAAAGTCAAAACAGACAAATGACAGTCAAATAGTCTCTAATCGTGAGGCTCAATCAATAAGTTAGATACTTTACGACGTCTGTGATAAGAAACCATCTCTTACCTGAGCCCCCAGGCGGTCACAAGCCCCGTCTGTACATTCTGCCGCACATGGCCGGCTCCTCCCCACATCCGACTCAGGTGAGCGAGCAGTATAAACGTCCCGACCCTGGGAACGAAACGGCACAGATTTAGGGCAGCTCCATTTCTCACTCACACACAAACGACACATGATGGCAGATGATGGGCCTGTAACCTGCCGGAAAGAAAGGCGTGTTTAATAAATCGTTTACCCAGGATGCTTATAGACCGGCGAACGGTTCCAAAGTTCAAGGGTACGTCGTGTCTGTGAGTGCGGAAGACTGCGGCGGCTGTGTGGAGAATTTGGGAGGATTTTGTTGAAGTTAAGTTGCAATCCAAGTCCGGAGGTAATGTTTTTTTTGTACGTAGATTAACAGAAGCGCAGTTGTTTTTGAGATATGTGTTGATGCAGGATTAAAAACAAATGAAACCAACCTCAAAAAGAGACAAGAGTAACTACTGTTTGTGCAAGACTTTTAGAGAAATACTTTACCAGTACAATCACAATGCATTGTTAAAATATCTAAAAATGCTTGTCAAAATAATGCAAAAGAATATATTACTTTGCTCAAAACCGATGAAGAATTTAGTAACTTCTCAAGGCATAAATTGAGACTTAAATGTTTATGAACAAATTATCAAACATTGGATGAAAACGCTTGGTAACTACTTACTTTTCACACCACAAAACGGAAAGCAAGGTCCAACTAAATGCTTCAGCACAAGATAATATCCACGTAAATTATGTTTTTCTTTGCAATTAAACCTTAAAAACATATTTTTACAAACAGCAAAAGAAGACTGGAGGTGACCACTAAAGTACAGCCAATCAGAGCACTGAATTTGGCTTTTAAAGAGAAATAAAATGCCTTTTATTTTTATATAGACAGTACAGTGATCTGATTTTGTTACAATCTGCTGCCTATGCAATATACTTGTTAGTGAGTTTGTGAATTTACAACTAAAAAAGTCGACTACCCAACTTTTAAGAAGCTAAGGTTAGGATTTAGGTTTGAAGAGAGAGGTTTGCAGTAGTTACTAAGCCTTAGTAACCTTTATTTATGAAGAATTACATCTTTATTCATGCTTAACAGAGAGTTTATTAAGTCTAATCGTGTCTAATTACAAGTTTCTTTCTGTTTAAGTTTCTACATTATTATGAGCAACAAGGTTATAAAATTACACTACTGCTTTTGATATTAGGTATAATTATGATTTAAGAAATGAATTAAAGTTACAAAAAAAATCTGCTGCAAGTTGTTTATACATTTTGCTGATTTAAATTTTTATCTTCGTAATTTTGACAATGTAAGCTATAAATACCTATAATAAGCAATAAGTCAGAGTTGCTTAAAATCACGTGTTTTTGCAAAAAGCTTGAAACTTGAGCTACTTGATTCCTTGAGCTAAATTATTGCTCGTCTTGACGTACAGAGGGCGTCCTTTTGCCAGGACACTTTAGATAACATGTTTTGCAACAGCTAATCTGTCAACATAAAGAACAAAGAACAGCTTTATTTCAAACTAACCGGTTATAACAATAGATTTTCAAGTTGCTTTTTGCGTTTTCGTGCATTTAATCGACGCATTTATCCAAAAAGGAACCAAAATGCAAAAAAAGAACATAGATAAAGTGCTGCTAAACATTTGCACACATAGCTAGCACATTGACTACGCTTTTCTAATTCACATCGTGCACAAAACTCGTCAATATTATACCTGCCAGTCGTAAAACTTCTCGGTTCTGCACGCCGCGGCCAGTGCCCAGCCGGCCCACTGGATGCCCACGTCCGTCAGGGCACATTTGACCAGCACGCTGCCCATGATCAGGCTCTCAAGTCCGGCCAGCAGCTCCGGAGTCAGGGAATATGACATAAACACGAGAAAAGATCAACTCAAGCAGCGACGATAAGCAAAGTTCATCCCCGAGGTGCAAGTAGTGGCGTGGCGCAGAGAGCAAGGCGTTGTGGGAGTTGTAGTCAAGAGGATTAGCAACACACTTAGCTATTTGGCAAGCAGCTAAGGAATTTACTCAAGTACTGTGCTTGAGTAGTTTTTTTTTTACTATCTGTATTTTATTTGAATATTAAAAATCGGATTTTTTTTACTTCTTACATTTTTCAAGAAGTAACGTTATCTGTACTTTCTGATCGGTAAATGCTAACGTTAACGTTTGTCTGGTTCGGGGGATGTCGATTAAAAGTTTAGGAAAACGGGTAAGTTTAGTAGGCAAGGGGTAAGGTTAGAAAAAAGGTTTGGGTAAAGGTTAAAATAAAAAATAAAACAGTTTAGACCCATTTAGCAACAGTAAAAAAAACTCATTGCCATGACAACCAGCTCACTAACCTTTCTGCTCCTTAAAAACACGTTTTTTTTTTTATTTATTTATTTGATAGGGACAAGTACGCACAGTAAACATGTAACATACAAAACATTTTTAGCCTTGGCTAATTTGCAATGTCTGTCCCTAGAAGGGCTTTTACAAACAAAAATATACATTAACATCAAGAATAATTTACACAGTGCTAAGCATACAATACAATGCAATGTTGTTTAAAGGTCACACAGCCTATTACACAAAATTCACTTCTTTGAGTTATTAGTCCTGTTAAAATGCTGTTGTCTCACCTTAAATGGAGTTGTTTTTTGCTTCAATCACAAATGTTTGAGTAATTGTGCATTCTGCATCTTCAAAAGTGAAAATGATCTGATTCACTTTGTGATGTCACTCAGTGGTAGCTTTGAAATGGAGCTCAACAGTGACCGCCCACTTCCTGGTTCCTAAATCTCGAACCCCATGTTAAATTGCCATAGGGAATTCGATAAAAAATTATATTAAAAGTTTGAAAACGTCCTTGGGGCTAAGCAGCTATGTGGTGAGTCACGAGTATAAGACCTACATTTTTGTTTAAAAAACGTTTTTTCAGCTTTGTAAACTACAAAGTTATTACGACATTTTGCCGAATTTTAAGTTCTAGATGTGCTTTTTAGACTGAAAACAACCGCGCTGTGGATCTGAGTTAGCACATAGCTGGATAGCCCGCGGTATGTCTTTAAACTCTTAATATTTGAATTTTTCGAAAAGCCTATGGCACTATAACATGGGGCAAAACTCTTCCGGAACCAGGGCGGTCTTTCACTGTGCAGCTCCATTAGCAGCTTTTTAGCCTCAATTGAACTGTTTTTTTTTGTACAAGTTTCTCCTATTTAAATCACTAGACTATCTTGAGTTGTTGCGTCTTTGTTATAATCTCTTGTTCAGACTTTTGAGTGAATTGAGTGGTAAAAGTTTATACAAGGGGAAAACAAAAGCTGAAGCTTGAAGTTTAGACAATTACAAGACTAAACCGCACAAATTATTCTACTGGATGTTTGTTTCCATAGAAAAGCTGTTTTCATATCATGACATAAAATATATTTTATGCCCATTCAAAATGTCCCAAAGTCTGGTTTTTAACTATTTAATTCTACTGAATTGTGCACCTTAAAGGTGCATTGCGCAACTTTTTGGCCAACAATAAGCATGAATATGCACATTTTTGTCATTTAGATGCATTTGTTATACTACATAATTCATACAAATCTACATTTTCACTTTGAGTGAGCTTGCATGGCCACAAAACAGTCTATTATTTGGCTTGGAGGAGGGCCCGAACACGTCTGTTTCCACAGAAAAGCTGTTCCTTAGGCTGATTTTTATCATATTATGGCATAAAATGTATTCATATCCATTCAGAAAATCCGAAAGTATAGTTTTAACTTTCTGTTGCTACTGAATTGTGTAGATGACTTTTCACTTCCAGAAAGTTACACAATGCACCTTTAAAAAAAAAAAAGTTACATTCACTTATCCAGTACATTTCATAAACTACAAACTTCCTTGAGACTATCACACACATAGAATCACTATTTACACTACAAAGTTGGTCAGATGATGTGTAAATATTTTATTATTTGACAACTGAAATAATCGTTAATGGCAGACAGCCGTTGTAAAACAATCCCCCTTATATCAAAAAGTGCTTTAAATAAAATAAATTAAAATACTTAAAATACATTGATTAGTTTTCTGATAATATAAGTAAGTAATAATTTTAATAAAGGTGTCAGCAGGTACATTTGTTTGTTGTTAGTGATTGGTTAATTTGGCAGGGCTGGTTTGGCCGTGTGTTTGTTAGTAATATTGGTGACTTTTTATGCTACTTAAGCACTTTATCTGCAATGAAAATATTTTTTATAACATAAAACCTAAATTCTTAAATGAATTAATGAATGAACTAATCAATTAAATTAAACCATGTAAATAAATACATACTTACTCAGTGAAAACATTGTTTTTGTTTCTTGTAGCATAAACAGAAATGGCTGAGAGTCACAGTCCAAAAGGCAGCTCCAACGTCTTTGCAAAAAAGATCCAGAGACAGCTGAGCAGAGGCAAAGAAAAGGTAACTATTGATCAAATTAATTAATGATTGATTGATAGATTTGGTTTTCAGTAATAACAACATGGCAGACTCTAATCTTATAATGATTCGTTACAGGTTCTTCAAAAGCTGGGAAAAGCATTGGAAACAAAAGACGATGAATTTGATGATCATCTTCAGAGATTTTATGACCAGCAGGTAAGATATTGAGATAAATGTGTTGAGTATTTTACTGTAAGTATTGTGATTTTACATTTTTCTTAGAGCTGAGGTACTTGGTTTTAACAAGAACGCTGTCCCAACTACGTCTTTGCTCTCACAAATCTTTAAGCACATGTTTAATATCAACCTCACTCTTTTTGTTTACTATTAAAGCTCAAGTGAAATTTAAGTGGACCACCCAAGCATAACCAGTCAGAGGGCTGCTTTTACACAGCAATTTTGATTTGGTCATAAAGTGCTCCATTTACAATCTGCTTTTTGATGGAAAAGACAAAGTTTAATTCATTCATTTTCTACCGCTTAATCCCGTTAGGGGTCGCGGGTGACTGCAGCCTATCCCAGTGACTTTGGGCCTTAGGTGGGGAACACCCTGGACAGTGGCCAACTCGTCGCAGGGTTAGACAGACAACCATTCACTCTCTCATTTACTCACAAAGGGGAATTTACAGTGATGCCCAATTAACCTAAACATGCATGTCTTTGGAGGTGGGAGGAAACCGGAGTACCCCGGAGAAAACCCACGGTGACACGGGGAGAACATGCAAACTCCACCCAGAGAGATCGTGAGATGTTGATATGGTCCGATCCGGGAGTCGAACCCACGACCTCCTTGTTGGGAAGCCAGAGCTGCACAGCAGGTGCACTCTGCTACCGTGCATCCCGGAAAAGACAAAGTTTACTTATTTATTTATTGAGTCTAAAGAAAAACTGTTAATGACGAGAGGAAAAGTGGTAGATTTGTATTAGTCCTGCTTTATTTCTGGTTTAGATTATGATTTCTGTTGGAGTTTTCAGTCACTTTTTGTCCACCTTTTGCAGAGAATATTACATTAGCTTTAGCTTCAAATTAGGAAGAGCATTTATATCATTTCTATCAATTGAGAAAATAAAGCATATGTTATTTGTGAGCATTTTGTAAACACTTCACTATTGGAAGATGCACATTTAACATATTATATAAACAGAAATGCACCACCAAAAGTTTTTGCTCAACCTAACAAAATTGACTCATGAGCAAATGCTTGATACATGTTTTTTCATTGGCACGGTTAGCACATGCATTATGTCCCTTTAAAGATTTCTTGGATTCTTAGTGATGTTGCAGCGTTAATACAAACATTGCATTATAACAACCATTAAATATTAATCTCAGAAATCAAATGTTTTTCACAGACTGATGGGAATCGCATTCACAAAGACTTGAGAGCCTACCTCAATGCTGTCAGAGGTACAAAATATATATACTTTTTCATGCCTTTTACTAAACGTTTTGTTGTTTGTGTGTAATGAACTTCCACGTTGTTCCTCCAGACATGCGTGAAGCTTCAAGACGTCTTTCCCAGTCTCTGTTTGACGTTTATGAGCCGGATTGGGACGGAGAAGTGGATCTAGGAGCAATTGTTGAGGTGAGATAAGAGCTAAACTTAAACACAGTAGAAAATGAATAGCCAATATTAGTTATAGTTATAGTTTAGTTGATTTGTCAGATACATTTGCACAGATGCACCATGCAGTGAAATTCATTTGTACCTTCTAGTAACATAAACAAGCAACAATATACAAACAAATACATACACCATCCAGTAATATTATAGCAGGAGAATTTTTATAAGTGGACAAGATTTAACAGTCTGATGCCTTAGGGTAGAAGATCCTCATCATCCTCTCGGTTTTCAATTCAAGGACACCATAGAGTCTTCCTGATGGCAAAGAGAAAACAGACCATGATCAGGATGGCTTGTGTCCTGTACAATCCTCTGCGCTCTTTGTTGACATCTTTCAGTGTAAATGCCTTCCAAACTGGGCAGGCTTAGTTTAAGGATCTTTTCTGCTGATCTAACCACTCTCCTGAGAGCGGCGCTGTCTCGCGGTCTGGTGTCCTCCATCCACATTGTGATTCTCTCAGTCAGGATGCTCTCTGTGGTGCAGGTGTAAAAGTTCCTCAACACCCCTGGTGAAAGTCTTAAGTCCCTCAGTCGCCGGGCTTTCTTCCCCAGAAAGGTGGTATGCATGGTGCAGCTCAGGTCCTGGGATATGTGCGCCTCCAGATACTTAAAACAGTCCACTCTTTCCACTGGTAGGCCACTGATGGTGATAGAGCAGTGAGTCACCCACCTATTCCTGCGAAAATCCACTAAAAGTTCTTTAGTTTTGCTGACGTCAAGTTCGAGGTTGTTGTCTTGACACCAGCCAATGAGACAGTTGATCTCAGAGCAATAGGCTGTCTCATCTTGCCTGGCCAGCAAGAATGATTTGGTCAGCTAGTGAACCAGGCAATGTCTCGTCCTCACCTGAGATCAAACCAATGACTGCTGTGTCATCTGCAAACTTAACGATAACAGTGGAGTCGGCTGTAGATAGGCAATCATAGGTGTAAAGTGAGTAAAAGAAGGGGACTCAGGACACAAGACTGAGAGAGAGGAAAGAGGAGGTGTAATATCAGGTAAAAAATACTTTAATTCTAATTCAAAATGACAGAATAGACTGCAATATTAAAGATTTCACACCAAAATTTGCTTGTTTTCACACAATTTGGCTGTATGTTGAGGTCTATAATTGTCTGTTGTCTTGCAAACATGACATATGTAGAGGTTATACCCCAACTGTTACCTAGCAACTACATTGTAAACTATGAATAAAACCGACATAAATGACACTGACAATTTGACAAATGATAATAACTTGTAACACTTTTATTAATTGATGGGCCAAACCCCTAGAAAACGTTGTCAATTGTTTTTGCATTTTGTCTTTTTTTCATTACATATACAATTCAAATTACTTCCTGTAATCTGTGAGTAAAACTATGCACTTCACAGACTATAAAAAGTTTGTTGAAGAAAGATGCCTACACGTTTTAAACATAAAGGTCTTTTTTCAAGTCATAACTAAAAACAACAACAGATGCTTTAACTACCACCACACAGGAAATGCAATAAAATTATAAATACACAAGAGAAAAAGAAATACAAACAATGATTTAGAAGTACCTTGATAGTTAGTTAATCTATTTATCTGTTTTCGATGCTCTTCACAACCACATAACTTGACTCTTTTTGTTTGATCAGGGAGAAGATCTGCTGTGGAATGACTTTGAGGTGAAACTGCTGGACCAGGCCATTCGCACCATGGAGTCTTACGTGAGCCAGTTCCCCGACGTCAGGGTGAGGAAAAACTAATGTGAACTAATGCATTTAGAGAGACACGTAAGTTCACTTGTTTCTTTTCTTCTTCTGCAGGAGAAAGTTGCCAAAAGGGGCAGAAAGCTGGTGGACTACGACTCGGCGCGGCACCACCTGGAAGCCCTGCAGAGCGCAAAGAAGAAGGACGATGTGAAAATCAGCAAGGTCAGAGCTATAGACTGACGATGTGTGCAGTAGGTTGCGTTTAAATGGGGGGCAGCTGATGTGAATGTTGTTTATACTTTTTTGCTGTAATACTAAAGTGAAAAGATCTTTGCCTGGGATCCAGAATGACATTTCTCTGTATTTTTACACAGAGAAAATGTCAGTCTGGTCGCCCTCCCCTCCAAGGGCGTTTCCTTCGAAATCCAGATCGTACCGTACAATGAAAATCGTTTATTTCAGTCACGTGGTTTTTGCTGGCAACGTCCCTGCTGTGCGCAGCGCGCATGGATCTAGGCAGCGCGCCGGAAGGATAAACAACATGGCGCACCGGAAAACCGAGAGTTTGTTCCATTCACCGGTAAATGGCGTTTTAAATTACCAAAAGACATCACGTCAATAGTCGTGCTCAAGATGGTCAAGGCAGTGCAGTCGGCTCGAGCCGGTAAGGGGAACGCCCTTACCGGCAGATGACAGCGCGAGAGAAATCCAAACAGTTTACGGTACTAGAAGCCTTTATGCTCTTCTCTGATTGGTTCCCTCCACTGTCTGTTAGGTGAGCTTTGTTCCGCCCTAGAAATCCAGTTGACTCGGGGGACGACCAGACTCATCCGCTGGTGCAGCGGTGAGGCTGGATTCTCCAGGCAAAAAAGCTCTAGGCCTTAAGGTGAACAAAATTATCATAAAAATATATAAAATGTGGACACAGTGAGTCCAGTCAGTAAAACGTTGTCTAATAGAAATTGAAGTTGTTCTTGTTGTTGTTGTTGTTGTTGTTGTTGTTGTTGTTGTTGTTGTTGTTGTTGTTCTTCTTCTTCTTCTTCTTCTTCTTCTTCTTCTTCTTCTTCTTCTTCTTCTTCTTCTTCTTCTTCTTCAAATTCTTCAAATTCTTCAAATTCTTCAAATTCTTCAAATTCTTCTTCAAATTCTTCTTCTTCAAATTCTTCTTCTTCAAATTCTTCTTCTTTAAATTCTTCTTCTTCAAATTCATCTTCTTCAAATTCTTCTTCAAAACTTTCTTCAACATTTTCTTCTTCAAATTCATCTTCTTTTTCTTCTACAAATTCTTCAACTTTCTTCTTCTACAAAGTCTTCTTCCTCTTTACCTTCTTCAAATTCATCTTCAAAATTTTCTTCTTTTTCAAATTCATATTCTTCAAATTCTTCTTCTTCAAATTGTTCTACAGTACAAATTCTTAAACTTCTTCTTCTTCTTCTACTTCTTCTTCTTCAACATTTTCTTCCTCAAATTCATCTTCTTTTTCTTCCACAAATTCTTCAACTTCTTCTACAAAGTCTTCTTCTTCCTCTTTACCTTCTTCAAATTCATCTTCAAATTTTTCTTCTTTTTCAAATTCATATTCTTTTTCTTCTTTTTCTTCTTCTTCTTCTTCTTCTTCTTCTTCTTCTTCAAATTCATCCTCTTCAAATTCATCTTCTTTTTCTTCTACAAATTCTTCAACCTTTCCTTCTTCAAGTTCATCTTCTTCTTCAAAGTCTTCTTCCTCTTTACCTTCTTCTTCTTCTTCTTCAAATTCATCTTCTTCTTCAAAGTCTTCTTCTTCAAAGTCTTCTTCCTCTTTACCTTCTTCTTCTTCTTCTTCAAATTAATCGTCTTCTTCAAAGTCTTCTTCCTCTTTACCCTCTTCTTTTCAAATTCATCTTCTTTTTCTTCTACAAATTCTTCAACTCTTCCTTCTTCTTCTTCTAAGAGTCTGCATTTGACAGGATTTGGAGATAACAATTATTTCATGACTAAATTAATTGACAAATATTGGAAGCCTCGATTAGTACTACTTATCAAATAATGTGTTGCAGCCACAATAACATTAATCATAGAACACTATCAGAAGTATTTATATTTGTAGCTAGTACTGGTCATTCATTTATATTGGTTTGTTTGCTTGTTCAGGCAGAAGAGGAGATGAATGCAGCCAAAGCCGTGTATGAAGGAATCAACAGTGAGCTCAAAGAGGAACTGCCGGTGCTTCATGACAAGTAATTACTAATTATTATAAGCTTTCACATAAAACAAATGTGCTATTAACAGCGGTTGCAAAAGTACTAAAGTTCAAGTAATAATACAGTTAGAAAAATGAAGTAAAAGTCCTGCTGAAACTCATTTACTTGAGTAAAAAAGTAAAAACACAAAGTTGGTGTTAGCCACATTCCAGTCAAATCTATTTATTTTTGTACAGCCCAAAATCACAACAACAGTCATCTTTGAGGACTGCCCAAGATTTTAGTAAACCTTCAATCAATGGAAAAATAAAACAATAAACAATCAGAAACAATGATTGATTGATTGATTGATTGATTGATTATAAAATGAGCTTTATGTTGAAATGATCATACTTACTCTGTGTTTTAGTCTTGTTTTGTGGCAAATAGGTTAGTGTTAGAAATCAGAAAGTTTTGATGATTTCCTTTGTGTTTGTCTGAAAAAAAGTTTAGATTTTTGACAACGCAGCCAGACTGCACTGACTTTAAGAAGGAAAAAAACTGTTTGCTGTAACTAACATGCATTTCTTGAAAAATGTGAGAAGTAAACGTAAAAAGTCACCAGATTTTTAAATACTCAAGTACAGATACTCAAAAAAAACTACTTAAAGGGAACCCTTGTTATGAAGACAAATAAGGCTAAAACACTAGTACTGGTCATGCTTATTAAAATAAATTACAAACAAATATATAACTGCTTACTATTTTTTATAAAATTGTCATTGTTTATGTTGTTTTCAAGCCACTGGGAGCCGCCATTTTGGTTGATGACATAAAATAGTGTTGCCATGGTTACTCCCACAATTTCATCTGTGAACAGTTTCCACAAAAACACCACTGACAGTGTCCAGTTCTGGCCTCTTCCTCTTGATTATCTTCAGTTTCACTAGATTCCACATAATTGTTCTGTATTTGGCTTGGCTCCGGCTCAAACTGACAAGGTTTAACCCAGGAATTCATGTTGCTTAGTTACCTGCTACTGCCTGTTACCTTGACAACACTATTTTATGTCATAACCGCAGTAAAATGGCAGCCTCCATGTCATTTCTTCATAACACTATTTTAATAAAACTACAAATACTTCCAAGGTATTTCGTCTTGTATTTATGTAAGTGATGATGTTATAAGTGTTTTAGGGTAAACATGTGATTATATCCAGGGTTCACTTTAAGTACAGTATTTGATTAAAAATACTATAATATATTTGCCTTTGTTTGTGTTTTCTTCATGGTGTAAAGCCGAATCGGATGCTACGTGGCTGTCTTCTTGGCCGTTTCTAACTTACGGGACACGTTCTACAAAGAAGTCAGCTCGGTAAGTCTCCAGGCGCTAAATGTGCTTTCCGCTTGTTTGTTCAACTTTGTGTTTGTAATTGATGCTATCTGCGTTTCAGCTAAACCAAGATCTCCACAACGTGATAAGCGAGCTGCAGGCCCAACATCCAGACAAGCAGTTCTCCGTGAAGGGGATTCAGAGGTTAGTGCTGCTGCGGCTGGTTCATTTAGTCCAAATTTAAATCAGGTCATAAATCCCAAAGGACAAATATAAGGTTTTAGTTGCATTATTCTTGACTTTTACATGCTCTTAAAACTTTGCTTGAACGTTTTTGTTTTTCTCCACATCAGAAATTGAGTTAGAGCTTCATATGCTGACTGCACATCAACAAAAATAGGAAAATGATCTTGCCTGATATGCTTAAGTTGCAGGAAAAACCCAAAGTGAGTCTGAATGAACTTAAAACTGTGCATTTCCAGACAAGTTAAAGCTGCTTGATTCTAGGATTTAAACCTTTTTCAAGCGTTGTAACGAATTCAACCTTGAGTCATTGTAGAGATACAGATTATTTTCTTGTTTTCAACTGGGTTCAAGACATTGCTTGTTATCTTAAGCCAAATTATTTGCCAGTGGGTTAAGATTGTTCTGCAGCATTGTGATTTTTTTTCCTATTTTAAGCCAAAATCTCTTTTAGCCAGTTATAAATGTCTTGAAACCAGTGAAATATTCGACATTACACACGCAATTAAATCTTATACAGTTAAAAAAGCTCAAAACTGGATTAAAATTTTGATTCCAAGTCATTTCAAGAAGGTCTAGATTTATAGTTTTTTCTGTGTATATCTATGACAACACAACCCTGAAGAGTGTTTTCTAAAGGCTCATATTGGAGAAAAAAGTTTCACACAAACAGAACTGAGGAAGCAATGTTAGAACCTGGCTCTAAAAAAAACCTCTAAAATAAAACAACCATTCGCTCATTGTAATCAGGTCAGGGTTTAGGTATCACAATACTTGTTGGAAATTGTAGTTTTATGAGCATACAAAACTAAAGTAATTATTTTTTAAGGTGGTAATATTTAAATAAAATCATGATAACTCAACTCAATAATTCGAGCTAAAAGATAAATACATGTCCAGTCTAAACTTACTGCATTGTTCATTCACTTTCACATTCACATTCACATTCACATTCACATTCACATTCACATTCAGTAAGCTGCTTTTGTCTATAGCTGTCCTGGGGTAGCCTTAGAGGAAGGCTACCAATTCGTGCTGTATTGACCATTTGCACCTATGTCACTTGATCACGTGGATGTGCCATGATGGAGGCAGAAGTGCGTGTACGCAGCATTACAGGAGCGCAAAACTGACAAATTCTCACATAATTTCTTATTTTTGGTAAAGAAAACAATGGATGCTTCTAGCGCATGTTCAGTGCATTTGTCTGTGGAAGTAGGATATCTTTTCTTCCTCCTGCTTTGTTTGCCTATTTAATAAATGTACAAATTTGCCCAACTTTACTCCTCATGATTTGTACCATTCTGAGGTAAACAGGGTTTTGTCTCACACTGAAGCAGATTTAAAACAAGTTTGGTTTTCAGTAACATGGCTGTAGATCATGTGAGGCTGGTGTTAGCCACACATGTTGCATGATCTTTTTTTTTTTTTTTTTCAAATGTCATTCTTTTTTTCTCATTTGCATTGACATAAATTGTCTTGTTGTCTTGACATTAACTTGTTTAAAGTGTTCACTGCAAATCTGTAACAATTTAGAGGGATTCCAGTTCTTTGGATTTATTACTGCCACTCACTGGTGTCTTCTGTCTTCATCAAAATGTAAACGAAAAAGCGACAGGCTCAGGCTTACAGCCTCCTGCCTTTCAGTGCAGCGTGTCGGACAAGATACAGACATTTTACAAAGGAAATCAATAAAAGTAACTTAGAAACAAGCAGGTTTTTGGCAAAGTATCCATAGTAATCCACACAGACAGCACTTTTGCCTCCATCATGGAGAAGTGGGCGTTCCCTCGAAGGGATCAAGGGTCAATATCAGCTATCAAATACTCATGCAAACAGACACCAACCACTTCTACAGACACTGTGAGTCAAGTGTTTTGCTTAAAGACACGACAGCAGTTTGTTGCTACGCTGGGACTCTTGGTCTTCCAACTGCTCATCGGGCCTGGTTTTGCTTATTTACAGAGATAAGCAGATATATTATTTACAGTACATATGAAGACTAAAGGCCTCGATTATCAATCCAGGTGCTAAACTGAAGATACACTAAACTGAAAAAAAGTTTTTGCTACTTTTGACCTACTTTGCATGTGAAAAAATACTTGATCAATGAAGTTTTACTATAAACAAGTTTATGTCTCTTAATATGTGACTTGATTTGAATTTTGAATGTTAAGTTCATATTTCATCAAGAAGTAATCCACCCTATATTTAATCTAGTTTGTTCTTTCATTGCAGATTAATATCATGATACATGTTTCTAACAAACTAAACCGAACCTTTCTTTCTCAGGTATGGCTCTTTGCGCAGACGCACTCTCATGTCTCCCAGAGCGTGGAAAGCCAGTTTCTCTGAGTTCCACAGGAACTATAATCCCAAACAAGTGTCAAGGTTCAGCTTCAAATCCCCTGAAAAACCCAAACATGGAACTTTGACTCGAGAAAGCAGCTCCGCCTCAGTCTCTCCACAGCCTCCCATCCCAGAGCATCCCGACCCTGAGCCTGCAGCACCGGACACTTCCACTGGTGAGAAAAACATTTACCTGCTTTGGAGAAAAATAATAATAGCTTTGATTCTTAATTCTCATACTACTACTAATTCATAAGACATTCTTAAATAATGTATCATGTCTTTAGTCATAATTACTGTGTCTGTTTGAAAAACTATTGCAATATATAATAGGCTGCATTCACATTCAAGACGGTTTATGATGTCATAATGCCACACTGTGGGCAAGAGATAATTTTCCCTTTTAATAACATAATTTTGTCATGAAATATCACAATTTCATGTTGTAATTTTAAATATAATCTGATTGTTTTAAATGACTACTAGACTCATTTAATTTTTGTATTACATAAAAAACAGCATTTAAAAAATATCATTTTCAGCTGCCTTCCACCAGTACAAAACCATTTTGGACTGTGAACGCAACCTATTGAACTAGAAAAACAAACACCACTACTATTACTACTTGACTTAAAGGGCCCTGTGCCAAAAAAAGTGTTATTTATGAGCATTTTACACAAACTTTAATATTGGAGGATGCACATACAACAAACTAAACAAAACAGATGAACCATCTCCGGTTCTGCATCTTTAGTGTGTGTGAGAGAGAAGAATGTCATCTCTGCCAAGGTTTTGCTCCCACTAAAACTTGATTTTTTGCACATGAGCAAATGCTCAATAAATCTCGCCCAAAGAGTTTTAAATTAGATACATAGTTTGTTTTTGTTTTTTGGGTATAGAGGGATTATTTGTTTCTCAACACAAGGGATGCGTGCACAGCTGGATAGCAGAAAGCGTTGCGGCGGATTGACCAAGCTGTAGCAGCAACACTAGCCAGTGCTGTTGTCAGCTAAATACAAGAGTTTATCAGTGTGCCAAAATAAAAGTTATGCCGTTAAATAAACATTTGTGAATAAAATTTGTCTTTATGACTCGTACACATTACATTCAGGTGAAAAAACGCAGAGAAAAACAGTTTCAGGCTTCAGGAGCCAGACGTCTGTCGTATCAATTCATACCTGATCCAAAACAGCTGCTCTCGTCCTGTTTTGTTGTTTTTATCAAAGAAGTTTCCCCAGCCAACTAGACAGACAGCGCCTCTTTCTGCAGGTGACGTGCACAGAAGAGCAGAAAGTGACGTCGACTGATAATCTCTCTATAGCAGCTTTAATGTGTAAAGTGACATTTAAATAAAGACAAGTGGCTGTTATAAAAAGCTACATAGTGCCTCTTTAAGTAAAATGATTCTGAAGTGACTTACTCTTCTGTTGAACTCAGGGAGCCCCGCAGAGACTGAGAATTCACAATCACAAGAAGCTGCCACGTCGTCTCTTGAAAAACCATCAGAACAGAGCAGCTCAGCAGAAGAAAAGCCAGAGCAGGAGAAAGAAGAGAAGAAAGAGCCGTCTGAAAATAAAGAGGAAGAAATGGTGAGACCAAAATGTACAATATTTTAATTAAAACTGGAAAGAATAAGTGGTTTTAAAATGTATTTTATCATTACTTTCTGTTTTCACAAATGGAAAAAATACACACGCATCACTGTGTTTTCTTATTTACTTACTAACATGGCGTTCGAAGTCTAAACTGTGAGCCCAAAAATGTAAATGTAGTTCTGTTATTTTTGAAAAGTAACTGTATTCTGAAAACCACCAAATGAAAGAGTAAATGTTACTAAATACAGCTACTATTTAAGTCAAACTTTTGGGCCGTGTTTGAAGCTTCAATGGATACTGACTGTGAAGTGAATCATTCAAAATTTTGTATTTGACCTAACTTTGATAAACCACCACATTTTTAAAGAGGACCTATTATAAATGTTTTGACCTATTATGAGTTTTTAACCTTGTTGCAACAGCGCTCTCTCATCAGTTTACCCAAAGTTGTAATTGGATTGATTCCTGCATGTTCTTGTATTGTCCTGCAGGTGTCTGTATTTACATACAATTACCAGTACTCAAAAATTAGAAAGGCGAGCAAAACATATAGGATTAAAAATTGTTATGTAGACACTTTACAACAACAAAAAAGTAGTAATTTTTTTTTTTTAAATCAGAGGTTTATTAAAGTAAAATTTTACAATGTAGAGGTAGGGCTTATCAGTTCTGCAGTTTTGAACAGGAAGTCAATGGACCTGTTTCTGTTTCTAAGTCGTTTTAGATAACATTTGTGTTTTGCAATGAACACACTGTGAATTACTAATGTACTTGGGTCATAGTTTCTTCCTAAATATATGTGTCTTTGTTGCATTACATAAATAACAAAAAACTGTTTTCACTTTAAGTGGGCTTGCCTTTCCATAAAATGAATTGTTATTTGACCTGTAGGAGGACCGCCTTTTGTATAATTTTATGGAAAAGCTGCTTTGTATTTTCATATTAAGAAAAAAATTGAAAATGTCCCAAAATACGGATTAATCTTTCTATTCCTATTGAAGTGTGCAGTCGACTTTTCACCTCCAGAAAGTTACGCAGTTCATCTTTAACGAGGCATTAAACATTCATTTTAGGTTTCAAATTCATCTAAATGTTTCTATCAACTATGAGAGAAGAATTGCTCAAACTTGATCATAAAAACTATACTTTTTTTCTAATTTGGGCTAATCTAGCAGGAAGTCTGAGGGCAAAAAAAAATGGTCCAAGGGCCGCATTTGGCTCCCGGGCCACAGTTGCCTAATTTAAGTATTATTACATTTTTTATACATGTATTCAGTTACTTTCCAACTCTGATAATTGAGAATTACTTGTAGAATATTTAGTTGTTCGTCTGAATGTGATGAGCCATGAAAAGTATTGCACAACTGAATGAACAGACAAATTAAACCATTGAATCTTTGAAGAGAATGTATCTGCTCTTTAAACCTTTTAACAACTGACTTGCAGCATTGTGAGAAATTAATACATTCTGATTTATCTTTTGAATATTATCTTATCAAAACGATCCTCTAATTCCTCCTCCAGGACAAAGCTGCTGCGAGCGAGAGCAGCTCTGAAGTGGACCAGTCGTGTGATTCAGCGAGTTTGGATCTGTCGGCCTCAGACCCACTGCACATCGAGGAAGAGGAGGAGAGGGAGGAGGGGGAGGAAGGCAGCGGGACGGCCCTGGACACTCCTAAAACCAACGGACTGGAGAACGGAGAAATCCCAGCCAGAAGCACTCCTCTCAAGGTTAGTCTGGTATTTACCATTTACACTTTATCACTCTGACCATGTTACTCTGCAGTTTTGCTCAACTGCTTTGACACACTTTTTGGAACTCGATAGCCCAATGCCGTGTTTCCCAACCAGGGGTGCACGAACACGATTAGGTTTTCTAATAATTTTAGATTCAAAACAATGGTGCAATTGAAAATGGTGGATTATGGTGGATTGAAAGTTTAAAGCCCATTTGACAGATTATCACACTTTTCTAATTTTGACTTAGTTCAGAGTGACGGTTCTTGTGGTAAATGTTTATCACAGTTTTACAGCAGTTACATTGCAAATTATTAAGAAATTGACAAAGAAAAGTTGAAAATTACAGGAAATAATCTGAGTTCGAAAACAGAATCTCTCCACATATTTAATCAAAAAGCGCCAAAACAATTTAGACAGAAGTTTCCTGGGCTTTTAAACATTCATTTATCACAATTTGAGAGTTACAAAATATTATCATTTGCCAAATGTGGTTTTGGCCACATTTACAAAGTGGTTGCTAGGTAACAGTTGTTCTCCTCAACATATGTCAGATTTGCTGGACAAAATACAATTACAAACTTCATAAAAACAGACAATCTAGGTGAAAAGAAGCAAAACATTTTTGTGAAATCTTACATATAATCATGTTCACTGCGTTTTACTGAAAAATTGTCTCAACTGTCATATGCGCTTTAACACAATGATTGACAGATGAAAGAACCAATCAGGGACGTGCATTATCTATTGTGTGGAAACAAGCAGCTGCTTACAAGGATGAAGGCTGATTTTGTTCTGAATAACAGACTTTGACAGATTTTGCGTTAGAGCAGGGGTGTCAAACAGAAGGCCCGGGGGCCAAATGCGGAACCCAACATGATTTCATGTGGCCCCCGGAGAGATTTCTGATTATTATTGATAGTGGCACCCTGATAAAAGCACACAACAGTTTGAACTACAGGTCCCAGAATACACTGCAGCCTAGCGCGGACGAGAGTATTAATGGATAATAAGCCTAAACAAATATAGAGGCTTATATTGCTGAGATGTGACTAAAAAAACTTAAAATGCAGCACAGTGGCAGAGCGGATAGTGCTCTGGCCTCACAGCAAGAAGGTTGCTGGTTTGTGTCCTGCACGGCCCGGGCCTCTCTGTGTGAAGTTTGCATGTTCCTCCCAACCAATAACATGCAGGGAACGCTTGGTGTTAGTTGGAGGTTGAGGCGCCAGGTGTTTAGGCGAAGAGCCTCTGCTGAGCTACTGCCAACTGCCATATTTGAATATAACACAAGAGGACCTATATTTTAAAATGTGGCCCTCGATTAACTCTGACTCCAATCAATTTGGCCCCAACTCCATTTGAGTTTGACACCCCTGTATTAAAGTTTAGCTCCACTTTCAACATATATCACTATTTATTTATCACTATCACATCAAAACATGTCTTATGATCTTCAAGAGTCGGTCAACGGGAACAAACTTAGTGATAAATTGATCTATGTTAGGGTCAGAGTCTTGGACCCAAGTGAGACGAGGCTGAGATTACGACAACCAGCACCAAATCTATAGTACTTCATCTTGAGCAACACCAAAGAAAGAGGTCTTGTTTAGGTTTTATGAAAGTATGATAATTCTAGAGCCCAATGCTACACAAAGCAAATCAGTTAATGTAGTTACGTTTATGATTATTATTATAGCTTTTGTTATTGTCTCATCTCCAGGACACTGCAGTAGATCAGCCAGATTCAAAAAGCACAACAGTGTGACCAGTCCACCTGCAGGTTTGGTGTTTTTTTCTTTCTCACATTCTTAAGTCACCTTTTGTTCACTTGTTTGACCAAAGCCTGTGTTTGCTCCGTGTAGAAAATGATGGATTGAAGACTGACACTCCACCAGCTGCAGCTCAAAGAAACTCTACAGTCCTGGTCCAAACGAGTGGATACATTTGAGGTTTTTGTATAAAATAGGGCTACGTTTTATGTGTTGAAGATTAATAATATAAAAATCATGAAATAACTTGAAAAATTAAGTATTTTTGTATTGTGTAATTTATTTTAAATGAAAGTATTTTTGCTTGTCTTTGATTGACCAATAACTGTGTCACTGTTTGTGCTTCCAACTTCCAATTAAATCTATAATTTAAGTCCTGCAAGACGACTGCTGTTGTACTTTTAGGTTCTACAAACTGTGGCTTCTTCTGGTGGTACTTGGACACCTTTTTAGTGTTTTTATTCATTTAGTGTACATTTATTCAAATTTTTTTGCTGTTTTTGAGTCATTTCTTGGCATATAGGCTATTACTGTGAGAATGGTGTATAAGAATTTATTTGGTCTAAAGGACATTTATATTAGCTAAATTTATTAGCAATTATTATTACCACACATTCTGATACTACTAAGTGATAGATAAATTTGCTAGTATTGATCCAGCAGTTTATTGAGTTGTTCTGTGTTGTTTTTGTTTACTTTTTTAGTATTGTTTTGGCTAATGTATTTGTCATTGCCCACTTTGTACCTTTTAGATATTGCAAAAATTAATATCTTAATAATTTTTTGATTTCTCTATTACGATATTATTTCAAACCAAGAATCAAGCATGTTTTAAATGTATTAGTTGAAATAATCAGAAAAATTGGGCTTGACTGGGTTGACTGTAGACATTCTAGGTCGACCAATAGATAAGTCAGCTAAAATTAAAATTAGCAAAAAACTGAGTGGGATGGCCTTGACCAGGTCCCAGGTCCAAGTGGTATTTACCAGTTCGAGTGGCATTCCAGCGCATTTTTAAAAGTGGGAAATATCCCAATTCTTAGCTGTCTGCAATACATCATTATTAATCTCCATTTTAATCAGTTAGCAGCCGAAACTAGCTTAAAGTTGGGGTAACTAACATTTTTTGTTGTAAATTAGTAAACTTTAAAAGTATATGATGAATGCAGCCCTATGTGAAAAAATTAGACCTCTGAGTACTGACTGAACTGAATAATAAGAATTTTTGTTCCAATCACGAGCTGAATGCAGCTCTCTGATTGGCTGAGCTTGAGTGGTCCTCCAGTTTTGGTTTATTGGCCATAATTGCAACTCAAATGAATACATATCAAAGCATTTCTGAAAAACATTTCTATTTGCACGAGTTACGAGGGGGTGCACGGTAGCAGAGTGGTTAGAGCTCTGGCTTCTCAATAAGGAGGTTGTGGGTTCGACTCCCGGGTCGGACCATATCAACATCTCACGATCTCTCTGGGTGGAGTTTGCATGTTCTCCCTGTGTCACCGTGGGTTTTCTCCGGGTACTCCGGTTTCCTCCCACCTCCAAAGACATGCATGTTTAGGTTAATTGGGCATCACTGTAAATTTCCCTCAGTGAGTGAATGAGAGAATGAATGTTTGTCTGTCTAACCCTGCGGCAAGTTGGCCACTGTCCAGGGTGTTCCCCATCTCAGGCCCAAAGTCACTGGGATAGGCCCCAGTCACCCGCGACCCCCTAACGGGATTAGGCGGTAGAAAATTAATGAATGAATGATTTGTCTCCAGGACAATCATGATAATATAATAGTTTTTTTGCCATATCCCACAGCTGTAGTTTAACAGCTTAGGTTTTCCTGTGTTTAATTCAAATTTCAAAACCAATAAACAATGTAAGAAGTAAAGTTAAAGGTACAAAGTGTACAATGACATGAAGTTGTGCAAACCTGCCAGGAAACATTCGCTTTTATTTCCATGGTAACCGTTGTCACTTCCCCCCAGGCTTTTTCTACTCATATCCTGATTTAACCCTAGTTTAGTTCAGTTAAAGATCTTATTTAGGTAGATATCAAATATTTTCTTACTTGGTGTAAAAAGCGTCAGAACAATGCTCTACAAAATAAACTAACTTGTGAGTGTTGTTATGTTACTGTTATCAAGCGCTGCAGCCGTCTGGAGCTGATAAGACTGAAAAGGAATCAGGCAAAGCACTGTGTTCGAAATCTCAAATCTAATCAACAGAATTAGAAAAAACAACGGGATGTCCTGCATCCGTCTCAAATCTAACGCGATTAAATTATCAGTTCTGACTCTGATCTTTACTATTAACTTTAATAATAGAGGTTTTGTACAGGGGTATAGCACCAAATTCTGGGCCCCAAATACAAACTTTGGTATCAGGTCCTAATACATAATCTTGTATTTCAATTATTTTGTCCAGTCTTATTATTTTTCTATTCATTCATGTTTAAATTTCTTCTAGAATATTGGCTACTTATTCATTCCAAACAGAAATTATTTGCCAAGTGTTGCTATGTTAGTTCACTGAAATTTGTAAACTCATAATAGTATCGTCTTTAGTATTTGTTATAAATCTGGTATTTTAATTTTCTTTATTCAGTGATTTTTTTAAAAGGGGATCTATTGTGTAAAATGTACTTTTCTGAGTTCTTTCATCAATAGTTTACTTAAAGTTGTATTCAGATTGACTCCTGCATGTTTGAGTGATCTTGTTTGGTTCTGTGTAGCTGATGCTCCAGTGCTCATAAAAACCCTGTTTTCTCCTACCACCAATCCCCACCCACTTGGCTGTATTTACTTGTGATTACTCAAAATGTTTAAAGTAAATCATGTAGGCTTCCAAGTGCTCAAACATCAATTTGACAACATTAAAAACAAGTAATTTAAAAATGTGTAGCTTGTAAAAGTGAAGCTTTACAATGAAGAGGCGGGACTTATCAGATCTGCAGTTTTGAACAGAAAGTTACCTGTTTCTATTGCTGTTTTGCAATGAAGTAAATATAAATTAATGACCTACATAGTCCATTTTCTTCCGCCTCATCTGGAGTCGTGTCACAGAGGCAGCAGTCTGACCAAAGAGGCCCAGACTTCCTTGTCCAGCTCTTTCGGGGAATCCCGAGGCGTTCCCAGGCCAGTGGAGAGACATAGTCCGCCAACGTGTCCTGGTTCTTCCCCGGGGTCTCCTCCCAGTGGGACATGTCCAAAACACCTCACCGGGGAAGCATCCAGGCGGCATTCAAAACAGACACCCGAGCCACTGCAACTGGCAAGGAACAGCAGCTCTACTCCGAGTTCCTCCCATGTAACTGAGCTCCTCACCCTAAACTAATTTCCACTTGTATCCACAATCTTGTTCTTTTGATCATTACCTAAAGCTCGTGACCATAGGTGAGGGTTGGAACGTAGATTGACCGGTAAATCGAGAGATGACCTTTAACCCAGCTCCTTCTTCACCACACCAGTCTGATGCAGCGATTGCAACACTGCAGATGCTGTCAATCTCACGCTCCATCCTTCCCTCCCTCGTGAACAAGATACTTGAACTCCTCCACCTGCGGCAAGGACTCTCCACCTGGAGAGACCTACATAGATTATAGTTTATTGCTAAATACATAGAAAAAACACAATAGATCTCCTTTAACCTCCTTTAAGTCCATATGTTACTTTTTAAAGCAGCGATGGATGCCTCTGATATCATAAATATTTGCGTTTAGACAAAAAAATATCCATCTCACAGCTAATTTAGATGTATCAACTGACAGACAAATAACATGCTTTTCATGCATTTAATGTCCTGGGCCATGGAGAAACTAAATTACCCTTTACCCAGCCAACACGACACCCCCTAAGTTTGCACAACCGTGGCTGGTTTCGCTCAGAAACGATCTTTGCAGAGACACGAGGAGGAAAAGGGCGGGGCGGAAATCCACAGCGCGTTTTCTGCCGCCGCTGCTGCTGCGTGACGCACGACGCGGACGCACGAGCCCAAAGGGAAAAAAGCCAACTTTAACTTCTCATTTAGTTTCTCACGAGTTCGCTCCAAGTTTCCCTGCGTCTGTGAACGAGCTTAGGGCCGCGATACAAGTTTACTCGTCCGCAGAATTGGTCGCTAAAGTGTAACTATCCGGCTTTAAACTTTGGCAAAGCTCTGAAACAAAAGTGCGTCCAGGTAAGTCAATCTTCTTGTTCAACAGCTGTGAGGCGTTTACTGTCATTATTTATTCTTCTAAACCTTTAAAGACTTTCTATTTGGTTTTTATCGTAGCAGATCACAAAATCCAAACTATTCAGTAGAAGTTAACATTTTGTCCAAAAGTTCTATGTATAAGCTACAAACTCCCAATTTCCTGAAACAAAGGCGAGCGCATCTGATCCGTCAGTAAACAATGGTGACAAAGGAGATGACTGATTATTTTCCAAGGCAGGCGATACTTTCAGGGCCTTTTCTGTTATTCAAAATTGTGAAATGTGGGTTTTGCTTTTTATTCATAGGTGAAGTCAACTGAAAAGAGAAAAATAAAGCAGCAATGAATGGTAAGTTACAACAAAATTCAGAACAAATGTGACTTCAATGCAAAAACTATATTTCTAGACTTGCTTTAAATGTTTTGGATTCATCATTTTAACTGTATAGGATTTAATTGCTTATGGAATATAGAATATTTCACTGTTTTAACTGGTTATAGGAGAATTTGAGATAAGAACAAAACTTTGCCAAAAAACTGTTTTCTTAACCCATTGGCAAATATTTTGGCCTGAAATAAGATGCAATGTCTTGAAATCGGTTCCAAACACAAAATAATAGATGTTAACTTAGTCAAAATGCTTGAAATCAGGGTTTAAATTGTGGCCATATCAGCATGCCAAAGCCTGATCTCTTCAGATCTCAGAAGCTAAGCATGTTGGGCCTGGGAAGTACTTGGATGGGAGACTGCTGGAGGAACCAGAGGAGAAACTCGTTGTTGTGTCCTTAGGCAAGACCCTTCACCCACATTGCCTAGTCTGAAACTGGTGTGTGTATGAGTGGTTGGTGGTAGTCGGAGGAGCTGATGGCGCAAAATGGCAGCCCCGCTTTCGTCAGTCTGACCTAGGGCAGCTCTGGCTACAATAGTTGCTTACCACCACTCAATATGGAACAAATGAATAATACATAATGTGCAGCGTCTTTGGGTGTCTTGGTGTCTATATAAATCCAATGCATTATAGAGGTTATGCACTGACATCATTTTATTCCAAAAATGCTTAGCAACATTTAGAATAAGTGGCATTTCTTCAATGTATTTCTTTGTTGTCGTGGCAACGGCTTGTCTGCTAACAAGCATGTTTGTTAACAACAGTTGATGATTTAGGACATTTTAACTGCAACAAACGGACTCAAAACATATTTTTTAAGAAGAAAAAGGTAATAAGTTCAACTGTGTGTGATTTCAATGTCTGATAAATGTGAGAAGCTAAAGTTTATCTGCTTTGCTACAACTGTTGACTTGATTTTCTCTGTTTACATGTCAGTTACAAACCCAGTGCTCAGTAGACTTGTTGTGGGTTGAATTTGTTATCAAACTAGTTTATTTTTCCTGTTTTAGCTGTTTATTGAACTCTTACAAGAGAAAATGTTCTTTCTCTCCATTAACTCTCATGCATCGCTGCCACTCAGCATGAACATTTAGAATGCTGTGATGTCACCTGCATAACCTCTATTATTATTATTATTAAAACCCAGAATCAAGCAATTTTAACTTGTCTTGCAATTCATTTTTTGCATTGTGTGCTGTTCTAGCCAACTCAACTGTGAACACTTTCCGGCTGCGCTGTACGTTTTTGTACAACATCAAAATCTGCATTTAAACAGTATTAATCTAAGCTTCTTGTCTTTATTAAATTATAATTGGCTTGTGTTGCTTGTAGTGTACTCTTTCTTACCTCTAGATTCACTTATAGTATCCTCACCGATCGCCTTCACAATACTCTCTCCTTCTGAATGAATTGTTCCGCTTGGCTGAGATTTTAATAACGTCCCGACAGGTTCCATTTTAGAGTGAAATCTTAACAATCCGATTAAAGTGTCCCAATTCTGTCCTTTTGCACCGGAACAATGCAGTTGCACAAGTCTCATTCACTCGCTAACGACGACACTGTCTGACATTTTAAACATACTTTTGTTTTTTGCAGTGACAGAAATGACCAGTTCAGCCACAGAGGCGACGACAAAAGCTGGGACACCAGGTAAATGCCACTGTTCTGTTGTTTTCTGTAGCATCTACATTGTGCTCTAATTAAAATACTAATGTGTAAGGTTGTAATTGGCAAACCACCAGCACAGCAATTACAATGTGTAGAGTGTCTTGTACTAACTGCAAATTAACCTGTCACCACGACTTTGCTCATGTAAAATGCTGTGTTTTCTGTTTTTTTTATGTTATAGCTGCAGCTTTTTAGTACCAACACTGATAGTAGGCTTAAAGTATTTGCCGATACTAGATATTGATCAATGCTCGTGTAAAGTTTGAATAAAGCTTTTAAAAACTCATTTATTTCATCAGACAGTGGGTGTTATTGTGTCATGTAGATGTGGGCAATATATTGACTTTTAGATAATAGCATGAATGTAATTTGTAAGATATGCACAAACCTAATATTCAGTAAATCATAAAAAGAAAATGCTCGCACAAGTAAGTAAATAAAAGTGCTTCATAAAACTAGAAAATAATCGTATAAGGAGAGATTGCTGCACTTATACTGGAAAAGGTCTTTAATACCATACTAAATTAATAAATGCTCAAATAAGTGAAATTTAAGTACATTTGTTTTTACTGTCTTACAAACTAGATTTTAGAGCTGTAGTTCTTTAGTCGTTTAGTCGATTAATCGGTCGATGGGGTCTTGGTCGACCAAAATTTTTATTAGTCGACCAATTCTTTTATTTAGATTATAGGATTTGTATTCAGCAACAACAGAATATTTGGTCTGATTCACCTTTTTTATTTAAAGGTTGTATGGAGGATTTTCAAAAATAGTTTGTTGTCAGTCTTGGTCAAAAATAATTGCATAGATTTGTAACAGCCTTGTATTTGTGCTAAACAAAAAAAGAATTATAAAAATATATAAACTGTGGACATGATGAGGCCAGTAAAAATTTGACCAATAGATAACGAGGTACCTCGCTATCTATTGGCCTGTGAACCTGTCAAGCAAACCCTCAGTGTTCCTAAGTAACTCATTGGTCCAGTTGCAGTGAAGGGCGTGGCCCTGGGAGGAGAAACGCATGTGCATCATTTGAAAAACAGCAAACAGTTGTTGGATTTGAAAAATCCTCCATACAACCTTTAAACACACTGTTTCCTATTAATGTTCTGTATAAACTATAGTTTTTGCATAAACTACTTATATGATATTAGTCTGTTTGAACAAACTTTCTAGTAGAGTTGTCTCTAAACAAACATTTCAAACCCGATTTTCATACTAAAGAATAGATTTGATTCCCAACTTTGATGCCACAATGAGGATTAGAACGCCCTTTCAAAAACTCAGATTTTTATACAATGGATTGGCGTTTTCAACACAAAATGCAATAATGTGATAAAACAGTTTATTTTCAAACCACTTTTGATGAAGCTCAAAATTATTTACAATTTTTTCAGTAATTTGGGGAAAAAAATTTCCAGAAAATATCAAATTTGGTCAAAATTTTGTCCTGTTTATGTCATCTGTTCTACTAGTTTTAGCATTGATTTGCAATATTTTTGACAACTTTACTTTTTAGCGCCAGAGCTTTTGCCACACCCCCTTTTTAGTCGATTAATCGGTCGATGGGACAAGCCTTTAGTCGACCAAGAATTTCTTTGGACCAAGAATTTCTTTGGTCGACTACAGCACTACTATATTTGCTGGCAAAACTGTACATTTTGTTCACATTTTAGGTGTAGAAGCCTTTTTCTTTCCAAATTTAAGTTTTGAATCGCATTTTCAGTCAAAATATACTAAAAGCAAAACTTACTATTTATATCTAGCACAGTTTCTCTTGTTTTCTAGTGATTGGTTTGATGAACTTTCAGCCCTAGTGTCACGTAACTGTTGGTTATTGTGCAAATAACTTTATGTGAATACAATTTCAAACATGAGACTCTCTGGATCAATGTCAGCCAGAATGTAGTCCTATTATTTTTATTATTTGGGATGCATCGATCAAGATTTTTCATATCCTGGCCAGCCAGATGGATTATCTCGCGATATTTGTGAATTCTGTGGCTGTAGTCGACCGAAGAAATTCTTGGTCGACTAAAAACATGTCCCATCGACCGATTAATCGAATAAAAGGGGGCGTGGCAAAAGCTCTGAAGGTAAAAGTAGAGTTGTCAAATATATTGAAAATGACGAAATTAGATCCTCATTTGAACAAATACAGATAACATTAACAGGACAAACATTTGAACAAAATCTAATATTTTCTGCAAAGAAAAAAATCACATTTTCTGAAAAGTTTTAAAATAATCTTGAGTTTCATCAAAACTGGTTTGAAACTAAAATGTTTGATCATAAACTTGAATTTTGTGTTGAAAATGTCAGTCCATTGTAAAAACATTTGACTTTCTTGAAAAGGCTTTCTAATTCTCATTGTGGTGTCAAGAATCAGGTTTAATCCTTAGTATCAAAACTGGGTTGGAAACTTTAGTATTGTGACAACTCTGCAAGAAACCTTGATCAAAAAGACTAATAATATAATGTAGTTCATGCAAAAACTATAGTTTATGCAGAAAATGAAGAGGAAACAGTGTGTTTGTATAAAAAAGCAGTTCAGACCAATGATTCTGTTACTGTTGAATACAAATTCCTTATAATCTAAATAAAAGAATTAGTCGACTAATACAATTTTGGTCTACCAAGACTTTATCGACTGATTAATCGACTAAACAACTAAAGAACTACAGCCCTAGTGAATTCACAAACTTGACATAATCCATCTTCCCTTCGTTTAGTTTGGAGTCTGACACAGGTCCAACCACATTGTAGTTTAGGAGGTTGAGGGGGGTTGGTTTGGTTGGTTGCAACGACATCAGGAAGTACCGTTGGTTCAAACAAAACAAAGATGTGAGTGTTTCTGCTGCGTTTGATTCTCTTTTAGCAGAAACACAGAGTATTTTTTTTTAAAGAAGAGCAGAGAGGTGTTTGTGAGACTTGTTCAGAGTTGTGTGGTTATGTTTTACAGACGCCATCTAAGATTAAAAATGTAAATGAATGAATGAAATGAGTGGGATTTGCCTCATTTTAAACTTGGTGCCGCTTATGACCCTATTTTGTCCTACCCTCTTGGCATGGAAATTCACTTCCTGTTTAGCTCTGTTACGGTAGCTAACGTGTTTGTTTGTCTGTCTTGTGGGGCAATTTTAATTTAATATAATGACAGTTAAAATAAATCCATCAACTCAAATCTACAGGCTAAATGCAGCTAAACAGGAAGTGCATGTCCTAGAAAAGTGGGCGGGACAAAATAGGGTCAATAATGACGTCACTTTAATCTTTGTCATGTCATTTGAAGAAACGACACACGTTCTGTAGAGAGACAAGGTTAATGTGACGGTGGTTTGTCAAACTGAAGGACGCGCACAAATCCTGACTTTTGTTTTAAAATCAATAATCATTTTGAGTTAAAAATGTATGATCGGTAAAAGGCATAAAACTAAAACTAAAAACACAAAACAGTTTTATGAAAATGTCTTTCCTTGATATTGAAATATAACATGCAAAGTGGCTCCAATGCACTGCGGACATAGATATATACAAATAAAGATTACGGTACTTACTTACTACATGGCAAAAATGGTCAAATACAAACTAAAATGTGTAAAAAATATATATATATTCATGAAAAAAAAAATTACATGATCAAGTTTATAATCTGAAATTTAACACTAAATAAAAGATAACACACACACTTGGATGATTTTTGTTTACTTTTATCTTCCACTAAAGTCTAAGAACACAAAAGGCACTGTTTCTATTGACCCTATTTTTGTCCCGCCTACTTTTCTAGGACATGCACTTCCTGTTTAGCTGCATTTAGCCTGTAGATTTCAGTCGATGGGTTTATTTTAACTGTCATTTAATTTAGTTAAGATTGCCCCACAAGACAGACAAACAAACACGTTAGCTACCGTAACAGAGCTAAACAGGAAGTGCAATTCCAAGCCAAGTAGGCGGGTCAAAATAGGGTCAATAGAATGACCTAATCCAGAGACCAAATCAGGACTACTTTTGACCAGAAAATATGGTGTACAAACTAACTTTTTAAACTTTTAAATTCTGCTTTTTTGTCTGAGGGTGAAGTTTGATGTTTTTGTAATTATATTTAACGTGTTGTGGTGTTGATTGTTGCTGTGCGGCGTGTTTTGTTCAGCCCTAATTTGGACTTTTAAATAGAAAGACTGAGTTCAGGTCCTGGAAGATCAATAAAATGCTTTTTATGTTCTCCAGCAGCAGTTACAGAAGCATTAACGACACTGTCGGCGTCCACAGAAGCCAACACAACAATGAACTATGGTAAGTACTTTTCTTTCCCCATACAGTCCTACTTACAGAATAATACATATCTCTCTTATAAACTAATATAACTATTACTTTTGATCTGCAGTGGTAACGACGGCGATCCCACATAATTCAGATGGAGTGATTGTTGGAGGTAAAGTTCATTGTTTTGTCTTTGTTTTGTATTGTTTTAGACCTATCGTGCTTTTCTCCATGTGTTTAGTAATAAACTGTGACATCTTAAAACGCAAAACTTATCAAAAACAGCTCAGAAATAAAACTGATTTATTGACTTTCAGTTCACAACAGCAGAAATTTCAAGCCCAGACTCTTAACTTTTTATTTGGAATCTGTTTTTTTTTAGCAATCATAAGTAGGGGAGAGTGGGGTTGGTTGTCACATTTTTACTTTGATTTGAATTTCTCATTAACCATTTTAACAACAGAGAAAAGCTCAAAGTCTTGGGTAACTAATGAATCCACCTGCTGTTCTCTGTCTTATTCTGATCAAAAGTTATTGATCATTGAATGTTAATTGTTCACCTGTGACAACCAACCCCAAGTCTGGGTTGGTTGTCACAATGTTATGTCGATGGGAGACAATGACAAATGTGTCTTGTCTTTGGTTTGATTTTTTAATGTTTGATTTCATTTTGATTAAAGAATGTTTTACATTTTCTGAATCAGGAGACGTTAAATTACAAGAAAAAGGCAACTGGAAATTTAAAAAATCAATTTTTGTCAAGATTCTAATGATAATGTAAAACTATATTTTTAATGTGAATTAGTGATTAATAACTTTTGAACAGAATAAGCTCCATGACAATAATTAGATTTATTTTTTAGTTTAAACTTTACACTGATTTCCTGCATTGAATTGGAATATTTAAAATACAGTATTTTTGAGAAAATCTGGCTTTTGTAAAAGTGTGACATCCAACCCCGACTGGACTTTTTTACTCTCACTTCAGCTTTCTTCTACATCGTAATTGTCACTCTGACTCCCTTCTTTGTAAAGTCAATGGTTTTAAGCTTTCAAGACATTTTTTGGAAAAAATAGAACATTTTTTCTCAACATCTGAAAATTTACTTTTTGCTATACATGTTTTTTATGTCGTCTTATCACAATCTTGAACAAATGTTAACAAAAAGTTTTAGTGAGTGTATTTTGGTTCATTTAATGAACATTTCATTCTGACATTTTTTCAAATGCACCATTCACAAGCTGAGATACAGTGACTGTGACAACCTACCCGTGTGACAACTAACCCCGCTCTCCCCTAAATGCAGATGAGTGGGCAGGGATAGGTGGAAGGTGAAAAGGAGGATTTTCTAAGCACTTGAGATTCAGCTGCAGGACAAAAGATTACTCAAACAAGCACAAATCAATCCAAATGCAACTTTGCGTAAACTAATGCTGAAAGACACTGTGGCATGGTTAAAAAAAACAGAAAAGTACATTTAGATCTTCGTGTAACTATTGGTTTGTTTTTTATTGTGTAGTTATGTCCTTAAGCAAGACACTTCCTGGCTTTGTCACGGTGGTGTGTGAGCTCATGGTCTGTAGATGCAGAGTGTTAGTGCGTCCTACAGTAGTCACAATATTCGGTTATCATCCTGATCATTTAGGGCACAATACAGCCCATCTGCAGCGGTTCTCAAACTTATTCAGTCACAAACACAAAAAGTAGAATATCTACAAAGTGATAACATGGTCTTTAGTCTTTTGTGTGATTTTAATTTGAAGACTTAAGCCAGATAAACTCATCTTGTAGTCCAGCAAATAGGAAAATAATACACCTGTCACTGTATTTGAAGCTGTCAAACCTTGTTTAAGATCTTAAATTTACATTTTTCACATAATCAGGGGCCCACCAGAAATTATTTTGTGACTCCCAAGGTTGAGAACCACTGCCTAATAACGTAAATTGTAATCATGATAAATCTAGAAACAGAATTTAAGATGGGGTAGCTGATTTTTACAGTGCAAACACATTTTGGGCCCTATCTTGTGAAAAACGCAAAGCCTTGACGCATGCGGTGATGAGAATAATCGCCCCCGGCGCTGTTTCAAACACCAGACGCAAAACTAAGTTCAAAAGGCGGGGCCAGTTGGCGCTGCTTAGAATAGGGTGGCGCTGAACCGGCTTGAAGGTGGAGCCCATTCCTAATTTGAGCGCCTTTAAAAGCGCATGCGCCAGCTCCAACTCTCCAAGGATGGCAGAATTCCCAGGAAAGGAGAGAAGCGAGCGCTTCAAGCCGGAGGAGACGAAGCTCCTAGTGGAACTTGTTCGATCCAAACAAAATGCTATTTATGGAGATAGCAAAACAGGCCCAAAGCCAAATGATGTAAGTATAAATTGTAAATTCACTTTTCCACTGCAAATTAACTTTTCCACTGGTGCCACATCAATTGACATATAGGTTAAATTATTGTAGACCTTCTGTAAAAAACATTTTCGTTACGAAATATTTATAAACACTTTCATGTTGTGTTGTGCGTATTTGATTATGTTGTGTGCGCTGTGGTAGGTGTCAGGAGCGTCATTGTTTAGACTTAAATAATTAAAGCTTGATTGAAGACTGAGATAGTCTGTTTACGCAAATTAGCTTAAACGTGGGCTTTTTCTTATAATAAATGAATGCATATCATTTCTGTAGGCAAAGCAAGCATGGGAGGAAATAGCGGCCTGTATTTCCTCGTCTTCTGGCGTCGTTAGAAGCGCTTTTCAATGCAGAAAGCGCTACAACGACGTCAGAAGACGAGGAAAAGACAAGGCCGCTACTTTCAGAAGAGAGATGGCTGGCACTGGAGGAGGGCCCTCAACTGTGGAGCCACTAACCCCTGCCGAAGAGCTGGCAGTATCGACCCTCCCCTCAGAAAGCATTGAGGGATTTGGTGGAATTGAAAAAGGCCTCGCAGGTAAGTTGATTGTTTAAATAGGCCTAAATGATAAATAGCCTACTAACTTAAAAACAATAGCCTACCTTGAAAACTTTCTTTTAGCCTAGTTATTCCAGAAGATGTTTACTGCTGCAATTTTAGCCAACTTCACAATCCACACACAGTTTTTTGAAAGTATTTTATTTTTTTACAGCTCCGTCGTCATCAAAAAATGCTTCACCGCCAGGCCCAAGCACTTTGCCCGACACTGCTCCCATAGACCACCGCAGCAATGCGAGGCCCCGCGACCAGCCCTTTCTGGACCTCCAGAAACGGGGATTTGACCGGGTGGAGAAGGAGCTGCGAGGCCTACGGCGTAACGTGGCGAATTTAATGGCGCCGCTAAATAGCATTGCGGCCTCTCTGGCTCGCCTGTCTGAGGCACGTAGCCCAGCACCCACGGCCTCCCCTCATGCTGACGTGTCTCTCTCAGATCAGCCTGCTGCTCCCGCGGAACGACTGAGTGAGCCTCAAGGACGCCGTGGCTCCTCGCGCGGTCGTCCTCGCCTGCGAAGGAGAGGGGGGCGTAAATTGTAGCCAGGCCTACATTAAAATATATATAACCTAACATGTTTCTTTGTCTAATATTTTGATTTTACACATGCTTCACAAAAAGCCTATAGCCCGTTAAAAAGGTAGTTAATGAAGCAAGGTCTACAAAAAAACGAGTAGACTGGTGTCAATGCTAAGAAAAAAAAAAAAGAGAAACTTAGGTAGGCCCTATGTCTACGTTCATATATTTGTGTTAGTGTAGAGGCCTTCTGCTGTGTTCCAAATAGCGTGCATGTGCATTTTTCTATTAATTCAAAACTGTTCACTGCTACAACACACAACAACTCTAAATTAGCATAATTTTATTTGCCACAAGTTACTTTATTCGCATGCAAGTGATCGTAATGAGACTAGTACAAATGCATTTGTGTAAAGGCTGCGCTGTCCTAGGTCCTGAAATGTGCTATTGCTGTTAATCTAAATACGAGTTAACTACAAATAGGCCTACACGTCTAAATATTAAAAAGCAATTTTTCATGACATTTGAAGGTCAGTTGTGTCATAAATAATGTCACTAATGTCTTTTGATTGTTATAAATGGAATGTTGCTTGCATGTTTAGTATCAAGTAATGACATAATGCTACTCGGAACATTTAATTACCATTTAAACCAAATTACAAACATAACTATGATAGGCTAATAATAATAAACTTACCAGGCTATCGATTTGATAACTCCCGGACCAACTCCCCCTTCTCACCCGTGCTGCCTGGGGTGTGTGTTGGGTTCAACTGGCATCGGCACTCGCAGTTCTGCCTCACGTCTTCTAAAGTTTTCTAATCTATCCTCATTTAAGTCCATGGCACATCCATGAAGAATGGCGATGTTATGCAAGACACAACATGCCACAAAGAAGGCAGCGACTTTCTGAGGAGTATATTGTAATGTACCACCGGACTTATCCAAACATCTGAAGCGCATTTTTAGCAACCCAAATGCTCTTTCGATCACACAACGCGTTCGCGTGTGCTTTCGATTGTAGGCCAACTCGCTCCTCGTCTCTGGCGTGATGAACGGTGTCATCAGCCAGGTCCTCAGAGCATAACCATTATCCCCCAACAGCCACCCATCCAAAGGAGGATCCCTTGGAAGACTGCGGGGATGGCTGAGTTGGCCAGGATGAATGAGTCATGAGTGGATCCAGGATAATTTGCAAATACATGCGTTATTCGACACATTGCATCACAAACAACCTGGATGTTAATGGAATGCGTTCCCTTACGATTGATGTAGACCAGAGCGTTCTCTGACGGCGCACGTAGCTGTACGTGCGTGCAATCAATCGCACCCAAGACACCAGGAAACCCAAATTTTGCCCAGAATTCACCCTTCACCTGCTCTTGGTGTTCAGGAGACACAGGGAATTTAATAAATTCATCGGCATGTTCAACTAAAGCTGACGTCACTGCGTGTATTGCCGAACTTATTGCAGATTGTGACATTCCTCCAATTGAACCCAAGGGATGTTGAAAAGACCCCGTTGCAAAAAAATAAAGGGCTGCTGTTACTTTGGCAGCGACGGGGAGTGCATGGGGACTGTTGGAGTTGGTCTGTAGGCTGTCTGACAGCAGCCTACAAATGTAATCGACAACCTGGCGAGACAGATGTAATTTCGTTTTACACTGTTTTTCAGTGAGAGACAGGTAACAGAAACGTGGGCGGTGGACTCTCTGCCGCCTCCGCCTTACGTCGCGTCCAATTATGTATTCCATTTTCTGTGGACAAAGAAATATGCTTGAAAGCAGAACACATTGGACAGATATGCACACTCCATCGTGGTGGTACTTACATCTTTTCCGTCTTTGTTATCTTAGGGGAACGTGTCGCGTGTTCATAGGGCTATTTATAGTCACGTGCAATTACGCAAGTTTTTGGATGTGCAGTAAATATGTATGCATTTAGCACAGTTGTGTTTATTACACACTGTTCTTTGTCACACAACAACTTGATTATTATGTGATGTATTTGGAAAACGTGGGTTTTCTGATATTCTCTTTTCTATTGGGCTTTTCTACGGGAGTGAGACAAGCCACACCCCGAGAATTTGGCAACTTCACCACGGGGCTCCACCTTCAAGCCAGTTCAGCGCCACCCTATTCTAAGCAGCGCCAACTGGCCCCGCCTTTTGAACTTAGTTTTGCGTCTGGTGTTTGAAACAGCGCCGGGGGCGATTATTCTCATCACCGCATGCGTCAAGGCTTTGCGTTTTTCACAAGATAGGGCCCTTTATGTTTTAAATCTGTCTACTTCCTCTCTAGAATCCTTGAACACAGGGGAAATATCGACATGTATTCATTTTTGGTTCCAATTATGGCGTAAAAAACACTTTTTACAAACAGCAAAGTGAAACTGGAATGGACCACCCAAGCACAGCCAATCAGAGCACTGCGTTCAGGTCCTGATGGGAACTAAAATTCTTTATTATTCAATTCAGACAGTACACAGTTATATTTTTTCACAAAGTGCTGCATTTGCCACATAAATTTTAGTAGAAGGCACAACGATGAGTAATTTTTAACCAAAAAAAGTTAGCTACCCCAGCTTTTAGTTGAAGTTCTCTCTCTAAAACAATAAACCGATATGCAAATCTTCATTTGGCTGTTGCATTTTGTCCCTTTTTTGTCCTGTTGAGAATTTTTTTTGACATTCTCACCATAATCTGCTCTTTAATTTGACATTCTCACCATAATCTGCTCTTTAAAAAACTTATCAACTTGGTCTATTATTATATTGTGAAGCATTGTAAGTTCAAAAGTTTGTTTCTCATGGTATTTTTTTTATCACCCCCTAAAGTAGCTCCAACGTGCACCAATCTTTAAATGATTAGAAAAATAATTTCTGGATTATAGCCGCTACTTTTTTATGAGCTTTGAACTATGCTGCTTATAAGGCAAAATGTAAGATTTTCATAGACTTACTATTAACAAGTGCGGCCTGTATATGTACTTTATAATTTTTCTTACTTAAATCTAGTGGGTGCGGCTAATATTCAGGTGAGCTCAATAGGGCAAAAAATACGGTAATTTAACTTTGATTTATTATAGAGACTTGGATTATTTTCCTCGAAGTGTTTCAAAGAGATTTCAAGACATTGCTTTTTATTTCAAGCCAAATTATTTGCCACTTGGTTAAGAAAACAATTATTTTTTTCTTATTTTAAGCCAAATTGTCTTAAAACCAGTTTAAAATGTCTTGAAACTGTGATATATTCTACATTACATAAGCAATTCAATCTTATCCAGTTAAAAAATTCTGATTCAAAGTAATTTTAAGTGTGTCTGGATATATAGTTTTTGCAGTGTATGTGGTCTACAAATCTAAATGTGGAAGAGATTTTTACTACAGCTGCTCAAAGATACACAACTTAACCCTTTATGAACATTCCCAACATCCATCCCTCACATTTACATTTTACCTCTTCGCTTTTTCTTCTTCCCACTACCTCAAATGTTTAATAGTGCGTTTTCTTCTTCTTCTTCTTCCCCTGCAGTGGTCGTTTTCGTGATCCTGCTGACCGTGGTTGTTCTGGGCTTCCTGCTTTATCGATATCTCTGCCACAACAAAGGCGCTTACAGGACGACCGGCGAGCTTGCCCCGGGAGAGGACACGGACGAGGAGCAGCAGCAGTTCAACCAGTCAGGAAACGAAAAGAAAGAGTACTTCATATGAACTCTGGAGGACTTTAGGGAATCTACTGTATCTGACGGAAGGACGACGTGTTTTGTGTTTTTTTTTTACTTGTGGATTTTAAGCGACTTGTACTTGAAAGCTCAAACTATGACGTAATGGTAAAAGGATCTCGCGGAGTGTCAAGAGTGTCCAAAGAAAACTTGGCTCCGGTTACATTTTTTAAGTTACTGTACAAATGAAGATTCACGTTTTAAAGAATTTTAGCTTTTGTTACAGAAAACAGTTGCATGTCGGTTTTTATATGTTCCTTTATTGGTTTGGAAATGCAAAGTGAGTTACCCTGTTTCTGTTGCATGTGGGGAGCCAGTAAACTTTTGCACAATGTTATTTCGTATTTGACTGTGTTTTATCTACATATCACATATTTTAATTAACTTTTTTTGTATCTCTATGACAGATTATCACATTTTTCTTGTTTGGACTTAGTTTAGTGTGATAGCCCTTGTGGTAAATATTTATCAGACATAAGAGAATTTACACACAACTAACAGAGTTTGCTGGAAGTTTAGATGTTGTTTTGGTTTGTAATTTGGCCAATTAATATTCCTGGCAATTTTCTTTGGCCAAAATCCATTTTTTATGTTTTACAGAAGCGATGGAGCTCTGCATCACAAATACATGTAGAGAAACAATCTATCGCACAAGTAAAAATGACCTGCTTTTGGGGGCCCTTTCCTGCCATGGGCCCCGGGGAAACTACCATTTACCCCCCCTCCAGTCTGACACCCCTGCTGATGTGGTCCCAGTATTATTGAAGGGTTGGTTACATGGTTGTCCTTGAAGGGCCAAATGTAACTAAAATTAACCTTACTAATCTTTGACGTACTACAAATAATAGCTGTATTTGATTATTTTACATTTGTTGATGTGACAATTACTGACTCTACATCCACATTAGTCTGAAAAATGACCTACTCTTTAAGTTTCTGACAAATAATTTTATTAGGTGAAGACACTCATTCTACTCCTGGCAATAGTATAAAATAATAAGTAACCCTCGGTGTGTAAAGTGTTAAAATAAGTAGGACTTCTGTTTAATTGGACGTTTGCTGGTGAGGTTGATGTGTGGTCCTGCTCCTGATCATTATTAACTCCCGTTTGGGCCACTAGCACAGCTTTAGAACAAAATTTAATCAGGGGTATACAATCCTAACAGTTAAGTCAGTTCTCACTCCAAAAAGTCACAATTATAATGTCTGAAACGATACTTTAAATAAAGAACTTGGAGATCTGAATTACCGACAGAATTGTGCTTTTACAACCCGTACATTTCTGGCGCGGAAAACACATTGAGTATCTTAGATCAGCAATTCATAACCATGTAGGGCTGTGAGCATCTCCTTGAGTAAAAAAATACATTTAACCTTTTAAGCAGCACTAAAGTAGCAATTTTGCACCAAGTCATTTCAGTCTTTTTTTTCTTTCAGAAGCATGAAATATACCAAACTCAACTGTGCTCCAGTGGTTTTATAAAATAATACAGAGAAATGTCTGTACAGATTCTCCAGGTGAAAGTTTTAAGACTTTTCATTTACAGAATTGTATTTCAACTGGAAAATACCTAAAGCACACTTTTCAAACAGGGCCCCCAAAATAACTATGTAACCAGTTTGCAACAAAGCAAACAAAAATAGAGGTCTGTAATAACTAAAAGTTGGAAAACCATTACAATTGGGGTAAACTGCGTCTGTTTTAGTAGTTTATAGCATTCTTGAATCATCTGGTGACCTCCAGATTTTGATTCACGATCCCCACTTCACGAACCACTCTAACGCAGTGGTTCCCAACCTTCTTTGTCTTTGTCTCTTCTCAGAGACCAAATGCGGCCCTTGAACCAATTTTGTTTGGCCCTTAAACTTCCTGCCAAATAGGGGTTATGCAGGTGACCTCACAGCATTCTAAATGTTCATGCTGAGTGGCAAGGATGCATTAGAGTTAATGGAGAGAAAGGACATTTTCTCTTGTAAGAGTTCAATAAACAGCTAAAACAGGACAATTAAACTACAGTTTGATAACAAATTCAACCCACCACAAATCTACTGAGCACTGGGTTTGTAACTGACATGTAAACAGAGAAAATCAAGTCAACAGTTGTAGTAAAGTAGATAAACTTTAGCTTCTCACATCTATCAGACATTGAAATCACACACAGTTGAAGTTATTACCTTTTTCTTCTTAAAAAATATGTTTTTGAGTCCGTTTGTTGCAGTTAAAATGTCCTAAATCATCAACTGTTTTAGCCAGAGCCGGCTCGTTATATAGGCAGTATAGGCAAATGCTAAGGGCGCAGAGTGAGGAGGGGCGCCGGCCGATGCTCCGGAGATGCGGAGCTCAAAGGGTGACTGACGTCTGATACATGCGTCTGATCATTCACAGCACTAACGCTATAGAATCAAAGACCCTGTAGCCAGTGTGGTGAACCGGAGGCTGCATGCGCCTCTTGACCTGTCCGAGTGCGACTTGGCTCATTCAGAAACATTTGCGTCTCCTCTCCCCCTCTCTCTCTCCCTCAGGAAGCTGCGTGTGGCTGTCAGTGCAGCGTCGAAGCAGAGCTGTTTAACAGACAAATCGTTTCATTGAGAAGCATTTCGAACTCCCAGTGACATTCTGTGAAACGGGAGCTTCATTTTGATCTAAATTGTGTGCAAATCTGTCTTATATAAACGGAGAAAAGGTCCAAAATGTACAGTGAAATAAAACGTGTGTAAAGAACAACGGCGAAAATCGCGAAAAACGGCGCACGCGGAAATGTTGAACGTGACTTTTAAAGATTGTATTTTGAATGAATGTGACATAAAACACACCCTGACCTGAGAAAAGTGTATACAACAGCAGCAGAGGTGTATTCTCTGCTCTAACCACACAGGACAGTCCTGTCAGGTGGAGTCAGTCTCCTAAAAGCTCAGTTTTACAGAGGTGGAGCTAAGGGGGGCATCTGGGACTGGGGCCCCTAAATCTGGCCTCTATGGGGATCCCCCCCTTTTGATTTTTATTTATCTGAATCGTGTCTTTTTAATTATAGTAAAATTACATCACATACGAAAAATATCACATCTAAAACTCACCAAAATGCAGGAAATTGCACAGAATTTTAAAAAATTCTCCTGGGGGAGAATTCCCCCAGACCCCCCTGAATTACATCAAAACTGTTATATTGACATTTATTTGTATTTAAGGGCTTATGGCACTAAGGGTCTGTTTGTAAATAGAATTTAAATAAACATTTCTTTTGGAAAGGGGAAGTAGAGGGTTAGAACCCACTAGAATTATATCTATCAGGGGCGCTATTTGAAATCTCGCTAAGGGCGCCAAAAGGGCCAGAGCCGGCACTGGTTTTAGCAGACAAACTTGCAGCTAACAAGCCGTTGCCACGACAACAAAGAAATACATTGAAGAAATGCCACTCATTCTAAATGTTGCTAAGCAAAATGATGTCAGTGCATAACCTCTATTAGCCCAAATTACTACAGGTTTAATTTTTTATGTCAAATTTGATGAATTCTGCTGTCATCGTTGAAATAACAAACAATTTGATGTTATATAAACATAAAATGAATGTTTAATGCCTCATTAAAAGTGTGATAGCTCATTAAAATTAGGTCAAATAGAAAATTTTGAATGATTCACTTCATTGCCATGCATTATTTGCATTATTTGGCCCTCTGCTCTATAAGTTTCAAAATGTGGCCCACTGGGGAAAAAAAAAGTCTAGAGTATCAGGTAATTATGATCTCACACACAGAGAGTACCCACTATGTCTTGTGTTTTTTAGGGGTATTTTGTTTTTACTCATTTATTTTCTTTTATAACCATTGCTATTTGTTTTCATATATTCCATGTCAAACAATTGTGTGCTGCAAATATTATTTTTCACATTACAATACATGAAATTCTACCTTTCTTTTAACTCTGCAATCATCTCCAGTACCCCTTGGCAAATGGTACAATACCCCTGGTTGGGAAACACTGGTCTAAAGGATAAGATTTGGCCCCATACTTTATACATACAAAGTTGGGCCTTGAGTTAAAAAAGTTTAAGAATCTCTTTTAGATTTAAAGTCATTTTAACTCAGCGGTTTTTGTGTACTGACATGGCCTTTTCAAATTGACTTCTACTTTTGTATTACATAGGCTATAAAAAAACGTTAATACTGTAGAAACAAATATCTTTTCAGTTTCTTAGACCCGTGATATGAAATCAAATGATGACTTAAGATGTTTATTACAAACAGCTGAAAACTGATTTCTACAATGAATCAACTACATCAATATATTTGTTACGTTTGAGGAGAAAAAAAACAGCAATGAATATACAACATGTCTAATTTTTCAAAATAACCTTTATTCTAAACCAAACCATTTTAAATTTTAAGTTTAGTATAAAAAAGTTAAGTGCACCTACTCTCTTTTCCATCAAAACTCTAGTGACACTCTCCTCCTTTTGTAATCTTAAAAGATAAATGAAACCAAAGAACATTACATCACTTTAGTACATGTGTCTTTTTTTTCTTTTTTTCTTACAAAATGTTGTAAAAAGAATCCCTGAACTATAAATGTTCATTCTCCTTCAAGAGTTTTCCATTTGCTGTGGTTGGCGTAGCATCTACTCAACTGTAATTTACAGTACTGCTCATATTGCTCGAACAAATGCACTATTATGCAGCAATACAAGTTAAAATGTGATGAAATTAACCTTTTTTAAAAGCAGTGGCCAGTTTATTTAGATTTTCTTTTCTGTGTATGTAAAGCTTTAGAGAAAATATGTAACTCACTACTGACACCTAGAGCAAAAAGAAAACAGTTGCACAGTTAATTTGGCCTAATGTACGTAAGACAGGTAGTTATATTTTCTAATGTGGACTTTATTCGCACCTGTTGTAACTATAAATTATGGTTTTAAAATAAGCAATAACAGGAAAAGTTGAAAAATATGTTGTAGTGTTGTAGATAGTCTGGTCCGGAGGGACGGAAGTGAGCCGGTCGTCATGGTAATGAGTTTATTTCTATTTATAAACTGGCCCGAACTGTTAGTTATTACATTTTTTTTATCTGAACCTTTACCCAAACTATTTTCCTAAATTTAACCATTGCTCAAACCCTTTCCAAAGCTGCTCCTCGAAAAGCAAGTAACCGTCCCTCCAGATACGACATTTTAGCATTAACGGAGTTTGAACGTTTGACAGGCTAGGGAGAGGAGAATATTTTACATTTTTTCAGGAGAAACAATTATAAGAGCTTGTAACCATAAATTTAACAAAATGAGTACGTTACTGTGTACTTTTCATTGTCAAATAAAACATATTTGCTATTTTGGAAGAGTTTTAGCCCAGTGTCCATCATGGTTGCTAGGCGACTAAACAGGAAGTAAAGATGTAAGCATAAATAATGACAAAACTTGTTTGGATTTTGTAAAATGTTCAAGAAAATCTTGATTATGCAGATTGTAGTTGTTTTCTAGTGAAATAAGCTGTCTAATCTGTCATACGCACATTATTATTTTTTTTTTGTTATAAGCTGCAGAATATTGTTAGAAACTTGTGCTAGTCGATTAAACAACTTTTAGACTTCCAATGCTAAGTGCCTTGTAGGGTTACAAATTATTATGTTGGTAATTGATTAATTGGGAGATTATTCTTTCGATTAACTGATTAGTAATTAAACTACAATAGCTTGCGTTCACGTTCTAGAATATGATCAGAAAGAGCCAATTTTTCCCATTGATAACATTGTACTTTTTTTCAATTTCAATTTAGTGATTTCTATCAGTGACTAGACCCATTCACTTTTTGTAATACGAGAAAAAAAAAAAATAGCATCCAAACTATATTTTAGCTGCCTTCCATCTGTATTACATTTGACTGGCTTGTAGAAAGTTGTGACGCCAGGTGAACGCAGCTTATTGACGTTTAATATAATAAGATAATTCAATTCTACTTCATTTGTTTGCACTGGCCACAGCTATTAAAACGTAGTGTAATGTCGGATACCCAGTTACATTTAGTTAACACTATATATAATCTAAAATTAATATGTTATAACAAAAAAATAAAAGTTTACAAATGACATTTTTACTTCTGGCACATGTTCAAAATGGCTAGACAACACACATTATGAAAACTTGTTGCTTGGAGATTTAGCAGCACAAAACCATTCGTTGGCTTGTGAAATAAAATAAAAAAAATCAGTGCAAGTTTACGACTAGAAAGCACAGCACAACATTGTTATGAAGCTATAGTTATACACGAAAAAGCACAGAAGAAGAATGTATTTGCAGTGCATGATGAAAGATAAACATTTAAACTGAGTCGGCGTTTGAAATGCCAGTGTGAATGAATTGATTGTACAATTGTGGGCGCAGGTGTCATGATATAAGATATTTAAAAGCGAGCAATTTCTTTTAAAATGTCTTAAAAGAGTATAATGACTTTGCCAAACTCTTTTAGGCTGATGTTAAATTTGTGCAATCAATTCTAATGCCCAATTTTAATACACTGCCGGATACAAAAAAGCCGTCTTTCATAATACTTTATTTATTTAATAAGATGTGAAATGGCTCGTAGTTTTGCTAATATTAAACCTGACCAACAAGAACATACAGATACTTGTATTGGATCTTAATTTCCAGGCTGCAAAACTAATCAAATCAAATGAAAATCGCAATTTTAGTGGATACAATTGACAAATGGCAAAAGCTGCACTATTTTAAGTATGCCATCACAAACTACCAAATACCTGATTGTCTGTATGAATAAACATCTGGCTGCAGTTCGAGTCAGACCTAAAGCCAACATATAGTCACTTCACCTCTCACATGTGGCTTTTTCCACTATTTATTTAAGAAATATAGGTAAGGTTAAGATTAGGGTTGGGGTTAAAATATCTAATCTAGTTTACAGCTTTGTGAAAGTAGAGTTGCCAAATATGGGCATACAGTCTGTACTGAGTTTTTAACCATGTTGCAGCAATGTTCTCTCATCATGAATTTATCCAAAGTTGTATTTGGTTCCTGCATGTTTGAGTAATCTTGTTTTGTTCTGCAGCTGAAGATCCAATCCCTGTCTTCACCTACCACCTATCCCGCCCACTTGTCTGTATTTACTTGCGATTATTATAGAAAACCTGACTCCAATTGGTTTTCCCCTCAAACCGGTCGGACCAGTTTTGCTCCTGTTTACATGAGAGAGAGTAAACCTATTACCCTGGAGAGACAAGTCCTGCTGTGTCAGATTTACAACTTCATAAATTAGACTGCAATTTGTTGATTTACCAAAATATTGTTTACTATTAGTAAGTATTTGTAATATTGTGTGTAAAATTACACACTGATCTTTCTAGGGCAAATGAGACTGAGTTAAACATTTAGATCTGAGTTAAATATGTGTTAAGCATTTAATTCAATATGTGACCATGTGTTCCACGTTGTGCAGGGCGTTTTTCTGTTGTAAAAATGTTAACTTTATTGTTGAAATGTGAAGGGGACAGGGCTTGTGAGCGTGCTCAGTTGCATGCAGACCGATTGTCTGTTTACATGAGTCTGAAATCAGACTGCAATCGGTCGGGACCATGTGCGCCAACTGGTTTTCCGAAAACTGGTTTACAGCTCCTCAATAGGTCTGCCCGGGTTTACCTGCACTTTGGAAAACTGGTTTAAATCGGACTAGGCTAGTTATCCGGTTTTCCTGACTCTTGGTCTTTTTTAAAGCTATTTAATCCTTTTTTTCTCAAATTGTGTTATATTTCTTGATGTCTTTTATTCACTTTTACAGCACTTTGGTCGTCTTCTGATGTTGAAAAAGTGCTCTATAAATAAACTTTGATTGATTGCTTTATTGAATGGACCTGTTTCTATTTCTAAGCAGATAATTTTTGTGTTTTGCAATTAACAAAAAATATGAATTATTGATCTACGTATGCCATAGTTTCTTCCTAAACATATGGAAAAATCACATTAGGTCTCCTTTAAGTGTACAGGCAAAAAAAGTGCAGGTACTTGCATTTCAGTTTATAGTCTTGGTCTGGTTAAAATCATGGAGAAAATGTGCCAGTTTCTTTTTTTAGAAGTGGTGGAGATGAGTACCTGTCCATTTAATGATCTGTACAAATGTTTTTAAATAGCTTACATTATTTATTTGTTGGTTTATTACCATGTTTTTGTTTAGTTTTTTCTTCTAAACATGATTGAAATGAAATTACCTATACTAACATATAGGTTAATTACTGCATTATTAACCTATATGCAGAAGGACTTGTGAAACTGAGGAAGTAGTTGGACAGGTTTTAATGCCTAGTTCCTGTTTTGCAGCTTGAATATTTGGTGCTCTGTCTTTAATGCCATAGTGTGTAACATTCTGACATTTGAAAACACCTTCATGGAGACAAACCGCTGGCGAATCAGAAAAGTGAAGCAAGTTTTTACAAGTTTTGAACTCTGTGATTTATAAAACTTACTCTAAAAAAGTCTATATGTTTTTTTGTTGTTGTTTAAATCTTGTTGATGCATGTCTTATGTCTTTAAATTCAAATGGCGACTTTTTTGTCAGGCAGTGTATGTCTTGAGTATTTATATGTATACGTGAAAATACATGTCACCCACTGTTGATTTTGGTCCGTGGAGACACCAACTACAGCCTAATAATAAAAAAAAAAGTGATTTTTTTTTTCTTCACAGTAATCCTAAAACCAAACTCACACCCTTCGTGCGCTGTGACCGTGATAGAAAAAGTGCAACTTCTAAAGATGTAGGAATCATCAACATCGGACACACATTCTCAACTAAAGGCAAGTTGTTAAACTAAAAAACTTATACTTACTAGGGCTGCAACAAATCATTACTTTAGTAGTTGACTAGTTAAACTAGTTTTGTAAACTGATACTTCAGTCTAATCAAATAAAAGTTCAAATGTGCTGAATGAGGACTTCTAGACTGAGAACAGAGATGGGCGATATGACGGTACCAGTGTCGTCCGATATTTACTGTATAATATTTAAAATTGCAAATTGAATCGCCATTGCAAAACTGTGCAGCTTTAGACCTGTGTATTGTCATGTCTGTGGATTTTAACTTCGACTCAGACAGTGCCAGGCTCCACTCACGGCTTTTAAAATTGAGAAAAAAGCAGACGTTTCTTTACTAATCTATAGTTTTTCTGCGACTGTGAGACTAATAATTGTTTGGTTTATGTCTGTGGACTGTATTTTCTGACACGTCTTAAAATTGTGAACGATTTTAAAATCTTCAAGCGTGCAGAAGGGTATGTTATTCCTCAATCGGAGTCAGTGCCGAATTTGAGTCAAAAGTTGATGTGCGCATGTCAGGAGCTTCTGCGCAGACACATAAACTTTAGTGTTTGAATACGGCAACACCTACGAAGACAAACAACATAGAATATGCTATATTTATTATTCACTTTTAAATGTGCTTATTTTAAGTTAATAAGGGTTTACCTTTTGTGAAAATACAATATTTAAATGTTAATAAACTTAAGTAAACAACTTAGAGCAGTGAAACTTTGAGGTTACCAATGTTAGTGTTAAATTTAATGTTTCTATGTGTAGAAAATACAAGATTTCAAGTAATTTTATCAACCAATCAATAAATGTTATTAAACTTTCTTAACAGACTTTTTTCTCATTTGATTGAGAGAAGGCTTTTTAATCGTTTGTGGCAGTAATGAAACTAGTCAAGCCAACAACGAACATGACTGATTCAATTTTGGAAGCTGACTCCAATTGGGGAATGAGAGGCTGTATTATAATAATCATGATTATCAAAAGATAATATTTTGTCGATTACAATCAGTCAACTAAGCGTTGCAGCCCTAATATTTATCATAAACTACGTAAGATGCATCATGTACATTTTCTGATGAAGGGTCTGAAACGATCTATGATCTCCATGGAGACGCAGCAGGTGACAGACCCTCCACCAAAAAACTACATATTGTACTTTTAAAAATGACTTGAATCAGACTTTTAATCATATATTTTTAATCATTTGGATCAGTTATGTTACACTGATCAAATATCGACTATTTTCAAAAACTTATTTCAAGTAAAAATATAGTCTTATTTTTGTCTACTCTGTAAAAAATTCTTACTATATTCACCAACTAATTTTATTATTTTGTTATTTAGGTTTTAGTAAATGAATCCTATCTGTCAGTGGTCAAAATTACTCCAAGATTCACTCTGATTTCAAGTCATTTTATATAATTTTTACAAGATTGTGAAAAGTGACACAAAAGTGCAACAATATAATGTTACCTGACATTAAATACAAGCTAATAATAATAATAAAAAAAGAATTAAATAAATATGTTACAACTGGATTAAAGTTTATGCAAAAAAATCAAAACATATAAATTATCTAAATAAAAATTCTGGGTATCCGACTATCAAATAGAAAAAGCAAAAATGTTAAACCAACCACTCCAGTAAAGTCAACAAACTAGTAGGATTTAGCCAAGTTTCTTTCTAAAGCTAATTTGCTTAGATTAGGGTTTCCCCGGTGCTCTTTGGCACTTGATTACATTAACTTAATTTGCCCATCAAGGTACAGTAGACCACTATGGATATTGCACAGAATCTTTTCATTTAAGTTTGATAATTAAAATGGAACTTGATAACAACATTTTTATTGTAATTAGGGTCTTGTACAGACATCATTGACACTTTAGTTAAAAAGATACAGATTTTTAAGGTTCGATTTATACTTCCCATTAGTACTTACACTTACCACTTCACAGCTAGTATTGAACTAAACTAAAATGAGAAATATTACAGTCATTTTCTAAGTGTGTATGTTTTCATTTTGTTGATGCATTTAGACTGTATCATAAAGCAGCTAAGTACTACACATGTAATGCTATTGGATATACAGACATTTTATCACATTTACAGAATGCAGGAGTTTGTTTGCTTCACTGTTTTCTTCAGGCTCTATTCTGCCTGTTTTCTGTAGTGAAGTGGAGTACTGTACCTTTTACATGGGCTTATAGTACATTCCTTTATGTGAACTCAGTGTTGTGGCATGAACAAGCAGCCTTAACCATAACAGATACAGGAAGAACTGGGGCGTTTGGGACATGGAGTTGAGCTGAGCTGCTGTTACCAGATGGTGTAACCTCCATTGGATCCGCCCAAGAAAAAGTTATTCTTGCGCTGCCCCATGACCACGTTTGCCCCCTGCATCGCGGCCAGCTGTGCCGCATTGGGAGGGTGTCCAGGAGGTGGAGGCTGAAGGGCAAAGCATCAACTTTAGATTGGGCTTACCGTGAACATGAAGTTGATATATTATTACTGGTACATACTGGGATGGAAGTGGTGGCGCCTGCGCCGAAGCGAGCTCCAGCATCATAGCCTCCATCCACCATCACAGTGGAACCAGCCGGGTACACCGCTCCAAAAGGGTAATACGCCATGGGCACGTTCTGCCCCACATGACCCACTGACATGGGCTGCTGCAGAGGCATAAACATCTGCGCTCCAGCGTATGGAGAGGACATGGTAGCCTGTCCAGGCACCTGAGGAGGAAGCACGTATCTGGCCTGGTAAATCTGCAGACACAAAAGTAACAACACAGGTTAAAATAATGTCATTATGTATGTTGTCACAATGATCAACATCAGTGTAATATTTACGTCTGAATATGCAGGTGGCGCGTCTGTGTAAGGAGGGGCCTGAGGAGACATTTGCATAGCAGGAGGATAAGCAGGAGCAGAAGCCTGCTGAGGATAAACCGTCTGCTGTGGATAGGAACCTGCAGAAGAACAACATCATGAGGACAACATGCCTACAAATACTTCCAGAAGATGAAGAATAAGAATATGATATACATAAGAATGTATATGAGAATGACATGGACACAGCTTCATTTATTGTCCATAGTTAAGCTAAACAGGTCAAAGTCCAAAGTGAGTCACAATTTCTTTATCTCTCAAAGTCACAATAGAGAAATTGTGACACAGGCCATAGTCACGTAATGGAATGTTTGCGTAAATCGGTCCAACTCTTCATGAACCTATTAGAGGTCGATACATTTACAAGTAAAACCTGATAAAGCTTACAGCATGTTTTGTTTTAATAAAACACAGCCTGATACAAACAGAAATGGGCCCGCTACGTCTATGCTATATTACCTTCCTATTGTAATAAACGTGTTATTAAGCTAAGATCGCAGAGCGGGTTTAAATTATAACATGACAAGCACAATCTGACTCAAATCATCCAGCCTCAGTTTGTGTTTTGGCTCATTTCACGTGATTTGCTCAAAGCGTCGGTGCGTGCGCGCTTATGTAGCCCAAATGTAGCCCGTTGTATTTCTGCGAGCTCCGTCTGACAAATCACCACAAATCCTGCACCAAAACAAGAAAGACCCACCGACCCCGTGACCGCCACTCAAACCGAGATCCGACCGAGAATTACCTTTGTTGTTCATCGTGTCCGGGCGGTTCTCGACGAAATACGGATAAAAACGGGATTCTGCGTATTTTGTGCGGCCTCAAACGGGTTTCGACTGCTTTATATCACGCACTTCCTTGTTTTCGTGTTTTTGTCAAAGCGGTGACGTAACTGCACGGAGCCTGCGCGCGCCCTCTGCAGGTCACAGGGAACAATGCAGAGGAAGAGTGAAACGAGGTGAAAACGCTTTAACTCCTACATGCCTTTATTGAACTTATTATTTATTTTTTTATCCAAGTCTCATGGTCATAACTATTTTTTAAATTTATTTTCTACCAGGGTGTCAAGACAAATATACCGTCCAGAAACACATGTAGGCTATTTGATCTTACAAATCACTGCAAAGCTTACAAGTGAAACAACGAGACATTGTTTTGTCCGTTTTGTCCATTGTACCTAACATTAGATCTACATAATGAGAAAACTATAATCATAAACCATTCAGACAAACCTAGGCTACATGTGCCTGAAAATGTTGAGAATGAAACAAGTCAATTGAACAGAATTGTAGTTTCAAAAGTGCATAGATGGGCTAAATAAGATTGTTAACTGGAAATGTTGTGATTGTTTTTAAATTTGACTTTATCTTATTAATATAATTAAATAACAATAAGTACTGTGTGTTCCCAATGCGATGATGACTGATAAATCACCTGCAGCCTCGTGGCAGTGTTAAAAACAGAAAAAAAAACACGCTGTAACTTTATGTGACTGTAATTAATAAATAAACTGTCAGTGAATGTTAATAAGGCAGCTGAAGTTGGCTGTGGCTCTGATCCTGGAACAAAGGACCGCACATTTAACCTGTTAGTTTTCGCGCGCGCCTCAGACTGAATCACGGGCTGCTTTCTGTGGCGCTGCGCCTTTAAGGGAACCATGGCACCTCTCAAGTCGAGGCAGACATTTTTCAATGCAAGATTTTTTCTTGCATAAATTATGCTCATGACGTAGTGCAAAAGGCCAATTTCGAGGCAATTTTGCCCAACTTTTCTGCTCAAATGGGACATTATGCATCATTTTTAGGATTTCGCGCGGTCCGAAGAGTTTGAGAAAGGACGTCGTCATTAAATATTTAGACAGAAGAGCTGCTAACGCTGCAAACCTCCTTATCAATGCAAATAGCTCTTTTGTGTGCAGTCACAGCGCCTGTCTGGAAGCTGAGGTGAATTTATAATTATGTGTGACTGAAACAAACTGTGACAAGGACCTGTCCAAAAGCGGCCGATGACAGAGGAGCGGCAGTAACGAGGTAAGTTACATTTATTCACGTCAGTCTATTCTGAGCTGCAGGTCGCGGACAGATCTGAAATGGCGAGGGCAGAATCACTTTGGGTTAATATGCAATGCTCGTAATTAGCATAATTTATATATTTATGATAAGAAGTAGGAAATACATAATATTGTCGCTCTGTGCTCTGGTCTGCACGTTTTCAGCCGCTTGGACGTGATGTTTCCAGCGCGTGTCCAAAAGTGGCCGAGGCGGCGGGACTTTTATTGGGCTTGCAGAAGGAGGATGGGGGTGGGGAGCTGCTCTGCTGCTCAAGTTTTGACACATCCTTCCGTCTGAAGGGGCACTGCAGCAGAAAGAGACTCATGTGCTCTCATCTGTTTAAGGACAATGCACTTCAATGAGCTGCACATTACATTATGTCTTTACATCAGACAGTCACTGATGCAGGCCTCTGCTAAATTACTGTCTGCAAAGCCAGGATCATACTTAACTTAGCTAAAGATTGCCAAGTGAAAACCTACTTATGAAGAGTTGATGTCTGAGTTTATTTATCTATGACTGTTCTATCTGAATAAGACATTTTAACAATTTCTACCAACCAAGTTATCAAGGCAAACCATAAAAGGCTTCTGTCACATTTTTTGTCAGGGACAGAGTACTTTAGCCCAGGCACCTGAGGGTTGTTGGTTTTATCTCTTTACATGTAATCAGAGAATCATAATTAGGCTATTTGTGATGATTATTTTGGCAGTGATGAGATTATTGAATTGTTGACCTAATTAATGTACATTTGAAATTTAAAAAGTATTTTTAAAAATGGCAAAATTCTTTCTGATTGTTCTGGAGTTTTTAAATAACTCTTAAAGACTTATTTAATTATTCTATGTTCAATTGTTGAAATGACACTAAAGGCTCATTGTCTAACTTTCTTGCGAATGACAGACTTCAATAGAAGCATGTTTTGGTGAATTGGATGTTTTAGATGCCCTAAATAAATAATATAACCCTATGTCCTTACTTTGATTGGGCTTGCATGGGATCAAAACTGAATGAAGAGACCAAGACCTTTCCAAGACCACAGAGTCCCAAGACTGAGACTGCTGTCCATCAAGACCAAATCAAGACAATCTTTGCAATCGTATACAGTTTTCACTGTCTACATGACCTTATTGTTCGGGGCTTATTACAAATAGTGATGCACTGATCCAGCTTTTTCTGTCTAATACTTTGGCTATAAGTATTTGCCCACACTTGATATCAACCCTAATTACAAACTGTGTCTGGGACAGGTCACAGTGCTCCTGGTGCAAGTTTAACAGAGTGTGCGGTAATGAAATATTGTCTCAGTGTCCAGACCGAGTCCAAGCCAAGACTGAGTCCAAATGTGCTCAGGTCCGGGACAGGACCAAGATCTTTAAAAAGTGGTCTTGAAACAAGACTGGTCAAGACCAAGACCAGTCTCGAGTACTATACGGAAGGAGGACGGACAGGAGGAGGGCGGCCTCCTACTGTCTGATGTTGACCAAAGCATCTCCTACTGTTTGACATTCAATATAAACTTGTTAAGTTGTTATTGCCACAATAGGTAACAACTGCATTACACTATGTGACCCATTTTCTAACAAGTTAACTGTGTTTTGAGGAGGAAAAAGCTTTTTTAAGTTGCAACACCAGTATTCTCCGATATCGAGTATTGTCAGATAGCCTTCTTAAAGTCAAATTATTTAACTTAGGATCGGAACTGATTGGGGTGCACCGATCCGTATCTAGGATCAGGACATTTTGCTGGCTCGGGTATTGGCTACCATGATACCTGAGCAAGCACGGTGGCAGAGTGGCCTCACACCAAGAAGGTTGCGAGTTCGACTCCCAGCCGCCAGGCTTTTCTGTGTGGAGTTTGCATGGGTGGTTTCCTCTGGGCACTCTGGTTTCCCCACCATGTTAAGGAACGCTTGGTGGTGGTCGGAGGATGAGGCGTCAGGTGTTTAGGTGAATCCCCTTTGCTGAGCTGCTGCAGGGCAGCTGCTGTCACTGAGTGTCACTGTCAAGCGCTTTGTGACTGTAAAAAGCGCTATACAAAATAAAAGCTTATGATATCGGTTCAGGCCGATATTAGGCATAATGAGACTTATTTACTGGCTGATGTTCATTCAGAACATCTCATAATGTTTGACATTTTTGACTTGCACTATAAATAACAGTTACATAGCAAATATAATCGAATGTCTTATGTTAAAAAAAACAAAACCCTTACACTAGTATTGGTTGGTACTGTATATCGGGTATCAACAGATACTTAATTCCGAAGTATCTGGATCAGTATCAAAGCTGATAAAGCTGGATTAGTGTATGCCTAAGCTCAACATGACAATGATGTTTAACAATAAGATCCGTATAATTGTTGTGTCTTGACTCATCTTAACTGACATTAGCGGTTGTGAATGAGTCTTAGCTTTAAGCCTTTTATAACCTTGTGAAGAGCTATTATTAGTAATGTTGGAGGTTCTTGTTACACTCAAATTAAGCTCTGGAAATGGCAGGATAAAAATATAGTGTCTGATGTTATGAATCAATTTGTCTATTTTCACTTTCGCACATTTCACACCACAGAAAATGATGAAGTGATTCTGCCGAACGATGCTAAGTGTTGTTTTGGCTTTGGCTGCAGAAATCACATGGAAATCACCAAGTCATAGCGGAGAACCATGGCCTCCCAGGACCAACCTGCCAAAGATGTGTCACTCACCGTCAATGAGCAAGTAAGTGTCTCGCACCAGGGGAAAGAGAAATGGAGCAGGACAAAGACAAAGACAAAGATATCTATTTAGACAGGAAATAAAGAAGGAAAAGGCTGGGAAAATACTTCTTACTCCAACCATCTTTAACCATGCTGTAACAGTCTCTTATCATTAGTTTACTCAAAGTTGTATTTACTTGTGTAGATTGATTCATGCATGTTTGAGTAATCTTGTATTGTCCTGCAGCTGATGCTCAAGTGCTCGTAAAAGTCCTGTTTTCATCCACGACCTATCCCCGTCCACTTATCTGTAGTGACTTGCGATTACTCAAAATTAATTTAAACTTAAAATTGGTTGCTTGTAGCTGTAAAATCTGTTAGCTCTGGTTAAAGACTTTGCCAAAGCAGGAGATTATAACCCTACTGCATCTCTTTGTGGAAATCGCCTGACATCGCATCATTGGAGTTCTTTCGCTTCACAGGAGGCAGGGACTTTTTAAAATTCAACCAATCATTTCTTTTGGGTCGTTTTGTCGTCCAGGAAGTAGAGAATAAACAGTGATTGTTGCTGTTTATGTGGTAAGCTTGCATATAAAAAGGTACAATATCATATTCTAACTTAATATTTAAAACAAGGTCGATAGAGGAGAACATACACTGTAAAAAATAAAATGCCCTTTAACTTAGAAATGTACGTTCAGTTTCTGAATTAAAGTTTTATGTTGATTAAACTAATGTTTGTTAGTCATTTGACATTCTCTCTCTTTCTTAATTTTCCTCTCTCTATATATATTTTTTTCTCTCTTCTCTTTCTTTCTTCTCTCTCTCTCTTTCTTCTCTCCCTTTCTCTTCTCTCTCTTTCTTCTCTCTCTTCTCTCTCTCCTCTCTCTCTTTCTTCTCTCTCTTCTCTCTTTCTCTCTCTCTTCTCTCTCTTTCTCTATTTCTTCTCTTTTCTCTCTCTTTCTTCTCTCTTTCTCTTTCTTCTCTCTCTCTTCTCTCTGACTCACATTGTCAAGTATATCAACATAAAGATTTAAGTCAGTTTACCTGTTTGGCCTTAGGATTTTAACAGTGTATTCAGTCTACTATTTCATCTTTGGTTAGTTTTGAACAACATACCACTCCGCTACTTCTCTCTGATTGGACGACTGTACTTCCTGCTTTTTGGGAAACATTTGCAGTCCTGTGATACCGGACCTAGCAGCTGGAGTGAAATGAAATAGAGTGGTCAGCCTGGCTAGGAAACTTTTGTACAGAAATTAAATGGTTGACAACAGTACAGTTTTTGGCAATAATTTAAAATAAAAGAGACCAGTTTAATTATCAAACTGTTCTTGCACTACTGGGTAAGGTCAGGCTAACATTAGACACAAATGTCCTAGTTACAATTCACAACGAAACAACGTCTTAATCACGATAAAACCTCGAGCTTTTAATATGTCGGCTATGCGTTTTTGTCTTTTTGGCCTCTGGAGCTGTGACGTCACCATGACATAAGCTAGAAAGGGTCTATAATTTGATAAGTAAAATTACTCCATTGTACGCTTATTTTGATAAATATACAGTACAGACCAAAAGTTTGGACACGCCTTCTCATTCAAAGAGTTTTCTTTATTTTCATGACTTTGAACATTGTAGATTCACACTGGAGGCATCCAAACTATGAATGAACACACGTGGAAGTATAGTACATAACCAAAAAGTGTGAAACAACTGAAAATATGTGATATTCTACGTTCTTTTGATTACTGCTTTGCACACTCTTGGCATTCTCTTGATGAGCTTCAAGAGGTTGTCACCTGAAATGCTCTTCCAACAGTCTTGAAGGAGTTCCCAGAGATGCTCATTACTTGGTAGACCCTTTTGCCTTCACACTGCGGTTCAGCTCACCCCAAACCATCTCGACTGGGTTCAGGTCTGGTGACTGTGGAGGCCAGCTCGTCTCTCTCCTTCCTGGTCATTCATGGTGTTTATATCTTCAGTGTGAATCTACAATGTTCATAGTCATGAACTGTTGGTCTGTACTGTATACTTACAGGCTCATTTAATAGTTTTTGTCACGAGAAAATTTTAATTGTAGCACTTGTCCATAGTGTGAGTGTACTTTTACTTTATAAAATGAGAAAATTATAAAAATCTGTCATATGCACTTTCATTTCTGCAAAGCAAAGGGTTAAAATTATCTTAACCAGAAAAAAAAAACACATGAAGAACAACAACTTTGAGTAAATGAATGATGAGGACAGACTGTGGAAGGCACCGGTATCATTTACAGTGTATCCTGCTGGTGTTGCATTTGAAGCTTTTCTTATACATACACTGTTAATTTTGTACTTTTACATAACCAGAAGTCAGATTCCCAGATAACACCAGAATCAAGAACAAAAAGCATTCATCTAAAAACAGAAAATCCAGATGTCTGACTCGGGCTGAGAAATCCTTAGAGTTTTAAAAGTTCAGTCTTAAAACTTTATTTCTCTTTTTCTGTCTTACACAAATTTAGCTTTTCTGCCAACTCCTGGGGCCCACACTTTGTTCACATTCCCTCTGTCGTGTTTGCCTTTTTTATCTTTCATTTTCGACTAATAATATCTCAAAATCAGGTCACACGATCCTGATTTACTCTGCGCTTGTTACCGGCTGCTGTGCTTAGTCAGGGCTTTCATATCATAACTTAAAGCAATGCTCTTCTTCTCTGATGCGAAAGCGGATGAACTCATTGCTTAAGTTGTCTAAAGGGCTGATGTTGTTTTGTCTCAGTTTCATTCATTCTACAGGGCTGGGCAGAAACGTATGAATTTTTTTTCCTTGATGGATCACATGATATGCAGCTAATATATTGTTTAAATGCAGTTTTTGTTGTAATAAAAAAGGTTATGGCTCAAATTATCAATAAAAATCACCAGATTGTAAATATTTGAACTGAAAATGTAGAAAAAGTAGGAAAAACTGGCTCTTGCTCACTATTTGGACTTATGATCACATTCTAAAACGTGAAAGCAGCCTATAGAGTTCAAGACTATTCAATTATATTTACCAGTGCGCCAGATTTTTCAAAGGGCTAAAGTCTGAGGGCCAAACTACAAAAGTGAATTACCAATGTGCTTTACATTCAGTACATTAAATGGCATAACAGAATCTGGTTCAGTGATGCATAATGAAGCTAACAGAGCGCACTAAGAACAAACTATGGTCCAAACCGTGGCCTATATTATCAAGCTGGGCCAAAATATACTGCTTAATGGGCTGCATTTGGCTCCCATTTCAATAGCCCTGCTGTAAGGTTAATGCTAGATTGTTGAGTTTGGAGTAGGGCTGGGCGATATGGCAGAAAAATTAATATCACAATTTTCTTGCCAGATCACGATTTCCACTTTAAGGTAATGTTTATTAAGGACATTGTACAATTACATTAAGCACAAAGGCAGAGATGTACCAGATTGTAGCTTACAACTAATTTCCATATGTAGTCCTGGGAAGGGGGGAGGCACAATGGACATGTTTTTGGACATGTAGGAGGAAACCGGAGCACCTGGAGGAAACCTACGCAGACACGGGGAGAACATGCAAACTCCATATAGAAAGGCAGGACCTTCTTGCTATGAGGCCAGAGCGCTAACTGCTGTGCCACCGTGGGTTCTTGTAGACGGTCAATTTTATGATTACCTTTGAAGTAAATACAGTTAGCTCAAACTCAAATTCAGGGTCCACCATGTAACCTTTTTGTCAAGAAAAATAGACCTAAATAAATTCAGGTTTTAGAATTTTTATTAGGTATATATATATATATATTTTTTTTTTTTAAAAACTGTTCTTGATTTGAGGGCCCACAAAATGGACTTCTGTTCACCCCACTTTTCTTTGCAGTGCGTTTTGTGATGGAAAACTATATACTTTAGTATTTGTCACTAATTATTCTTCAGGTGGTGAAATTAGTCATTGTTCAGAAATGCGGGTCTTCCTTCCAGGAGACTCTTTTTTACCAATTGTACATGCATCTCTCACTGTAAACCATGCAGCTGCCATATGCTATAGAGATCGGCCGATGCTGAAACAGATCTTTCAAAATTTTGTCAGCTGATGCTGATTTTCAAGACCGATTTCTGAGGCCTAATTTGTTATTTTAATTATAAAAGCCTAGCTGGGGTGAGATAGTATAACCAAAAAACCTTCAACCTTAACTATTATTCACGCTGGTTATTCACCATGTGCGTCTCTTTCACACAATGTAATGAGGCTCAATTGTATTTTGGGACAAGAAACAATCATTAGACAATCATATTGTTCATATTGACAAACAAACAAGCACTTACTAAAGCTTGTGCTGCAGCCAAAGTCATAAAACAAGAATAAAACTTAAAGACACGTTATGATAAAATCAAAACTGCAGATTTAGGAATGAAGAGAGATAAAAGAAGTCATATTGTTTCTCTAAAACCAACTCAGCTCATCTAGAATGCTTCATAGTATCGTCTCTTAACTTTCTGTTCCCAAAGAGATGTGAAGCTTATTGGAGAAGATTCAGACAATTGAACAGTGTTGTTTTTACACAAAAGCTTATACAGTATGTTAAGCACAAACTGACCAAAGAACATCTCGTCTTAGTTTTAATCGCTCAACTGCTCAGCCCCATTTCATGCGGTTCATTCCTTGTGTTTTTTGTTTTGTTGTGTTTATGGAATCATTGTCCTAACATGTGCTTGGCTTCTCTGTTCTCCTTAGCCATTCTCTGTCTGACTGCAGAAGTGTTTTTTCAGCCATTTAAACCCTGCGCTTTGAAATTGCCCGCCAAAGACCAACAGGTACAGTTTGCATCGTCTTAACTCTCCTGCCTTGTCTCTGTGCGCATAATTGTTCATCAGCTGCTCTCGCTCCAAGCTTTCACTCATTACAGACCGTGTTTCATCTGCATTTCACTTCACCAGATTAGAGGTGCACTTTGTAACTTTTTTGGTTCTGCTTTTTTCCAATGGAGAGGCTGGAATGTGTCAGATATGTTTGTAAGTGATGCTAAACCAATGAAATCTGTCTACAAACACATTTGAAACAGAGTTGGCCAACAGGGAAGAGCTGGAGAACTGGAAGTGAGAGAGGGGGCGGAGTCTGAGGGTATAAGGAGCTGTGTGATTGGTCAGAACAGATATCTGCACTAAATGTTTGTGATAAGACACACTCGGCTGTAATCTAAGCTATTAGCAATTAATTAGTTTAGATTGTGGCCATACCTGTTTGTCAAAGCCTGATCCTGTCAGATCTCAGAAGCTATAAGCAAGTTAGGGCCTGGTTAGTACTTGGATGGGAGGCCGCTTGTACACCAGGTGCGTACACTGGGTACGCAGACAATGCGTGAGTGTATACTAGATTGTAAAGCGCTTTGAGTGCCTGGAAAGGTAGAAAAGCGCTATATAAATAGACTCTTTACCATTTTTATAGCGAATCTAGGATATACGTAGTTTGTCTATTCACCCTATTCTGCCCTGCCCACTTTTCTTGGCACTGCACTTTAACAAGTTAACTTGTCAGTTATCTTAGCAGCGCTTATCTTGTCTGTTTTGCGCGACAGTCTACAAAATATGTTCAGAAATTAGGCTAAATGCAGCTAAACCGGAAGTCTTCTGTTAAAAAAAAGTTGGCGGGCCAGAATAAGGTGAATAACAAAATAAACATGAGACGATACTTATTTGACTGATTGTTCTGTCAATCATGCACATTGAAACTCTGTAGATAAACATGGTGGACAGACAATATATTTGTAATATATCATCTAGATTTTTAGGTAATTGGTTCTGGATTCCAAGAAAGCAAAATTACCTAGTTTACTAAAAATAAAGATAGCTTATTAAGGTTATTAATTCCAATGTCCCATTCTAGTTGATGAAGTCCAAAGGCCTCTCTTCACCAGTCATGAATCAGAGCCTCTGAGGTGCACCTTCTAGACTCCAAAGTTTCAATCATCTGATTTATATAAAAAATACAGCTAGTGTGAATGTAATAATGAAACATCTGTGTCTCTCAGTCTACCACACAGTTTAAAAATTATAATGTTAGTAGAAATGAACAGTATACTTCAATGGGCAAGTATTTATAGGTATACTGTGTATAACTTTTTTGACAGATTCTACCATTGACTTTTTTCTGGAGATGATATTGCTTTGCCTACAGAATAATTAATACATTATACATAATAATTTCATTGCAGAAGGCAAAAATACCTTCTGCAATGAAATAAATTCTAGATACAGTACATGTTTAATGTCACATGAAGCATTCGAAGAGCAGCAATAAGACAGTGGAGACTAATAAACCGCAGTACTTCCTTCAGAAAAGTTACTTAGTGCACCTTTAAAAGTTAGAACCAATGAAGTACATATTAAATCCTTGTAAGCCTTTTTTGGAATAATGCTATTCTTAATTTTAGGGGTAAACATTATCTGTGTTCTTTTGTTTCTAAATAATCGATCTGCTCAGGTCATTGTAATGTCTGGCCATGAGACGATTCGAGTGCTCGAGGTAGAAGTGGACACGCCGCAGTCTTCAGCGATACCAGAAGGAAAAGGAGATTTGAAAAGTGAAAATGGAGCAGCAGAACAAACCGACAGCTGCACGTCTGTGGACCAGAGCTCGGGGCCAGCGGGTGAGTTAATAATAAATAATAAATAATGTAAGACTGACACAGACGAGAGCACTTCTGACAAAAATGTCTGAGATAATCAGTCTAGTAACATGTGCTTGTTTGCAGTTAATAATGCTTTTAAAAGGAACCCTGGTTATGAAGACAAATATGGCTAAAACACTAGTACTGGTCATGCTTGTTAAAATAAATTGCAAACAAATGTATAACTGCTTAAAATTTTTTATAAAATTGTCATTGTTTCTGTTGTTTTCAAGCCACTGGGAGCCGCCATTTTGTCTATGCATTCTTGATTGATGACATAAAATAGTGTTTCCATGGTTACTCCCACAATTTCATCTGTGAACAGTTGCCAAATCAAATCAATTTATTTTTGTATAGCCCAAAATCACAACAACAGTCGTCTCTGAGGACTTCCCAAGATTATTAATTTTAGCAAATATGAATAATAGGAAATAAAAATAAAACAATACATATTCAATGAAACATAAACACAAGCAGTAATTGATCAAGCATGTCAAAGCAGATTATTAGTAGAGCAGATGAATGATTGTCCAGAGCATCCCCTGTCCTTAGACCCTCCTTCTCAGCAAGAAAAAACTCACAAAAACCCTAAGGGAAAAAGAGAAACCTCGAGGAAGAAGGGATCCACTCCCATGGACGGACAGGCTGTAGATGTAACTAAGACTAAAGTTATAGAGTTTATGTTTGTGGAGCCAGAGTCCATAAGCAGAGGGAAACGACTCGTCTAGCAGGACCAGGACAGGCCAAACCTGGAGAGGGAGGTAGGGGGAATGTCTAGAAAGAGGAGGGGGTCCGGCATCAGTGGTCCGGCCCACGTCACAAAAACACCACTGACAGTGTCCAGTTCTTGTCTCTTCCTCTTGATTATCTTCAGTTTCACTAGATTCCACATTATCTTCCTGTATTTGGCCAAACTCCGTATCAAACTGAAAAGGTTTAACTGAGGAATTCGTGTAGCTTAGTTACCTTTTATCTTGACAACACTATTTTATGTCATAACCGCAGCAAAATGACAGCCTCCATGTCATTTCTTTAAAACACTATTTTAATAAAACTACAAATACTTCCAAGGTATTTGTCCTATATTTATATATGAGATGATATTATAAGTGTTTTAGGGTAAACATGTGATTATAGTCAGGGTTCACTTTAATTCAAGCACTTTTTTTCCCATATTAGCTTATTTAAAGTCTGTTTTTTTTCTATTGTAGTGCTGTTTGAGAACATTTTCAAGACGGAAAATAGTGTTTACATCACTAAAAGAATAAATGTACACAATTTTCATTGATCATCATCATTGCTGGTCAATCTGAGCGCAATAATAAAGACCAGTTAATGATTATTTGATTACTAAATTAGATGTTTGTTTAAATAATCAATAAGTTGCGAATAATGGATCTTGTTGCATTTTAGTGTTCTTGCATTTAAGCTCTTTCTCAAGGCCAGTTGTGCAGTTATCAATGGCGTTTAAGTCCAGTGAATTAAAACACATATTGTGATCATCTGAAATAATGTAAACATGTACTAAATCTGTGTTGTGTTGTAGTTTCGATCGAGCAGCCGACTCCAGCTCCTGCAGTTCAGACTCTGACACCGTCTGTTCCCATCAGTGTGTCTCTGCCTCAAACTCAGGCGGCGCTGCCCATCACTGTACAAGGCTGTCCACAGGTGAAACATCCTTATCATATTAATTATACAAATGTTTATCTTGGCTGGGTTTATTTTTACATTTACAAACGGTAACAGGTGCCTCATCGTTTTATTTTATTTTTTATTGGGATCATTTATATAAACATTAATTACTGTAAGTTGTAGAAAGATGTAGTTGGTATTTTGAGTTAAAGGCTTGAAAAAGGCAGAGGATTTGGACTCGACTTGGACATGTGGGACACTGACTTGGGACTTGACTTGGACTTGTCTCTCTTTGACTTGGGACTTGACTTGGACTTGTCTGACTTTGACTTGGGACTTGACTTGGACTTGTCTCTCTTTGACTTGAGCCTTGACTTGGACTTGTCTCTCTTTGACTTGGGACGTGTCTTGGACTTGTGGGGCAACACCTCGGACTTGACTTGGACTTGTCTTTATTTGACTTGGGACTTGACTTGGACTTGTGGAGCACTGGCTTAGGACTTGACATGGACTTGTCTCTTATTGATTTGGGACTTGACTTGGACTTGTCTCTCTTTAGGACTTGACTTGGACTTGTCTCTGTTTAACTTGGGACTTGACTTGGACTTGTTGCTCCCTGGCTTAGGACTTGACTTGGACTTGTCCCTCTTTGACATGGGACTTGATTTAGACTTGCCTCTGTTTGATTTGGGACTTAGATTTGTCTCTCTTTGACTTGGGATGTGTCTTGGACTTGTGGGGCAAGGACCTCGGACTTGACTTGGACTTGAGATTTACTTGACACTTGCAAAATTGTAACTTGGTCCAAAAACATGATATTACAGATCTATTTTTTATTTTCAAGTATTTTATGCAGATCTTAGGGGGTTTACATTAGTGTCAACAAATGTCTGCAGGTGGTGTATGTGTCGTGTGTAGCATGAATAAAATATAAAATACCCAAACGTTTGTCCTCTCACAGGTGCTGACCCAGGAGAGTTTGGCCTCTTTAATGACCGGTATGATGGCTCAGGCTGGAACACTGGGTCAGCCGCTGCTCATTCCTCTGAACATGGCTGGATCTCTGGGCGGACAGAGCAGCCTGGCGGTGCTCACTCTGCCCACCACAAACGTAGCCTCGCTCCCTGGACTCGCAGCAGCAACTACCGCCGGGAACCTGCTCAAGTTACCTTTCGCCGGCCTCCAAGGTAAAGACACACACAAGGATGTCAAAGTTATTGTGAGAAGAAAGAAGGAAAGTTTGCTTATATTCAAACTCATTTTACTATACTAGTAGCAATAGACTTTAAATGTAGTTTCTAAGTATTCTTTTGCTTTGCTTTTTTATGGTTAATTTACCATATTCGAAAAATTTGTGTATTATAGGCCAGTAATTGAAAGATTAAGATTCAGTCTAATCTAATTGTCAGTCTAAAGCCGGCTGCACACTGCAAAAGTTTGGGCCCGATTTTAAGCCAGATGTGCCCGTCTACGAATTCAGGGAGGCGGGGCCAGAGTAAGGATTTTCATAAGCAATTTTTTGTCTTTTCTTTCCTTTTGTCTGTGCGTCACTGAGACTATTTACTTTTAAAATGTAAAATAAAGAAGAAACATTGTCTCATCATTTGTAAATAAATGCAACGTTTTATGCAGGTAGTGAAAGTGCGTGATTCTTTTTGACGAGCATTACACACTTAATCTCCAACACACCTGCTCCTTAAGTGATGTGTCAAGCAACTTACTAGACCTAAATAATAAAACATGTTCAACACCTTTTGTTTAAACTTTTTCACCTCACAAGTCAGTGTAACAGCTCTTTACCTCTAATGAGCCTCTGCTCTACTGTAAAGTTTATAAACCTGATTTAATCCACTCGTGTTTCGCTTTTATAACCGCACACATGAAAAAAAACACTCTGCGCTCGATCACATGACGCACACACTGTTCTCCGCTCGCTGCTGCGCTCCACAAGTCTGTGTCGTCTCTGTTCTTCCTGCCACATGATGCGACAGTGAGACAAGTAATTCTTGTAAATGTCCTTATGTCTGTGGCCTCTTCTTTTTTGATGGGTCAAAAAATGTAAAAAGATCCTAAACTCCTCTAGTGTGCAGTTGGCTTAACCCACAAACAATCTTCTGTCAAACCTGTGATTTGGAGCAGAAGTTAGACTTTGCGACAATAAATGTTTAAAATTATTATTTATGTGAAATAGTACAGAAGTCTCTTGTAGAACATAAGCCTGTTGGCTTGATTGAACATTTATAATAATGGATACATGTTGCTCATTACTCAGGTATTGCACATTTATTTTCCCAAACCACGAGTTAGTTGTACTTTGAGTGTGAGACAAAGATTAGAGGGCACTAGCACTTACATTTTATATTATCACTTTTCTTTCCTTTTGTCCGCCATTAGCGGCTGCAGTGTTGAATTCGGTGCAGCCTCAGCTTCAGGCCGGTGCACAGACGGTTTTCTCCTCTCCTGCGGTACAGTCCGTTCAGTCTCCGGTCACCTCCACCCCGGCCTCCACCGCAGCAGCAGTCTCACCCGCTGTCTCCTGCCCCGTCTCCCAGTCCATCCCTGTGGCAGCTCTTCAGACCGCCGGCCTCTCCATCAACCCAGCCATAGTAAGAAACTTTTATAGACCTGTTCATAGCCTACATCATTAAAAAGGGGCGGGGCCACACTGATGCCCTCTGCAGTTTCCTCATAACTTTCTTTACAAAGCAAGTAAGTAGTATTAAAGAAACTAAATGGTTAGAAAAACTCAACAATGATTTCTAACGATGAGGGATCACTATCAACACAAATACATCACCTCAGAGTTATAGATGTCCGGATTCTTTCATGCAATAACCTTCTGTAGAAGTCAGCACAAATAATGACACGGGTGCAGTTTGCTGTGAGTTTAGTTCTTCACTTTGTGGATAATAAATTAACACAAATTACACAAAAATCTTCATCAATGTCATGGTAACTCACCTCCTGTACTTTTCTGCAAACTACGTAGTCAAACGCATGAAGCGAGTTGTATGTTCGTATCTTTTCTCTTCTGTACACAAGTTTTTTTCCACCAAATTCAAGTAAGGGCGACACGGTGGCGCAGCGGTTAGCGCTCTGGCCTCATAGCAAGAAGGTCCTGGGTTCGACTCCCGGGCCGGCCGGGGCCTTTCTATGTGGAGTTTGCATGTTCTCCCGTGTCTGCGTAGGTTTCCTCCGGGTACTCCGGTTTCCTCCTACAGCTAAAAACATGTCCATTAATGCCTCCCCTGACCTTCCCCCAGGGCTCCCCTGCAAAAGAGATTCTGAATCTCAGTGGGACTTCCCTGGTTAAATAAAGGTCAATTAAATGTCAGGCCATTGAGACATTTACTAACGTCACGCTAACATTCACTAACTGTACATGGATCTGGGAGTTGCTTGTCGTTCATTATTTTGAGTTTTTTAAAGAGATTTTTGCGACCTGTGTAGCTTTGAAAGCACTGCTCAAGGCACCAGTTTGTGTGCGCACTGTGCAGACTATTTGTTTACTAACAGTAAATTAATCTATGTTGTAACTTCAACAGTTATTTTTTCCAAAGGAGTTTTTTCTTTCCACCTGTCTCAAAAGATTACAAAAGTCACATTTTTATGAGTTTAAAGTGAAGCTAAACACTGAAACAACTTTTTTGGCTGATATACAGGTAAACACCTGCTGTCACCTGCTCCTAGTGCTTTTCTTGTAGCTTGCTTCATTTGAAATGTATTTGTGGGTGGACAGGGGGTTAGCTTTACATTAAGTATGATCTCAATAGCATGTTTCTGTTATCAATCTTTGAGTTTATGAAACTTGTTGACAAAATCTTTTATGTCCAGTTTAACACCGCCTCGCTGGGAGCACAGACTCAGTTTCTTGGATCCATCGGCTCGACTCCGATCTTCACCAACGCCATGTCCAACATGACCGGAATCACCAGCCAGATCATCACCAACGCCCAGGGACAAGTGAGCTTTTGTTTAATCACATTTATTTTACTCAATTTGAACAACTTTAATCTCCAACAGACTTGAAGATTTTATAGAATCACGGAATCACGAAAAACAACCAACCCTTCTTGCTGCAGACCCCTGGGATTGCCCTCTGAATAATCAATTTTTTCTTGTCACTCTTGTCTTTCCCAGGTGATAGGAACCCTGCCGCTGTTGTTGAATCCGTCTCTGGCAGGTGCAGCGCCTGCCCTCCCGCTGCAGGGGCTCCAGGTGCAGACGGTTTCTCCTCAAATCCTGTTCAATAATCAGGGCCAGCTCATCGCTGCTGTGGGAAACGGAGCAGCCACTGTCGCCCCCACAGCGTCAGTGCAGCCCAAAACCACAACCACCTCTCTTATTTCCAAGACCAATGCACAGGTAAACGACATGAGGGTTAAGGTTTAGGACTGAAAAATGTATATATAGACCTCAGAAAGAAACCGGTTCTGTTCACAAGACGTCACACAGTTTCCTACTTTATGTTAAGTCCAATATTATTTGTACATATGGAGGGCTGCTAAATTGAAAATTGTTTAAATGCAGTTTTTTAGCTGCCATCCATCCATCCATGCATCCATCCATTTTCTTCCACGTCATCCGGAGTCAGGGTCGAGGAGGCAGCAGTCTGATTGGGGAGGCCCAGACTTCCCTGTCCACACACACTTCCTCCTGCTCTTTCGAGGGAATCCCGAGGCGTTCCCTGGACTGTCGAGAGACATTGTCCTTCCATTGTGTCCTGGGTCTTCCTTGAGGTCTCCTACCGGTGGGACATGCCTCCACAGGGAGACGTCCAGGAGGCATCTGAAACAGATGCCCAAGCCACCTTAACTCTGCCGCTCAGCAAATAGCGCTCTGGCCTCACAGCAAGAAGGTTGCGGGTTCGATTCCCGCACGGCCTGTGCCTTTCTGTGTGGAGTTTGCATGTTTCTCCCCGTGTCTGGGTGGGTTTCCTCTGGGCACTCCGGTTTCCCCCACCAACCAATAACATGCACGATAGGGTAATATCCTCCAGCTATGGTAGTCCTGACCAAGCCTAACAAGAACATCTGGAGATGGGTCCCCGAGCACTGCCCTGTGGCGATCACTGCTCCTGAGGAGAGGCTCCTGAGGCATTGAAGGATGGGTCAAATGCAGAGGACAAATTTCCCTACGGGGATAATAAAGTATATCTTAACCTTACCTTAACCTTAACTGGCTCCTTTCGATGTGGAGGAGCAGCGGCTCTACTCCGAGTTCCTCCCATGTTATTTAGCTTCCACCTGCGAAGGAACCTCATTTTGACCGCTTTGCGATTTTGTCCTTTTGGTCATTACCTAAAACTCATGACCATAGGTGGGGGTTGGAACGTAGATTGACCGGTAGCTTTGCCTTTCAACTCAGCTAATTCTTTACCTTAACAGTCCGATACAGTGATCACATCACTGCTGACACTGCACTAATCCGCCTGTCAATCTCACGCTCCATCCTTCCCTCACTTGTGAACAAGATCCCGAGATACTTGAACTCTTCCACTTGGAGCAAGGACTCCCCACCCACCTGGAGGGAGAAAGGCACTTTTTTCCTTTCGAGAACCATAGCCTCGGATTTGGAAGGGCTGATTATCATCCAAGCTGCTTCACACTCGGCTGCAAACCATCCCAGTGCATGTTGCTCCTGTTGTACAGAGACTGGACTGCCCTGAGCAAAAGACCCCCGACCCCATACTCTCGAAGCACTCCCCACAGGACACCACGAGGGACACGGTCGAATGCCTTCTACAGATCCTCCTCTGGAGTAGACCTTACCGGAGAGGCTGAGGAGTGAGAACACATCCTCCGGTGAAAAATGTGAGAGAGGCCTCACAGTTCCTGTCGTTTATTTTTTTGTTTGTTACTGTTACCCTGACTTTTTTTTTTCATTAAAAATACACACCCAATACACAGTAACACTAAATATTGATGGACAAGTGCAGCCCACTGTCTCTTGTCATCATATTCTAAACCTGAAAACATCCAGTGCACTTTTTACACAGACAGTAAGGCGAGAGTGATGTATTTTTAATAATGTGTGGGTCTGTTTGCTGCAGGCTTCCATTACTGCTGTCAGTCAGTCTCCGGTTGTCATCGCTCCCTCTCCCTCTGTTCTGAAGACTTCCTCATCGCTGTCCTCCGCCGGGTCCATCACCTGCGGAGACGTGGCCAAAGTAGGACAACTCGTCAACAGTATGTATGCTATTGTATGCTCTCTGTTACTGCTCGAAGGTCTTTATGAGCAGGGTCATCAAAGACTCCACAGTGTAAACATGGATTAGTTGTGATTGCTAATGTTTTGTGAGAAAACCGGTTCCACAAAACACAATTAGTTTTGGAAATTCATAATGTGTAAGCAGTATTAGCTCAGTTGACAGAGACAAATATTATGCAAAGAGAAAAACAGACAGATTGAGTTAAGGATAGACTAAGCACATGATCAATGAATGGCATTGAAAGCAATTGGCACAACTTGCCTTCACCTTCATCTTCTTCTCGGCAGGAAAAACTAAAAAAAAAAAAAAAAAACTGAAGGGGAAAAAGAGAAAGAGAAAGCAAACAAGAGATCCACTCCCATGGACGAACAGGCTGTAGGTGTAACTAAGACTAACGCAGATCTAATTGCAGATAGAGTTTAAGTCAGTAGAGCCAGAGTCCATTAGCTGAGGGAAACGACTCATCTAGCAGGACCAGGACAGGCTAATCCTGGAGAGGGAGGCGGGGCGGGTGTCCAGGAGGAGGGAGGGTTTCGGCATCAGTGGTCCAGCCCACGTCACTGGAACAGCAGCATCTGAAATCGTTACACTCCCCGAGGAGAGTGGGACAGGGGACAACAAGTGAATAACAAAGAACAGACAAAGATGAATTGTAGTTCAATATTCTTTACAATATTTATGAGACATTTCTTTTTTCTCTTCACAATACAGAACCCCAGCCTGCCGTGAGCAGCGAGGAGGGTATCAATCTGGAGGAGATTAGGGAATTTGCCAAGAACTTTAAGATCCGCCGCCTTTCGTTAGGTCTCACCCAGACACAAGTGGGACAAGCTCTGACCGCGACTGAAGGCCCAGCGTACAGCCAGTCCGCCATCTGCAGGTGGGTTTGTCTTAAGTAACCTCTTAGATATTTTATTTGCACTATAAAGTGTCCTACACATTATCAGTTGTCAAATAGCAGTTCGGTTGAGACATCTGTCCTATTTGCTTTTGCACTCGGGTTTTCCTCTGCTGTTTTATAAAATTCTACCAACATCATGCCACCAACCCTGCCATGCTCGTTTTAGTTTTGATTTCTTGTTCAATCTGTAATGTTGCCCTGCAGAGGTGAGACCAAGTCCTTGTTTTATAAGTGCGTAAGTGTGATTAAGTGTGATGTATATGACTTCAGGTCCTAGAGTACAAAATACAAGATTTTAAGTCAAAAGGTTACATAGTTTAATCACTGAAAGTTCTTGCAGTGTGGAAAGTTGTCTCTAGTTCCAAGTCTTGGTCCTCGGTTTAGTTATGTAAGGAATGGAAACGTTACTCTTCACCACAACATAACACCACAGGCCTTTAACATGTATTACCCTCTGCAACAGCATACTAGTGAGCATGTTATTCATAAATATTAAGGATTATTTTCAAACAAGATGGGTTTAGTGTGAGGTTATACTGGAGATCGATATCAATGGATGCATTTAGCAAATCTCAAAGGCTGTAGTTTTTGAAGTGGCATAATTTCCTTAACTTTCTCTACCGAAAAGACTGATAAGCCAGTATTTCAAATCTGTTTTAAAATTGCTCACACGTGATTCTATTATTAAAACATACATTGCAAATCAATTTGCAATACTCGTCAGAAATATTCCCAAAGTATTGCAATTATTGCAAGACAACGTATCACAACTTAGTGATTACCTCGGCAAAACTGTAGTGAAATCTTTTTCTTGCCTAGCAGGTCACTTTTTCTCTGGTTTGTGACTGGTTGGATTAATCAATCTTTCTGAATAAAAAAAATCTTAATGTGACAAGGGTGCACGGTGGCCAAGTGGTTAGAGCTCTGGCTTCATAAACTAGGAGATCGTGGGTCCACATCAACATCTCACGATCTCTCTGGGTGAAGTTTGCATGTTCTCCCCATGTCACCGTGGGTTTTCTCTGGATACTTCGGTTTTCTCCCACCTCCTAAAACATGCATGTTTAGGTTAATTGGGAATCACTGTAAATTTCTCCTGTGAGTGAATGAGAGAGTGAATGGTTGTCTGTCTAACTCTGCGACGAGTTGGCCACTGTCCAGGTTGTTCCCCGCCTAAGGCCCAAAGTCACTGTGATAGGCTCCAGTCACCCGTGACCCCTAACGGGATTAAGTGGTAGAAAATTAATGAATGAATTTATTAATGTGAAACAAACATTTGTATGTATTTGTTTTAAATTAGACTGTTTTAAGAGAATACAAGCTTCTAAAATTGTAAAATTGTAAAGACACATTAAGGGAGAGGTCAGTTTGTAATTCTTTTTACTTTAGTCAATGGAGCTCAACAGTGACTGCCCACTTCCTAGCTAAATTTTAAGCTATAAGTACTAGTACTTTTTAGACTGAAATTAACATAGATCTCAGTAATGTTCTTATGACCCTATTTTATTGTTTTATTGAGTCTGTCCTTACATTTTGCATTGTATGTTGGTTTGGTGTGCTTTCTGTGTCCAGTAAAAATCGACTCAGATAATTTTGCCCGCCAAGGTGGCGGGCAAAATGATAGGCCTACAGCAGTACCAGCTGCATGATATTTACAGCCGAAGGGTGATATGCAAGGCCCAACAAATAATGGAAAGCCCCGACCACCCTCTTTTTAAGGAGTTTGATCTCCTTCCTTCTGGACGGCCACTGAGAATGCCCCGGATCAGAACTCAGCGAGCAAGAGCATCTTACATTTCTGAAGCTATAATAGAAATGAATACTTTGTTATAGCTTAAGTTCGCACTCTAGATCATCAGGCAAGAGCTGTGTTTTATTTATTTATTTTTATTTATTATACAGTATTGTATGTGTGTGCCTGCTGTTAACACTGCTGAAAAATCTATTTCCCATTGGAATATAATAAAGTTGAAGTTGAAGTAGATGTTAACCCGCGATATGTCTTTAAACTCTTAATATTTGAATTTTTTGAAACCCTTATGGTACTTTACAATGGGGCAATTTACTTCTGGAACCAGGGCGATCTTCCTCTGTTGAGCTTCATACTGTTATGCAATCTCCTGATATTTTCTAATCATAACAAGCCTCACAAAATCACAGTGTTTCTAATTTGAATTGTCATTGATCCCACAGATTCGAGAAGCTGGACATCACCCCTAAAAGCGCTCAAAAACTGAAGCCGGTCCTGGAGAAGTGGCTGGCTGAGGCGGAGCACTGGAACCAGAAGGGACAGCAGAACCTGATGGAGTTTGTCGGCGGCGAACCATCGAAGAAACGGAAAAGACGAACCAGCTTCACTCCGCAGGCCATCGAAGTCCTCAACTCCTACTTCGAGAAAAACGCACTCCCCACCGGCCAGGAAATTACCGAAATCGCACGAGAACTGAACTACGACAGAGAGGTAGTGCGAGTTTGGTTCTGCAACAGACGACAGACTTTGAAAAACACGAGTAAAATCAACGTCTTCCAGGCTCAGCAGTGACCTCGCGTTTCACAACTATTGTTTTTGTCCTTTTTTTTTTTCAAGATTTTCAAAGGGATTCAAACAGACCGTCGCTATAGCAATTCACAGCTTAAAGTGCATATGATAGGTTAATTTATATATATATTTTAATTGATTTTTGCTATGTAGAAGGTTAATACTTGTTGTAAATATAAATAATTAAGGCAAGACTTTACATACATTTTTTTTTAAATTTTCTGATTTTTGCTCCCTCAGTAAATACTTTTTCGTTCAGTCGTTCAGTTCTCTTGTAAAATTGTTTTATTTTTTCATTTAACTAACCTCTCAAAATGCATTTTTGTGTATAGGGGCGTCAATATCACCCTCTTAAATAACTCCTACACATACAAAACTATGTAATCTTGGACTGTACACAGATTTGAAGGATTTACAGAATTCTGAGCATGAGTAATTAAAGTTAAAGTCTAAAATTTTAAAATGCAATTGAAGTTAAAGTCTAAATTTAAGCAGGAATGTCCTACATAAATCTCTTTTGCAGTGGTGTCCTGGGTGAGGGGAGGCATTAAAGGTGAGGTAGTTGATTTTCACACCACAAAAACTGAAGCAAGGTCCAATTCGTTCCAAATCCTTCTGCAATTAAACCTTAAAACTATATTTTTACAGAAAGCAAAATGAGACTGGAGGTGACCACTCAAGCACAACCAAGAAGATCGCTGTATTTGGCTCTTTTTTTTTTTTTTACATAAACAGTACACAGCGATCTGATTTTGTCACAGTCTGCTGCTTATGCAGTATAATTTTGGTAGAAAAAAACAAGTTTATTAATTTACAACTAAAAAAGTCAAGTACTTCACCTTTAATGGAAATGTTTTTAGTAGGGATGCACCGATCCAGCTTTTTCAGTTCCGATACCAATTCCGATACTTTTGCTTTAAGTATCTGCCGATACTCGATATCCACCGATACCAGTGTAAGGACTGAAAATTTGGTCACATAATGTTATGTATCTGTTATTTATAGTGCGAGTCACAACTTAACAACTTAATCTGAATAAAATGTCCAATATTGTGAAATGTTTTGGATCAACATCAGCCAGGAAATTAGTCTCATATGTCCAATTAAAGGCACAACAATGGTTTAGGCTGAACCGATATGAAGTCGATACTTGATTCAGCAAAATTTCCTGGGTCTGCACTGATATTCGATCCTAGTATAGGATCGGTGCATTTCTAATTTTTAGTAGTAGGGGAAACCTTTGCAGACAGGGGAAACATGCAAACTCCATATACAAATCCCAGAGTCACTTGGGAATTGAACCCAGAACTTTTTTGTGATGAGGCCAGAGTGCTAACTGCTGCACCAAGAACATGTCACCCATTCAGTTACATAATATTTTTTTGAACATTTTCTGTCAAATCAATTTTACTCAAAATCTAAATAACAGAATCTCCTGTATTCAAGTCTTAAGTTTGATCTTGACCCTGTCCATGTTTGCAATTTTGCAGACTTTGTAAATCACAATTTTGGCACATTTTTTCACATAAAATTCAAATTTTTCTATTTGAAAACATGACATGATGAAAAACCTGTTACATTTATGTGACTAAACTACAGCACGTTTCCCACATACAACTATAATTATTTTATGTTCCCTTTTCACATGCAGGGTCTCGCCTTAAATTAATCAAGAAATTGTTATAAATCAGTGACATGTTTTTACAGTTTAAACAAACATATAATTACACAAGCGTGTTCTGGATTAGTGTTTAGGTATAAGAACATTTGCTACATGAGTTTTTCAACCTATTATATGCACTTTAAACATAAAACTATAGAGATTATGCACTGACATCGTTTTATTTGAAAAATGCTCCTCAACATTCTGCGTGGCAAAAATATGTGAAGAACATCTGATAAAATTAGTTTCTTTTTCCCCTTTTGTTTGTCAGATAGACTCAAAAACATATTTTCAAGCAGAGGAAGTTTATGAGTTCAGCTGTGTGTGATCCCAAAGTTTATGTCCGTGAGAGAAACTCCAGTGTTCATGTTGTTTATCTGCTTTTCTAATGTTATTTACAAAACTTTCTCTTTTTACATGTTAGATGCACACTCAATATTTTGCAGAATTGTGCTTTGCTTTCAGATTGTAGCGTCTTTTTCAGTTGTGGTTTGAGCTCCTAATAAATGTCCCACCGTTTACTCTCATGCATTTTTGCCACTTACTGCTGACGCTGCAGTGATGTCACCTGCATAACCTCTATACTTAAGTTCTTGAAATGGTGCCTGTACCAGGACACTGAAAGCCACAATTATAAAGGTTGAACAGATGTGTTTGTTGTTTTTAAATGAAGGAAGTCATATTGTAACGACACAACCTCGTTACTGTCGTCAAGTTAAGGAAAACTGCATGACCATATTATATACAGTAACAATAATATTAATAGTATAATATGTTATTTAAAACTCATCTTTGCAGCTTTTGCATTTACAATCTATTTGCACTTTTTTGTACCGTTTACATTCATTTAGATTTTTTTTTTTATCTTTGCCTACTCAAAATAACTGGCCTATAAATGTTGCCAATATTATTCATGCTTTTAATATCTACAGGTTAATATTAGTTTTTCCTGGTGTAGTAGTCCTCAAGACCGGTCTTTGTCCTAGGATCACTTTTTTGAGACTCGGTCTTGTCTTAGACTTGGTCTTGTCTCGGGCTCGGTCTTGTCTTAGACTTGGTCTTGTCTTGGACTCGGTCTTGTCTTAGACTTGGTCTTGTCTCGGACTCGGTCTTGTCTTGGACTCGTTCTTGTCTTAGACTTGGTCTTGTCTTGGACTCGGTCTTGTCTTGGACTCGGTCTTGTCTTGGACTCGGTCTTGTCTTAGACTTTGTCTGGTCTTGGACTTGGTCTTGTCTTAGACTTGGTCTTGTCTCGGACTCGGTCTTGTCTTAGACTTGGTCTTGTCTCGGACTCGGTCTTGTCTTAGACTTGGTCTTGTCTTGGACTCGGTCTTGTCTTGGACTTGGTCTCGTCTTGGACTTGGTCTCATCTTGGACTTGGTCTTGTCTTGGACTTGGGCTCACCTTAGACTCGGTCTTGTCTTGGACACGGTCTCGTCTTGAACTGGATCTAGTCTTGGACTTGGTCTTGTCTTAGACTCGGTCTTGTCTTGGACTCGGTCTTGTCTTGGACTTGGTCTCATCTTGGACTTGGTCTCGTCTTGGACTTGGTCTCATCTTGGACTTGGTCTTGTCTTGGACTTGGGCTCACCTTAGACTCGGTCTTGTCTTGGACACGATCTCGTCTTGGACTGGATCTTGTCTTGGACTTGGTCTTGTCTTGGACTTGGTCTTGTCTTAGACTCGGTCTTGTCTTGGTCTTTATTAGTTTGGTTTTGACTACTACACTGGTTGTTGCCATAGAAACGTAGGACAAAATTCCTATTCTAAGTACTTTCTTTTGACAATCGTTTAATCCTTTTTACTTTGCCTGATGAATACTCAACACGACTTAATCTTGAGCTAATTTCAAACGATGTGTGTGCAGTAAGGATCATGTTTAAAGAAAGCACTTTTGCTTATATATAGTATAAATACTTGTAATACATATTTTTCAATTGTGTCTCAGTTCTTCGAATGCAACTGAAGTATGTTATTAAGTCTCTTGTTTTCTTTTATTTTTCTTCTTATTTTTCATGTTTAAATATTTGTAAGTTATATTAACATGTCGTCTGCAGCGGTCTCACTTGTCTTTACATCTGTGCCATTTTTGTTTATTTTTCTGAATGCTTTGATTTGTTTGTTTTAAGCTAATGCATACCTGTTACTTACTAAAAGCATTTGCGAGTGTGGCCAGAGGTTTGGTCTGTGCAGTTTGAAAGTATCCTTTGAAAGGACTTTATTAAGGCAAAGTTTCTCTCGTTCATTTTCAATTAAATTAAAATACTGTTTTTGCTTTGTAAAGATGTGTAACTTTTGACGTTGTCATGTCAAATCTTTTATACAATGAAAAATATGGTACAATAAAAATACTAATATCAATCATTACGAAGCTTACTAGTGCAAGTGTGACGCCCATTTATTGAATTGTGTGGTACACTGAGAGTAACTGCCTCAAACAGAAATAAAAGTTGTTGCTTTCTAGACATACAGTGTGGATTATGAAGTATTATGAAGAGGCCATTTTATCAAGGATATACAACTGAATGTCAAAATAAATAAATACAAATAAATAAATAAGTAAAAAATATATGCATTAATAATAATAAATCATAAATACATAAAAGTAAATAAAATTAACAAAAAATACCAGGAAAAAATTACATTATTGTAATAATGTTCAGAGCCAGGATAACACACACACACACACCCATTCTTGCACAAGCATAAAAGTGAGGCATTGACATAATGTATTACCCAGCCCCTTACCCTAACCTTAACCATCCAAAATAACCCCCTGACCCTAACCCTTACCCTAAACCTAACCTTAACCCAATTCTAACCCTAACCTTAAAACCTCATCTTGACCCTCTTTTAAAGAAAAGTCATGAGATCTTTGTGCCGTGAGAAGGAGTCCCATGTAGCATGAAACTATTTCATTGAACCCTTCAGGGGGAATCTCAACCGCTCAAGTTTGAGATTAAAAGTGGGACAAGTTTAAAGGTGCACCGTAAGATGTTTGGCGGAGGGTCTGCAATCACCTTTTCTCCAATAAATGGTTTTGCTTTGCCTATGAATGTTACACTAGATTTATCAATTAAAGTTGGGGTAGCTAACTTTTTTTACTTGTGAATTGGTAAACTTCTTGTTTCCACTAAAAGTATATAAGAACTGCAGCACATTGGGAAAGAAATTAGACTGCTGTGTACTGTCTGAGTTGAAAAATATAGATTTTTAGTTCTAATCAGAAGCTGAATGCAGCTCTCTGATTGGCTGAGCTTGGATGGTTCTTTCCCGTTTCACTTTGATGTTTATAAAAAGAAAAAGAGGTTTATAAGCCGTAATTGTAACAAAAAAAGAATATATTTTGATATGAACCATATGTCAAAAGATTTATGAGAAAAAAAATATCAAGATTTAAAACCTAAATCGTGTTTGCAGTGTGAAAATCAGCTACTCCACCTTTAGGACAAGACAAGCATTTAACACTACTTAGTCGAGCTAAAAGCCAGATCTGTGGAGAGCCTGCTCACTGTAATAAAACATGATTTACAAGGTATTTTTGAGCAATAAAAACACCCACACTAAAATAATTCTGGATATTATATTTAATTTTATTTAATTTACTGGGAATATAGTTCTAGATAAGTGAGATGTGCGTCTAAGTGTTACATATTTCATTTAATTTATTTAACAGGACAATGTACAGTTACATAATGTAAAAAGGCGAGGATGTTTGTGCCAGATTATAACTATAAAGCTAATTTTCATCTGCAGGACAACCAAAGAAGATACTATGTTCACTCATGCATTTCTGTTCTTTTATCAGTAGAACAGAAATTATATTTGTCATTGTCAGATAGAAAACAATAAGTTCAACAGCTCCATAGTCAGGAAGTAAGTGGGTGAATTACATGACATTTCCATATCTCACCAGCAGGCGGCGGTAGAGCGCTCTTACGCTTTAAACCAACACGAAGGAGAAGGCGTGTAAAAGGCAGCGTTGTTTCTCTGATAAAAACAAACAGAAGCGAAAACATACCTGTCATTTTTACAGTTCGATCAGTTTATAACAAGTGTTTTTTCAACAGACGTGATCGTGTTGGTGTAAAACTGCGGGTATGTCTCTTAATGTCGATAACTTTGACTAAAGGCTAGGTTAGCTAACGCGGCTAAAGCTAGCAGAATACAGTAGTCTTTAGCTCCATATGTTTATTTTAGTGCGAACAGGAGCGACGTGATGGCGTGAAACTCACTTTGGAGGAGCACGGTTTCATTGTTTGAACGGTAAGCCCTATTGTTATTATTTTCTAATACCTGTTTTGTAAATTTTGATGCATTTAAGCATTGTTTGGAAGTTGAATTATTACAGTAAATGTGGATTGGTTTCATTTACCACAAAAGCTTACTCTGCTGACAAATTATTAGCCACGTGTCTTTAATAATAATTTTCAAGCTGTGCTTACATGCAAACTATAAAAGAACAATGGTATTTTCTTTTCAGATTAATGTCTCATTTTTGATATTTTTGTTTAGTAACAGCTGGTCTGATAATATTAACTTTATATTTGAGTGTTTTGACAAAGAACATTTCTGAGGGAAGAGGGAAAGCTAATGAAATAAGAAGAGTACGTAAGATTTTAATTATAATTTAATTATACAAAGTAGTTCTAAAATCTATGAATAAGTTTGTATTTAAATATCAAAGTTAGCATGGAGAGCTTCTGGTTACAATTATATTGTAGTGGCTAGTGACTATTTTTACTGTACATTGAAACTAAAATCCATTTTAAATAAATACACTCTTCTCGAGTCTTCCATCTGAATGTCTAGATCTATTCACAAGTGTAATATTGATGCAATTTTGAAATAGTATATCTTTTGACGTTTTAAAATACAAAATGTGTGAGAAATGTGTTTCAGAATTTGTGTAAATAATGCTTAACGATTATCAAGAAAACGACTATGACGATTATTTTTTAAAAGTTGGCTTGTCATGATTAGTTGATTAGCTGATCTACAAACAAAGATGCACCAAATACAAATACCGGGTTATCTGACTTTCGTGGCCAATCTTTTCTCTGATCTTGTTTGTTGTTACTAAGCTCTAATTACACATGTTTTTGTTTTTAGAAACAGTGTGGAGTGCTGTTAGATTTAGGTGTCTGCAAGTGTTGTCTGTCGTTCTCTGGAGCCATGGCGTGGGCCCTGAAGCTTCCGCTCACAGACGAGGTGATCGAGTCTGGACTGGTGCAGGACTTTGATGCCAGCCTTTCGGGAATAGGCCAAGAGCTCGGTGCTGGAGCTTACAGCATGAGGTACAGTGAAGAAACATGTCTGGCAAGCTATTATAGGCGTTTTGGTAAGGAACTATTTGCTGTTTCTGTAACCTTTTTAACTCTTGTCTTTTTTGTCTCACATAAGAGGGGCCAGGAACTAGGTAGGCTATTCAAGAGACCATTTTAACTCCTGCTATGGAGCGAGTACTTTTCTTTTGGACCTAGAACATTTTGGTGAAGTAAAAGTATTGGTTGTGTGTCGTTGATGCAAGTCATAAACTTACATAAACTCCACTGCCTTTGTGAGTGCAGCTTTACGTTGTTCAAATGGATGAAGTAGAAACAAAGTTAGTTTTTCTTTAGTCGGCTGCACACTAGAGAAGTTTACGATCACTTGCAATTTTTAGATGTGTCAAAAAAAAGAACAGGCCACAGACATAAGGGCATTTACAACTATTATTTGTCGTCACAAGGCAGATGCATGCTGTCTGTTGTAAAGGTCCTTGCGCTTGTGATGCATGTGAACTTCACCATGATGTGTCCTGACAAATAGTCACAGTGACGCACAGACATAAGGAGAGAAATTATAAAAAAATCTCTTATGAAAATCTTTACTTTGTCCACCCCTCTCCGAACTCCTAACCCTAACCCTAACCCTTAGACCCTGTATCAATATAAAGTGGTAGTACCTGAAAATCTGCATGTTTTTTATGTGATACTTGGTCTCCAGGTTTATGTCTAGTGTGATTCCTCTGTGGAAAGGAGGAGGTTAGTGACCATGGCATTCCAAGCACTGTCATGTTTGTCTTATTCTTGACAATGTAGCAGCAGATAGCACTGCATCTGTGACTCTGTTGCTGCGACTCTGTTCATTTGTGTCATATCCAGTCAGTTCATATGTAAGTAGAGCTTGCATTAGAGCTGCACAATTTTGGAAGAATATTTAATTGCAATTTTTCTGATCGATTGCAATTCAATTTGTGGTTTTAATTTAAGTACAAGTATTCTATTCTGAGTTCACATTTTAAGTGTGTCTGGGGATTGGCAAAATCAAATATGTTCATGAACAGACCAGTGAATAAAACAATCACAAGATACATAATTAGCTGCTCTGATGCAAAAAAATGACAGGATATTTAGTAATTTGTAAAAGAATTTATGGTACCTCAAAAACTGCAACTTTGCTAATTGCTAGTTGCATCCTTTAGAACTTCAATTTCAATTTGATTTCAATTAATTATGCAGCCGACAGCTGCTTCTATTGATTTTTTAATCACTTACTTTTATTGCACATAGGACTCTTACTGTAGTTTAGGTTATTTATTTGAAAGGAACAGCATGTACAGTATTAATGAATGGCCGAAAGCTAAAAGCTAACTTTCATCCGTAGTGCCATAAAACGGGGATTCAACAGGTAGGTTACAATACATAGAACAAAACATGGATCAACAGACAATACTTAAAACATTCAGGATTAAGAGATGCAGCACAATACAATAGACAGAATCACACAAGACATGAAAGAATACAGTATCTTGAATGTACATGAGGTCGATCTGTTTCTAAGGTTCTTAAATATGCCTACAACCTCGTATATGCATATGCCTGCTCTGTGCTACCTCATACACACTACTAAATACTTGAATGAATGTATGGTTTATTTACAGTATATAGCACCTTTACACAGACACATGTTTTCTAAAGTGCTTCACACAGTAACACCCCAGCCACTCAACCTTGCCCCAGGCAACCTTGATTGACTGATTCAAGTAAATCAAAAACAGGTTGAAATATGTCGACTAAAAACATCTAGTTTGAGAATATTTACAAAAAGTGCATCATTCATAAGTAATGAAATAAGACATTTAGAGTTTTTTGTATTGCCTAGTTTTCTGTGCATTGGTATTCCATTTTTGGAAAATTAAGATATGCAACTATTTTCTATCGTTGGCGAATCACAAACATTGCAGCCCTGTTTAGTGGTGACTCTCTCTCCTTTTTCTTGTCTCCAGTGATGTCTTGGCGCTTCCCATTTTCAAACAGGAAGAGTCAAATCTGCCTCCAGACTCGGAGAAGATCCTTCCTTTTCAATACGTTCTTTGTGCAGCTACGTCTCCGGCAGTGAAACTACACGACGAGACACTCACCTACCTCAACCAAGGTCTGTGCAGAATCTCTCACATCATGTCCAACTCTTTTATAACACATTTCTCTTTTTTAGGCCAGTCCTATGAAATTCGGATGCTTGACAATCGTAAAATCGGTGAACTCCCTGAAATCACTGGTAAAATGGTGAAGGTATGACCATTTTTGTGTAGCACTTAACACAAGACATATAGTACAACTTTAAAATAATATAAATGATACCTTAATTAGTCTTAGCTCATCATAAACACATTAGCTAGAATGTAGGTAGTTTAATCAGCATTCTTACACTATTTCTCAAGACCTTTCAGTAAAAATAGTTGTGCATTTGGGCTCTTAAGAAAGCAGTTTAGGTTTTCAGAGCTTTTGTGACATCTGTGGAGCATTTTTTATTTTCATAATCTAGAACTAGTCCCAACATTCCTCCAGTCCCCGTTTAGTCAGAGGAACTACCTTCTCCCCATGTTTGTGTTCACCCAGCAACAGTTTGTGAACATGGATCTAACTGGCTTTAACATTAGCATCTGTAAAGTCTGGAACATTTCAATAAATCACTAAGTGGTGTTAGAAAAGTTATTTTTGTCGTTTCCAAATAAAACTTTGATCTACAAAGCCTAAACATAACTGAAATTAACAATAAAGCACAGTTATTCTCTGTAATTCTATTAATACTATGCCTACTGTTTACAGAATAAATAACTTTTTTGGGGGAGTTACTGCTTTTAATTAATTTTTCCTCAAGAATAAGGAAAGTTTATCTAAATGTGAGAACAGATAAAGCGGATTTCCCAACAAAGTTAGCATTGTAAATGTGCTTTTGTTCCTGGTTTGATCGGAAGTGTCTGCCCCAGAGCAGGAGCTAAAAAGTCCCTAAAGTGTAGCTCCAGTTCATAGTTCCTGCTCTGTGTGAACATGTCTAAAATGGGGAACTGAAAAAAATTCCTGCAGTGGGAAAAGGCCTATTGGCATAATTTGAGAAAGAACTTGGATTTCTCTTTCCTTGGAAAAATTTTTATACAAGAGATTTTTTCAAAGTTTATGTTTTAATCCTGAATCTTTCTTTGTTAAGTTATTTCTTCACTATATGAATGACGTCTTTGTTCATGCTTTATTAAGGCGACTGTGAGTTTAATTATTACAAAGCGTAACCAGATATTTGTATATCTTTCAGAGCATTATCCGTGTGGTGTTTCATGACCGGCGACTTCAGTACACAGAGCATCAGCAGCTGGAGGGCTGGCGCTGGAACAGACCCGGAGACCGAATACTTGACCTGGGTGAGCAATGGATGGAAAGATATTTAACTTTAGCTTTTTCTGAATAAGTCTTAGTTGTGACACTTATTTGACACATGTCCAAACATTGTTTTACAGATATTCCTTTGTCAGTTGGCATCATTGATCCGAGGTCCAACCCGACTCAGCTAAACACTGTGGAGTTCCTCTGGGATCCGTCAAAGAGAACCTCAGTTTTTATCCAGGTGAAGTCACTCACTAATGGAGACATAGCATTGGAAAGAATACTTTGAAAATATGTTTAGTCACACAATACTGAATACATGCCTTAAAATGTGGTTCAGTAAAAAAAAAGTCGATCTGAGTAATCGTAATGGTTCAAATAACTCATAAGTGTGTTCATCCATTTATTGACCATTTGTTTTACAGCAGTGAAGTTGCAGTAGCAGGAAAAGCCACATAGGCACAGACAAACAGAAATGTTTTGAGTCTAGATTTAAACATCGTCACAGTCGAGGCCTGTCTTACACCTTCAGGAAGACTGTTCCAGATCTTAGCTGGATAAAACTGAAACGCTGATTCCCCATGTTTAGTCCTGACTCTGGTCCGTGTTTAGTCCTGACTCTGGTCCACGTCTAGTCCTGACTCTGGTCCACGTTTAGTCCTGACTCTGGTCCTTGTTTAGTCCTGACTCTGGTCCACGTTTAGTCCTGACTCTGGTCCACGTTTAGTCCTGACTCTGGTCCGTGTTTAATCCTGACTCTGGCTCACGTTTAGTCCTGACTCTGGTCCGTGTTTAGTCCTGACTCTAGTCCGTGTTTAGTCCTGACTCTGGTCCATGTTTAGTCCTGACTCTGGCTCACGTTTAGTCTTGACTCTGGTCTACGTTTAGTCCCTGAGATCCTCAGAGTCCGAGATGGTTCATGCAGCACTAACATGTCAGAGATGTACTTTGGTGCTAGTCCATGGAGAGACTTGAACACAAGCAGAGCTGTTTTTAAGTCTATTCTCTGAGTCACTGGAGCCAGTGCAAAGACCTAAGCACAGAACTAATGTGATGGTACTTCTTGGTTCTGGTCAGGACTCGAGCAGCAGCGTTCTGGATGTACTGCAGCTGTGTTACAGCTCGTTTGGATAGGCCGGTGAACAGGCCGTTACAATAGTCTAACCTACTGGAGACAAATGCATGGATAAATCTCTCCAATTCAAGCTTTGACACTATACCTTTGATTTTGGCAATGTTTTTAGATGGTAAAAAGCTGCTGATGTTATTGACATAATGTGGCTGTTAAAGTTCAAGTCTGAGTCCATTATTACCCACAGATTTCTAACTTGATTTGAAGGTTTCAGAGAAAGAGAGTGAAGGTGACTGCTGACACTCTCTCTGTGTTTCTGTGGGCCAAAGATGATAACTTCAGTCTGAGTTTAGCTGGAGAAAGTTTAGACAAACATTTAACAAAATTAAAGTGTTGCAAGGTATAATAAGTGAAATCTTAAATAATATAATCATATTGGCTATGTTTTACCAAAAAATGAAATCTAATCTGTCAGATAAGTCTTAATTCGTGCTTTGTGAAGGTGTAGTTATTATGAGATAATACTTTATCCTATTCTAATTATTGTTTTTCTATAATCCAGAATACCTATTTTATGGACCTTTTTCCGTTATTTCCCAGTACTGTAGATGCAATAATAATGTTTATTTGTTTGGAAAATACTAATGCCATTTTGTTTGTCACTGCGTAGGTTCACTGCATTAGCACAGAATTCACGATGCGCAAACACGGCGGCGAAAAGGGTGTGCCGTTCCGGATTCAAATCGACACTTTCAAAGAGAATGAGAGCACAGAATACACAGAGCATCTTCACTCAGCCTCCTGCCAAATCAAAGTCTTTAAGGTAAGACAAAAACACAGAAACAGGAGCGTGGAAACTAGAAACTTTGATGTGACTGTTGTGTGTTGTTTTTTTTTTAGCCCAAAGGCGCAGACAGGAAGCAGAAGACGGACAGAGAGAAGATGGAGAAGAGAGCGCCGCAGGAGAAGGAGAAGTACCAGCCTTCATATGAAACCACAATATTAACAGAGGTCAGAGCTGCACCAGAGATTTTGAACTGTAAATGCAGACGAAATTCTCACTTTTAATTTGTAACCTCAAAAACGTGTCTTAAATATGTTACATTTTTACAGTTTAGTCATTCAAAAATAATAATTCAGTGCCTTCACTTTCAACTGTCAAGATATAAACACACATAGGTGATTTTGGCAATGGATACAAATCAGTGAATCTTTGCATCGTGAAATATTTGTTTTGAAAAAATTTATGGAAATTTCACACTTTCAGTTCAAATTGATTGATTTCGGTATATGCCCCAACCAAGTCACCAAATCTGAACCCAAGCACCGCCCCATCTGGACCGGGCCGGACAGCATTCAGACCAAACACTCGCAGAGAGGCTGGAAAATGTAGTCGTGAGTCTGTAAAGTAGCGCTGTGCAGACTGAGCACAGCAATAGAAGCGCGCTCACATCGCCGCTGTGACTCGTCCTTCTTGCTTTGGTCACAGTGCCAGAGAGTTCACGTCGGTGCGGTGCAGTCTCTCTGGGTCTGCAGATTCATTCTTGTATTTTGAGAATATGCTGCTTATGCATTGCCTGCATGTGTGCACAAGGTACAGAATGCTATTTGTTTATGTCTTGTCCTATGTAAAGTTGGGGACTGTTATCGCTTGTGTCCTATTGCCAATCAGCGACTCTTCATTCAGTGACTGTTGTGACTAATGGGACACAGAGACAGATGTGGGACAGAACATGGTTCTGTGCCTCCACAGCACAGAGCAGATTTCTCCCTTAAATACATAAAAAAAAAAGAGTTGAATAATTAATTTAAAAACATTTTTTTTATGCAAAACAGAACAATGTGGCATATTGTGAAAAAATCTATAATTTGTATGTATAATTAACTATAAAATCAAATTAAAAAGTGTCTCGGAAGAAACTGTCTTGAAGCTCTGGACCTTGACTTGGAAAAAATGTCCCCATCTGGACTCCGGTGAAATTTTTTTGTTGACCCCTGGTATATGCTGTAGATCACATGTGTCAAACTCAAGGCCCGGGGCCAGATGCGGCCCTCCACCTCATTTTATCCGGCCCTCAAGGTCTTATAAGGTTTACTTAAATGTTATATTAGTGCCAGGAGTAATCTGGGAGTCTTACCCTAAAGAAAAGATTTGTCTAAAACTTAAAGAGTAAGTCATTTTTCAGACTAATGCTGATGTGTATTCAGTAATTATCCCTTCAAATAAATATACAATAATTAAATACAACTATTATTTGTTTACGTCAAAGATTAGTAAAGTTTATTTTAGTTACAACCGGCCCTTCGAGGACAATGAAGATGCCAATGTGGCCCTTTGTCAAAATGAGTTCGACACCCCTGCTGTAGATGATCAAATTCTACATCTATTCAAATTTACATCCTTACCTCTGTTGTAACACACAATGTCTGATTGCTATAAACATGAGTATTTTGTGTTTTGCAGTGCTCTCCTTGGCCTGAGGTGACTTACGTGAACAACTCTCCGTCTCCTGGCTTTAACAGCACGCACAACAGCTTCACTATATCTGAAGGGTAAAAGCAACAATATGAATCAAATATTACAACATCAGAAGTTTTCTTTTGTGAAATAAAAAATTGAATAACTTTTTCTCTCTAGAAATGGCTCTCCCAGTCACCAGCCTGAGCCGGTCGTCCCCACGGCCGATGTAAGTCTTTGTGTAAGTGTCTGACGCCCAAAACATCACACTAACACTGATACTGTCATTAAACCTGTTTGAGGTTGAAGTTGATGTAATAGCCAAGGGGTAATCAAGATCTATTGTTATTGAATTGAAATCACATTTTGAATTACAGTAAAGGTGGGCTGCCTGATATGTTTTGTTGTAAATTTGTAAACTTTGTCAAAAAGTTTTGTTTTAAATGCAGCAGCAGTCCACTATGTACTGAACTGAGTAACAAAGATAGCCAAAAGTAGTATATTAATTATGTATTGTCCACAGTTGTTTATGGTAAATCTATAAGAATCTATATTTTACATTTTTTGTATCGTTGATTGCAGAGTTCAAATGTAGAAGGATATAGTCCAGTAATTACAAAACTATAACCTGGCTTACGCCAGATGTTTATGTATTGAACTTTGATTTGAGTTCTTCCACAGTTTCCATCTGGAACTTTACTCGATGAAAGCGTTTGGGAAAAGGTGAGACGTTTAACAAAATTTATTGAGCTGATTGGGTGAGCGACCGACATTAGTTTCTGCTTAACCAATCACAGCAACGAATCGTAACAACGTATCCAATGTCCATGTGGGATAAAACAAATGTCACACACACCTCTGCTCTTCTTTCAAAGAGAAAATACTCTGTATTCTCGCTAAAAAAGAATCCAACATAACAAAAACACATACATCCACGGGAGCTGCCATTTTTGTTTTTCTTGATTCAGGCGCTACTTCCTGTCTGTAACCCTCCTCAACCCCCACTGCTGGAACGTAACTTAAGGCCAGATTGAATGTCTTGATTTTGTGAATTCACAAATATCGTGAGATAATCCATTTGGCTGGCCAGGTTAACCATTATTATTTAATTAGTTATTCTTTTTGTCAAGTTTGTCTGAACAAAATCTCAGTTTTATGGCATAGCTTTGTTCAAGTAGATATTTTCTCAAAACGTGCAGCCGTGTATCTTTTCTTATAGTGACATAAAACCAAGTTAATGTTAACGCCAAAATAGTTATTCTGGTTCTGTGTTTCTGATCATTTTCAAAAAATTCCAGATTCTCTGTATCAGCGATTGTGTAAAAAGTTTGTGCAGCGTATAAAAAAGTCTGGAAAAGTCTTAAATAAAAAAGTTTCAATTTAAGGCCTAAAAAGTCTTTACATTTGCCGTTGTAGGTTTTAAAATGTTTTTAACCTTTTTTGTGAAGCAATTTCTTTTAAATTTCTTGATTTATTTCACACTGCTGCAGCTTTGTCGGAAAATTTGTTATAATATTCTCAATAATATAATACAACCGGTGTGTTTCTACTGTTATTTGGTTGATAGAGTGGCTGAAATATTAACACTTTTAATATTATTTTAAAGGTGCACTATGTAATTTTCTAGAGATGTAAAGTGAACTACACATTTTTGTGAAGTTAAAACCTTACTTTGCAACATTCTGGCTGAGAATAAATAAGTTTTATGCAACAAAGTGAAAAAAATACAACTGAAGGAACAACTTTCTCTTCTTGTCTTGTAGAATTTGTTACCCACGGCAACACCACAAGACGCTCAACAGTGGCTCCTCCGAAACCGCTTCTCTCCCTTCAGTCGACTTTTCACAAACTTCTCAGGTACAGCACCGGCTTCAGTCATGACCCAGACGTTATTTTTTTACAGATGAAGTTGTCACGGTTTGTGTTCGATGTGCTGCAGGAGCGGACTTGTTGAAGCTGACGAGGGAAGACGTGATCCAGATCTGTGGCCCAGCGGACGGAATCAGACTGTTCAATGCACTGAAGGGCCGGTATGTGCTGTGTCTTTGGCTGCAACAAATGATTATTTTGGTAATCGATTAGTTAGCTGATTATTCTTTTGATTAATCGTTTAGTTGCTTACAGTGGGGGTAATGTCACTTAACATTCTAGCTGCAGATTTACAGACAAATTACTGTTTACGTCAGAAAACATTCAAATTAAACTATGTTCATCACTCATTATCATCATTGCTGATCAGTCTGAGTGTGAGTGTTTTATCAACTGTTTGAAAACCTATACAAAGTAGGACTGTATTAAAAAACACATATAATCGATACTAAAGCCAGTATCAATTCTAGATTCTCACCTTTAAGCACGATTATTGGACAAGAGAGAAAGCTCAGCTGAAAACCAGACATAAAAAAACAGAAAACAAGAGTTGCTTTGTTCCTGTGACAAACCACTGCATTTCCAGTGATAAAAACTTTTTTGTTGAGCAGATAGACTTGGCAAACCAAGCTAGCGCATTAGCATCTGCTGTTTCCAATTTGTCAAGACAAACACAAATTGTGTGCATAATGTGTCCATCATAATAAAAGAAAGGCTTCAAAGTTGTGACCTGGACAGTGTATTTGAAGATCGAGACGTTTTGACTCTCATCTGAAAGTCATTTTTAATCTGATGAATCTATAACCTGTTCTTATGAAGAGGTTTTAGAGCAGGGGTGGGCAATTATTTTGACTCGAGGGCCATATTCAAACCCAGAACAGTGTCATAATAAATTATGTTCAAACCATAGCCGATGTGTGTGGGTCAGAAGTTGTATTTATATGACAACTTCTGACCCACACATATTTAAATACAGCCAGTTATGCTGTATTTATACTTATACTTATAGTATAAATACAGCATAATTTACAGCATAATCCAACCTTAAAAAAAAAAAAAAAATGCATTGCCTTGAGGCGCAGAAACATTGGGGAAGATAAATAAAGGCAAAAAGGTGACGTTAAACTGAAAGTAGTTTCTTGTTTACTCTAGCCCAGGGGTCTCAAACTCAAATGGAGCTCGGGCCAAAACGATTGAAATCACTTGAAAAAGTTGTGAAATGACCTTTTAAATATTTGATGTTTGATTTGTCTTTCAGAGTGGTGCGTCCCAGACTGACCATCTACGTGTGTCAAGAGTCTCAACAGTCAGACCAACAATCCAAACACGAGAACGGAGACGGCACTGCTTTCTTTGGTCAGCCACTTTTATCATCACTTCGGTACACTTTAGACTAACTACAGAATAATTAGGCTTAATAAATTATAAATAACACCTTAACAAAGACTTAATTCACTATGTAGAAATGATTAATAGATGAAAAAGCTTATTAATGCTTAATAATTACTTAATTACTCCGAATCTTTCCCCCTAACCCTAAATCCTAGCCATAGCTCCTTAGTTAAGTACTTACTAAGCATTAATAAACTTTTTCATTCATTAATTCAACATTAGTTCATGATTTATTAAGGTTTTAATTATGCTTTAGTCATGGTTTACTAAGGCCAATTAAGGTGTAGTTAATATAAAGCGGTACCATCATCACGTTTTTGATATGCATTTTAAAAATAAAAAATAAAAAAACATATAATTAATTGCATTTAATCGCAAGTTAACTCAAGACAATCATGCGAATAATTGCCATTAAAATTATGAATTACTTGAGAGCCTTAAAAACAATCTTTCTTTTAGGCCTATGTGTTAAAAATACAAGATCTTCGAGTTGCTCTAATAGAGCAACTCGAAGATCTTGTATTTATAAGTTGTGCGATAGTTCGTGTACATGTGGTGAAAATATCAACTTTTAAATCGCCACGTGTACAAAAAACTTTTCACTTATTTCCGCGTTAGCTTCAAGTTGTTAGCCACTGTGTTGCGTCTATCCATGGATGGATGGAACACAGCATTTACGTGTGCGTAAATGTGGATGTAAGTGTAGCCTGTTCCATCCATCCACATTTACGCGGGTGTGTAATGTGGATGTGTGTAGCCTGGCGTAATGATGCAGCACAGAATCTGAGAGGTGTCAGTCGGGGCTGGATGAGTTTCGGGACACGTGGGACAGGATTTCGGATTCGGGACACATGGGTGAATTTCTGGACGTCTGGTCACATAAAGCTGGCCACTGTAGATGAGCGCAGTGAAGGAGAGACAGGTGCAGCACCTGTCTGTGATCATGTGACAGGTGAACTGCATCAAAGAGGAACAACTATCTACAAATATTATTTTTGGTCATAAATAATTGAAATGTATGTCATTTTGTGAGCCAATAAATAGTGCGTATATGACAAAACAAAAAATAATATAGTTGTATTCGTTTTTATTTATTAGATATTTATTTTTTGTCACAAAAATAAAGTTTTCAAACGTGCACGTGGTCTTAAATTTTGCTCTGCAAGGTCTTAAAAAGTCATTTTGTTGTAGAAAGTGTGCAGGAACCCTGTCTATTAAATCTAGTTATTTTAAAACTATTCAGAAAGTTACATTTTCTCATGTATCAAACCTTGTTCAAATAAGTACTAGTTTTAGTCTGGATTAAAATCAGAATTTCAAAACTTTTGACTTCGATCAAGATAAAAAAAAAAAAATGTAAAGAATATATTTTTCATAACTTTGTTCCCTTTAAATTGTTATTGTCATATTTCACTTTCAGTTCAGTCTGCCATTTCAAGAATAAATTCTGGAACACAATTTATTTACAACTGATGCGTCTGATTTTAGCTGAATGCATCGATAAAAACTGTGTTCAAAGAGGTAAAGCTAATTACATACAAATTGGGTACTTCCGTTGGGTGTTTTAAAAATGAAACTCAACTAAGATTAAACGTGTAATTAAATCAGCACTAGAACATAATATAAAGTAGACATAATGTAATTGGGCTTAACCAGAACACAAACTTAGCCTCATTCATTAACTAAACCTCTTTCCCTGTCCTTTAATTTAATCTTGGGCCAATGAGCTTGTTCTTAATGGACGTTTTAATTGCTCTGCCCACAGTTTATCACGCGATTTACCTGGAGGAGCTCACGGCCACTGAACTGACGGAGAAAATCGCGCAGCTCTTCAGCATCTCGCCCAGGCAAATAAATCAGATTTTCAAACAAGGACCGACAGGGATCCACGTGCTGGTCAGCGACGAGGTAAGACGGTCCTTGAATTCGACTCCTGATCAGTTCATTTACTGAATAATTTTCCAACAGACTGATCAGCAAAAGGATTGTTAGTTGTTGCTATGTTTCAGCTTTAATGATTGATTTTGACATTGTGTTGATGCTTTTTTATTTGTAGATGATCCAGAACTTTCAGGATGAAGTCTGTTTTGTTCTGGACACAATGAAAGGTATGTTTGAATGCTGTTTCTTGCTTTCTATTGCTGTGTTTCTCTAAAAATGTCCTCATTATGCAATAGAGGTTCTGGAGGTTACATCACTCTAAATGTGAGGTCTGAGTGGCAAGAAATGCAGAGAGTCAATGGAGAAAAATTACATTTTCAATAAAGTTAAAATAGAGAAAAGAAGCTACAGTATGTGAGAAAAAAAATTCAACCCACAACAATTCGGCAGAACAGTGTGTTTGTAACTGACATGTAAAAAGAGAATCAGTTAAACAAAGGCAGAAAAGCAGATAAACAGTAAGACTGTAGCTTCTCTCACATTTATCGCAGAATTTAGAATCACACACAGGTGAAGTACAAACCTTTTTCTTTCTAAAAAAGATGTTCTTGAGTCTTTTTGATGAGGATATAAATTTTAGTGCTGCAGTTAAAATGATATAAATCTCCAACTGTTAGTTAAACTAGTTTGTGAAGCGCTACACTGTTACGACAACAGAAAACTATTGTTGGTTTTTCTTTGTGTAAAATAAAAACTCCAGGAATTAAATTTTGTTTGTAAAAAGCAAAAAAAAAGCATTGTGTTACCCATATATTTAGTAGACGCGCAGTCCGACTCTGATGCTATCGAACACTTAGCATCTGAGCTAGTCCGGTAAGATTTAAGCTAGTCCGGAGCGTTCTACTCTTTATTTTCCTATAGCCGTTAGCATTAGCCCGCAAAAAACACAAGTTATGAAAGCTCCAGAGAGTGTCAGCTGTACAAACCTACAGACCACATTTAGCAGAGGTCAGAGCCTTGTTACAAATTACTGTTGAGTTTACAAACCTTTTAGTATTTTATTGTAGATAAAAATTGTGTATAAAACTGCTAACGGCTAACGAACTTATGCATCTTTTAAGGCTCTAGTGACACCAAACATCTCTTTTACATGTTACTGTGAGAAAAGCAGACAAATTACATAAATAACTCAAAATAAAAGTTATAGCTTCACTTCTCTGTGGAGGCGCGTCTGTCGCATCGGTGATGGAGCATTTCCAGCCTTAGAATATAGTAGTTTGAGAAATATAATCTCACATCGCCAAAGTTGTTTAAAAAAGCTTCATAAGACACAAATCAGTTCGTTTTGCTCATGGTTTTTCTGAAATTGCTTGTTTAAGCTCGTTTTATCCATAAAAGTGCAACTTCTGCCATTGATGACGCAATGGACTTGCGTCATCATCTATACCGGAGGAATATGGCGTCGCTCTGTTCGAGTTGTAGCAACAGAGCAGAGCGTGCGTCAACTAAATTAATGTTTCACCCACAAGTTTGCCTCGGTCAGAATGTTTAGGAGCATTTTTCATATAAAATGATGTCAGTGGATAGATGCAGTTGGCATCAGCGGCCATGTCCACTAACAGTTCTCCGAGGGGGAAACTTAACATTAACAGTGAATCAGAACAACAGTTTTATCACTCACTGTTCAACAACTACAACAGCAAATGTGGACTTTAGGAGATATATTCTGTCAAATATAGATACAAAGACATGGAGATGAATAAAGTGATCCAACAGGACAAGTTTATAAATATATTAAACAATGCTAACAGCAGCTGCAGGCTAAATGCTAGCTAGATACTAACGTGATACTAGCGCTGTTTACTTTAGATAACACCACTTCAACAACATCCATTAAGACTTAGTTGTGACTCGACCTGAAATAGTTGTTCTCAAAATACACTTAAATCGCCAAAAGTTTAAAAAGCAAGAAAGTTGCAGTTCCCATTGAATTCTTATAGATGTTTAACTATAAACTTCCCCACGACTGTCCATGCCCCCAAATATGACGCATTGCAAACTGTATCTATAACCTCTATGGCATCTGTGCACGGAACGTCAGTTGGCTTGTTTATATTCAAACAAGCCAACTGTTTCATGAGCATTTCCTGTTAGCGTTAGCATTGAGATACAAACAAGTCACTTAATAAACACACTTTGGTCTTTTGGTGAATTGTTCTCCTGATTTGTGAAGTATTTAACATGTTTTTAGAGAAAGCCAATCACTGTCCACCTTCAGACCTTATGGTAATTATTCATTTTAGACTGATGTAGTAAAACCCCATAGAAATGAACTTGACAAGAAAAGAAAATGCCTTAAAGATGTTAAAACAAGCCAACTAACTTCTGTGCACTGACTGTGATTATAAAAAAAACAACAACAAAGTGATATCATTTGCAAAACTTCCTCTTTTGCCTGAATAATTCCACAATTTCTCCCTTTTTGCAGACGAAACCAGCGACGGCTACCACATCATCCTAAAGTGATTCCCAAATGGAGGAAGAGTTTGAGAAGTCCTGCTCTTTTGTGTCTGTCCTCCAGAGCTGCTCAGGGCTAAAGCCAGTCCCGGGACACCAGAAGAGAGAAAGAGCGTTTTGAGGCTGCCTGGAGGTGAACCCAAAACTCCTCTGTCCACCTCCCTGTGACTCTTCTGAAAGGAGAGACTCTGTTACCGCCTTGAAATGACTTTTGCCCATTTTGCCCTTAAAAATGTCGTTGCTATCGTCGGCTGCTGTATGTTTTGTACTGTCGTTTTGAAAAAGCACACAAAGTCACGTCACACTAAGGATCACCTGGGGTCTGTCTGAATGTCCACACTTGTCTCCTCATAGTCCTCCTTGTTTCGGTCTGACAAACACATATTTATGAACTAAAAAATCATCAAAAGGTTCTATTTAAAACTCAGATTAAACACACTAAAGATTTCATATTTTTTTTCCTGTGATGTAAGGAAGATTCATATTAACTCTTTCACTGCCAGCCCTGTTCTCACTTTGACTTTGCCAGGCCTTTTTGCTCATTTTAAACAATATTCACAGCTCCACAAAAAACTGGAATCATGACATGTTGCACATCAAATGAGACCTACAAGTGTCTACTTTCATTTAAAAGAAAGAAATGTTATTCTACATTGATGTGTTCCGTTTTTATTCTCCTCAGAGTCCTAGTCCAGTAGGATCGTCTTTTCTTCAGTTTAAAAAATTTAATATCTGCTCTAAACTTATTCAGCAATATTTGTAGTCCAAGAGGTTGTGTCTGTAGTCTGTCTGAAAAGAAAGCTGACCTCCAGAAGCAGCTGATCATGTAAACACAGCTGACTGTGCTGCCTATTGTCGACAAAAGAGCACCTGTATGTCCTCCTCTGTGTTCTAGAACTCACACTATTCCCCCCTCTGCTGGTGAATCGGTGAAACTGCATCATGTATTTGACTGTAGATAAAGTCAGCACGTGCATCAGAGAGCAGGGAAAGAGTACAGTACAGAAACACACAATCTTTTAAAGCTCAGTTAATGTCTTGTTGCTTTGTTTTTTTCCGACTCGCGTTCTCATTGGGATCTATATTGACCAGTCCAGTAATGTACAGTTTATGACTGACGCTCAGTAAATTTGGAAAATGGTGTGACCCCGTAAGCAGTGACCCAAACAGGGAAGAGTGTGGACATTCGGACACAACCTTGGAATTGGTATGACTTGAATTCAGAGAGTTTGGGCATGCTGGACCTTTACATTAGAATACTTGGGTTGTAAAATAGATGACATGATTAGAACTAACAGGATTTTTGCTACTTATCTGAGTAGTGTATATAATGTTTAAATAGCATTATCTATCATCAGTTTTGATGGCAAACTAGGCAAATTTACAGCTTTCAAGTCAAACTGACGGCGTCTCAATGCAGTGGCTAATGACATTTCTAGTTTATATGTGAAATCACACAGGACTGTAGGGAAGGGTATTGTACAAATCTACCAAATGGGTATTTTTTTTAGAACATATACAGTCTGATATCTTAACTGGAGATAGTTCTGGTCAACAGGCCCCTTCGCTTCCGTTTACTGATTGGACGATCGTACTTTCTGCTTTTTGCGAACCGTCTGCTGTAGTTGGTGTGAAATGAAATTGAGCAGAGGCACTAGGTGGCGCCATCTAGTTTAGTGTAAATTCAATTGTCATACAACTTCCTGTTATTTTCAATTGTGGGATTTTCGGTCAACGTCACTTTCCACTCTTCTGCTTATGTCGCTTGCAGAAAGAAACACTGTCCGTCTAGTTGGCTGGGGAAGCTTCTTTGATTAAAAACAACAAAACGGGTCGAAAGCAGCTTTTTCATTCAGGTCTGAACCGGTCTGACAGACGTCGGTCTCCTGAAGCTTGAGACAGTGTTTTTCTCTGCGTTTTTTCACTCACCTGAACGTAACGTCGAAAAGATGCATTTTATTCACAAATGTGAATGCACAAATGCAGCATAACTTTTGTTTTTGCACAATGATAAACTCTTGTAGTTAGCTGACAACAGCGCTGGCTTGTGTTGCTGCTCTCCGCTGCATGTACATATCCCGTGTTGATAAACAAATAATGCCTCTCTATACTAGAGCTGGGCGATATATCGAAATTTTAGATGATATCATGATAGTTGTTTTGAAAATAAGCAAAAATAAAATATTGAGTATATCAAATATGGCCAAAAATGCTTCAAAAAAAACAAAGAAAGTTACAACATTGTAAATTTTCAAAATGTAGAAGGTGATTATTTACTCATTGGTGTCTTAGTTGACAAACGTTTAAAAGTTAGTTTAAAAGCACATAACACATTTATTCAGATTTTTTTTTTTTTTTTTTTTACTTGAAAATCTTGCTTAGCTGCCTTTTTTCTTTATTTTAGCACGCAAACCTCTGAGTTTGTCTTGTGAGGGCAGTTTAGGTCAAATATTTGGTCAGAACACTGAGACATACTAGTTTTGAAAAAGGGAGACTTTTTAGTCACTAATTGGTTGACAGCACGTCTTAAGTCGACCAAAAATGTCTCTAGTCAACTACAACCTAATTTTTCTGATCATCAAACTTCAACTAATGCACTTAATTGTGTGCTTGAACATTTTCCGGTTGGTTTGAAACAATAACGTCTGAATATCCTAATTGACATTTGCCAAAAAATCACAGAGATTTCTATTTTTGTCAACATCTTACTGCCTTACTGTATACATATTTCAACTTTTCTTCTTAAACCCTTGCTTTGTGTAAAACCTTCATTTTATTTTTGTAACAGGTATAATTCCTCAAAAACAAGTCTATATATGATTTAACTCTCTGAATTCAAGTCACTTTAACTGGTAAATACTTTCATTGTGTCCAAGAATGACTTACAAGCTGTTACTTAAACGTGGCAAAGTCGTGCTTGTCGGACGTTGTTCTCGGTGTGTATTTAATCTTGCGTTTTTAAAAGTGATTCCGCACATTGTCTCACTATTATTTTATTCTACAAATCTCAAATTATTATATATAAATGATTTAACACATTTGTAGTGATATAACATTGACGTCACCAGCAAACCTAACATGTGCTTCCTTCTTTATTTTTAATTTAATTTTTAAAACGTGCTACAGGTTTATTCAGGAGTTACTTCATACCAGCAGCTTCCTCCGTCATTATCGTTTTTGTTCTGTTAAATGAAAAACTAAACGTGGTCTGTGTACGGTCATTGTACTGCTTTTAGGGAAACTGGTCCATTTACTTGCTTCCAACCACATTAAAAACATACAATTATGCAAATGCGTGGTCACTTTTGTTACTGAATAAAATGTCAGACCGTTGAGTTTTTGTAAAGACTAGAGAAAGTGTGGCTTCTGTTGCTGGGGCAGTTGCGGCAGCCGTCTTTCAAATTGTGACGAAAAAAAAGGCCACAAAAATGATAAATTAAAGATAGTAAATTTAACTTGTTGACCTAAAAGTGCAAAGAACTTCTATCTGTGTTCCCATTTTGTTTCTTAATTATGTACATAAACATTCAGCCTAATAACAATGCCATGTGTTTTATGCAGAAATATTTATAGTTAATAATAACTATATTTTTGTGTCATTGTACTATTAAGACAACTTAGACACAACTACTGATCATTATGGCCTTTGCTTTGCACTATTACAATTAAGGCAGAATTTACTACATCAAATTATTAATGAATAAAGGATTTTATTTATATTGCACATTCACACAGACTGACGACTTCCAAAGTGCTCCTAAACACCTGGCGCCCCAAACTCTTGCAACTTGCATGTCATTGGTTGGTGGAGAAACCAGAGGAAACCACCCAGACACGGGCAGAACATGCAAACTCCACACAGAAAGACCTGAAGGGAGCAGCAGTCGAACCCGCGACCTTCTTGCTGTGCTATTAGAATGATTTCGACACCCTTGCCTTTCAGAACAAAAAAATAAATCAAAATTTAAAAATGCTTTGAGGTTTAAGTTAAACAAATTATATTTATTATATTTTTTGAATTAGTGTAGAATCATAAGGTACTAATAGGCCAATGTGGCCCATAAGTACAAAAATGTTTTTAAAAATCTGGTTTTAGTCTTTAGGTTCCTCTTATAACCACGACTTGTTGTAAGTACAAATTTTACTACGTAGTAGTAACCTATATTTTTTATTTCTTTTGCTTTTAAAATAATATTTTATAATTATTATATTTATCATTATTATTTTTTATTTTAATAATAATACAAATGCATTGGATTTCTATAGCGCTTTTCAAGACATCCAAAGACACTTCACATTATGCATTATTCATTCATTCATTTAACACTGGGTTGTGGTAAGCAACTATTGTAGCCACAACTGCCCTGGGGCAGACTGACTGAAGTGAGGCTGCCATTTTGCACCAGTTGCCCCTCCGACTCCCACCAACCATTCACACTCACACCAGGTCCAAGCTAGGCAATGAGGGGTTATTATGTCTTGTCTAGGGACACGAGTTTCTCCTCTGTTCGCTCCACTGTGGCTCCTGAGGTTCCTCCACCTGTCTCCCATCCAAGTCCTTCCTAGGCCCAACATGCTTAGCTTCTGAGATCTGACGGGATCAGGTTTTGGTATGTTTTATTCATGGAAGTATAATACATCCATGGTTTTATTGCATGTTTCTATTTTCTTGTATTTAAAATAATAATTCCGGTTTAAAAAGAACATTTTTAATTTGTGTCAACAGTTAGAAAATACCCTAAAATGTGTGTGAAATGTTTATTTCTTCTAATTTTACGTTTTACAGAAAATAACACTACAAAACGTGGCACTACGTCTCCCATCATGCCCCGGTGCGCCGCGTGCTCCTGACGTCATCGGGGTATATAAAGGGCTGCAGAGGGGAAAAAAACCTTCCTCCATTGTTACACTGTAACAACCGGGGCCGGGGCGAAACGGGGAGAAAAGCGTCCTCTTCTCGTTGGAAAACCTGCACCGAACTGTCACCAAACCGTGCCAACGGAACCGCTTTAGTGCGAGAAGACAGCGAGAGGAGCGCACGAGACCCAGCCCGGCCCGGACCCTGCACGGAGGAGAAGCGAGCACAGATGTCAGCGGATTTCTCTTTCTTTTCTCCCAATTCTCCACGAGACTTGCCCAAAGAAGAAGCAGCAAAAGCAGAATTATTTAACAAATCCAAATCTGAAATGTTGGCACGGCGCATCGCAGGACTGACTTCATAAAGCTGCTGCTGCTGCTGCTGTGTGCTTTAATAAAACAGGAATGCATCAGTTATATCCACCCTGCAGGTCTTACGGGCTGTCAGTAGTACATTCAAACCATTGTTGAGAATAGAACAATGACCTCAGAGCTTTGGTGACTTTATTTCACCTTTTACGCATCGCTTTTTGCACGTTCTGGTAGCTACTCGCCTTGCTGGCTGCTCGGTTCACTGTTAAAGTATTTCTTGGCACACGTAAAAGCTGCTCGTGGGGCGTACGTCGTAGCAAAGGAAGATTCATGACCATCACCTCGCCTTGGCAAAAAGACACGACCTTCTCCGTCTCGCCTGGAAAAAGGGTCTCCGTTTCTTCACCAGGTAAGAACAGAAACCTGGGGGGGTCGTGTTGCGTTCGCCGGGCGCGTTGCCATTGTGCGCCTGGCCGTATCGCTCTGCCTTTTGTGTGTATGTATGTGTGTGCTGTACGTGCAGAGACGTCTCCAGACGATATGGGGCCCCAGGCAAAGAGTGAGTCTGGAGGACATTTCTAAATTAGCAAAAGCAAAGGTGAATAGAGGTTATGCACTGACATCATTTTAACTCTATAAGTGGAAAAGCTATGATAACAACACCTGATGAAATGTGTTTCTTGCCTTTTGTTGGCCTAATTTTTGTCAGAAATGCTAAATTATCTTGTAAGTTAAAGCCTATGACAGATAGTGGGCTATTTTTGACTTAGTTTTGGTGTGATAGTCTTTTGAGTCTTTTTGGTTGCAATTTATGAAGAAATTGGCAAATTAAAATATGTAATTACAGCAAGGTGACTAATTTAGTGTGAATATTCAATTTCTCTAGCCAGGCTGGCTAGTGACTCCGCGGTAGGTCAGGTATCGCAGGACTGCAAATAGTTCCCAAAAATCAGGAAGTACGGTCGTCCAATCAGCAAACAAGAGCGGAGTGTTGGCCAAAACCAACCCAAGTTGAGACAACAGACACTATGTGTTCTCCTCCTTTGACCTTGTGTCAAATATTATGTTAGAATATGTTATTGTACCTTAGTAATATGTTGATTTCACCACTTTTTAAATTTGTGAAACATTTTTTGAACTATTTCATAGCAAATCCAGTGTTATTGCCCTCCACCTGGCTTATAGCTGCAAAGAATTCTAAAATGTGAAACCAACCTATTCGCAAGCTTGCCACATAGAAACGACAACAATCACTGTTATGCTCTTCTTCATGGACGACAATACGACTTGCAGGTTAAGTCCCTGTCTTCTATGAAGTGAACAAACTCCAATGATGCGATGTCAGACGGTTTCCACAAAGTGAAATGAAACTGACTGATGCATCAGGGTAGAATCCCTCCACAAAATGTGAAGACAGTTTACACACAGCTGACACAATGTGAATTTAAGCAATTCATTATTTTATTTTCTACCGCTTAATCCCATTAGGGGGCGTGGATGACTGGAGCCTATTCCAGTGACTTTGGGCCTTAGGCGGGGAACACCCTGGACAGTGGCCAACTTGTCGCAGAGTTAGACAGACAACTGTTTACTCTCTCATTCACTCACAGCCAGGGGAAATTGACATTGATGCCCAATTAACCTAAACATGCATGTTTTTAGAGGTGGGAGGAAACCGGAGTTCCCGGAGAAAACCCACGGTGACACGGGGAGAACATGCAAACTCCACCCAGAGACAGAATTTTCATGAGACGAGCCACACAATTGAGCAGTGAAAATTATGTAATTTGAGTAAATTATAGTAGTTTCTCTGTAAATCCACATCTAAACATTTTTAAGTCACATTATCTCGTCTAAAAATGTGCAAAAATCAAGAGACTTTTGTATCCTGAACAACTAATCAATTAATCCAACGATAATCGGTCAACTACTGTAATTGAGGACCAAAATAATCATTTGTTTCAGCCCTAATACAGAAGATGTTTCACATTGATAGTTATACTTATCAAATCTCAGTTGGCCCTCTTTAGCTTGGGGCCCTTCTGGTTCTCTCTTGGTTTGCCTCCCCCTCTGTTTCAGCCCTGGTTGTTTTTGTGTGAAAGGTGAAAGTGTGTGAGAGTGTGTAGGAGCTGCTGCTGCTGCTGACGGGGTTTAGTGAAAGGGGAAGAGGGTGGTCCAGACAGATAAGATCTAACCTCCCCCAACAGCTCTCTGCTCTGCTCCGGCCCTAAAGGTGCACACTCGTCATGTTGTATGTGACAGCAGCAGTTTGACCCACAATTACCTGTAAAGCACTTGATCTTAAATTTCACCAGGTCTTTTGTGCACCGAGCTTTACTAATAACACGAGACTCTGCTGTTTAAGGGTTCATGTGTTAGTCATAAATATTTAATTACAATGACTAAAAAGAGACATGACTGTGTCTAAATGCTAACGCTAACAGGAAATGGTTAGCTATTTTGAACGTACACCAGCCAACTGAAATTCTGTGCACAGCCAATTGTGACTTTTCACCTCTAGAAAGTTACACAGTGCATCTTTAAATCTGCAAGCAATATAAAATATATTTTGTTGCCCAATATAAGTGGGCTGGGGGCCGAATCAAATCTTTAGAGGGCCAAATTGTTAAGTTGAATAGGGCTGCTCTACAATATTTCGCTTATTTTCAAAGCATTTATAATATATAAAAGAAAATTTGGCATAAAACATAAAAAATAGCCTAAATAAATAAGTTGCCGAGGTAAGCTCAAGCAAAAAAGTTAAGTCTGAAACAGTTGGGAGCAAAAGAAATAATCTATAATTGAATTAAATTAGGCTTAAATCTTAGAATCAAATGATTTTACCTTTTAGTTTCAGTGTTAAGTCATATAAAACAAATATAAAGAGTTATTTTCATAAGCGTACTGTGGGCCAGATGAAAACAGACTGAGGGCCGCAGTTTGCCCAGGTCTGCTGTTATAATAGGTTTTAGCCTACATAGCCTAATAACAGTGTTTATAAAGAATATACCACATAATACGATGCTCACAATTTCATTTCTATCCTGGCTCCTTTGGAATTTTTAACATAAAGTCAAAAGTTAAAATCTGCTTGTTACAGATAAGCCCCGCCTCTCCATTGTAAAACTTATCACTTCTGCAGTTGAACAGGAAGTCAGTTGACCTGCTTCTTTTTCTAAGTCGTCTTGGAGCAAGTTTGTGATGTAAAATAAACACAAAGTACATCTATGTTCATATAATGTACAAATACATATGATAGTATGATAAAATACAGTATGTCTCCTTTAAAGTGCAGATTAGACCACAATTTAAAGTTCTTCAAAACATAGTGCCTTTTTTTTGTTTATTTTAATAAAGTTTATAGTTGTCTTTTGTCAAAAAAAAACTTTGACCTTTGGAACAATCTGGCCCTTGGGAAAATGAAGTTGAAGAGCCCTGGTGTACAGTATGTACACAATTAAATCTTCTACTCAACGACTCAAGTTCATTTTAGAGGTTTAATACACATCTCAACAATATATTTGATTGTTGGGCTGCTGTCAATAATTTTAGAAGTCATCTTGAGTTGGAGACCTCAGGTGTAAAAGGATGTATTTCTGTACTTTTGTTTTTTGTTATTGTAAATTTTATTCCATTGGAACAACCCTTTCATTTTTTTAACAAATCTTCCTGTTTTTATTTTCCTGCTGTTGAACTGTGCGTTGCAACACTGCAATTTCCCCATTGTGAGTAGGGCTGTGCAATTAGTCGAATTTCAATTTCAATTATGATTATTGCTTTAATCGCCAACAAAAGTGGTCTAAACGAGTAATCGTGATTATTAGCCGTATCTCATAAGTCTGTTCTTAAGTGCTCAAATGTTTAACTGAATGAATGAAGGGTTTATTTCAGTTGAATAACATCGTCATATATCAAACATGTATATATTTAACAAACATAACAAATATTAACAAAATCAACCTAAAGGTGTAGGCTGAAACTTAAGCTTATACACCTGCCCTTCTGACAGTGTCACATATCTACCCTCAAACTCATATACATGTGCATTTACATGTTTGTACAATTTTACCAATACATTACAATACATAACTCAATTTTCCATTTTATAGTTAACATATATTTTCGCTTTGAACATTTAAGTTAATCTGTCAAACTATTCCACAAGTCAACCCCTTGAACAGAAAATAAATACTATACTTTTTAGCATTTGTTCTGACCAATGTTTTTTTTAAACATGTCTTTTCATCTTAAGTCATATTTATCCTCTTTAATTTCAAACTAACTCAATATTTTTAATGGCATTGCTTTTTAACTACAAATGTACATAAACACAAATGTGTTAAGACTAACTTAATCATAAAAATGTAATGCTTTAATTTAAAAGAAATATTTGTTTAGTTGATTCATTATACGAGGAATGATTGACAATCCTAATTGCTTTTTTTGCATTGTAAATATTGGTTTGGAGTTGAAAAAGTACATTTCTGTGAGAGCTATCACCTTCTTCATTTTATCTGGTCAGTCTCTGCATGTGAGAGGTGGAAATGCTCTGCACTCTCTCTAAGCAAATAATCGTTTCAATAATCATGATTTAAATAATCGTGATTACTATTTTCATCATGATCGAGCAGCCGTAACTGTGTGAGACAAATAAAGGCGATCTTATATTTTGATAAAGAAAACACAGTGAAGTAGGCCTGATTTCCTCTTTGGTGTTGGTCTGTTTGCTTGTCTCTTGAGCTTGTTTGAAACTGTGTCATCCCGTTTGGCACGTCACCACATTACAATAAATCATAAGAGCTGCTTATTTTTTTTCATGTGCGCAGTTAGCTTTGCAGTCTTTTGGTGCACTGACTCAGACTTCCACCTGAGCGCGGCGTATTATAGTTTTATCCCATCGTCATCGTCATCGCCACAGCTGATCTCCGGTGTATTTCACGTGTTGCTCCTGTCACAGACCGGGGAAGGATCCGGTCAAGGCTCTCTCACTCTCGTTCTCTTGTTCTCTCTCTCTCTCTCTCGCTTGTGGCTGCTTGCTGCGTTGCCATGGCGACGTTGTGGGACTCGACGATTTCAAAGTGCGAGCCTGATGAAGCCTGAATACAGATGAAAGGAGACAACGCACAAAAGAGCACGTTACAGTTAAATGCAGGCCTGCTGTCGTGACAATGAGCGGTGTTCGTACAGTCATGGAAAACTCTAAGTACAAATTCCAGGCTCTGTAAAAGTTTTGGAATTGTATTGTATTAATTGTTCAAAATTAAATGTCTGGATAATTTGCTAACAATCTCGCTCATGTTAACTCTTTTACATCCAGCCCTGTTCGACCCTGCTTCCCTGCCAAGCCTTTTTGCTATTTTTAAGCAATATTCACAGCTCCACAAAAAACTGGAAGCATGACATGTTGTACATCAAAAGAGACCTGCAAGTGTCTAGTTTCATTTAAAAAAATAATTGTTATTTTACTTTAATCCATTACCTTTTAATAAGCATTTGAAATTTCTTGTTTTCATTAGATTTCAGCGTTTGAAGGCAAACTTTTGAGAAAATATAAACTTCATGTCAGTGTTATTTTCCTCTGTTGTACTTTTTGGTGAAAGAATAGCCTATGAGCCACTACAATTAAATAACCCTTTAGGCTAAAAAGACTGGGTTTTCAGGATTAAAACACAATGTGTCTTTTTTTTATCTTTAAACCAACAAAAGCTGTTACAGACGAGAAGGCAGTAGCACGTTTCTACTTTCTGTTGCAGATTCTATAGATTCAGCCTCTTTCATGGATCACAGATTATATTTAACCCTCCAAACATGAAGACTTAATTCATAAAAAACTTTAATAAAGAAGCCCAAAGTCGCTGTAATGAAGTGGACTTGGCAACTCTGAGAATGAGAGATGTAGAAAAAGTCTGCATTTGAAGGGCTGGGCTATCTATGAAAAAATATGATCCCGATTTTTTTCTGATATTGAATGATTCCGATTAAATTTTGTTTAACCTTTTCAAAACCTAATGAAAAATGCCATTCATGAACATAAACATAAACAAAAACTTTTAATATGTTCCATTTATTAGATTTTTAACTCAAAGTTTAACTCAAAGTTTAACTTTTGCTACAAACTGTAAATTTTTAATGACAAAAGATTGTTTTTCGATAATTCGATTCAAAACCCACAACCAAATAATTGAGGATTCAGTTCGATTTGATCTCGATATCTTGATTTTTCGATTGATAGCTCAGCCCTAAAACAGACAGATGCATTAAAAAGAGAAGATGTAACTCACAATGTGACAGTTTAACCAAACAAAGCAGATTGTCACAGAGCTCACAACACAATATTTATTTGCCCAGCCCTAGTTAAAGGACATACGTGACATTAATTTTAAACAGATATTAAATAACACATAAGTGCAGATACATTACATTTATACACATACATTTATTCCCAGCAACAGTTTTAACATTTACTTGTGGCATTTTAACTATTAACAATATTCTCAGTTATCTAAATATTGGTAGATTGTTTAGCTCAAAGTGTGGCGTGTTACATAGTTCCTCTTTACCAAACCGTCTCATTAACAGAGCTATACCAGGTGCACACGACAAAGCCATGACTAAAACATGCTTCCTGTGTCTGTTTCTGACATGCATTGTGCCCCTCGCCCGCAGACAGAGCGTTTCCATGGAGACAGGAGCGTCCCTCGGCCTAAAAAGACGATATGAAGAGGTGGACCAGGGCTCTCCGTTCTTGCTCACGCCGAAGGACTCCGACGATGACGTCTCCAGCAGCGACAGCGCCGACAGCTGCGACAGCCTCAACCCGCCGTCCAGCACCTTCACACGTAAGACACTCAGGGCGTTTACATGGAGATAACTAGCCTAGTCCATTTTAAACCAGTTTTCCAAAGTGCATGTAAACCCGGGCAGACCTATTGAGGAGCTGTAAACCGTTTTTTTTTTTTTGAAAACCAGTTGGCACACGTGATCCCGACCGATTGTAGTCCGATTTCAGACTCATGTAAAAAGACAATCTGTCTGCAGCTGGACAAATGCAACTGAGCATGCTCTCAAGCCCTGACCCCTCCACATTTCAACAATAAAGTTAACATTTTTACAACAGAAAAGCTCCTGCACAACGTGGAACACATGGTCACATATTTAACTACATCCTTAACACAGTCCTACATTTTTAACAAAGATCTAAATGTTTAAAACAGTCCCACCTGTTCCAAAAAAATCTGTCTATATTTTTACACACAATATTACAAATACTTACTAATAGTAAACAATATTTAGGTAAATCAACATAATGCAGTCTGAATAATGAAGCAGTGAATCTTACACAGCAGGACATGTCTCTTCAGGGTAATCGCAATCAGTTTACTCTGGTGCATGTAAACAGGAGCAAAACTGGTCCGACCGGTTTGAGTGGAAAACCAAATAGAGTCCGGTTTTCTAGCCTAGTCTGATTTCCCTGATCATGTAAACGCACTGAACACTACAGCTTGAGTTTGAATCATCCTGTAACATTATTCCTGAACCTGAATCTGCCACATGAATTCTTGTGAGTTTTCAAAGTCATGGGGATCTATGCTGTAAACCTCCGGTGAACCAGCCGTGTGTCAGACCAATTGCAATGCAGCATTGTGCTTTAGATGGAAGCCAAAGCTGCAGCACCCAATCAAACCAAAACAAACATGGCGACCCTAGAGAACACACTTTGACCTATAGACCCGTTCAGAGCCTATGTCATTTTGGGGCGGAGCCGTACTGGTGCCCTCCGCAGTTTCCTCGTAAGTTTCTATACAAAACAAGAAAGCTGTACTAATGATACTATACGTTAGAAAACTCAACAATGACTATTATCAATGCTCTGACCTCTCCTAATGTGTTCCATGGGTTTGCACCAGTTAACACTCGTTATAACTCCTGATTTCTGCAGGCTAATTAGCTAGCAGCTAAAGGCAATAGGAATAATGAGGGATCACTATCAAAACAAATACATCGCCTCAGAGTCATGTAAGTATATTCCTCGAAATCTTTTATACAATAATCTTCTGTAGAAATCAGCACAAAATAATGCCACACAGGTGCAGTTTACTGTGAGTCTAATTCTCCAATGATAATTGATAATTAATTAACACAACTTGCACAAAAATCTTAAGCAATGTTATTGTAACTCACCTGTGCGTTTCTGCAACCTACGTCGTCAAACTCATCATGGGATATGTATGATCAAAGCTTTTCTCTTGTGTACACGAGTTTTTTTCCATCAAATATAAGTAAATAGTAAACGCTAACATTCAGTAGCTAACTACATGGATTTGGAGTCGTTTGCTGTTCGTTAAATTTAGTTTTTAAATAGAGTTTTGCGATTTTTTAAGGAAATGCACCTGCGTAGTTTGAAAAGCCTGAGAATGGGCACCACTCAGGGCACCAGTTAGTGCGCACAGCCATCTTTGTTTACTAACAGTAAATGGGTCTATTTTAGATAAATTATGGACTAAATAAGTTAAATTACATTAGCCATGTTTCCATTAACTCAAATTCAAAGGACTAATTCACTTTATTTGCATTTGTACTGCAGGGTTCTTCCTGGCGAGGGTCTACAACATGAGCAGCTGACATCACTCACACATAACACACGTTTTCTTACTAAATAAAATCTTAATCATACCTGGCATCAATGTTACATCAATCTGAGTGAGACATATAATAATTTGATGTTTGTGTCTGTGAGATAAGTCAGGCTGGTGTAAACATCAAACTATTTCCGATTTATCATTGCCCTTTTTTTTTTTGCCTTTTTTTAATTTCTCTACAAAGCCTCTACACCTTCAAGCCACATTTTAAGACTGTTTGATTCAATGCACTGTGGTTGGATTATGTCTTTTCACCTCGACAAACAGGAAACCACTGCTAACTAAAGCTTTCGACTCAAAACATTAAGTTATTAAGTGTGTCACAAGCAGGGCTCCCTTAGTCTCGGCAAAACGAGTCGCTTTCCATTGTGGAAACAACATTGGGCCCTTACAGATGGGCTTAGATTGATATATCGGCTTGTCGATATTTTGGGGCAGATACTTAGATTTTTTTTGTGTGTGTGTGAAATATTGGCCATATTGGTTATCGGCCTCAATTTTTGACGAAATCAGGCAGTTGTTTAAGCTTTTCCTCTGTGTAAAGCCGCACTCACAGTGAGTTGGCGACAATAAGACTTCTTTTATCTCTCTTCATTCTTAAGTTTAAATTTTGGTTTTATGATCAACATGTCTTCAAGTTTTATTTTTGCTCTTATTAAAGTTTGTTTGTTTGTCTGTCAATATGAGCAATATGAATGTCTTTCATGATGCTATAAAATGATTGTTTCTTGGACTAAAATACAATTGAGACGCGCAAATGTACCGCGGTGAATTATAGTTTGTTTGGGTTCTTTTGGTTCTACTATTTCAACCCAGCTATGCTTTTAAGACTAAAAAAAAGAAAATCAGCCTCAGAAATCATGCCATGAAAATCGGCCATTGATAACGGCATCGGCCAAAGAAAAACCCATATAGGTCGATCTCTAGTTACAGGCTACTGTACTGCCTCGAGAATAATCAAACTTGATCTTGTCTGATATGCTGATGCTGCAGAAATGCTCAAAATTCTGATTGGTTTATGAAATTAAACACATAAAGATCTACTTACGACATCACAAAACTAGAAAATTCAGAACAGTGTTTTCTGAGTCTCAGCAAGGAAAGAATAGTATTTCTCAAGCGGAACTGTCTTTGTGCTGTGTTTTTGCAAAATATGTACCATTTATTATTACCATATTCATTGACCTGCTCTTTTATCAATTTTACGTGCCGCATTTTAATTCTGAAGGTGAGGTAAAATATCAATAATCTTACATCGAGAGCTGAAGAATGCAAACTATAGCAGATAAAGTAACATTTCCATGGAAACAAGCAAGAGTAGTCCTTTTTCTAGACACGAAAAGGAGATGCATGCCTGCTCAAAACACATATTTGTATAATGTTTTAATCCAGTCTATTTTTTATCTAACCAGTAAACAAATATTTCCCTCTGTCTCCCTTCAGCCACGTCCATTCTCAGACGACACAAACCGTCTCCGGAGGGAAAGAGAGTGCGTTTCGATGTGGTGACGGTGTATTACTTCCCCCGGAGGCAGGGCTTCACCAGCGTGCCCAGTCAGGGAGGCAGCTCTCTGGGCATGGCACGACACCACTGCTCCATCCGACACTACACCCTGGGCGAGTTCGCACGAGAGCAGGAGTCCAGCCACAGACACACCCTGAGGCAGCACCTGCGCCAGGAGAAGCTCAACGCTCGCAAGATGAAGGTGTGTGAGTTTACAGGACTGTGAGAGGACTGTCGCGGCCCCTTTCGTACCGGCAGACCTGATCCGTCCGGACGTGTAATTAGAACATGCACACATTTACAATGAAAAACGTGACGTCACATCCGGTGAGTTGTTTGTTTGACTTACGTCCTAGTTTCTGTCTCTCCTTTTCAACTAATTTCACAAACTAACAAACACATTCAATCCAAAATTAATCCACCCTACTACACAACACCCCACTGGTCTCAAATCTTTCGGGGCATTCAGTGGATCCCACTGGGTGCCCGCAATTCTCTAAGTTCCGTCTGTTCGGTTAGCTCGAAGCTAACGGTTAGCACAAAGCTAACTCTTTACATTTCAGACCAGTCTCAAGCACAGCACTACAACACAACACAACACTCGTGAATCAAACACTGTACTGCTCTTAGAGTCCGCGTGTTTGGGGCTTTAGTGTTTATCGGTGTCTGTTCACAAGCTCAGGTAAGTTCTATTTTTCGCCGCCCCCTTCCCGCAAAATGCCACCTACCTCGCCCAGTTGTGAAATCTGCGTCAGCCTCATCCAGAAGGTGCTCGAGCTGGAAAAACGAATCTCCAAATTGCATCAAATCCGAGAAGATGAACGGGATTTGGATATCCTCTTAGGCAAAACACTAGCAGAGGCAAATAGTGCTCAGCTCGCAGACACAGACCCGCTTCCAGGATCTCCAGTTCAACTTCACAGCGATCTTCCTTGTATTCCAATCTCCGACGATGAAAACTGGATCCGTCGCGGGGCAAAACCTAAAGGCTCGGTGTTCGCCAGCTCCACTCCTCTCCATAAAGAACCGTGGATCGTTGTCAGGCCACAGAAGACGAAACGCCTGTCCACCTCTCCGACTCGCGACAGCAAAAGAGCCCCGGAGGATCGCCGCTCATTGCCTGATTATCCGTCTCTTCAAAACAGATTCAGTGCCTTGGATTTTCCTCCCTTGACTTCTCAATCGATGCCACTTCAACAACCAGTCAACTGGCCTTCTTCACGTGCCGGATTGTTGCCGGGAGGAAAGAAAAATAATCCACCACTTGTCCACCGCCATCCTAAAGAATCGTCTGCCGCTGCAACCACTGTCCAGCCTGCGCCAAGGCAGCGAGTGCCTCAGAGAACCGTCGCTAGCGCGCCCACGGCGGGCAACGTGAAGTCACGGCACTCGGGTCGTCCCGGATCGTTTCACAAGCGTCAGAATCCAACGGTACTGGTTTTGGGATCATCCATCGTGAGACACGTTCGTGTCCAGCGCGGTTTTACTTCCTGCATGCCCGGCGCATATGTGAAGGACCTTCATGACTCCGCCCCCCAAATTATCAGCCAGCTGCCGTCTGTTTCAACAGTAGTGATCCACGTGGGATCGAACGACTTAAAGCGACAGCAATCTGAAAAGCTGAAAGATGACTTCATCGCGCTGATCAACTCTATTCAGAGCACTGGGAAGAAGTGCGTCATTTCGGGACCACTCCCTGCGCCATGCTTTGGAGACGTCAAGTTCAGCCGCCTCAGACAGCTCCACGTTTGGCTCAAGGCTTTTTGTGCTGCCAAGGAGATACCATTTGTGGACAATTTTGCAGCCTTCTTCAGAAGACCAGAGTTATTTCGACGGGATCGTCTTCACCTAAGTTTCTCTGGAGCGCGTCTCCTGTCCTTCAACATGAACCTCACCTTGGAGACCTTTACTGAAAAGGTATGACAGTTTTCCGATTTTCCAAAGCAAATAGAGACTGTGTGTCTCCCCCGCAAGAATTATCTCAAACAGTTTCGTCCAAAAAAGGCTAGCTCAGGTGTCAGACTAAATAACTTAGTACAAATACCAAAGTGTGATATCACAAAACAAACAAATAAACATGTAAAATGTGGTCTACTAAACATAAGGTCAATCTCCTCTAAATCTCTTTTAGTTAATGAGATAATTCAAGATCATAATATTGATATTTTAGCTCTCACTGAAACTTGGCTTCAACAAGATGACTATGTAAGATTAAATGAGTCTACACCTCCAAATTACCTCAACTTTCAGACTGCTAGGAGCACAGGTCGTGGTGGAGGTGTAGCAGCTATTTCTCACTCTAATGTACTTCTCTGTCCTAAAACTAATTATGCATTTAACTCATTTGAAAGCCTCACACTATCTATGTCTTGCCCCCAATGGAAAAACCAAAAAGGTGTGTTATTCATAATAATTTACCGACCTCCTGGTCCTTATTCTGAGTTTCTGATTGAGTTTTCCGATTTTATATCAGGCTTAGTCTTAGACTGGGATAAAATAATAATCCTCGGAGATTTTAACATAAAAATGGACCTGAAAGATGATTGCCTAAGTAAAGCTTTCAGTGCTCTTTTAGATAGCATTGGTTTCGTTCAGAGTGTAAACAAACCAACACACTGTCACAAGCACACTTTAGATCTTGTCCTTACATATGGTTTAGAGATCAGTGATTTAAATGTCCTCCCAGAAAACCCAGTATTATCAGATCATTTTCTAATTACTTTTCAGTTCATTCTAAAAGATTTCTCTGCTCCTCAGAATAAAATAATAACAAAAAGGACAATATCTGAAAAAACAGTTGTAAAATTTAAAGAAATAATAGGGCCAATATTCAGTGACATGTCATGTGACCCAGATGAGGATAGACTTACTCCTAATATAAGTGACCAAATTGTTGATAAAACCATGGACTCCTTGAAAACTGCTCTTGATTCTGTAGCTCCACTAAAACAGAAGGTTGTTAGGCCAAGACAATCTTCTCCATGGTATAATGAAGAACTGCGTGCACTTAAACAAAAGGTTAGGAAACTAGAACGACCATATCGTAAATGCCATTCAGAGCAATCTCTAGAAGCATGGAAAACTTGCCTTCTGTCTTATAAAAAGGCTCTGCGAACGGCTCAAACCAAATATTATTCGAATCTGATAGAAGTGAATAAAAATAATCCTAGATTTCTATTTAACACTGTAGCTAGGCTGACTAACCGCCACAGTGCAGTAGAACCATCAATCCCAGTTACCCTCAGCTCTGATGATTTTCTGACATTCTTTATTAACAAAATAATGAATATTAGAGATAAAATAGATGAAATCACTCCTGCTACTAGCAATGAACAAATCCAAGCTATAAAGATAGGGTCTCATTTAAATCCACCTGTAATATTAGACAGCTTTGTCACGCTCAGTAAAGCAGATTTAACCTCAGCTTTTATGTCTTCTAAAACCTCAACTTGTATTTTAGACCCAATCCCAAGTAGGCTTCTCAAAGATACTCTCCCTCTGATAATAGATCCTGTTCTTAGCATAATAAATACCTCATTAAAAAGTGGCTATGTTCCACAGTCTTTTAAATATGCTGTAATTAAACCTCTTTTGAAAAAGCCAAACCTCGATCCTGATGTATTAGCTAATTATAGACCTATTGCAAATCTTCCCTTTATTTCCAAAATACTTGAGAGAGTTGTAGTTAAACAGCTTTGTTGCCACCTACAGGAGAATAATTTATTTGAAACATTTCAGTCTGGTTTTAGAGCTCATCATAGTACGGAAACAGCTCTTCTTAAAGTCACAAATGATTTGTTATTAGCTGCTGACAACGGACTGATCTCAATCCTAATTCTGCTGGATCTCAGCGCAGCGTTTGATACGATTGATCACAATATTTTACTGCAGAGATTAGAATGTGATGTAGGTGTCAGAGGATCTGCTCTCAGCTGGTTTAAATCCTATTTAACCGATAGGTATCAGTTTGTTAATGTAAACCAAAGCTCCTCACAGTGTTCTAAAGTAACCTGCGGTGTGCCACAAGGCTCCGTACTTGGTCCAATTCTTTTTACTCTCTATATGCTGCCGCTAGGTAACATTATCAAAAAGCATGGCATTGACTTCCACTGTTATGCAGATGACACTCAGCTGTACCTATCAATGAAACCAGATCAGACTGATCAAATAGAAAGACTCAGTGCCTGTGTGAAGGATATAAAAACCTGGATGAGCCTTAATTACCTACTCCTTAATCCTGATAAAACAGAAGTGATTTTACTCGGCCCTAAACACCTGCGAGACTCTCTAACCGAGCAGATAATCACACTGGACAATGTCAGTGTAGCCTCCAGCTCGACTGTAAGAAACCTTGGAGTCTTATTTGACCAAGAGCTCTCATTTAAAGCACATATTAGCCAAGCGTGTAAATCTGCCTATTTTCACTTACGAAACATAGCCAAAATTAGAAATCTACTGCCTAAAAATGATGCTGAAAAACTTATCCATGCCTTTGTCACCTCGAGGCTAGACTACTGTAACTCCCTTCTTGCTGCCTGTCCTAAAAGCTCAATAAAAAGCCTTCAACTAGTCCAAAATGCAGCAGCAAGAATACTAACGGGTACTAAAAAACGAGAACACATTACCCCGGTACTAAAAGATCTTCACTGGCTTCCTGTCGAGTTTCGAATCAAATTTAAAATCCTTCTTCTTACTTATAAAGCCTTAAATGATATGGCCCCTTCCTATATCAAAGATGAAATAGTACCTTACTACCCAAACCGTCCACTTCGCTCCCGAAATGCTGGTCTACTGGTGGTTCCTAGAGTCTCTAAAAGTACAATAGGAGGTAGAACTTTCAGTTACCAAGCACCATTGCTTTGGAATCAGCTCCCTGCTGATGTTAAAGAAGCTAACACAGTTTCTACATTTAAGATTAGGCTTAAAACGTTCCTCTTCGAATTAGCTTATGGTCAGGCCAGAAAATGAACAGAATATAACCCACAGGCCTAAATTTGGCTGCCATAAGACCCAATTTAATTATTGCAATATAACAACCCTAAACTTAAATCAGTGTTAGCACACCAATTGTGCATAATAAAACACTACTGCACTCAGAGCCTGCGTGGGCGGGGCCTGAGTGTCCATGAGTGTCCTTACTTATTATTTATTTATTTAATTTATTTATTTTATAAGGGGACCATGTACAATTAGAACATAAATGTTTCCATTTGATGCATTGTACCAGAGTTAGCCTTAGGCTAGTTAACATCTGCAGTCCCCTGGCAGGGAAAGGAACAGCGCACAAACACTGATCCTACATACAGTAAATAACATTTACACATAATAAAATATATAATACAATCCAAACATTCCTACAATTTCTTACAAAACTCATACTCAGTCATCTTTGATTATTTGTGCAATCTTTGTTTATACGTGCATTTGACTGTATGCACTTTCTGCACTATTGTTCTTGTACTGTATTTTTGTGTGAGTTTGTCCTCCTGCTTTGTAATTTTTCACGCTCTTCTCTGTGTACAAATTGTGCTCTATATAAACATATAAACTTCCCTTCCCTTGCCTGTTTTCGTTATTTTCGTTATTTCTCCTATTTCCCTGTAAAGAACATCTCATTACTTAGTTTATCCATAATCTGTTCTTTGCTATTCACATGTTGTCCCTTGTCCCACTCCCTCTGGGGAGTGTATCTGTTCCAGATGCTCCTGCTCCAGTGTCGATGCCTGGACCTCGGATCCCACCGAATCTTGACTTCGGATTCCACCTAATCTTGAGATCCTGGACCTCGCTCATTGTTCCACTCCAGCCTCTCTTTGACTGTCTGTCTTCGTCTTGCTAGAAAAATCGTCTATCCTGCTAGAAAAAGCGTCTATCTGGCTCCACAGACTTAAACTTCTAATTACATCTGGACATACGTCAGTCCTGGTCACATCTACAGCCTGTCCGTCCATGGGAGTGGATCCCTCTTTCACTGTGGTTCTCCTCGAGGTTTCTCTTTTTCCCCCAATGGGTTTTTTTGAGTTTTTCCTTGCCGAGAAGGAGGGTCTAAGGACAGGGGATGCTCTGGGACAAATTTTATTTGCCACTTTGTTGTTGTAACAATCTGCCTGCATTTCCTAATAATGATTGTTTCTAATTTTACATTGTTTCTGTTGACATTGACCAAATGTTTCACTGTTTGATTTTCTGACAAATCTTGTTTGCTAAATCAACATCTTGTGAAGTCCGCTGAGATAACTGCTGTTGTGATTTTGGGCTATACAAATAAATTGAATTGAATTGAATTGAATTTAAAATAGTAACGTAAACACCTTGTTTTTAATCTAAACAGTCTTTATTTGTGAATTATTTAGCTGATTATGAACAAATAACAAAAAGTATTGTTTAAGAAATCGCCAAAAATTATATTTTTTTGGTGCACGTAAGGTCATGTTTGATGATGCGTTCAAGGGTTGAACGGGAAGATCAAACTCTTGTCTTACACTAGATAAACTGCTAAAAGGCAAATAACAGGCTGTGGGTAATGAATCTAGGTCTTGTGGTTGACGATAGTATTATGTGTTTAAAAAGAAGAACAAAAAATAGCCCTTAATTTACGTTTTATTTAGAAAAAAAGGGAACTTCCGGACGAATCGGGTCTTCCGGGACGAAAAGGGCCGTGACAAGGACTGTTGTAGCTTTGCTTTTAACTCCATGTCTCTTGTATTAATAATATAAAGACAAATTATATAGCCTACCAATTTTTTTATTTGGCTAAGCATTTTCACTTGGTCATTTTGCCAACAGGCTTTTAGGCCAAGTTTTGTGTTTTTCTTTTTCTGTAAGAGATACCTGGATCTCTTTCAAAAGTGAATTTATAACACCAGTAAATATATTCTTTGGATAATGTCCTGGCCTTGGAAAAGATTTGGAATTTTACTGGTTTTGGAAAATTAGAAAATATTTTGGTTTCAAAGCAAAAATGAAGACTGTGGCGTCACCAGGCAAATTTACTAAGACTGAAGGTGCAAATGTCAGTGGGTCTAGCCCTGAATCCAATCTGCCCCTCTGCTGCTAGGTAATCCTCGAACTGCAGCCTATCACAGAGAAACTAAGTACACTAAGCTCATATGGTTGTTATACCTGATATTTTGAAATATCATACCTGATATTAAAAAATATCAGGTATTTTGTCAACAATACTAAAAACAGTTCTAAAAATGTTCTAAAAATTGTCAATGAACAAACAAAATTCACAAGCTAGGAACTTTGCTATGATGCTCATGTGCAACATATATATATCAACTATAATAAAGATATTTAAGATATGTGAAATCAAATATAAAGGCATGCAAAAAATAGGCCAATAACATTAGGAAACAAAAAATATACACAATAATCAGAACAATAGTGCAATCTGTCAGTGCAAGATATAGCATAATACTAACATGAATAATTGAATAATAAATGAATAAAGTGGCAGGTGATGATTTGACCTTATAAAGTGACAAAGGAAATAATGTTGATGAGAGTAGTAGAAAGGTTTCAAAGCTGTCATCTGGATAGAGTATTTGAAGATCAAGAAGTTTTCGAATTGTGTTGTTTTTTGTTTCCAATAATTGTCACTAAGCCCAATTATTCCGTCTCCTCCACAGCTCACGAGAAACGGGACAGTGGAGTGTGCCCAGGCCGACCTCCTGACTCTGGACGATGTTTCGGACGAGGACCTGGACGTGGACGGTCTGGAGGTGGACGACTGTTTCTTTCTCCAGCCGCTGCCCACCAAGCGACGCCGGGCCCTGCTGCGAGCCTCGGGCATCAGCCGCATAGACGCGCGCGAGAAGGCCGAACTGCGCGCCATACGCCTGTCCCGGGAGGAGTGCGGCTGTGACTGTCGCCTTTACTGTGACCCCAGACACTGTGGCTGCAGTCAGGCTGGGATCAAGTGCCAGGTAACTGCTACTGGCATCAGCACAATAGACTTAGTTGGCTTGTTAATGTTCAAAATAGCTAACTAATGTATGAGTACTGCCTGTTTAGTTCATTTAGATCAGTTCAGACAGTTAACAGTGAATTGTGTTACATGTCTCTGAAAACATGTTAACTAAAGTAGTTAACAAATCAGAAGAATTGTGTGTTATAAAGAGAAGTGTTTGTGTCTAAATGCTAAAGCTAACAGGAAATACTGATTAGTAGGCCTATATGCAAGTTAGGTACTTTGGATACAAACAAGCCAACTGACATTCTATGCACAAAGCCTATTTATTTAAAGGCCATATTGTATGACAAGGTAGACTACACATTTTACTAAAGCATAATTATTATTAATGATTATTGCATTCAGTCCGTTGGTAGTAAAACTCACACAGCACAGTTCTGTGTATGTGGTTTATCTAATTTCCATATTTGAACATGATATCAGAGACAGGTTGAATATACTTAAAGGGCCACTAAACACCAAAACCACTTTTTTTAGCTGATAAACTGTGTAAATGGGTGTTAAATAGATGAATCTACACATCCCTGGTCTTATTTTGGTAATTTGATGCATATTTGTTAAAAATCTGACTTTTGGGTCTAAAACTGTGTCTGTATTGTCCTCTTTGGGCTTAAATATGGCCACTACATTTGAATTTCGCGGTTGGAGCAGCTCATTCAAACTACGCAAAATCAGCAAACTACGTCACGGGTCTTTGCGAGGGGAGGGGTGGTCCTTCTCCCCTGAGGGCGGGGCTGCTCCATGTGCAGCAGTGTGCGAGGAGGAGGAGAGAGAAGAGCAGCAGAGCACGGGGGAAGCTATGTTGTTAGCATCGTAGCATCAGCTCACTCCTCTATTGTAGCAGATTATTTTTTCTGGAGGAGCTATAGCTTCTGTTTAGGCTCTGAAACAAACGCTTTTACATTTGCTCGTCAGCTGAGCGGAGTTTGTAACGAACTTTTCTGCAGAAGTTGGCCTATGACTGTTCATGTTAGCCATCTGCTTCTACAAACACGGATTCTGCTGCTCTGACGAGTTATTTTTGAAGGTAAGTTTGCACCATTTCACTCACACAACATGTTGTTTTTATTAAAAAAGATTGTAACGGTATAAACCTTTGCTGTGGCTCTGATTAAATAGGTAGTTGTCCAAGTGAGTCAGTGCTTTGTGCATGAGAAATGAGAATGTAATAAACAGAACACAAACTTTGATCCTGAACTAGATGGACTGTGCATTTCATTATAAGTTACACGTTAGGAAAGCTAAACAGGATGTATGTCTGACCTGAGGCAGTACATAATAGATACATCATAACTGACTTTGCTTTTTACATTTTCAGGTTGTATTCTAATACCTGCTAGAAGATGAAGGCGGTGGCAGAGTCACAAAAGCCAAAAGCTGATGATCCCACCAGAATCCAATCAGGTAACATTTCTAATTATAAATGTGCAAATGATAGAATAAGGTAGTTTTAATTGAATATTGTCTCTGTTCATACAACAGTTGTGTCAGTTCTTTGAAGACAGCTGCATGAGGAAGACTTCTCTGACCTTGTGACTGAGGAGCAGCAACACCAGGTGTAATATAGTAGGCCTACATGATTAGTATAGTGGTATCAGAAGTGTATTAGAGCTGCACACTCATATCTTATAAGGCTTAACAAAAATGTAAGTAAAAATGTACTTGTGCTAACAATTGATGAAATCTTTTCAAACACCAATGAAAATGAATCCATTCTTGATGGGTTATAAATTGACCTGGGTTGTTGACACAGTAGTGACAGATTCAAAAGTCAGATTTGCTAATGTCATTTTTTTTTTTAACAAAACTCCAAATTGTTTTCCAGATTCCAAATTGAAGAAGCTGGTCTGTGTTGTCCTGCTGTACATCTGGCTTCAGCTCCTTTCTGTGGCTTCATCTTTTGTGACCAGACATCTACAGATCATCTCAAATACAGATTGTGCACACAAACATTTCATCACAAATATAAAGCTCAATAAAATGAAATAATGATGCCAAATTCAAGTAATACCTTTATTGCATTTGTAAAGTTGGCACAAACATGTTGACATGAATGTACAGTATAAGTTTAGTTTACAGTAAGAGTCTGTAGAATAAACTCTTGAATGTACAGTATTAGTTTAGTTCACAATAAGGGTCTGGAGTCTGTAGAAGAAACTCTTGAATGTACAGTATTAGTTTAGTTCACAGTAAGTCTGGAGTCTGTAGAATAAACTCTTGAATGTACAGTATCAGTTTAGTTCACAGTAAGTCTGGAGTCTGTAGAAGAAACTCTTGAATGTACAGTATTAGTTTAGTTCACAGTAAGGGTCTGGAGTCTGTAGAATAAACTCTTGAATGTACAGTATTAGTTTAGTTCACAGTAAGAGTCTGGAGTCTGTAAAATAAACTCTTCATCACAAGTATTGTTATTTTGTCATTGTACTCACAATCTAAAAATAAATTGTGTTAATATGAAACATGTATTTAGACTTTTTTGCATGAAGGGATAAACTGCTTCAGAAATCATTGCTCAGTAATGAATATGAATGAATAAAATATATTTAGACTATTACTTTGTGTCTCTATCATATTGCAAAACAAATGCTATAATGTTTGAGGATTGCAGAGCCACAGAAGTGCAAATGTGCATATTAAAACAATGTTGTAGCTGCTTTTGTTTGTAACATATTTTTACCTGTAAAAATAATGATTGATAATAGCATTAACATTACTGACTACATTTGTTTTCCTTTGAACGAACCTTCAGTGCTATGCTTAGTAACTTTACACTATAAACATCTGAAAGAAACCAAACCATCTATCAAAATACAGTATATGGAGCATTGGTATTTAGCATTAGCTCGGTGTTAGCGCGTTAGCTTTTAGCGGCTGCTTCAGTTCATTTGGACACTTGGCTTTCATCCAGCGGCCTGTCCAGGCTTCTCTCAGGCCCGTCGGGTTCCGCGATGTCCCGTCGGGTCCGAAAAAGATGATATTCCAACCGCAAAAGTCCGTTCGAAGCTGGACCTGGCCGTGGTCCGCGCGCGGCGCCATGTTGTAATGTGTTGTTTACACCGGTACAGGAACACTCCTCCACACCCCCGCTCTCCCCCCGCAACTCTCTCTAGTCCTCCAGGCACCGCCCCTAAAGCTGCATTTTTTGAATGTAGCTCCTGGGCGGAGAAAACTTTTTTCTGGCCGTTTAGTGGCTCTTTAACTATTATCACTTTGTTTGGATTTGCTATTGAAGTTTCAAGCTGTGTGGCAATATTATATATTTGTGTGTTATAGGGAACACACAAATGTACTTTTTGCAAATTTCAAGTTACTAAAATGTCATGACATTGTGAACATTCTATTGCAGACTGCTTTCAAAGCAAGAGGAAGAAGATTTAATTTTAAAATCAGAAAAGTGAAAAGTAATCGAAAAAGTTTTTGTGTTTCTGTGCAAGGAGTGGTTATGGAATGAGTAACAGGAACAACTTAAAGAATGTCCTAATATAAAATTGTTTAAAGGATGACAGTTAGATCAAATTATGAAATTAAAGAAGAATATGAAACGTTTGATTAATTATGAGGCTATAGAGGGATTTTTTGTTTATCAACACAGGCGAAACAGTGGAAAAAGTAGCGTTGTCAGCTAAATACAAGAGTTTATCATTGCGCGAAAACAAAAGTTATACTGCTAAATCAACATTTGTGAATGAAATTCGACCCCACGACCCTTAAAAGTTACTTTCAGGCGAGTGAAAAAACGACAAAAAAAACACTGTCACAGGCTTCAAGAGACAGACGTCTGCCAGACCGATTCATACCTGATCGAAACAACTAGCTCTCGTCCCGTTCTGTTGTTTTATTCAAAGAAGGTTCCCCATGTAACCAGGCGGAGAGCGTCTCTTTCTGCATAACACATGCGTAGTAGATCGGAAAGTGACGTCAACTGAAAATCACTCTATTAATACATACATATAGTACAGTACATTTTTTTTTTTATTCTAGAAAGAAATAAGGCGTGGGAGATAGTAAGTTTACTTCAGCCTACTCCTTTTCGAGCTAAAGAAACTGTTTGTTGACATTATAAGATATGTTTGCTCATTGTAAATGTGTAATCATATTTTGATAAGATAAGATAAGATACAGTAAGATATCCCCTTTTTTGTCCCAAAATGGGGAAATTCCAGAGTTGCAATGCACATTTTAAGAACAGCAGGAAGAATAGGAAACATGCAATCAAACAAGAGAGTTTAAAGTAGACTTAAAGTATATATTAAGTTACAATAGTTAAAATTGTTAAAAAACTCTTATTTACAATAAATGTTTGCTATGGCACAGTGCAGGAGATGACAGGATAAATAGATAAAGTAGCATCAGTATATAGTATATAATATTATGTACAATATATGACTATGATTATGTACAACTGCAGCAGATAAACAGGATAAATAACCAGTAATACATATGAGGTAAAAGTATGACTATGTTTATGTACAGAGCAGCATTTAAGGAGGTGTAAATAGAGGTGAATAAATACTATCAGACAAAGTGACATGAGTGAGTTGCATCAGAGATGTTGAAATGATGCTTGAAATAAACTAAACTATCAAAAGATCCTTTGGGGCCTGGTAGCAAATTGTATGCAGCGTAGTTTTGGGCCCCAGACCAGTTGTTGGGGTCTCCTACTGCTTTAACTATTGCAATCCTAATTTCTGTATTTACCAGTATTGACTCCATCTCTCTTCTTAAGGTGGACCGAATGTCTTTCCCGTGCGGCTGCTCCAGAGACGGCTGTGGAAACATGGCAGGTCGCATCGAATTCAACCCCCTCCGTGTGCGAACCCACTACCTGCACACCATCATGAAGCTGGACTCGGAACGCCTTAAAATACACCTCCACCACACGCCTGACCCCCACCACTTCCCCCAGCCTCAACCTTCTCTCACCACCCTCCGTCCCGTCTCGCCCGACCAGTGCTCCTCCCTCTCCAGCCCGGACGACGAACTGCAGCAGCTGGAGGTGGAAGAGGCGGTGGAGGTTCTCGACGCCGTGGACGAGCGCGACATCTTGGAGAGAGAGAACGAGACCGCCGTGCTGCACCTGCAAACCGCCGAAGAGCAGGAGAGGAGGAAGAGGGAGGAACTAGAGGGCGCCATAGAGCAGGAGTTAACCAGACAAGCCGAATCAATGGAGGAAGTGCTGCTGCAAGGTCCTTTTCCAACCGGAGCTACCGTCCTCTGCATCACCGAAAACCAAGAAGAAACGGCTTACAATAAGGAAAACTTAATGTACTACCAGCTTAGCTCTATCGAAACAGGCGCGTTTGAGACTTTACCGCAAGAAGACGAGGCGTGCGTGCTCGCGGGGCAAAATGTAGAAGCAAAAATTGCAGAGGAGGTAGATATAAAACAGGATACAGAAGCGCTTAGATGTAACGGCGAAAATAACAGACCACCGACCCCGCAGCAAAACCCTCCTACAAACCAGTGCCAAGATCACGCCCGCTTGGACCAAGATGTTTACTAGCGTTTCAGCATATGTTTTGCACAATAGCTTGTTCTATGATGAATTGATGCCTCATTTTCAATACAAATACTAGGCTGAGAGCTCCATTGTGACCGGTGAACGCAGTGGAGTCTGTAACTTAACATGCAAATGTGTCGTCACTGCCCGATTTGGAACACAGTCCCATTTGGTACGGTTTGTATTTGGCATAAATGATGAGGTTGCTTTAGTAACCATACTTAGGACAAACCTCATTCTTCAAAGTTGTTGTAATACAAATAATTCAGAAAAATGCTGGCTTAAAGTCAGTTAAAGAAGCTATTATAGGGCTGGGCAATCTGGGAAAAAGTATAATAATGCCCCCCCCCCCCCCATTATCTTCATTTTTGACAAAAAATGTTTTAATAAAAATGTCTTTTATGAACTTTTAATATGTTCCATTTAAAATAATTCAATTTTAAAATATGTGTCAATATTCTGCCTTAAAGGTGCTATACCCAATCTTTGCTTCCTTAAAAATTTATACATTTTAAACTTCCTCCATCAGTCCACATGTTTTGCTCACTTACCTAATGCACTCTGAGCGTCCGAATTGTTCAGCACAATGTGTTTTAAGTTTTTTCAGAGCTGTTAGGAACAAGACTAACAGCAGTTAGCCACAATGCTAACAACAACAACAACAACAACAACAACAACAACAGACAAACTTCGTGGAGTTTGTTGAACAAATGGGACATTATTAGACGACGTAGTCAGGACATTGCAAACTAAACACCATCTGAAGAGATATTAACAAGATATCTGTGCTAGAGGGAAATTGATTTAAAGTTATTTTATTGTAAAATATCGAGTATAGTCCCTTTAGAGTCACTTTTTACTAACAAAGGATTGGTTGTCGATCTTTTGATTGAAAACCACCAACCAACCAAATAATTGACGATTCGACATGAATCTTAATCTCTCAATTTTTTTGACTAACCCAGTCCTAATACATTTATACATTTATTACATAAGTAATACATTTTGTAAAATCCAATTCCATCAACTTTATTTATGGAAACAATAGAGTTGACCAAAGTGCTGCAGACAACAGATTTTATTTAAAACCAGTAAAAAGAAAACATTGACACACAAATAATTACAAGGGACGTAAACAAACAAGCTCTTAGATTAAAAAAAAAAAAAAAAAAAGTTTTTGCCCAAGTTTATATTTGGACTATAAAATTACACCAGTTAATAAATGGAACAAAGCTGAGCGTAACTTCAGATGTAACAATAAGAATAAATGCCATAAAAACAACTGCATTTAATCTGACAATGCTTGAAGCCATTGTGAGCAGAACACAGAATAAACATATTTTATTCACCTTATTTTGACCCGCCTACTTTTCTTGGCAGCACACTTCCTGTTTAGCTCTGTGAAGGAAGCTAACATGTTAGATTGTCTTTCTTGCTAAACAGGAAGTGCATTGCCAAGAAAAGTGGGCGGGGCTAAATAAGGTGAACAGAATTTAAAAGAAGGACTTACCAAATGGGACTGCTTTCCAAATCGAGTAATGACAGATGTATTGTCAAAAAAAGCATCATCATTTGTTTTTATGTTCGTGTTGAAGAATGCAGCCTTATCATTTGGATAAAAAAAGAGATTAATTTATGAAGAAAAAGCAAAAAAAAAAAAAATGCGGAAACTTGAACAAGCCTTTCGTCCGTAACAACACTACAAAAACTGTCTCGTTCCCAGTGTAAAAACATGGCTGCTGTCGTCCAACCAAAATCAAGTGAAAGTTTTTCCTCCGCTGAACGTAGACCTTATAATCCTGGAAATACTTGTTTTTTGTGTACTGTAATAGCATTATGTGAGACTGAGAAATGTGGTTTTGTCATTTGTTTGTGTCTGCACATCGAGAAAAGAAGACTGCCGTGGCTTTAGCGTTACAATAGGGCTGCAGGATTGGGATGATTCTTTAATAATTTAAGAATATTTACAAGTTTAAATGTAGGTAGTGTTAGCGTGACGTCACAATATTGAGCTGGAGGAGGTGAGGTCAAAAATCTATAGAGGTTTTGAAGATGGCACGGTGTTCTAATAGGTGGGTTTCACATTCTAGAATTCTTGGCAGTTATAAGCCAGGTGGAGGGCAAGAGGCACTTTTTCCTATTAATAACATTGGACTTTGCCATGGAATAATTAAAAAATTATTTTGCTAATTTAAAAAGTGGCTATTTCTAGGATGTCTAGACCCATTACTCATTTGCTTTGCAAAAATAAACTGCATTTAAACAATATTCATTTTAGCTGCCCTCCACCTCATTGAATTAACATTGGCCAGTTGAATGTTGTGATGTCACGTGAAACCCACCTATTGCAGTGAGAGGCAAAAATGCATGAGCGTCAATGGTGAGCAATTGTATTTTTTATTGTATCACCTCAAAACACAACTAAAGTATGAAAAGCAGCTATAGTTTGAAATCACACATAAAAAATACAACTGTACCAATACTGAGTTTGCTTTCTACATGTAAAAAGGAAAAAAAAATGAGTAAACACAGGTAGAAAACCAGCTAAACAACAGGAACATTGAGGTTTCTCTCCACATTTATCACTGACACGAACTTTGAGGTCACACAAAGAATTGAACTCATCTTTCTCTTCTTAAATAAAAGAGAATTTTGAGTCTGTTTGACGAGAAAATTTTTTGTTGTTGGCTGAAATATCTGAAACATCTCCAACTGTCGTTAGCAAAACCAGCCAGCTAAACTCTGCACAGTTGCCGCGACAACAGAAAAACTCTTGTTTTTCTCTTTAAAAACAAATTTCCTTGGTAAAGTATTTCTAAGCCATTAAAAAGCAATTATTATTTATTTACAAGCACATTTATTAGCTTTTGCTTGTTTATTGTTTGTTGGAATTTAGAGTTTCTATGGAGTTTCCATGGATACTGGTTTGTCGTGGACAATTGCTGTGGAAATAGTACCACTTTCTAAAGAGTAATGAAAAAACAAGGTAAATACTAGATAGTCAGGTCCAAAGGGACGGTGATAAAGTTTAGGAGAACGGGTAAGTTTAGGAAAAGGGTGATGGGTAAGGTTAGGGAAAAGGTTTGGGTAAAGGTTAAGATAAAAAATATAACAGTTTAGGCCCGTTTAGCAACAGTTATAAACTTATTACCATGGCAACCAGCTCACTTCTGTCCCTCCGGACCTGACTATCTTGCACTAACCATACAACAAGGCCAAGTAGTGCCGTCTATACGCCATTGGCTTTTTAGTTCTATTTTTTCCTCCTGGAAGTGTTAATTTGTCAGAAATTTTATAAAACAGCTTTTTAGTTGTTGCTGTGACTTTAGCTAGCTTGTTTCCTTACAACAGTTGGAGATTCAGGACATTTTTACTGTTACACAATAAATAATTCACTCATCAAATAGACAAACAATTTTATTTAAGCACAGAAAGGCAGAATTGGTGAAAAAGTACTGATGTTCACTACTTAAGTAAAAGTACAGTTACTTTTACTGAAGCTCATTTACTTGAGCAAAAGTACAAAAGTAAAAGAGTGCAAATTTAGTTAAGTAGCAAAGTAAAAAGTAAAATTTCAAAGTTTGTGTTAGCTGTATCAGAGTGTAAAATCAGCTTTACAGTGAGACACTTGTAATAAAATGTTTTTACCATTTGGCAAGTTAAACCACTTTTGGGATTTTTAAATAGTTTAACTGGGAAAGTGTCGATACAAGATATTACAGCAGGTCTGCACATATATAAGAATTCAAGAGAGAAAAAACTGTCTAATAACTACAATAGAAAGAACAGATTGTGTTAAAAATGTAAGAAGAAAAAGTATAAAGTCACTAGATTTGTTTATACTTAAGCAAAGTACAGACACCCAAAAGCATTACTTAAGTACAGTACTTATTTGATATCTGTCTGTAGTGGCTTCTTCCTGTTTTAGTTTAGTTGTGACTCTTACAGGAGAAAATCCAATTTGTTTCCACTGACTCTCATTCATTTTCACCACTCACCGCTGACATTAACAATGCTGTGGCGTTATGTGCATAACCTCTAGAGCAGGGCTATTCAACTTTATTTTCCAGAGGGCCAGATTTTACCAAGAACCATGGCGTCTGGGCCATATAGTGAAACAATACGTCACCACTTTTGGCACAAGGTTAGATCAAATATTCACACGACTAGAACTGTTTCTATAGTTATAATAACTAATGCTACGGTCACTTAACCAAATCTGAACTGGGAGAGTCTCTGCATTAAACAGATTTAAACAGGGAATAAACAAAGTCTAAAGGTGAATTAAATCTGAACTGAAATATGCACTGCAAAAAGTGACCAAATTAAACAAGATTTAGCCTATGTTTCATTTGGACATATTTTAACTTTCTTCAATTAAGATTTGCCAATAGAACAAGAGCAAAGTGGATTGATTTGCTAAAAAGATATACAAAATACAATTTCATCACTGGAATCTAATGAATACTTGCAATTGGAATTGACAACGCACTAGATCCATGTGGCAAATCTTATTTTGAGACAGTTTAAATACAATAAAGTCAAGAAAACTAGTGATTTGTACTCAGGGCCGGATCAGATTATTGGAGGGCCGATTTGGCACCCGGGCCTTAAGTTGAATAGGCCTGTTCTAGAGTAACATTTGCCACAAAACTGTCAAAACAACGCCTGCAAATCCCTCTGTGCATGATTAATACCCATGCATTCAATTCAAATAGAAGAAGACAGCATGTAGAGATTTATTTTTTTCCTTCAAACTTCTGCAAATTTGAGTATAGTTAGAAAAAAAACTACATCTTTGACCTTCATTTGCTATATTTTGCAGCCCTATTGTCAAAACCAGGGCAGTCTTCCGTCAATGCAGTGGTCTCTGTGTGTAGCCAGAAAGCTAGTTCGTTGCCTATATGATATTATTATTAACAGTAACATGTCTTTCGTGAATTAGATACTGTTACGTTGTTACTTGTTTAAGAAAATTTCAATCTTAAATGCCTTTTTTTTTAAACTAATTGTGCTCTATGAAGTAGTAGTCGTCATGCACAAAACACACTAATTTGAAGCGAGATTCAAAAGTGCTATTCGTTTGATTAATAGGTTGCGTTCACGTGACGTCGCAGCAGAAATGACCTTTTAACGTAACGAATAGGAAATACAGGCTCTTGAAGAAGGTGAACGCAACCTATTCTGAAACTGTCCACGAAGTACTGAATTTGTATATTAATATTTAGCTGGCGCGCATGTGTTGAGTGACTTTAATTATTACGTTTGAGAGAAGAGAGAGCGTTTTAGAATTTGTATATGTACTGTATTAGCGATGGGAGTCAGTCACATGGAGATATACTGTGCCCTTTGATAAAACCGTGACCGACGACGCAAAAAGTTCATATTTGGCAAGCAAAATACAAGATTTGCAAGCTCTTTCAGCTCTTTCAATCTTAAATAAGTTCTGTTATTTATTCAAAATACATGATTTACTTCTACAGGGGCATAAAGATGAGATCAAGAGCCACAAACCTTATAATCCTGCACTAAATAATGTGATTGTTTAGTATAATTTATTCCATATAGTACAATGTCATTCTTAAGTCAAATCAGTCCTTGATTTGTTTAGTTGATTAATCGATCAAACGAATTTTAGTCAATCAAAATTTGTATCAGTTAACAATTTTTTAAATTTAGATTATTTATATGAAAAAGAGTGTATTAGCTGAAGATATGGGACCAAATCACTGGTCTAATCTGTCTTTTTTAATATAATAACAGGTTGGGTCAGATACAGGTCAAAAAAATACTTTTTAGCTTTTGGGTTTTTGCAAGGCTTCCTTTTCAGTCAGTTGATCAGTCAATGGGACGTATCTTTACCATAGATACAGTCAGCATCAGAGGCCACGCCCACAAACTGACTTCCATGGGGGTAGTGTGGTCGTACTTGAGACCAGTCTTGGTCTTGAAAACGGTCTCAAGACTGATTTTTTAAGGTCTTGGTCTCTTCTCAGACTCGAGTCCATTTGGACTCAGTCTTGTCCTGGTCTTGAGTGTGCTTGGACTCGATCTTGTTTTAGACACCAAGACCACATTTCATTGCCACTCCTCTCTTCATGGCCCCAGAGCAGTGACCTGTCCCAGACACAGTTTGTACTAAGCCCTGCACAATAAGATCATGTAGGCGCTGATACAAAAGTGATCTTTATTTGGTCTCGATAGACTGAGGTCTTCGGTCTTGACCTATAAAAGTCTTGGTCTTGTCTCAGAAAGGACTACTACACAAGGAACATAACTGTCTTGAACAGAAATATAAGATTTCTGTTCTATATATATTTTAATGTGTCAAATATAGATACAAAGACATTGATATGAATACAGTGAGCCAACAGTCCAAATGTGTAAATATAGGCCTACCTAACAGTGCTAATGATAGCTGCAAGCTAAATGCTAACGTGATGCTATTGCTGTCGAGGGCATTTTCACAGCTACAGAACTTTCTTTTTACTGTAATTTCTGCCCTATTGATCACAGCTCAATATAAGCCACACCCACTAGATTTAAGTAAGAAAAATTATAAAGTACATATATAGGCCGCACTTGTTAATAGTAAGTCTATGAGAATCCATAATTTTACTGCATTGCCTTATAAGCCGCATAGTTCAAAGCTCATGAAAAAAGTAGCGGCTTATAATACAGAAATGACGATACTTTTCTGACATAACTCAACATCAACCACCTCCATTTAAACTTGTCAGTGACTCAACTTTAATTAGTTGTGCTAAAAATACAAAATATGATGCAGATTTGCAGATTGTTTCTATGGTAACTGCTGTTTTTTTTTTTTTTTTTACTTTGCTCACTTGTCGAGCGTTAAGTGATTTGGATTGTTTTGAATTATCCTGAAAATTAGCTATCAGGAAACAGGTTCAAACAGTTTCAAAAATCTTCATTAATCACTCTTACTCCTGCTTTAGTCTGGTTTAGTGTGTGTTTGGTGTGAGTTTTAACAAAGGGCACGCAGTATTCTTTCCCAGATGGTGCTGTCGACTGATGGTAGAGGTGACGTTTAGAGACGCAATAGCTGTTGCACTGCAAAAATCATTTATAATCGTGACGGATGAGGTGTGTTGTCTTTGCAATCTGGTAATGTTTTTATTTTCTGTGTCTCTCGCTGCATAAGTGTGCCGACTCTTCCTACACAAACCAGTCCTCTGTGGTAGACCTGAGCCGTTTGTCAAAATCTGAATTATGATCACAGAAGTGTGTCGAATCTGGCACAAAAATTATACATTTTAGCACTTGTATTGCTCCCTGTAAATTGTAAACTAAACAATAACCTAACTTGTGCCAAGACATAGTTTTATAGGTTCTTGTCAAAGTAGCTTTTTCATTTCTGACTTAGCGGAGACATTTTCTAACCTTGTTCATGCCAAATAGATCTGTGTTGAATCTGGAACTTTCCCTGCTGAAAGCCTTCGGGAAAAGGTGGAACAATTAATGAAATACATCTGAATGGGTGACTTGTCAACTAGTGCCTCGTTAGTTTGTGCTCAACCAATCACAGCAACAGATTGAAACGTACCCACAAATTCTCTTTATTTCTGCCATTCTGTCATTGCCCACTTTGTACCGGAAGCAAACATTTGTACATTTAGCTTTGACTTTGCTCACAGTTTTATTCCAAAGCCGTAAATGCCTGATTAAGCGAGTTCTGGCTGCTAACTGTTTGCTTAAAATGGCGTTTTGGGCTTTCTCTGGGCAAACTAGCCCTAACGTTCATAAATATCAATATAAATAAATATTATAAGCCCAACATTCTGCAGTGAGTGGGCCTTAAACCAGTGGTTCATGGGTCCATTGAGTCTGTGTAATTTTTAAATGTAGCAAGCAACCCTATATGTTTTACTTTAAATCTGTTTTTTAGCAGCTGCAAGTAAACACAGAGAAGTGGGCGGGGATAAGTGGAAGGAGAAAACAGGAAGTTTCAGCTAGAGAACAAACCTGGCTCACGGCAGATGAATCAAACTTCGATTTGAGTTCTTCTACAGTATTCATCTGGAACTTTATTCACGGAAAGCATTTGGGAAAAGGTGGGACGTTGATAATGAAATACATCAAACTGATTGGGTGTATGGCCGATCTTATTTATGCTTAACCAGTCACAGCAATGAATCGCAATGGTGCATCCAATATCTGTGAGGAATACAAGTCACACACACCACTGCTCTTCTTTCAGAGTCAAACTCAACAGAAACACATACAACCATGCGAGCAACCATCTTTGTTTTGTTTGATTCAGGTGGTACTTCCTGTTGTCCCCTTGACTCCCCTTAACCCCATTGCAGAAATGTGATTGGGCCGGTAACCCGCCGTGTCGGACTCCAAACTAATTGAGCTGCTGGAAGGCCAGATGGATTATCTTGAGTTTGTAAATTCCATCTGCCTGGCCAGGTTACTATAGTGAACAATACAAGATTACTCGAACATGCACAAATCTATTCAAATACAACTTTGAGTAAAACAATGATGGGAGGCGCTGTTTGGAAATGATTAGGAACTCGTTAAATGTCTCCTTTAAATTGATCTGAAGCTACTTGGACGAGTAACAAAACATATTTACGTCTTCTAGTTGACTTTTTAGATTACGTTTAGAGATTTCATGAGCATATAATTGAACATTTCTTCTCCATATCCTTCCTCCCAAACGGTCGGTGATTCTTCGCACAGAGGACACGCAGCTGTGTAGGAGACGTCTGTTGTTGTTGTTTTTATTTACCTTTTGACTGTCTTGATTAATATTAACCTGCTTAAAATTGCACCAAAGCAGCGGCCACAAACCTAAGTGAAAGAATCGTCCACGAGTGCAGCTACTGACTGTCGCAGGTTTATAAAGCAAATGTGTTGTTCACGGCAAAAAATCTTCAATCAGTGTAGTGTGAATTACTCTTTATATGTTAGGTTGTCAATGTAATCCTAGTTAAAACTTTGATTATTTATTTATTTAACCAAAAAGAATGTATTATCTGAAGATATGGGATTAAATCAATAAATCAATCTGTCTTTTCTGATATAAATGCAGTGTTTTAATCATTTTTCGTTTAGATTTTTGCTTGAACTTCGCACACAGATTGGGTTAGCTTGTTAATTGTAATTCTAATGCAGTAAATGTTTTGTATAATGGATAGTTCGGCTTCCTGCTGCTGTGACTCTTTTGTTGACACCTTCAGGTTTGTGGCCTCTGTTTTTTAAATGAACTTCTGTGATTGTTTGTGTGAATGTGTGAGTGAGAGCGTTAACACAATGTAAGGCTGTGAGAGCTGTTCTCATGCTAACTGTTGCCTAAAGTGGAAAAGTTTTTTATACCAACATTAAAAACATTAAAACACATCAAACAATGTCTGGCTGTTACTTTCAATCCGTATGGTGATAAAAACAATGGTAAATATCACTTTCCGAGTAAGAAATAGCAAATGAACACCATCTCATGTCGTAAATACTGGGAAGCTGGGAAATAACCAGAGATGCCCAGTTGAAAATAACCTTTGACTTCTCAATATGGCAGACAGCAGCAAAAGAATGACAAAAGAAGAATATGAAATGTTTTTCACTTGTTGGCAAGTTCTTTTATGATCTGGAAAATTATATGACAAAGTCGCTATTTATTGTAATTAAGTAAAAAGTCAAAATGTTTGTTTTTTCCCTCAGAGCAATCTTACAGGTATTGGAAATTATTATTATTATTATTAATATATTTTTTACAATGGATTTACATACATTTGTCAAGATACATTTTTTTTTTTTTTCCTTTTGTTACGACCACAAAACCCATCTTTTCCAGAGCAAATGAAGGCAGCATTAGTTGAATTTTTCCTCACCAGGTCAAAAAGTATTAGGCTAGATAGAAGTTGATGGCAAAACCTAATTTTGTTTTGCACTTAAAACGTTTATTTGACAAGCGATAAAGATCAAATTGTTTTTTATTAACATGTCTTCACATTTGGTGTCATTTGTCAGTCTTCTCAACACAAAATTTAATCAAAATAGTCCTAACAAACCAGGACAAAATTGGACCCCCTGGCAGTTTAAGGATGGCCATAATTTAGGCACCACTGCTTCAGACTTCAGGCTTCAGTTTTCTTGGGGGAAACCACCCAAACCCCCCGATACATAAGTACATTTCTGTGTAAAACAAGAATAATGTAAATGCAGATGAATGTAGATGGTTAGAAGTTGTTTCTCAAGGTCCATTACACCAAATGACTGTATGTTGGACAATTTTTTAATCCTTCATATGATTTGTTCTGCCTTGTGTGAAGAGTTTAACCTAAAACTGCCTTGCCTTAATCAGTTCTATCAGACTGAAAAAAAAAAAAAAAATAGCACCCTCCTCGGTAAGATTTCAGTTGGAGCTCCATCCTCCAAACAACAAATTATTTTGATACATTTTTTTCTGAATATATGTATATAGGCCTTTATCTAATGGCAATGTTCTAATGTATGAAGAAAGTTGACATAATTTCCTATCATCTGTAATATTTTTATTTATTAATGCACCTTTTACAATTAGTAAGTTATGCATATGTTTAAACTATAATATGTCCTATAATATGTTATATCCTCACCAGTATTTTAAGTGTTTGGGGCCCTGGATTATAGTGTGGCTCCAGCCCTCTGCTCTCCCCTCCACTGCTCCCTCTGAACACAGAACATCAGCTTCATTCTCACGCTGGATTCTGTGAACAGAAATACTAAAGCCAGAATTTTTTATCAGGACAAAGGCCTCAGTTTGAGCGATTAAATCTACAGTCCTTTAAGTTCATCAGCTTTTTGAGATCATAACTCAATGAAAATGTGTTCTATTAAGATGAAATATAAACTGACTAATAGCTTACTTGTATTAGAACTTGATTTTCAATTTGGCCCCCTCACCACCAGAACCCTGAATACTGCAGTCTTCAAATTGTGTCTCTTTGGACGAATAGGGGGCTTAGATGGACTGCATTTGTCCAAGGCCTCCACACGCTCAGCTCTGTTGACACACAAGTTCAATGTCTGTCTGTGGGAAATTCCAGTCAAAGCGAAAACCTCTCTAGAAAAATAAAAACCTTATGTAGCCCACATTTAAGTAAGCAATTAATTATTTCAGTCTGTGATTGCTTAATATGAAAAGTCCCTATGACTCACAGATGTAGCTCAGCCCAAGTTCATGGGAGAAAAACGAAAGGAAAATAAACATGGAAATTAATGATTCTTCTTTTCAACCTTTGAGCTTTGGGAAAACCTGCGTGTTACACCACAGACACAGATCAGCAAACTCAGGAACATACTGTATTTCAGGAATACTTTTCAACACTCTGATTAAAGTAAAACTATGAGCACCTGATAAACTGTTGTGCTGTTGCAACTTTTGGGGCCAAATGTTTCATCTGTGAATCTGAACCTCAAAACAACTGTTCTGGCAACTGCTGTTTACTAAAAGAATTTACCTCCAACTTAGAGCTGGGCCATATTGACAAAAATTAATATCTCGATACATTTCTGACATATCACGATAACAATAGTTTGACGATATTGTCAGTCTAATATAAACATGTTAAATCTGTCTTCAAATGTGTTAGTAGTACACTGGAAAATGACAACCTTAACTGTGTCAACAAGCTTAAAATTGATTAGTAGTAGTGTTTATTGTGATTTGAGCAGGTTTTGACTTTCATAAGTAAATTTAGCTCTGATTTCAACAACAAAAGCATGTATTTTTCAATTAATGTGTATTTTTCTTTTTTTTATTTAAAGTGAGATCTTTTATGTTATGTTTTTGAATGTTTATTTTTAGATACATATTTGTCAAATAGTGCAGAAATCTCCTGTTATACCTTTATTTCCTGTTTTGCAAAGAACTCTGGATTACTTGGTGTACAAATTCTGTTTGACAAACCTAATTGTGGCCACTGCACTTGTCTTAGTTGAATTTTTTAACTGATGTAAAGTTTAGGTCAATTAAGAAAAAAATAAACTAAACACTTGTCCAGCACCGTTTGCCCAGGTCTGATCTTAAAGGTAGCTTCACACATTTATCTGGCCTCCTCTGTTAGCTGCTGTAGGTATGTAGTATGTAAGTATGTAAATGATTGATCTGTAAAACGTTCTGATGCCTCATGAACACGACCATAGAAGTTGGGACCATGTCTGCTAGAAACCCAGTTTGAGACGCTGGTGAGAAAGACAAAAAATATCTGTGCTGAGGCCTATTTTTAGACTCGGTCCTTGGGTGTTTGGGTTTGACCTACTAGCCTACATTATTCTAACCTGGAGTCAAGTGTAATACACGTGTTCAACACAAGGTGTCAGCAACACAGCGTCTGAAACAGCCTCTCACCTCTCACTTAATTTACCACCGCTCCTCTAGTAGCATTACAACTGAAATATGAAGTCAGGGTGCTGGGTATGGAGAGAGCTGCAAACAAAAATGTGTGATATCATTAATAAATCAATAAGAACGATAGGCTAGCTGTTTGTTAGAGTTGATCTTTAATACAGCAGAATGAAAATTATTTGCAAACATAAACAAGCATACATTTATGTTCAAAAAGCTTGTTTGCATTTGTTAAGACCTTGTGTAATATTTACATCTGATTACTGATTAATGTAAAGAAATCTGTTGCCACAACACATTACCCTCATAATATTTGATTAATTACAATTCATTTATTTACAAGTAATTTGAGTTACTCAGATTGTAACTACATTACCAACATTTTTACTGAGTATAGATAGTATAGTATTGAGTTACACTACTTAGTTACTGAAAAGGTATATTACAGTAACTAGTTACTTCTGTACTGAGTTATGGCAACACTGGTGGTTAAAAGTAGCGTACATGCCACTAAAATACACATTTGCGTACAAAATATTTGTTAGTTATGCCTTTAATAAAACTACAGACTTCCACGAGACTGTCACACAGCCAAACACTAATTACATATTAACAAATCATATCACACTTACAAAGACAGTTTAAGGTGTGTATGTTTTGGTCAGGTGTGTAAACATTTTATAAAAATATCATGTGGGCAAGTGTTCCATATTCTCATGGCCGAATAGAAGAATGACGACTAACCAAAATGGGTTCATTGGTGCATCTTGGAACACTGCACTCTCCTCTAACAGTCGACGTCGGCAGATTTTTTTCAGATGTAAGAACGATAAATTTCTCAATATAAGCAACAATGTCAAAATTACATTGTCAAAATAACATGCACAAGTCTCCAGGAAACCAGAGTACACTTACGCAGACACGGGGAGAACATACACTCTCAGAAATGAGGGTACAGTAGGAGTACAATTTCTACACCCTAGGTACATATGTGGCCCTTTGGACCTTAAGGTACAAACATGTTCTGATAAAGGTACATAAATGGACCCAGGGGTACATAAATGTACCTTTTCATTTGAATTCATTTGATTGTACCTTTAAGGTACAATATTGTACCACCTGGGAACAAATGTGTACCTTTGGTTTGTGTAAAGGTACATAAGTGTACCTAAATGTGGGTCTATTTTATGAGAGGCGGAGTAATACCAGATGTGAGAAGGCCCAGTGGAAGGATATAGAGCCAATTTCAAATTCTAACTGTTAGCGGGAAAAAACGGTTTTCCAGTGACACAGACGAGCAGATACTTGGACAGTTGGACTATTTAAACACTGAAAACACGGTTTTGGACAAAGAAACAGGATTATATCATGAAGGACATCGACAGGGGTAAGTTATATTAATTTGTGGTTCACATTTTGTACAGTTTTAATGTTTAAGCTAGGCCTTTGTTGAGGAATAAACTGTTAACATTTGACAATGTGGAGACAATGGTCAGCAGATAAGATTAAGACAGGTTTGCTTATGAACACATTTCAACAATGTTTGTGTAACAAAAAGATTTTTAATTACTAGTCTCACAACATTAAAGTGACAAAACCTTTGAGTTTATTGTAATTTCCATTTTTGAAAAAACTATGTACAATAGGTGGGTTTCACATTCTAGAATTCTTGTCAGTTAAAAGCCAGGTGGAGGCAAGAGGCACTTTTTCCTATTAATAACATTGGACTTTACCATGGAATAATTAAAAAATTATTTAGTTAATTTATAAAGTGGTGATTTCTAGGATGACTAGACACATTACTGGTTTGCATTGCAAAAATAAACTGCATTTAAACAATATTCATTTTAGCTGCCCTCCACCTCATTGAAATAACATTGGCCTGTAGAATGTTGTGATGTCACGTGAAACCCACCTATTGAGTTTATATTTGTAACAGTTGTAATTATCCAGTACTAAGTTTCCACCTGCACTCGTTTCACAGGGGCCGTAATGAGTGTGACACACCCTCTAGAACATGTGCTGGTGCTTCTGTCCCACAGAACAGAACAGTCTGCTGCTTGAGACCTCAGCTCCACAAATCTCCTACAAAATGTAAGTTAGCACATATTTATAGATGTTGAGAACAGTGATATAATGCTTACAAACGTTTTTATATTATACATTTGTTACAAATATATATTTATATATACTAATATTGTATTAGGCTCGGGAAGCGTCTGTGGTTACTATGGAAACAGTGGCAAATCCGCCATGTTTGTTGATAGTTTAGCAGAACTTCCATAGGAATACATTAGACAAAGCGATTAAAAAAAGTAAACAAAACAGCGGTGGAACAGCCCAATAAACGGCTGGGTCAGTACTGGTAAGTTTATCTATCACTCTGTAGTGTCAGAATATAATTTAATTAACGCTATTTTCGGTATTTAGCATTTTAAAATCTCCATTGGTTTAACATTAGACCAACTGAACATTCTACAGCTGTATGATGTCACGTTCCCGAGCCTAATTTAGCCTGGAAAAACTACAATGATTTATTTTATTTTTTTCTGTGTCTTTGTAGGGAGCTGACATGTTGCTGTACACTCATTTATGCCTCCTGCGTTTGTTTTAAAGGTTTGTCTATTCGACATTTAAATATTTTGTACACTTTTACATTATTTTTGTGCTAAAAATAAGTTACACAGAACAGAGCAGCCTGCATGCTGGGAGCTGATATGTTGCTGTACACTGGACATCAAACAGATGTAATAGTATGATGGTATAATAATTTTAGTTTTTTTGTTCACAGGTGTTAAAAAAAAAATCAATCAAACTGCAGTTCCAGATTGTGAGGTGACAGAGGTAAGTCCAAGTATCACTAAGCACTAAAAGAGCTCACATGTACTGTCATAGATTTATACTCTTGATATGTTTTTGTCTCAGAGAAACGTCAGTCTGAAGCTTCACTAAAGGAGAAGAAGTGTCTCAGAGCTGTAACAGGTAAAATCACTGAGGTTTATACAGTCTGTGTAAATCTACTGTTTAATTAAGTACATTTAATCTGTATTTGCAGATCTTCATCTTTGTATTTCAAACATGGACCATGTTCACTGGTAAGTCTCATTTTAAATAGTTTCACTGAAGTTGTAAAGGGCAAAGCTAAGACATCTAGAAATCTGGTGATAATTTGCTTTATTTTTGTTTCATATTTTACAGAGTTCTCCCCAACACTGGACCTGCCTTCACAAACACACCTGCACCAGTGGAGCTTCATGGACAAGCCTGGTGTTACAGACTCTAACACACTACAGTATGTCTGTCTTAAACACAGAGAGGACTGTTTCTGCTTGAACCTCCTGAGACCTGAACAAAAGGTTTGTGCTCATGTGATACACAATAATATTGTAAGTTATTGAAAATCTTTTATTTAGCAAATTAACAAAGTTGTATTTGTTCCTCAGGCTCAAAACCGAAATACCTTGGAGTTGTGGTATTGAGACAAGACTGTATGTATTGTATTAGAAACATTGTCTTAATGAATTGTTTATAAATGCATTTGTATTGTCTGTTTAGAATAACTACATTTTCACTTCTCAACAAGACAGTGGATGTTTGACAGACCTTTTTACGCAACGACAAAAATAAAAACATTAAATGAAACCGTTTTACAGCCTCATTTTTAATACAGCAAAGCAAAAATAGTAGAAAAAACATAATTGTACCTTTTAAGATACAAAAAAGTACCTTTCCCAATAAAGGTACAAATAAGTACCTCTCCCAAAAAAAGGTACAAAAAAGTACCTTTTCTCAAAAGGGTACATAAGGTAAGGTACAAATGTGTACCTTTAAAGTACACAGTTGTACCTTTAAGGTACAATGCACAAGGGTCCATATATGTACCCCATAGTAGGGGTACATATTTGTCCTTTTGAGGGTACCACCCCAGTGACGAGCAATTGTACCTCTAAGAGAACAAATCCGTACTTTCATTTCTGAGAGTGTACAAACTCCACATAGAATGGCCTCGGGCCGTCTGGGATTCAAACCCAAGACCCATGAAGCCAGAGCGCTGCGTCACCATGTCATCTCTGTTTTAAGAGATGAACCAAACCAATGGAGAAAAACTCAACTCAGATAATCAGAATGTACAATTTGAACAGGGATCAAATGAGAAAACGTTACAAGATCAACCTTTCCAATATGAAATCTGGTGTAAGAAGCAGAACTTTTCCTTTGCTGAAATAATCCATCCCAGAGTCTCACAAGTTTGACATTTCAAGAGACTGATTAGATCAGCATGGAGACTGCACAGGTGGGCCTAGTTACAATTAAAGAACACTCTGAAATGTTCAGTTTTAGTACAGCTCAATGTACAACGAGAGAGAGAGAGATAAACAGAGTGAAAGAGGACAAAAGATAAAGAAAAAGTGAGAGAGAGAGAGTGAGGTAGACAATACAGTAGATAGAGCATCAGTGAATGATCAGAAGACCAGGACTAAACCAAAAGGCCGTTGCTCTGTTTCGTTCATGTTTTCAGTTTTGTATTGGACAACAGTCATATTTCAACAAAAGCGCTGTTGTAAATAATGTTTTTTGTTTGGTCACCGTGGCAACGCAAATGGCTCCTGCGAGGTTCAGGCTGTTCCCCGATTACAAAAGTGAAAATATTTGTTCTTCTTTGTTGAATTGTAGGAAGCCGATGTTAAGTAATACATTGTCCCTGAGCCCGTGTGCTTAATATTTATACCAGAGATTTCACAATAACCGCTTCTTGTTATTGTTTAGCCTTGTGCCATTCTCAAGATACTCTGCACTTTTCTGTTTGTTAGTTAGTTAGAATTAGAGAAATCAAAACATCTGTAAAATCATTTAAAAATCCTAAAGCATGTAGACTTAGACTCACAGCTCATGGTAGTTTACCCTAAATAGCCCTAATAAAACTTGAACAAAGATTTAATTCATAGCTTTGTAACAAAATATAAAAGTATATTATATTATAGCCTAAAGTCAGGTTTAAAGTCAGGTGGGGCATCTGATTTTCACACTGTAAGCTCAATTTAGGTTTTAACTTCCTCTCATAAATCCTTCAACAAATTGTTAAAATGTACATGTATTAATTTTTTGTCGCAATTATGGCTTAAAAAGCAATTTTTACAAACAATAAAGTGAAACTGGAGAGGATCTCTCAAGCACAGCCAATCAGAGTTCTGCATTCAGCTCCTGATTAAAAGTCTTTATTATTCAATGCGCTGCATTTATCATGTAATTTTTAGTGGAAGTTTATGCCAAATCTTCTTCTTTTTCGTCTTCTTCTTCGTCTTCTTTGTCTTCTTCTTTTTCGTCATCTTTGTCTTTTTCCTCTTCTTCGTCCTCTTCTTTGTCTTCTTTTTTCGTCTTCGTCTTGTTTGTCTTCTTCTTCGTCTTCTTCATCTTCTTCGTCTTCTTTGTCTTCTTCGTCGTCTTTGTCTTCTTCGTCGTCTTTGTCTTCTTCGTCGTCTTTGTCTTCTTCGTCGTCTTTGTCTTCTTCGTCGTCTTTGTCTTCTTCGTCTTCTTCATCATCTTTTTCATCTTCTTCTTTGTCTTCATCTTCTTCTTCGTCTCCTTTGTTTTCTTCTTCTTCGTCTTCTTCTTCTTCGTCTTCTTCTTCGTCTTCTTCTTCTTCTTCTTTGTCTTCTTTGTCTTCTTTGTCTTCATCTTCTTCTTTGTCTTCTTCATCTTCTTCTTCTTCATCTTCTTCTTCGTCTTCATCTTCATCTTCATCTTCGTTGTCTTCTTCTTCGTCGTCTTCGTCTTCTTCTATGTCTTCTTCATCTTTGTCTTCTTCTTCTTCGTCTTCTTCTTCATCGTCTTCTTCTTTGTCTTCTTCTTTTCGTCTTCTTCGTCTTTGTCTTCTTCTTTTCGTCTTCTTCATCTTCGTCGTCTTCTTCGCCTTCTTCTTCGTCATCTTCTTCTTCGTCTTTGTCTTCTTCTTCTTTGTCTTTGTCTTCTTCTTCGTCTTCTTCTTCTTTGTCTTCTTCTTCTTCGTCTTCTTCTTCTTCGTCGTCTTCTTCTTTTCGTCTTCTTCATCTTTGTCTTCTTCTTTTCGTCTTCTTCATCTTCTCCATATTCTTCTTCTTCTTCGTGTTCTTTTCGTCTTCTTCTTCGTCTTCTTCTTCGTCTTCTTCTTCGTCCTATTTGTCTTCTTTGTCTTCTTCTTCGTCTTCTTTTTTATCTTCTTCTTCTTCCAACTTCTTCGTCTTCTTCTTCTTCAAAAGACTGACAGCGACTGACCCATAAAAATGCTATAATTATTTTAGGTAACACAAACCTCTTGTCTATATATAAAGATTAGACAAGTCCATAATCACTGTAACCTTTCTGTCCCATACGTTCTATTGTTGCTTTTCATCAATGCCCGGAAATGTTCCTCCAGCTGATAATCTAAAGAGCTGGTGATGGAGCTGCACACACCAGAGTTATTTGACAAACACAGCCTGATTATGACAAAGAATGCAAAGTTTCCCCTTTACTGTGTTCCCACAAGAGCTGCCACTGAAAGATGTGTCCTGCATTAGAAGGATGCATTGTGCTCTTGGCTCACAATCACCTTACATTTATACTTCCACAATTATTGGCCTTTATAACAATATTGCAGTCAATCAGTTTTAGTGTGTCACAAACAGATCTCTGAGATTTTCTGGTCCATGAATCATCCAGACTCACGCAGCGTTTCTGCAACATTAACATATCAGGCAAAATTCCTCCTGTGTAAACTCCGTTGCAACTAGATGGAGCCCTAACTTCATTTCTGACATGGGATACATCACTGTCATTATAGATATTAGAAGATCAAATAAATAAAAATACGATTCCAGGGGTCACCAGAGCTTTGTCTAGTCTGATAATCAAGTTGTAAAAGTGTAGTTTTATTAGTAAAGAAACCAAATCTGTGACTGGAAAATAGATTAAGGACCAAAAACGTCACAAAAGCAGTATATTTGCCTGAAATATATGGTTTTTTTTACTCTAATTTTGACCATACAATACATTTTTGAAGGCAGTTGTTTTAAATACAAGTTGTTGTTCAATCAAAAGGTTGAGAATTATTGCTTTAGAGCAGTGTTTTTCAGTCTTTCCACGGCACACTATGTGTGGAAAATATTCTGGAGCACACCTCATACACAAATGCTATCATATTAGAGCCGCTCTAATCAATCAATTAACCCTCTACATGAAAGCACAGAGAGCTTTTCAAACTTTTTACAGCAGGCCATAGTCCTTTTAGAGCAGGCCTATTCAACTTAAGGCCCAGGGGCAAAGCTGTCCCTCCAGAGATCTGACTCGGCCCTCAACCCATCTTCTAAACTAAAGGTTGCAAATATGCATCTATTTCTTTTGCAGGCTTCATTCTGGTGGTGTACCTTAGACCTGAGTTGGTCCCCTTATAGTTTTGATGTAATTCTGCTTTAGACTTGACCCACTAGCAGCCTAATGTCTCATGGTTCAGACTTGGCTAGTTCTGTCTAGTCCTTGTTTAATTCTGATTCAGTGCTGGTTTGGGTTTGCAGAATCTCTAATCAAACAGAGAAGAGGCTATTACAGTAGTGACTAACATTACTGAAATATTTCATAAAACCTTAAATTTTGGCAACTTTGGTCACATGCTTTGGAACTACTGGCTCAGCTCATGGTTTTCTGAAGAATCTGGACCTTAGGAAAAAAAATAGTTGAATAGCCTTGCTTTAGAGCAGGGGTGCCCAAACTTTTTTCCTTGGTGGGCCAAAATTTGCTGATTTTTCTTCGCGGGCCAAAATGTATTGCATTGAAGAGTGCCAAGGGCCAGACATAATTTTGTTTGTCATTTAAAAAAATATTTTGAGAAGAGATGAAGATTAAAATATTATTAACACACAACGAGATTGCACATGAATTTTGTCATTTGACAGTCTTTTCAGTACAAAATTGAATCAAACGGTTAATCCTAACAAACCTAAACAACCCTTCGCGGGCCAAATGAACCCTCTGGCGGGCCAAATTTGGCCCCCGGGCCCCACTTTGGGCACCCCTGCTTTAGAGCATACTTGTACAAAAACAATGCACAACATATAGGTAAAGGAGCAGTCCTTTTGGGACCTCGCACCTAATGAAATACTGAGGGTTTGTTAAACTTATAAAGTAAACAAAGTACCAGGAAGGATCCAACCAAAACAAGAAGAACATACAAGCTTATGTTTTCTTCCAGACACTGGGAGGTCAGAAATGTCCCTCTCGAACAGTTCCCACTTCAGAGCGTTCCAACTGAACTGTTTGTAAACAATATGGCTAACCGTCTGTAGGTGAGATAAAAGTCAACATTAGAGAAATGTTTGGAACGGGTTAAATAAACAGATTACCGTCACATTTGGCCTGACAGTGTTTTTGTGTAATTGTAACACAAATGGATTTATCAGTTCCAGAGCATCTTTTAAGGTGGAAGTAGAGAAATACTCCAGTTAGTTGTGATTTTTATGACCCAAACAGGTCTAAAAGTCACCAAAAACACAACACATGAAGTTAGGCAAGAAGAAAAAGTCCACAGACGCTGCTTCATGGGAAAATAATGCTCTTTCTCTCAGCGTGACTCCAGGCCTCGTCAGGATCCTGTTCTAACTCACTCTCTCTAAATGGCACTATTCATTCATTAGGTCCGTGGTATGTTCAGGGACTCGTTCTCACTGTCGACGCAACAATTTCACTTTGTGTTCAAGACCTGGATTGGGAAAGGCCATTAAAGGTCATTTCTAACCTACAAAAAAAAAAAGATTGCTCTTTGTGTTGCCAACATAAGCTCGGCAACACTCTGCAAACAGCCTTTACAATTAGGTGTTTGAGACGTTTGCCTGAAAAGACGGAAAAGAAAACCTACTATTTGTGTTGAGAATGTTCATTTTGTCATCTTTAAGTAGAATAAGTTTTCTTCTATATCAGACAAAGGCCTAAGTATAAATACCTTTACATGTTTCGACGGTGACTTTTCTCTTTCTCGTTTATTTTAGACAAACTATTGGGAAAAGTTAAATAAATCTTTAACAGCAGATGTAATGTGTTTAGTCCTGTTTCTGCAGCCGTTATAAGACACAAGTAGAACCAAACACAAACATGTGGATCTGCAGCTGTGTGAGATGTTGCGTGTTTCGGTCTGTCTTTGTTCCCTGTGGACGTGTTTGTCATCGTCCCGTCCAAAAGTCCAGCACAGACCTAAACACTTCTTCAGTCTGGTCTGAGGTCTTCTGGGGTCTTCTCAGGATCATGTCCTGGTTTAGCTCTTTTAGTCTGACTTTGGTGTTCATTTTGTCAACGTTTAATAATGTTTTAGTCTTGGTTGAGCAAATGTAATAGTTTGGTTATGTTTTATAATAAGGGAACATGAATTCATTGATTAACAGCCTGAATTCATGATATGTTCATGAGGAATTACTGCAGGGGTGTCCAAACTTTTATCCTCAAGGGCTGCATGTTAAAACACAGAATACATGGAGGGCCAATTTATTTTAAGATTCTTAAAATAAACTTTGGTACATTTTTAAATCTCAGTATAAAACAGTATAAAATTACTTATTGCTGTGTGGGCAAATTCTTGAGGAGGTCTGTGGGCCAACTAAAATTGTCTGAGGGCCACATTTGGTTCCCAGGCTGCAGTTTGGACATGCCTGAATAAATGCATTAGATCATGGTGAATTAATGATGTATTCGTGCATTAGTACAGTACATCATGAGTCATCAAGAACTATCATGAATTCACCATAAATTATCCTGAATTCAAGTAGTTTCATGATTGAATGAATTGCACCATTATTTCAACAAATGAATTAACATGAAACCATGTTAGTGAACCATGACAGCTAACCGGTGAGGTTAGCGCTCTGGCCTCATAGCAAGAAGGTTCTGGGTTCGACTCCCGGGCCGCCGGGGCCTTTCTATGTGGAGTTTGCATGTTCTCCCTGTGTCTGCGTAGGTTTCCTCCGGGTACTCCGGTTTCCTCCTACAACTAAAAACATGTCCATTAATGCCTCCCCTGACCCTTCCCCCAGGGCTCCCCTGCAAAAGAGATTCTGAATCTCAGTGGGACTTCCCTGGTTAAATAAAGGTCAATTAAATTAAATTAAATTCCAACCTATACTATAAATCCAAGAAATTCACATGTAGTAAAGATTTTTGAACCAAAAATAGTACTCATGACGAACATCATGAGTCATCATGAGTTTCCCTCACCAAAAAGATTCAAACAAAACACAATCTAACCTTTTAGTAAAACTTAGTTTTTTGTTATAGTTATAATGATGATCTTATGATGAACTCATGATGAATTCATCATTATTTAGACCTTTGTGCTGTATTTGAGCTTCAGACCATTTCAATAGACCACAGGTTGACTCAATAATTGTACCACTGTTGAATTACTTTGTTTTGTCACTGAAAACATTTTTAATTCAAATGTCACAGAAGTGCTTTTTGTGTTATAATTGTGCTGTTTCTAATCCTAACCAATGGTGCTATAGAAACTTTCAATTTTTATTTAAAAACCAAACAGAGGCTCAAATACATCAATTTGCTTGTCTAAATTATTAGACACCAACTGCTCCAAATCCTCCAGCTAAGGTCCTGACCAAGCCATGCAGAATATTTTTGAGATGGTCAATGATTGCTTAATCGACCCCTGCCTGCTTCAAATATTAACCAAGAAATATTTATTTTTTCTGACTTCATTGGCAGTTGTTGCAATAAACCATGTCTTCTCATATGCTAAACACTATGTCCTAGTTTTCACAGAGTTTACACTGCAGCGATAGGGACATATTTAACTCTCTCTCTTGTCGTACCTCACATGTGACATCACCTCTGCATTAGTAACCTCTTTGTGTGCACATGTTTCCAGGTCACTGTAATGCTGGATGCCTCACTCAAGCTGAACTGTATTAGATCAGAACATTGTGATGAGATTCCCCCAAAACGATGTCAGCGTTCAGATATTCCAGCAGCGGGCCCGGAGCCAGGAGCTTAGCTAATGGGATGGTTTTTATTACAGTAGTGAGAGGAAACTCAAATGTGGATCAGGAAACACGCAACATTGACAGTGTCGTCTATAGAGTTTGTATAAGGGCAAATATTATACGTTGTTTTGAACTTTTAAACCTGCTCTGAAGTGCCTTTGCTTTGCTTTTAAGCATGAGAACTTTTAAAAATGTTTCAAAAAGCACATTTGACTTAAAGGTGCATTGGGTGTTAGCAAACTTTTTGAACAAGGGTGCCCTCTTCGGCCTTTTGTGGAACTGCACCCCAGTATGTGCACGTGCTGTTACGCCCCCCATTCACGGAGGTTTGTTCAGGTGTTCCTGTTTATAATTCGTACATGTCTGTGTTAGCAAACACGCTGTTTTCCCTGCTTCAGCAGCGCCTGGACACACGACAAATATCAAACATGTTTGATGTTGCTGCGATGCTACGATCATGCGTTCGTCGTAAGCAGGTTATTGAAGCTCGTAGCCCCACAGACACTGCACGAATGAATCGTAAGGAGGAGCCGAATTTTGCTACGATCTTGAATCTGTCGTGTGACAAAAATTTGTGGCAAAATTGGTTTTAAAATTCGTACAGTGTAAGCCCAGCTTAACATAAAAAGTTTAGTTGGAACCCTTTAAAAAGTCCTTAAATTATAGAGAATTACAGAGAATTTTTTAGGTATATTTTTTTTATTTGTAAGTTTAGAGTAAAAACTAATCTATCCTATGTCTGATTTGACTGTAAAAAAGATTTTTTTTTTTTTATCTTTGACATGTCTGGGAGCTTGATAATTGATTTTTATTAAATAATGGGCAAAAATGAATGAATTCAGAAAACGGGGTTAAAACATAATTTTTTAATTTAATTGACCTTTATTTAACCAGGGAAGTCCCACTGAGATTAAGAATCTCTTTTGCAGGGGAGCCCTGGGGAAGGGTCAGGGAGGCATAAACCTTACCAAGACTAGTAGCTAATAAAGTAAAGCTAATTTGCTAAATCTGTGTCTAACTATTTAAATATACTTTGAAATTTTTAACTGAGTGACTATTTTACCTTCTAATCAAAGTAAACTCCAGATAAGCATCCTATTTATCCCCAGTACAGTTCAACGAGTCCTCCACTTCGCAAAAGCATGCCCTGGTGCTACTTGGGTCTTTCCCTTCATCAGTCGGCATCACACTTTGTTCATTTAGCAGCTCTTGTTTTGATCCGTCTTCTCTTTGTGTTGCCAGAGTTCCAGATGGTGTTTGGGAAGCTAGATGGCGGTATTTAAGGTTAAGGTTAAGGTATACTTTATTGTCCCCGTAGGGACATTTGACCCATCCTTCAATGCCTCTGGGGCATCTCCTCAGGAGCAGTGATCGCCACAGTGCAGCGCTCGGGGACCCATCTCCAGATGTTCTTGGTAGGCTTGGTCAGGACTACCGTAGCTGGAGGATATTACCCTATTGGTTGGTTATTGGTTTACCTCTGAAAGTGTTTTTAAATTATTATTTTTAGTCAATTTTCAACTTTCATTTGATGTATAGGAGCAAAACAGAGACTTTATGCAAAAAAAAAAATGCAACCCAAGACACTCACATTCAACAGGCTGCCTGCGCTTATAGAAACAACAAAACATCATGGCGCAATTCCAAACAATTACCAGTGGACAACTTTTAACATTTTAATGTAATGCACCTTTAAGAACATCTTTTATAGACAACAAGGTGAAACTGGAGTGGACCACCCAAGCACAACCAATCAAAGAGCTGTTATTTTCCCAATTTTTTTAGACGCAGACATTGCACAGTGACCTGCATTTACAATATACAGTACTTTTTTTTGGTGGGAAAGATAGAAAAAAAAGTCTATTTGCTAACTATTTGCTTTTCAAAACGCTGAACATGTGCAAAGTGTCACAGAAGAAGCCTTATTGAAACTTCTAACACTTCAGTGCCTGTGATCTCTGATGATTTGACACTTTTCTGCCTCGGGCTTCGACATGGAGTCAGTCAAAAGGACATCTGTGTGCTCGGGCAGAGGGCAACATGTCACTCAGGCTCTTGAGAAAGGAAGCAGAATCACTTCCTCAGCACGTCCCAGCTGGATAATAAATACAGGAATCTTCCACCGTTGCAAATCAGGCATAAACAAGGAAATCTCCAGCACTAATGAAAACTATTTGTAATACTGATTCTGCCTATCAAGTATTTACTGTAGTTTGAACAAATACTTTAAGCTGAAATGGTAAGATATTTATGTGCTCATTTACACTGGATAAGTCTACACACCCCTGTTCAAATGGCACATTATTATTATTATTATTATTATGTAAAATATTGCATCAAGCTAAATAATTTCACAACTTTTTCCACCTTCCATGTAACCTATTACCTGTACAACACAATTGAAAAACACACAGAAATCTTTCAGGGGGTTGTTGTAAAAATAAACAACTGAGATAAGGTCAAGCCTGTGCTGAGGTCATTGAAGCTGAAAAGAGGATGTGGTCCTGAGGGCTGTCCTTCAGAACAGAGCATGGTGGAACTGTCAAAACTATACACAGATCCAAGCAGGCGCTGGTAGTAGCAACTAGTTCCGTTGAAAAGGCAAGGGTCAAACTCTGAGAGGCATGGTTGCTAAGTGGCACAATCATCATGAGAAAATAAAGAGGTCGCCAATAGTCAGGGTGGAGGACAGGTGCTGGGGTCAGATGTGCCAACTCGATCTCACGTATATAACGACATAACAGGATTTGTCAAAAGTGTATGATAAGCCAACACAGTCTCACTAGATGGCGTACTTTTACTATGGCACAAAAACAGTGTATTTTGACCACAAGTTCACAGCTATTTTTAGTACTTATGTTACGCCCTGCATTTAGCACAATATGAAAAAGCGTAAAATGACTTGGAACAGGTTAAGATTAAAAGGATTTCATTAATATTCATAAATAAGAACACGTCTTAACAACCACCATTGAAATGAATTGGGACTGTGACGCGTACTATAATTACACAGGACAGCCGTGAACTCGTGCTAATCATACCTATTTACATATTGTGTAATGTCATGGTAAATGTACGCTTTCTTGTGAGATCAGGCTCGATAAGCACAATTTGTAGCCCCAGTTCATTTCTATGGTGGTTGTAAAGATCTGTTATCATCTGTGATTATTACCGGCATCCTTAACCTAATTCTAACCTACCCCAAGCCCCATTACTAAACTTAACATTTTAGTAACTTGAAGCCTAAGCTTATCAGTTAAACCTAAAGAAAATGTTGAAAATGGCTTCAACAAAACCTCATGTTTGTTTGATGCTATGAAATATCGTGTAATTTTTATGCTTCACGCAAACAAACAAACAAAAAAGGCGTGAAATCGTGCTCATCATGGACTATATTTGTGTTGTGGTATATATGTGCTTTCTTGTGAGACTGTGTTGAATGTGCTGGTGTGGGAACAGGAAACAGAAACGGCACAGCTCCATGCAGGGCAGCAACAAACCAACAGCAACCGAAACCATACTGTCCTGTATGTTTCCGGAGTCTACCAGTCGAGGTTCCCGAGTGGTTCGTGTGCTTCGGGAGTGGAGAAGGCAGTGAGTCCAAAAGCCGTAGCAAAGGCAGGAGAAACAGTCGGATGAGAGACTAGCACAACAATGTTTTTATTTGTGTGGTTGACTTTGCAATGAACATCCCAGCTGATGACAAAATCAAAAGACTACAGTACCACTTAAAATTTCTTTATTTTGAGTTAATTCTCTAAATACCACACTTGCTGATATTGTATTAAACATATTGGACTTACAACCCTGTCAAGTCCATTATTTTTATCTATATGACCTTACTTCCTAAAACAAGCCTGTACCTGTGAAAACAATGGCAGCCTCTGTGGACACGGTTTTCCAGTGTGCGCCCGTCGTCATGGAAACGTGTTTGCTGATCATAGACTGTATAATCAGTGGACTGAGCTAACGCTTTGGCTCCCGCGTTCCAAATAGGAAGTAGCCATGGGCGCGTTTCGGCTCCACCTTCTTAGTTCTCTGTATCTCTACCATTGAAAAAATGGCACTATTTTCTCTGTAGCTACTGCAGTGAGGTGTGTCATCTTAGCTTTAAAACGTTTGTACTAAAGAGCACTACATGATCCGGGTGTGTTTATTTCGCTATTTTGTCCGTAAATCGAGATATTAATTTTATTGCTCAAAAGAACTGACCAATCAGGTGCCCGGGAACCGTTTGATTGACATCTGCCTGCGAACCTTGGCGCATTCGTTCCGCGCCGCTCTCGTTAGCTGCAGCTGCGTAGCTAACATCGGCTAATAGCAGCTAGCCGTGAGCTAGCTCCGATGGAAACAAGCTAGATTCACTACTGCTGCTGCTGCTTCTGCTCCTTCTTCAGAATATTCAAGACAAACGTGGATGTATACATTTTAAAGAGTTGTTAATGGTGTGTTTATTGTAGTTTAGTCGTGTTCTGGCAAGTTTAAGATGAGTTTTAAGGGGTCAATGTTAGTTAATGGAGCAGCCTGCTGTTTAATGGATTCACATTCACCACCTGCACTTCTCTTCTCTCAAGAAACTACACACGTGAGTAAAACTGAATATGCTTCACTAACTAACTAAAACAATTAGGGGAAGTTAGTTGGTTCTGTTGTGACCTTTTCCAAACTCAATCTGTTTTTCCAACATGCTTAAGTAACTTTATTCATTCTAGTGACATGATCAATGTTACATCACAGCTGCTCCAGTAATATTTATCATTTTAAACCCATAGACACTACATCAACAGTACAACTTGTTGAGCACATATTAAATTGTCTTTATTTGATTTTAGATTTGTCTGTGTGTGTAGATAGTAGTTAAAAAATCACTGCAAAAGCTGATACATTTTCAGTATGTTTGCAATTGTGAATTTAAATTATTTCTAACTGTTTACTTTTGTGAATGTTCTGACAAGGGAAGTTATGCAAAAGTGAAAAGAAACTTGGCAAATACATAAATAGAATTAGAGCAGCATGATGAGTATTTTATGTATAATATGGGATGTTCTTGCATTTCAGACCCAGGGATGAAGTCAGTGGAACTCAACACAGTTACACCTGGACCTGGTCTTCTCTGACTCTTCTGCTGCTGAAGACTGACTCCTCTGCTGCTGTAGACTGACTCCTCTGCTGCTGAAGACTGCAGACCTAGTGGAGCAACAGACCTTCTCATTGTTCACCAGGTAATAAACATTTACCTACAATCCAGCTTGTGAAACACCCAGACTCCTTTCTGATTTGTCACACATTGTCTGTTGCAGACTATTTTTTAAAATATGATGAATAAGAGATCTTATTCTACATTCACAAATTATAAGTGTCATACTTGTGGACATGGGTAAATAATTTCACATCCGTGTTTAGTTTGTTTTTTGTGTGAATAAACTTGAAATCTGTCTTGGGCTTAGGTATGACTAAATTTGATCAATGCTAGCTTATACACTTAATCAAGAATCTGAAAAAAACATTCATGATTATTTTTATATGGTTAAAGAATAAATTATTATTTTGGGTCGAAATGTAAGATAACTAAACACATGTTTTATTTAAATCATGTGTAATGACACTGAGGTGGTCAGATGATTTGAAACATTTCTTAGTGGTTTTAACTCTTTGCTCAAACATATGTTAATATACTCTTTACCACATGTTCATTGAATGTAGCTAGTTTCTCTAACACTACACATCTGGTCTCAGGAGGAATTTGGGCTCAACATCTCAAAATCTGTACAAACCTCACACCAAAAGAAAACAATTTTTAAGCTGCAAAATCAAACAATGATAAAATATGATTGTTTAGCAGAATGTGAAGATTGCTTGAATGTACAAATCATTTTTTTCTTTTTTTATCATTATGATATTTTTATAGTAAATCATCTCCAGATATGATATTTTTATAGTAAATCATCTCCAGATGTAAGTTCATATGTGTAAAGTGTGATTTTTTTTTAGGTTAAGATTTCTGTTTTGAGAATAAAGCTTCACTAGGCTTGAGCTGATTTTATATGTTTAGTTTAATAAATAAATTGTATAGTTAGGCAACTGAAGCTCGAGTTTTTGCAAATTGTCATTTAGAATGGAACTGTAAGTCAAAATCATTGAGAAAAACTTTCTTTCCTCTTCACAAGCAATTTACAATTATTCATTTTTATGCCTGTAAGGCTTGTTCCACCAACCAAAGCTCCCTGCAAGTTTGTGAATACTCTCTGACAGAAAACCTTTCTAATTTGTGTATTTCCAGGTTGTATCTAATTTGCTGGCGCCTCTCTGGTCGTGTGTCTTCTCCTGTGTACTGCTTGGTCCTCTGTCTTCTCCTGTGGACGGCCTGGTCTTGTGTCTTCTCCTGTGTACAGCTTGGTCCTCTGTCTTCTCCTGTGGACGGCCTGGTCCTGTGTCTTCTCCTGTGTACAGCTTGGTCCTCTGTCTTCTCCTGTGGACGGCCTGGTCTTGTGTCTTCTCCTGGGGACCTTCTCTTCAGTGGACTCACGCTCGCTCGGCCTGCTCTCCTGCTTTAGCGGACATCACTCTGTTTTACAATAAATTTTTAAATATACATGTGTGTGTGTTTCTAAATTTAACATTAAAACCAAGTTAGTGAGTGAAAAGTAAATGTTTGGTCTTTGTAATACACAGACTCATCAGGTGTTTGATGTTTTTGCTTTATTACTTGTGAAACAAAAGCTAAGCTAGTTTGATAGAAATCCAAAGCAGAACAATGCTGCTGATGTTGGTTTCATGTTGTCCTCACTGTGTTATCCAGTCAGCCTGTGAACACAAACAATACTCAGTGAAAACGGAAATATCAAAGTATAAAATGATAATATATCAAAGAAAAGGTAAATAAGATGGGAAGCAGCTAAAGTAAAATTCAGATTTTGAGCTCTGGAGTCTAGTCAATGATAAAGATGTGTACCAGAAATAACAATGGAACTGCCACTTATTTAACTGTAAGGTACAACGTTATCAAAGGGCATACACTGAGAGAAGAGGTTTATCACGAGTCAAAATGATTCATGTAAAAATGTCTTATAGCAAATGTTTTTGTATTCACAAGTGGCATTTTGTTTGCTTCACATGGTTCAAGTTTTCTGGAAAAACAAAAAAGTGTATACTGACACGTCCTAACAACAAGCTAAACGACTGATAATTAACGAAATATTAAGCTAATCAACCACCGAAATCATTAGTTGTGCATCAGCCACATATATTTAGGCCTACAATGGTTTACAAATAATTTAAACTAGTTTGAGCTATTCACTTAACAGACAGAACAGACACAGAATTATCCCTCTGGTCTGGTAAAGTAAGACCTGTAATAGAATTGCAACAAAGGTTGTTGTGTGTAAATCTACTGCAGATCATTTAGCTTAATGCTGTAAAAGGGGATTGATAGCCCACACACATGCTATTTTATTGCTAAAAAGCAACATAGGCCTACATTTTCTAAATAGATCCTGATAAATTGAAGAATTTTACATATAAAGTTTGTGTGAAGCTCTTACCTTCGTCGGAAAAAGCCGCAGAACGCCATTAGCTCTGAACTAGCACAGCAGCCGAGGAGTGCTAGCTAGCTGCGTAGCTTTGCGTATAGCTGCGAACTTGCCGCGGACTGTCGCCATAGAAACCAGCGCAGAGGTAGGTCCTTTCCACAGCCGCGTCCCTGGTTGGCTCTTGGTTGCTATGATACGCTGACTCGGATTTCCAAATATGGTCTAATATGGCTGCTCTGGCTCCACTGTAGCCGAAAAACTGCTAGCCTCTTTCGGCTTCATTTGCCTGGAGCCGAACGCTATGGGTGACGTCACACATGCGCGGTCCACTGATTATACAGTCTATGTTGCTGATGCAGGAAGTGGCCGAGCGCAGGAGGGAGGGAGGGGTCTGTGTTCAGTAATGTGAAAGTTTGTCCACAGGAAACAGGCTGTTCTGGGCTCTGCTTTGGGCTGCAGGTGTTTTCCAGTCCGGCGCAGATAAGAATCGACTGCCTCAGAGTCCAAACAATAAATCAGAGCAACTGCAGCGATTACAGGTGATTAGTTTTTTTGTCACGTTAATGAGGAGAAAGAAAGATGTTTACACTAATCACAAATGTCTTAGAAATTCAAGCCAACAAGTACAATTCTAAACGACCTGCTCACGCAAAAACATTTTCTACGCTTGCTTGTTGGAGATTTAGGACATTAAAACTGTTGCAAAAAATGATTTCCTCATCAAGCAGACTCAAAGAAGTCTTTTTTTAAGTAGAGAAATGTAATGACTTTGACTGTGTGTGATCCCAATGTCTGTGTCAGTGAGAAATGTGAGGATAGATTAGATTAGAAGCTACTGACCAATCAGGAACAAGCTTCACTTTGAATCATTGGTAATAACATGATCACTTTTCTCAGATGCATGATTCTGCTCCTGACTCATGGTTCAAAGTCAGAGACTTCCTCCGCCAACAACTGCACTCCAAACAGGCTTGCAAAAGCGGGAGATGCTCGGAGTCCTTTTAGGGAACGTCCAGGGTGTAAACAGACATTGATTGACAGCACAAAATATGGACAGAGAGCTTGGCGAGTGATGTGAGTTTTGTGTCGAAGTGATTCTGACAGAGCAGTGAGGTTTACAGCTGCAGAGGTTGTGCAGACAGGTCTAGTTTCTTACCTACACTTAAAAAATGTTTTATTAACTGCAGACATGAAATCTTTCCTTTACATAAGTACATGAGCTCATGTGAGTATTTTCTAAAATTGAAAATAGAATCACTACTGTCAAATTTGAACTTGTGACCCTTTGTACCAAATGACTGATGATGCTGACATGTCACAGCAGCAGTATCAGAAGTTTTTATATCCTACCTGGGCAACTTGGCTGCGACGTCAATATTTTCAACGAGTTTCCACAAAAAAGGCCAGATAAAAATGGATAGTTAAATTTTAATTCCGTACGCACTAACCTGGCCATATCTCCTAATATTTGTAAATTCACAAAGATAAGCCATTTGGCCTTCCAGTCGCCCGATTGGTTTGGGAGTCTGAACCGCTGTGTTTCGGCCCACTCACATCACAGCACCGTGGTTTTGAGGCCCAATCACATTGTAGTAGGGCGTATTAACATGGGCGGTTAACGCTTCGGCGATGAGCCTAATTCAAGCTAAACAAAGATGGCTGCTTCCGTGGATGTACGTGTTTGCTGCTTTTGATGCGGCTTTAGCAGAAATATTGAGTAATTTCTTTTTGAAAGAAGAGCAGTGTGTGTGACATGTACTTGTTCTATCCCGTGCAGAAAGTTGGACACACCATTACGAGTTGTTGCTGTGATTGGCTAAGCACAATTAAGATCGGCCACTTACAAGTGGCGAGTCAAGTTGCAGATGGAGACTGGAAGAACACAAATCAGAGTGAGAGAGAGAATCAGGTTAATACGCACAGCTTGACAGTGAAAAAATGTTGATTCTTTTTCTTAATTAATTCAATTTTAAAAATCAACTTTTTATTTAGTTCCGCCCAAACTTTTTTTTTTTTTTTAAGTTAATACAGGTCTCTAAAACTATATATATTTTTTTCAAATTGAAAATAGCTGTGTTACCAGATATACTGATTTTTATTTACCAAATACATTTTCGACAGACTTTAATTCCTGATGTTCTTTTGTCCAGATCTTCTTCTCACTTAAAAGTAGAGTTAATCAGAATCAGGGGCTAACACGACAGAACCTTCACAAAGAGTCCAGCCAGTTGCATGTGCTCCAAAGGGTTCAGAACACTTTTGAACCCCAGTTCCCATTATCTTGACTCAGATCTCTTTCCTCCAGTCCGATGCGTCGCTGCTGGTCAGTGTGGATCCTGTTACAGCCGCTGAAACAGGTGGAGCTCTTGATTGAGTGCTCTGTCATAACACTGCACCGCTCCATCAGCCCTAAACCTTCTGCTCAAAACTAATTACTCCACGCACAGGACTTTAGATGGTTATTTATAGGTCTGCGCAGAAAGGGGAACCACGCAGACACAGTGAGAGGGACAACAGGGCCCAAGAATAAATGCTCTGGGATTTAAAGACCGGCAGAGTAATGTGAGGTCAGGAAGAGATTTAACCTGTGACCAGTGTCAGTTCAAGATGCAAAGATTCCATGTTTGGAGATCACTGGTTCACAAACTTTTTATTTTATAGACTAAACAAAAACGTAAATGCACTACACCTTTGTTTTTTGTAACCATTTTATGAGCTGAATTCAACATAAAACATTTTCTATTTACAAAAGAGATTTTTTTCTTAAATATTGTTAACAAATGTGTTAAAATTACATACAGCTGTGACTTTTCTGGCCACAATAAAAGGACACTTTGAAAGCCCATTAAGGTTTCAAGTAGTTTTGTTCTAAAAGACCAAACAGGCACCTCAAAGCTTAACACCTTGAACACCCGCTCACTCTTTTAATGCATTATCAGCCTCATATTATTCATCACAATGTGTTTTGAAGTACTTTTCACATTGTTGAGAAACCAGCACGAGTTACACCGTAAGAATGCTAAAACATAAAAATCACACTTCCAGGAGATTGTTTGTTCCTGGATTAAAAGGAACAAACAATCTAAGACGTATAGATAGAACCTTGAAAACTCACCTCAATAGATACTTTGAGAGTACTGAGAGATTTGTGCCGGTTCAAAACTTTTACATTGTTGTCAAAATTAAATTAGGGATTGTGTCATTTCATAATATAATATTATATTGTGATGTACCATTCTTAAAGTGCGTAGGTTAGACTACATTTTTAGCAAAACATAGTAAACATGATTTTGATTCAGATGTAATAAATATTTAGCTTTTTTTAATACACCACTTGGTTGTTTTGGTGAAGTTTATGCCGCGTTCATGTGGTCCTTGGGAACTCGGAACAACTGCTCGGAGACTCGGGACAAACGGAGCTGCCCGAGCTCAGCACCTGACGTCACTGATACATGGAGACGGAAGAAAATCTGTTAGAAAATAAATACTAACAACCTTTAATGTTAGTTTTTGGACAGGGTAGCATATCTCACTGTTAGGTCTATTAACCTCTGTTAAAAGTACTGTGTTATGGTTAACAACAACATCCCGATTTTCCGAAAAAAAAAAAAAAAAGCACATGAATGCAAACTAGGTCGGAACCTCGACCTCTCATCTCAGAAACACAAGCACCCGAGGAACACATGAACGCAGCATTATTATCGTCTTTTGTCCCGAATTCACAACTGTTACCTAGCAACCACATTGTAAATGTGGGCCAAAATCAACATAAATAACACCGGAGAGACAATGTGACAAATTATTATAATGTATAACACTTTAATTGTGCTAAATGATTATTTAAACTCCAGGAAACTGTGTCAGTTTTGTGTAGATTGTTTTTGCATTGTGGCGCTTTCTGACAACACGTGGAGGGATTATGTTTACTTCCTGTAAATTTGTACTTTTAGTTGTTAATTTCTTCATAATTTGCAACTTAACTGTAGTAAAACTATGATAAAAATTTACCACAAGGACTTTCACAATGCACTAATGTAAGTCAACATTTTAAAAATGTGATAATCTGTCATATGGGATTGTTAGTGGGTGTGGCCTCTGATGCCGACTGTATCTATAGGCCTGCCACTATTAAATATAAATAAGAAGATCTACATAAAGTTGCCCATGTGTTATATGATCATTCAGAGATTCTTACTAGTTATATATTGTATTTAAACAGACGCTTTATGACAGCACATCTGGGTCTAACACTTTGAAGAAGATCTTAATAAACCGTGTGACACTTTATTGCTTTATAGAGTCATATCTATGTATCAGTCATGTCAGTGCTGTGTCCGCTGTGTTCATCAGATCCAGGGCTGTGGTCACCTGAGCTGGTCTGAGTGTGGGAGCAGGATTACACACAGAGAGAGGTCGTATCTCTGTCTGTCCGTCTGATCCTCTGCTTCTTCACTGATCTGACACAACAGCTGCTCCTCCAGATACTACACACACCACTTCAGATGAACAGTAAAGAACCTCAAAGAAAAAGCTGTTAAATAAAACCTTTAAAATGTACTTTTACTAAAATAGGTATTACATAATCTACTAAAAAGTCAAAAATGTATCTGCAGTTTTCACACACAGCAGAATTTGCACAAAATGTGCTTCTGAAAAGACAAATATTCTGCATTTTTTGTGTAGTTGTCTTGCCAGGGATCCAGAGCTCACACTTCAGCAAAATGTGAAACCAGGTAGTCAGCTTTGTTTATTTGTGTGACGCATATGAAACAAAGGAGCTGATCATTTAGACCAAATTCTAACTTCACTCACCTCACATTAAAGATGAGGTGAGTGAAGTGAGAATAATTTCTGCAACGATTCTGCAGAAATATGCAGTTTTGCAATTTTCCACTTTAGGAATTGGCTCTGTGCACAGAACATCAGTTGGCTTGTTTATATTAAAATAGCTAACTTCTGTACTTGAGCACTTCAGCATTTCCTGTTAGTATTAGCATTTAGACACAAACACGTATCTTTTTAAACACACAAGTGTCATATCGTGAATTATTCGTCTGATTTGTAAAGTGTTTAACATGTTTTCTGTAACATTCACCATAACTCACTGTGACTGTCTGATCTGTCTGAGTATTTCTTTGTTTTAAACTGAAAACCTCATAGAAATGAACTGAACAGGAAATGCTTGTAAGTTCATAATTTTGAACAAAAACAAGCCAACTGATGTTCCATGCACAGAACCAGTTCAGTTAGGGCTCCATCTTTTGATTTACTGATTTATAAAACAGTGTAGAAGATTTAGGTCAGAGAAAATTTACCATAGAATGTTAGAATAAAATATGTGTCCTATTTGGCTTTTGCTTGACTTTATGAAAACTGAAAGCAGTTTTTTCTGTTGTCATGACATCAGCCAACAAACTCAAAAACACCTTACTTAAAGATCCACTTAAGGTCTGTGCCTGAAACTGTAGTTGCTTTTCCCTCTTTTAGTTGTGGTTTGAGCTCCTAAGAAAAATTCTCTTTTCTCATCTTTGACTCTCATGCATTTTTGCAGCCCATTGCTAACATTTAGAATGCTGTGATGGCACTAGATCGCATGTGAATTCTTCGGTCAGAGAAAATAGTTCTGATACAATATTTAAATGTTAAATGTGTCAAATATACATCAAGAGCCACAATAATTAAATCTGTAAACTCGTGTAAATGTCGTTTTTCAAAGCTCTAAAGTCAGTTTTATGTGAAGAGCAAAAGGCAGAAATCTTACTTTCACATATCCTGATGTATTACTCACATTGCATTGTGGGAAGTGATCAAATATTTGAGAAGAAAGTGAAACGCCCTGCATGACACCAGCTCAAGGAGGAATTCCACGCTCCGTAAAGATTTGGGAGATTTAATATCGACTGAAAGAATATCAGACAAGTGCATTTCATCCTCCGGCTTTGGTTCAGACTCTGGGCAAGACGTTCCATTTGCTCTGGTCATGGAGTTACAGGGGTCTTTGATAATAAATAATAAATACTGACCAATGTCTTGCTTAGCTTCTGAGATTTGATGAGATCCAACTTTTAAACTTTATTTATAAAACACTTTTCACCACTGTTGAGGGATTTACTTAAATAAAAACATTGGTTACACATTGGTTAAAATATAAAGGTCTTCTACTTAGTTTCTGCCCCAGCAAAGTTTGTCTTAGGCCTAGTTTACAAGACAACGTTCCCCAGAAAACTGTCACAGTCGTAATGTTTTGTTCTTACCGTTTATAATGTGTCATAGTGAGCTAATCTTCCTTTACATGGAAACGCAGAAAGACCGAAAATGCAGTAGTTCCTCTGCCTTGGATTTGTGAAAACTCGTCATATAAACCTTCCCTTAGTATTGGCTTTTAAACAGAAGCCAGTACAGCAGGTTACTGTAATACAAATTGCATTACACATAACCATGTATTTTACTATATTTTACTCACCCATCACAGAATCTGACAGAAGAAGAATCACAATTTAGAATCTGAAAACAGGAACAACACATTTTAAAGACACACCTGAACTCACAAACCACAAAAGCTTCTCTCTGAGCCACAATAAAAGGCCCACAGCCCCTCCCTCTGCACACGCTGATGGGACGTCCCGACTAAATTACAGAGCTGCTGCTGTGTGTCAGTGACATCATCAATGTGACCCCACCACCACCTCCGGCCCCAGGCTCCGACTGCCCTCAGACCTGTTCATTACAGACAACAGCAGGGGCGCAAGTGACTTAAGTAAAAGTAATGCAGAGCTTCTGCTCCAGTTTCCAGAAATATAGACTTTTCTGACTGGCAAACACTTTTTACACATTTTGTGATCTTACACATAAAATATGATAGCCTGATTCATCAGCCGGATTCATTTCTCTTTGTGGAAACTGTCTGACATCACATCATTGGGGGTCATTCGCTTCACAGTAGGTAGGGACTTTTGTGATTTAATCACTGCTTTTTGGTAAACTTGTGGTAAATTTTATGTAGTAAACTTGCCAATTAAAAGGTACAATATCATATTGTAAGATAATATTTGACACGGTCAAAAAACAAAATATAGAGCCTACAGTCTACTGTTTTAACTCGTGTAGGTTTTGGTCAACACAACACTCCGATTGGACAACCTGCGTTTTGGGAACCGTCTGCAGTCCTGAGATACCTGACCCATTTGTTAGAGTCGGTTTCAATATTGTAAAACATCTGCATACTAACCAAGTTTGAACAAAGATTAATCCAAAGTCAAGGGGTTTAAACCAGGATCAAACTAGGTATAAACCACGTGTCAAACACAAGGCCCTGGGGCTAGATGTGGCCCTCCACCTCATTTTTTGCGGCCCTCAGTCTTAATGTCAGGAGTAATCTGGGTGTCTTACCTAATGAAATTATTTGTCTGAAAATTAAGTAAGTCAATTTTTAGACTAATGTGGATGTATATTTATTAATTGTCACTTCAATACAAAAATCAATCACAGAAACTATTGTCTGTAGTATGTCAAAGGGTAAGATTAATTTAGTCAGTTTGTCAAGGGGCAACCATGATGCCAATGTTTCCATTTGTCATAATGAGTTCGACGCCCCTGGTCTAAAGTAAAATTACAGATGAGATTTTTCAAAATATATGTGATTGAAAAACTGTCTCTTATATCAGATGTTATACAGTCTACAACCTAATTTTAGTCCTAACTCAGTCCAGATTTAATCCAGGTTTGGTCCTTATTGAGCCTGTTATGTGAGTTGAATAAAACCCGGGTCAAACAGCACAAAGCGTGAACACATCCAAAAAACGCCTCGAGCAAACTCAACTCAGTAAACTCACTTGTCATTAGCATCCAGCTCTGATTACAGCCTTTAGAGAAGCGTGCCTCCTTTGACCCAGAGCCGGGGGTCGACCTGCTGCCCCCCGGCCCGTCTGAAGAGCTCCATTCAGGCCTGCGCAGGTGACACTGCTCCGCTGCGATCACCTGGATCCTCCACAGACCGCTCTTTGTTACGAGTGTGCGTGGGTCTGTGTACAGTGAGTCAGAAACAGCTGCGTTCAGTCAGGTTCTTAATGCGCCGCTCGGTCCCCTGTCATTGAGAGATCTGTGTGGACTAATGTGGAGCTTTCATCTGCAACGACAACAAAACTGGCAGCTAACAAAAAGAGGATTGAGAGACATCAGCGTCGAGCTTAAAGTCTAACGTAATAACAGTGTTCTTTATCCTTCTTGTTATGTATGAAGACGAAGTATTAACTGAACAAGCTGTGTAATAGATGCTGACTCTACTTATTTGAAGATGAATACCTTTTGTATACAGCATTTATTGTTTTACATGAATCAAGAACAGGTTAGTGAAGAAAAGTTTAAGTTATGTTGACAATAAAAGAAGTAGAATAGAGTTTGAAATGGATGACACCAGTCAAACACAAGGGACATCAACATCACTTTTTGCGGCTTGTGAGTGCACCAGTGACTTATAAGATTTATTTTAATCTTTAAAAAGCACCAGAAGTAATGTAGTAGTGTAGTAATGCAAGGCTATTCAACTAATTATTCAAGAGGGCCAGATTTTTTTCAGAGAGCCACAGCTTCTGGGTGGTGTAGTTCCACAGTGTGTGATGCTAAAATTTAGGGTTGTACAAAATATCTTTCTGTTTCAGTAATGCTGAACTAAAATTCTTTTTTATCCAACTCAGTAGACAGTACTCAGAAGGCTCATTTTTTTTTTCCACAAACTGTCTCATTAATCATATTCTTTTCAGTGGAAAGCACAAAGTTTACAAATTCACAACTAAAAAAGTTAGTTACTCCAACTTTTGCCACAATCGATGAAGCATTTTGGAAACAATCTTTCAGTTCTACTGATATGTTTGTGGCCTTAACTGGCCACTTTTCTGGCGGATGTTGACTTAGAACTGGGGTGTCGAACTCATTTTGACAAAGGGCCACATTGGCATCGGGGTTGTCCTCGAAGGACCGGTTTTAACTAAAATTAACTTTACTTATCTTTGACATTCTACAAATAATAGTTGTGTTTGATTATTCTATTTATTGAAGTGACAATGACTGAATAAACATCTGCATTAGTCTGAAAAATGACTTACTCTTTCAGTTTCAAACAATTAATTTCCCTAAATTATAGACACCCAAATTACTTCTGGCACTATTGTAAACTTAAAGTAAATCTTATAAGACATTGAGGGCCGCATAAAGTGAGGTGGAGGGCGGCACCTGGCCCCCGGACCTTGAGTTTGACTCATGTGACTTAGAACATCTCATAATGCTCTGTAAACCTAAACGTTCAAATTAATTGAATAGATTAACTAAAGTTTTACAAAAGGTCCGACTAACTTAATAATGTTAAGTTGTTGTATCATGTTTATTTTTTGAGTAATTGTAACAAATATTTTTTTGATTAAAGACAATTATTGTGGGTTAAAAAAAACATCATCTACAACTTAGTAGAATTAAGTAAATAAACATTAAGATTTGAGTTCTATTTTTAGTACATTCCAAGCTATTCACTATTCTTATTATTATTAATAATATATGAAAAGTGCATTGTCTCGCTCCCTGCCCGCACCTGCACTGCTACGTCTCTGTCTTTCCTTTTTTTAGTCATTGAGTCATACTAACTGATAATATGCAAGTTACGCAAATTACTTTTAAAGGACACATATTATGCAAAATCAACTTTTTTGAGTTTTTAATCCTATTGTAAAGCTGCTTCCTCACCAAACATGCTGCTGAAGTTTTGTTTGTGAGAAATCTTTTGTTCTCCCAAAAACACTGTTCTGAATGTCCCAGATCTGTGACGTCATAGATAGATCTGTGATGTCATAGATAGATCTCTGGAATCTTCTGCTCTGTTTTTAAGTCTTTAAATCGCCCAGACTCGTTTTGAGCATTTCTGCAGGATTATCAGGCCAGATTGATTTGATTGCATAACTTCTATAATTTTCTTTAGAGTGAGCAAATAGAGCTCTAACTCAATTTTTGATGTAGAAAACACACACAACCCTTGTGTGGGTTTACTAGACTGTTTTATTAGTTCTGGTGCATGAGATTCCAAAGTGGACTTCGGAGCAGGTTTGAAGGAAAAAAACAACACAAAAAGCATAATATGTGTCCTTTAAGTTTATTAACTAAACATTTTGAGGCAATCAAGTCACAGAATCTAAATCATATCAAACAGAAAAAGCTGAAATAATGCATCCTTTGTGTTAATGCAACTATATAAGGTCAAAGGAGAAGTGTCTGAGGCCGCGTGAAGCCTTTAAACAGTTATCTACCATAAAATCTGAGTCTCAATGAGATGACCTACCCCACACTGTGCTAATGGAGATCCTCTGTCCCTGAAGCTACGACGGTGCGTTTGCATGCAGAGCAAACGGTGGGAAAGCCCAGGACCTGCCCCGAGAGCTGCTTTTCTGAACTAAAACGGCCAGAAAAACACAGCAGTCGCCAAACGCAGAAGATTTATGATGTTAGTTTGAGTTATTTAAAGGAAAAATAATGGTTTGACTGTGGGATATAGAGGAAGTAGAATGAGTCTGACAGGTGCAACAAATCACTGCGGGTTCAAACAAATACCTTCCTGTTCACATTTCAATTCACAAACTGATAAAAGATATGAAATACAGGCTGTTTTAAATCAACATGTCGTTAAGCAGGTGATATTCGACTTTGTAAACACATTTGATTTGATTCCACGTTTAGTCCTGATGTGGTTTTGTTTAGATCTGTTTTAGTTCTGGTTTGATGCGGACCAGTACAGTAAATATAGAGACAATAAACTTGATCCTGGAGAATCCAAACTAATATTTCTCAGTGTTATTGTGTGCAGCTAGTAAAGAGCGTTTGTTTGTTTTTTGTAAAGGTACCGTTCTTCAAAGACTAAAATATTGAGCACTTGAGGCTCTTAAAAGTTCATATTCAAGTTTTAAAACGACGTACCTTCATCAGAAATAGAAGTGACTGAATCAGAGTCTGGATTTAATGTTGAGTCACGTTGTTCAGTCGTTACATTCCACTGTTGTGATGAAACACAGAAATCATCAGGTCAAAATAGACAAGACGTCACAGATCTGTCACCGGTGCTTTTTATCAACAAACTGAGTGTTTTGTGAAGAGTTGAAAGTTAAAGACATTAGTGTGTGTTTTAGAAGTGAGAGGTATAATGAAAAACATGACATTAGATGGGGAAATCTAAAGTATAATTCACACTGTGGAATCTGTTTTCACCTGCAGACGACGGAAGAACACCTGGATGTGCTCGGGTCGCTGGGTTCTTCTGCTGTGATTAAATATACTGTATGTGTGTCTGCATTTGTCTGTGAGGGCAACTAAATCATATATAACATGTCAACAATGCAAAAACAAAAAAATACAAAAACTCACAACTGATTCATCTAAAATTGTGAAATCTCAACGTTTTAACTGTCTTGTGTTCTTGTTAAACATGTGTAACAGTCTGCAGGAGGTTGTGGCTTCACACACGCAGCTCATGAGCAAAAGGAAATGATTATTCATCTCTCTGGGGCTGTCGTCACATCAGAGGAATCACCGCACCCAACCCAGACCAATCCAGACCATCCCAAACCCCTCCAGACCCCTCGACCACAGCCTGCTGTAAACAAGCGCTCAAGTGAAGAGTTACATCGGTGGATAAATGATGCAAACTTTAGAATAAACTGTTGAAGTATAAAGCCATGATTACTCTTGTCCTCATTTCTTCACAACTATGTTTTCTTTTTAAAAATGTGTTCTGAAATGTATTTACCTTGTCAACATGTTTCATAAAATTGCTGGATTAAGGAAGCCATTGAGATCACCAACAGTATCAACACACCTGGGACGCCCTCCTCCAAGAAACCACGAGGCGACAGGAGGTGTGATCAGTCTGATCGACGGGTTGACTAGTAGTTGACATACTGTATGACACATCACCACCAGGACCAGTGACTGTCCTGAAGAAGGCTCGCTGATAGCAGCCGAAACATGTCGACGAGGTATATTTCAGAACACGCTGGGCCTCATTCATGAAAGTGTTCTTTAAAATTGTACGTAACTTCCACTTTATGAAGCTGCGGAGTAAACTCTACGTCAGATTCACGACGTGTTCATAAGGAGCCAAATTCCTTTTTAACAGCCTTTACACCAAATTCGACCATAGGACTTCTCCCACAGAAAAGTGAGCGTCCCACGCGCCTCCCAACAATCGCTGAATAAAAACTTCAGCGTCTTTTAAAAATGTCCAAACACACATGAACACACTCAGAGGAATTATTATTATTCAAGTCACAGATGGATTGATAAAACTAGGGATGTCCCGATCAGGTTTTTTTGCCCCCGAGTCCGAGTCATTTGATTTTGATGATCTGCCGATACGGAGTCCCGATCCGATACTTTTATAAAACATTAAATATCAAAGTAAACAAACCCAGATGACTTTTACTTTTTATTTTGTTTACTTTTTTAACATTTAGCTTTAACATTTGACTTTTGTGACGTAGCTTGAACAATCAAATAATACATAAATTCTTCACTTTGGACCTTAGTGCAACAGTAGATATTAAATTAAAAAGGTCTAACATGAAAAAACAGCATCAACTTAAAATATCCAGCATGCATAAGAAAACAAAAGTGCCACAGTGTTTTTAAGTAAGGCAAGTAATGTGTTTTTAGAAACTGCACTGCACTCTCCAGCTTTCATTTTACAGAAAGTTCATGTTTTTCTTGATGAAAACCAACATTTCTTTGCCTACTTCACGTTGTACTAAGAATTTTAATTTTTCTTCTACTTTTCACCCCGTCCCGCAATTAATAGTGTAGGATTCAGGCAATCTCTCGCTCTTTCTCATCCACGTGCACGCGCCTTAGCACCCAAACATGCACGCGCAGCGCCGAGAGAGCAGCCGCAAGAGAGAAGTCGGATAAAGAAAGTAGACCCAGGTAGGACTAAACGGCTCATATAAAGCGATTGTGAACAGAAGGAACAGTGCTGTTTTCACAAACACGTTCGTTACAAGTTAAGCTGTAAAACGATGTGTGGTTTATAACAGTCTGACTCGTATTCGTGGAGAAAAGAGCCTCGTAAGGACGTGATTTAAACTTGGTGTTTGAAGTCGGAAAGTTTGCAATGTTTACGGTCGTTTATGGAGCTTCTGGGCTCGGTACATGTTGTTTTAGTGGTTGTAATCTTTGTAGTTGACGTATTTTGAAGGAGCATCGGAACTTTATTTTGTCTCTGCGCGGTGTTTTTCCTGCTGAAAAGTCCGGGAGACGCGCCGTTGACGCTGATAATAATAGAAGTCTGATCTATTGAGGGACGCGTAGCGTATTGACGGCCGTCAGACGAGCGTCTCACACCGCTGCTGTAGAACCAAATCAGACTTGATTCCATTTTGAGCGGCTCCTGCGCGTATGACGGCCGTATATGACGTGCTGCTGCAGTTACGCGCTGCTACTGCTTTGGGGGTCATCGTGCCACCGCGTAACTAGATATGATTTTAAAGTAAGTAATGAGAATAAATATTTCCGAGTCCTGATCGGGAGATAACGTCCGATTCCGATCGAGTCTTAAACCACGAGATCGGGGCCGATTTCCGATCACGTGATCGGATCGGGACATCTCTAGATAAAATGTTTTTGCTCTTTATATGATGTTTCCTGTTGCGGTAGAATGCATACGCAGGGGGAGGGGAAGGCGATTTAAAAAGTCTTTTTTAGCATAACTGATGACTTTTTTGTTTTCTTTTGTAACAATACATAGCCTACGATCATGTAGGAATTTGAAATATTGACTGAAGTATATGAGAAATAACTTTTTTTGTTCTTCTGAGTGTTTGCTAACCTGGCTCACGCCAGATGGATATGTGTTGAACTCCTATCTGAGTTCTCACTATATCCATCTGGGACTTGACTCGCTGAAAGCGTTCGAGAAAAGGCGGGGCGTTTAGTGAAATACTTCGAGCTGATTGGGTGTGGGGTCTACCTTACAAGTACGCATTACACATACTGCTCTTCTTTCAAAAATAAATTACTCCGTATTTCTGCTAAAACCCAGGAGAAACACGTACATCCACTAGAGTCGCCATCTTTGTTCAGCTTGAATGTAGAGTAGGGTTAGCACCGAGGCGCTAACAGCCGTCTTTACACCTCCGAAACACCGCTGGTTCGGACTCCCAAACGAATCGGGCGGCAGGAAGGCCAGATGGTTTATCTCGTGTTTGTGAATTCACAAATATCGCGAGATAAACCATCTGGCTGGCCAGGTTAAGTGTTTGCTACTTAGGATTTGTTCTTACAGATGAACATTTTCCGGAACAAATTTTGTGAATGCCAAAAATGCTCGTAAGGAGCCGTTAAGAATAAATTTGTTCATGAATGAGGATAACATAGTTGTGTAACAAACCCAATTAGAATGTCACTCTATTGTCTTTGTGATCATCACAATGGAGCAGTATGAAACTGTAACTGAGGGAGAGAGTGACAGAAAAGGCAGAAGAGAGAGAGACCAGGTCATACTCGGTGGGGGAGTGAGAGCCTTTATCACCGCTTGCGGTTTTTATTTTAAATTAGCTGGGGTACTTCAGGTTTTATGGTGTGAAAATCAGCTAACCCACCTTTAAGTTAAACAATATCTTCTTTTCATTACAAACATGACCATTTCAAATCATTTACATCATACAAACATCACACATGACATTTTGCAGTTTCATATTTTTTGTAAATAAATGACATTTCTTTTCAACACCCAAAAAAACAGTTTAGAATAGAACTTGCAATAAAGTAAATTTGACTCTCTCCGATAACAGTCTGTGAGTAAAGCTAACTCTGCCCACTTCTGGCTTACATCAGCTGCACACGCCACATCTGAGATACATGGAAACAATTACAATCTGGAGCGGGACGGACCCAGTTATCCAGGGACTTTAATAAAGAACCGGGGACACTGCAGGTTCAGGCAGAAGAAAGACATTAAAACAACCTGTAACATGCTTTAGAGGCATTATAATATAGGATTTAATCAGAAAACGTCACCCTTCACTTTGAGTTAGATCGGTCGTTTGTCATCGTGAGGCAGATTAGTGCAGCATGAGGAAAGTGGATTATGGTCAAAGAGAAGTGGTTCTGTATAACAAAGAAGAAAATATTGGATTTAAGCAAAACACTAAAGGAAAGAGCGTTTTGCTAATTAGAACCTGCTTATTCTTATTCAGTATGTATGTCTATTCACTGTTAATAAACAAAGATGCTGCGTAGTAGCGCAGCAGTCCCACGTTTTTTAAGCTACACACGTGCATTATCAGTTAAAGAGCACAAAACTCTCTTTAAAAAAAAACTCAATTTAACTAAGTGCAAGCAACTCCAGATCTATGCACAGATAGCTACTGAATGTTAGCATGATGTTAGTAAGAGTCCTCATATTCAGCAGCGTGATGTTTACCTGTATTTAGTGGGGAAAAAAAAGAGAAAACAAGAGAGAAGCTACAAAATACAGAAGGTGAGTTACCACGACACTGATAAAGATTTTTTGTGTAAATTTGTGTTTATCAATTATCAGCAAAGTGGAGAACTACAGACTCTCAGCAAACTGCATCGGTGACATTACTTTCTGTGGATTTCTACAGAAGCTTATACTTCCCTGGGGTGGTGTATTTGTTTGATAGTGATCCCTCATTGCTCCTACAGCCGTTAGCGGCTAGCTAAACAACTCGCAGAAATCACGAGTTATAAAGAGTGTCATGGTGCAAACCCATAGTACTCAAAAAGTTAGAAGTCATTGTTGAGTTTTCTAACTGTTTAGTGTATTTGTCTTTAGGATTACTTACTCATTTTGCAAAGAAAGTTATGAGGAAACTGTGCAAAGGGCTGCAGTGCGGCACGGACCTTTTAATGACATAGGTTCTGATGTTCAGGTCTTAGGCATTTAGTAGTGTGGTTTTCTTTAAAGGTACACCGTGTAGCTTTTTGACCAAAAAAAAAAAAATCTAAATGAAAGCTAAATGGATATGTGTTGAATTCCTCGTTCTCACCCTATCCATATGGGACTTGGTGGGGCGTTTAGTGAAATACTTCGAGCTGATTGGGTGTGGGGCCTACCTTTTTTTTTCTTAGCCAATCACAGCAACAAATTGCAATGGTTTATCCAATGTCCGGCTCTTCTTTCAAAAAGAAATTACTTCTGCTAAAACCGCATCAAAAGCAGCAGAAACACGTACATCCACGAGAGCCACCATCTTTGTCGAGCTTGAATCAGACTCGGCGGCGGCGCCGGGGCGCTAAGAGCCGCCTTAACATCGAAGAAACACCGCTGGTTCAGACTCTCAAACCAGTCGGGCGGCTGGAAGCCCAGATGGTTTATCTTGTGTTTGTGAGGTCACAAATATCGCGAGATAAACCATCTGGCTGGCCAGGTTAAAATTTTGTAGTTTCAATGCCTTTTCACCACCAAACAAAACATGCAACATAGATAATATTTTCAGATATTGTAGTCCTGACCAAGACTAGCAAGAGCATCTGGAGCTGTATCCCTAAGCACTGCTATTGCGCTCACTGCTCCTGAGACATTGAAGGATGGGTCAAATGCAGAGAACTAATCTCCCTATACAATAACAATATATTGTACCTTAACCTTACCTCTTAAGATTTTTATTGTGACCAACAGTTTTTTAAACGAATCATGTTCATATTAAACTCAACAAAAATATGTTGTGAATTCTCTTCTAAACTTCAGGTCACAGTGGCCTCAGACCCCACAGACACTGACAACATTCTTCAAATCCTTTAAATAGCTCAAATGTCATTGCATATTGTAGCACATTAATAGAGTTTGGGTCGCACTGACCACACTTGAAGGGACAGAGCAGTCGAGGAGAGATTTCAGTACAAATTCCAGAGTGTGGGAAAACATCTGTCTTCATTAAAAACCCTGGGAGTGAAAGGCAGCAATGTAAAGCATTCACAGTTTGAAGTGAATTAACTAAAAATAACAGCAGCATTTAGATCCATTTAAATTCTTCTTTCTGGACACTTTGAATTCATGTTTAACGTTCTCACATTTATAATCAGATTCAAACCAAGACAGACACAACTTGAGATTCAACTGTCTCACCACAACACATTTTGTGCTAAAATACAGTATAATTACACCAATAAAGACGGTCCATCATGCTAATGCTAACTACTTAGGTTCTAAAATACCATTGTCAAAGTTTGATCTGGCGTCTGGAGCACTAAGTGTCTCAGTTCAGCACTTCAGGACCCATTCAGATCTTCCGCTAGACTTATTCAAGACCACTGTCACTTGAGTTTGTGGTAGAAACCTCAGAGGAAACCCACTCAAACTCAGGGAGAAACAAGGAAACACAACACGGAAAAGCTCCAGCTGCTCAGGAGTCAAACTCACAGCCTTTTTGCTCTGAAGTGCAAAAGTTAGCCACTCTACAACTATTTGTAAAAGTCACCTGTCACTCGAGGCTGAGAGGTGGGAGATTATTGTAAGTGATTCAATTTTTCAATTGTTCTTTTTAGATTGAAAGGGTCAAGATTAAGGTCAACTTTATTTATTAAAAACATTTACAACAACCAAAATGCTGTACACAAAAAAATTCAACAGCACGAAAGAGTAAAAACAAAACGATAAAACAAACAAACAAATAAACAAATGACAATTTTAAATACTGTGCATTTGTTGCGAAAAGCAGCTCAACTCCTACTCATTAAAAGCCAGGACAAAATTAAGAGTCAAGACTTGAAAAGAATCAAAGATGGAGACATTCTTCAAGGGAGTCGCCACAGAAAATGTTCGATCCTAGCTGTCTTGGCATGTATTGGGAGGATTTAAAAGCATTAAAAAAAACATTGTTACTGTCCCAAACATGGACACTCTCACCTCTGGCTGTTTTTGCTTTTTACCCATAAACTCACAAAACATCACTATATCGACTGTTCTGATTGGACAGCTGCAATAAACATAAAAAAAAAAGAAATTTTGCCACATCTACTTGTATAAAGTTGTAGATGTCATTACAAAACAGTCTCTCTCCTCATTTCTACCGGCCTCTTTCCCATCTGAACATGAACACAACCTTTTCTTCAAGTTAGCAGCTCAGTGTGAAGTGTCCAGAGGTCACAAAGGTCTCATGAGCCATCGCAGAACTGACACTACACTGCATTTCTTCCATTTCCCCTTCTGGATGACATTTCCACCACATCATGACAGGCATAGGTGGGTCCGTCCAGCAAACTGGGTGCGTCCTCCTCGGAGAGTCCACTCATTTCTGTTACCAACGGCGACCGATGTGCTAATATTTACTCAACAAGACTGCGACGTTCCTTGGCTCGGCGCTCAGTCGATACACAAAATGCTGCTTGTGTATGAAACAGCTTGTCTTGTTAAAAGGGGAAATTCTGCTTTTACTGCTCCTGTGCCTAAGCAGGACACACGAGAGGTCCGGGCCAGAGCGATAATCAGAAGCAGACGTGTGGGTGATGACGCGATTTCACTGCCACCGGGGGACGCAGCGGGAGACGTGGACCAACACGAGAAAGATACGCCACTAAGAGAGTTTAGAAACAGATAGACTTAAAATCATGTTGACTTGGCCTGTGTGAATGAGAGTCACATGGATTTTTGATGACTTTTTGGATCACTCAGCTTAGTTTTTAACAACATTATAAACAGTGGTCTCTCAAAATTAGTTTACTCAAAGTTGTAATTGGATGATTCATGCATGTTTCAGTAATCTTGTATTGTTCTGAAATTCCAACCCAGTCTCACTGAAATGTGTATAGTCACGTTTCCATTTGGGTTCTTCAGACTGGTTCACTTTGGAACAGTTTGGGTCGCTTATGTTAATGATGGTGAGTGTTTCTACAGGTTGAGGTTCCCGAGGGTCTGCTACGTGAGCAGCTGACGTCGCTCACACATAACACAGGCTTTCTTAAATACATAAAAAAGAAAATGTACCTGAATCATACTTTTTCTTGCCCGAGTGATAAAAAGACATGTAATAATTCGAAGTCTGTGGCTGAAACACAAGGGTCAGGCTGCTGGAAACAAGAAGCTACTTCAAGTTTTATTGTAACTTTTAAACATTTATTGTACTTTTTTTTTTTTTGCAATACCTCAACTCTGAGCTGCATATTAAACCTGTTTTTTTCAATGCATTGAGGTTGGATTATGTATGACACATTAGGCACAAGATTTATAATTTTACAGTGTTTTGCCTCAACAAACAGGAAACAGCTGAAGCCAACGCGCTATATTTGCGTTGCTAAGTCAATCAGAGCAACAAAGAAAGTTTTCATCAGTGGAAATACGACGGTTTGTCACAGGATCACGTCAATGTTTGGTGAGGAACATGATTTCATGTTTTTATCTTTTCATGTTTTATCTCGTGTCTAAAGGGAGAACCGCAGTGAGGTCTGTTTCAGGGTGAAAGCAGGGCCAAAAGTGCCTCGCTACAGACCCAGCAAGGACTGTACCACCCCAACCCGAGCCTATGGAAACAGGGCTAAAGGGTCAATGCTATTTCTAAGCCATTTTAGAAAAAGGTTGTGTATTTTTTTCTAGATACATGGAAAAACATGTCTTCTTTTTGTCCTATGCCTATTTTAAGCCAAAGGGTCTACTCTGCTGAACATCTGATTCATGAAATTATCTTCATGACTCATTTGATTTGGTCCATAATTGCACAATGTCTCTCTTTCTTCCCAGTGTTTTCCCACTTCAGACGCACATTTCCTGATAAACAACTGATCTGTCCACATTTTTCCCACATGTGTTTGTGTCTTAGTCTAGGTTTAAAAACGTCAGAGATAAAATATCTGTCAATCTGCATCATTTCTCTCTACAGGACACTCCTTTTCCCAAGCTTTGAACCTGCATTGACTTACTGTAAGAAAGGTCAATAAGTTAACTTTACCTAAAGAGAGAGGGAGAGAGGGAGGGAGAAAGAGAGAGAGAGAGAGAGAGAGAGAGAGAGAGAGGAGAGAGAGAGAGAGAGAGAGAGAGAGAGAGAGAGAGAGAGAGAGAAGAAAGATGGAGAAAGAGAGAGAAGAGAGAAGAAAGATGGAGAGAGAGAGAAGAAAGATTGAGAGAGGGAGAAAGAAGAAAGATGGAGAGAGAGAAAAAAGAAAGATGGAGAGAGAGAAAGAGAGAAAGAAGAAAGATGGAGAGAAAGAGAGAAGAAGAAAGATTGAGAGAGGGAGAAAAAAGAAAGATGGAGAGAGAGAGAGAGAAGAAAGATGGGGAGAGAGAGAAGAAAGATGGGGAGAGAGAGAGAAGAAAGATGGAGAGAGAGAAAGATGGAGAGAGAGAGAAAGAAGAAAGAGAGAGAAAAAAAGATGGAGAGAGAGAGAGAAAAGAAAGATGTAGAGAGAGAGAATAAAGATGGAGAGAGAGAGAAAAGAAGAAAGATGTAGAGAGAGAATAAAGATGTAGAGAGAGAATAAAGATGGAGAGAGAGAGAGAAAGAAGAAAGATGGAGAGAGAAAGATGGAGAGAGAGAGAAAGAAGGAAGATGGAATGAGAAAGATAGAGAGAGAGAAAGAAGAAAGATGGAGAGAGAGAAAAGAAGAAAGATCAAGAGAGAGAGAAGAAAGATGGAGAGAGAGAAGAGAAAGTGAAAGAGAGGAGAGAGAGTGAGGGAAGGAGATAGCAAGAGAGAGGGAGAATGGAGTGAGAGAGAGGTGAGAGAAAGAGGAAAGAGAGGGGAGCGCAAGATGGAAAGAGAGGAGAGAGAAAAGATAAGGAGGGAGGGCAAAAGAGTACAGAAAGAGGAGAGAGAGAGAGAGAGAGGGAGAGAGAGCAAGAGAATAAGATTGAGAGAGAGAGAGAAAGAAAGAGAGAAGAAAGAGAGAAAGAAGAGAGAAAGAGCAGAAAGGAAGAGAGAGAAGGAGAGAAAGATCGGAGAGGGAGGGTGAGAGCAAGAGAGAGGAGAGAGAAGAAAAGGAAGGAGAGAGAGAGAAAGAGAAGAGAGAGGGAGAGAACAAAAGAGGAGAAAAGAGAAGAGAGAGAGGGAGAAAGTTAAAAGAAAGAATGGGAGAAATAGAAAGAAAGAAGGAGAGAAAGAAAGAGAGAGAGAGGGGGGGTCATGAAGAGACTGAGCAATAGAGAGAACAGAGACAAAGAGAAAGGAGAGACAGACAGACAGACAGACAGACAGACAGAAAGAGGGAATGAGAGAAGAAAGAAAGAGAAAAAGAGAGTCAGAGAGAGTGGGCAGCAAGAGAGAGAAAGAGAGAGAGGATGAGAGAAAAAAGAGAGGTAGAGGGGAGAGAAGAGAGAGAACAGATAACTTACTCTTTGTACATGAGTTTGATTGACATGAAACTTTACTTGCATTTTTAAGTTCCACTGCCCTATTGTTTTTACATATGCGTCGTCTAAGTCTTGTAAAAGAGAAATACGTGTTGCCTACATGTTTTATTGTTTCGTCAGTATTTCCCTTCAGGTTTACAGAGAACTTGCTGACAAACTTGTTTCTTTTCCTGCCCGTATGAGGAGGCTACAACAACAGCCTATTATTCCATTAGAGGACTCATTGAGGAAGTGACAGTCTTAGGAAGTTTAATCATCTTTCCCACCTGGACTCCAAATGTCTCGCTCCGATGGAAACTATTCAGGACGATGTATCTTAAATCCAAAGCAGGAACACCACCTAGACCTTATGTTAGCGCTAAATACTGACTCACTCTGGCTAATGCGTTCCCTCAGGAGAGATTGTGGACGCCTTGTGACTCAGCTGTGAGACTAAATATGGAAGCAGACCTCTTAGCGGGATTTATCACAGCGACAAGTCATACGTAGGTTTGTTGAAATGACTATAACAAAGAAACATGTTTTAAAAGGTGTATTGTACATGTTCAAAAGGATGTTTTCTCAAATGTGTTTTCTTCCACAGAAACAGCAAGATCAGTGTCTGAAGCAGCTTCTACACAAACCAAACTGAACCATCTTGGAGTGACGAGTTCAAAACTATGATATAAGTTGAATGATGTACTACGTAACATTCAGGCAAGCGGTAGTATCTCCATGGAGACAAGCAGATACACAGTGCATTCTAAACTTTCAACCTCAAGGACTGATTTGTTTCTGTACAAAGTATTCTAAAGACAAGCTAATATACGTTATATTAAATTACACACAGTATTATGTTGTGGCATTGACATTAAATTAGTACAATCAGTAGCTCTGTTCAGTTGCTGTAACACAGACAGTGTGACTGATTCCTTCAGTTTATGTGATGACACAAATTCATTCAACCTAATGGCAGAAGTTGCACTTTTATGGATAAAACACTAAAAACGTCCATTTCCAGCAAAACATTTTTGGCTGTTTTTTATTGTATTTCCCAAACAGATACATGAAATGTTTTACAAACTCAATGCAACAGAACAGAACGCTCCTCCACAGTTAACTGAAGCTGTACAACTTTTATTTGGAGATATTTATGTCATTTGTCTGCTCTGCTGTTCTCACTATAACACGTCAGTTATGACGTTTGTCTAAATCAGGGCTGTTCAATATGTGGCCCAAGGGCCAGATCAGGCCTCCCAACCGTATAAATTCGGCCCTTGATCAATCTTCCAAATACATTTGTTTTTTTAATTACAGTGGATAAATCATTCATTCATTTATTTTTTTTCGTCTCTGAGGACTTCTCAAGATTATTAATTTAGTAAACATGAATAGTAGGAAATAAAAATAAAACAATACACATTCAATGAACAACACACATCCAGTGGTCCCCAACCCATTTCAGCTCATGAGTTACTTTACATTAACCACAGCCCATTGATCTACCTATAGATTTACATTATTTTATTTAATTAACAATGTTGAAAAGTTAGATTTTTATACTATAGTCTATACAGCCCATTAATAAAAACACTGTTGGCCTATATAGACTTTCTTTAATAGTGTGATAATATTTCATTAAAATGTAAATTATAAAGTATTCAATAGCATCAAAGCTAAACTACACTACTAATATTATATCTATGCTATATAGGCTTTCATACGGAAACTACACATTTGTCCAATTTTTTTCCAAAAGAATTTAATCCACTTCATTTGTTATTTCTCCGTGTTCACCTGCTGTGCCTGATCTTGTCTAATAAAGTAATTAGTGGCAGTATTTCTTGTGTTTATCTGACACTTTTATCACAAACCATCATGTAAAATATAGTAACATAAATCTTGACTGTAAATGTGTGAACTGCAGCAGTAACTGGAAACTTCTGCTGTTGTTTTGTCCATATAAAAAGAGAAATGGCCTCTAAAAACTTATATTGGGCTGGTTTTCCTCCTTCAGGGCAGACGCAGTGTGTAGTAGGGGTTGCACGACTAGTGAATTTTAGTAGTCGACTAGTCGAGAGCGTTAGTCGCGTCGACTTCGACTAGTCGATGACGTCATTAACAAAAACAAAGATCCAAAGGCACGATGATTTTGCCTGGGTAATTGTTAGAAACGGCTTATTTATACTGACCATATTATTAGAAAACATTGGACGTACCTAATGCCCTATAATAAAGCTGAACGTAGGCTCTTTGATTTTACATACAAGAAGAAAATAAAGCTAAATAAGCCTATTTGTGCGTGCGCGCGGGGCGGAGGCTCTCGCTCTGACAGCGGCTTGGATTCAGTCTGCACACACACTCTGAGCTGTGGGACGTTTGGTCAGTGCGTTTTGAACAGTGAAGGAAACACAAATCCACCTGAAGCCTGCTGGTTCACACACATCACTCATCACTCTTTACCTCTCGTCTCCTTCTCCCACAAACCGCGCTGTAAAACGTAAGACCAGTGTAGATCCACAGACTCGGATCCAGGGGGACGATGTGCACTTGGAGACGGCTGGTCAGGGCGCGTTGGAGCGAACGGTCCGAGCGCTTTGAGCCGGGGTGCAGCGTGCATCAGGTGCCTGTGTTTTGGCTGACGTAGAGGGAGCGAACGGTCCGAGCGCTTTGAGCCGGGGTGCAGCAGGCTCCAGGCGCCTGTGCGTTTGGCTGAACGGAGCGAACAGTCCGAAAGCTTTGAGCCGGGGTGCAGCCTCTAGGCGCCTGTGCGTTTGGCTAGACGGAGCGAACAGGAGAGCTTTGAGCCGCGCGGCTATAAAACGCGCTCGGCGTTATTGGAGTGGAGCCACAGAGTGTCCGTGCGCTATGCAAGGCAGGGGTAGTCTACAGCGCGCTACAGTGTGCCAAAGCGAAGGGACAAAGCATCCCGGGGCGGAAGAACAGCGCGGGAGAGACGTAGAACGGGCCGGGGAAAAAGACGGACGAGTTGCTGACATTTAAGTGTTAGAAGTGCAAGTTTAAAAGAGCTTTTTCTTAAGCCAACCCCTGATTTAATTATTCTTCGACTAGTCGACTACCTCTCAAAGTAGTCGCGGGGGACCTTTATAGTCGACTAGTCGACTAGTCGACTAGTCGGTGCAAGCCCTAGTGTGTAGGTGGTCTTTTAATCTGTACAGTAGCTCTCCAAAGCAACATGCAGCAATATTATTATTACATGTGTCAGTAAAGGAGAAGATTAGGACACAGCGAAACTTGAGTTAGTTTAATAAGTTTGAAGCTTGACTTTTTTTTGTGATTTGTAATGTTAATAATATTTCAGTAATGTTTTATAGCTTCTGAGTAATTATAATACTAAATATCACGCCCAAATCTTGAAAGCTGAATTACTTAACTTCCTATTACCCAACGTCTCCTCCCGTTTAATATTGTGAAACCAGGATTTTGTGGGAAAAAAATTTGACTTTGTGAGAAAAGCTTTAGTGATTCACTTTTTTGTCTGAAAAAGAAATTCTTCAAGTGATGCTAAACTCAAAAACTTTTTAAAGATAAACTGGGTAGTGCTTGAAGAGTAAAGGAGAGGGTGAAAGGAGGGGGTAAATGATACTATCCACTGCAGTGAGACATAGATCATGACTATTTTGACCTGAAACTTGCTATTTTGCTCAGTAATAATAAATAAATAAATAAATACATTTTATCCAACCATGCAAAAGCTGTATTCTAACCATTTTTCAACTGTAAACTCTGGGACTGTATCGTAAAGTGCTAAATTTCAACTAAATATATTTCTGCTAAACTCACCCAGTGTTGTGTCGAGGTCCCTTCACTTCCCTTGTGCAAAGCTCTGTTCTTATCCTTACATCTCGTCTAATGAAAGTCAAGATTACTTCAGTGAATCCTCATGTGTGTGTGTTTTACAGTCCACAACAGCGGTCACTTTAATATATGACTTACATAATTGATGTTCGATGATAATATGGGAAATTCTTTAGCTCCTTTGAAGAGCCGGACCACAACAACATTCCTGAGGACAAATGCAGGAAGACCGGGATTAGAGCAGCGAGAGGGGACTGGGACCGAGTCTGTGACGGTCTGGAGTCGTACTGACAGTGAACGCACCGTGTGAGCCTCACTGATCACAGGCTCTGCACAGGGTCAAACACAGGTGACTGAGATTAGGACCAAATACATAAAAAAGCCATGAGTAGGTCAAACCGTTCATTAACGAGACTATATTCAAGTTTTATTATTATTTATTTTACAATGAAATTACTTAAAGTCAATCCCCCCCTAGCAGTGAAATCTTGTTAAGGTTTCTGTTCAGGTGGAATTAATTCACAATGTCCTGTCTACGTCCAATAATTTCCCATTTGTTCACCAAACTCCACTAAGTTAGTCTGTTGTGTCTGTTGAAACACTATGTGATGAACAATTCAGAGGCTCAGAAAGAATGTTCAGTAAATGAGCAAAACATGTGGACTGATGTTTTAAATTCATTATTTCTGTTTTGAACATCAACTGCAGGACAACACATGAGTATACTCAAACATGCATTAATCAATCCAAAAAAAAAAAAAAAAAACTGTGAGTAAAATAATTATGGCATAACATGATTTAAAAACTTAGACAAGTGGACTGTCCTGGGGAGATCACATTTCCAAAGCAGTGGGAAAAGCACAACAACTCCTCTATTACCTGAGGAAGCTAAAGAGTGCCCACATCTCCAGACCTCTGATGGTGAACTTTTACAACTGTGCCACACTGATTTTAAGTGTGGTTTTCCAGCTGCAGTAAGGCCGACCAGCAGGCTTTCCAGCGAGTGGTGAAAGCAGCTGGGAGAATCATTGGAACGACTCTTCCAGAGATTAGCATCATCTTCTCCACACGCTGTCTGAGAAGAGTCCACAACATCCTGCGGGACCAATACCACCCCGCTCACCAGCTGTTCCACCTGCTGCCCTCAGGGAGAAGGTACAAGTCCAAACAGGCCAGAACATCCAGACTGACCAACAATCTGTATCCACAGGCTGTGAGGCTATTGAACTCTGCCCCCCTGACCTCTCTGCCCCCCTCTCATGGACAATAACAATAACCACATCCACCAAACAATAACTCGGAACTGGTTTGCATTGCTGCAGAATTTCACTACTCTCTTTCCCCTCCCCCCTCCCCTATTGAATAATAGTTGTGACCTTATATTTGCACTAACATGGTTTTGCACTGTTACATTATTGCTAATATGATGCATTAATTCTCAGGTATCTTTGAATGTCCCTGCTCTGCACTTTCTAAACAACCTTTTGCTGCCCCTCAAATTATGTTTGTTGTGCTGGTGTCAGACTGAGTCAAATGTTTACACTTGGGTACTAAGGGGGTATTTATTTCTTGTGGATTGCACTTATGTTGTATGGCTGCTCCAAACTGAATTTCGTTGTCCTTTTTGTGACAATGACAATAAATATTCTGAATCTGAATCTACTTAATAGGTCCCCTTTCTTTATTGAATAACAATAACGTGGGCAACGGTGGCACAACGGTTAGCCTGGATTTAAACTGTGGAGTTTGCATGTTCCCATGTCTGCGTAGCTTTCCTCCTACAACTAAAAACATGTCCAATGTGCCTCACCCCTCCCCAGGACTGCAGATGGAAACTAGCTGTAAGCTAGAATCTGGTACAAGCATCTCTACCTTTGTGCTTAATATAATTGTACATTGTCCTTAATAAACATTACCATATCTTAATGTGAGGTTTAGAAGGTCATAACCTGTTCTACCACCGTATCTATCTGGAACTTGACTTGCTATTTTGACATGGAAGAAAAATTACAAAAAATACTCAAAACAATGCTACTAAAACAGCTTAGCAAAAGAAATCAGTGACAAGTTTCACTGTTATGTTCTCCTCCAAATCTCTTGCTCAAAATAACTTTCCATTCAGCCAGATGTCAGACATGAAGAACGCTGAAACATATACCCGACCATAATGTTTAGATTTGATGTATTATTTTAAACACAGAGAATTGGACATCTGTGGAGAGTATATATGTGAAGGCTCATGTCGTTGAACAAATAAACCACAAGAAATGGACCGAAGATGTTCCCAGACGACAGGTGGACGTATGTAGGTTTGTGGGACACGTTTTTGGGATAAAAGCCGGAACACGGCCATGGTTCTTTCATTAGAGGACACTAAAGTTCCCCCTGTGATGTTTGCTGATGTTCTCATGTGGTTTGTTTAGGATGTAACTTTATCCAGACGCAGGACAGGGAAGCCAGCCAAAATCTGAGAGAGACTAAACCCTCCGCGTGAACCTGAAACTTAGATTATCCGCTCGCTATCTCCGGTAATCCCGAGGAGGTCTTAAGACTTTTGTGAAAAATTAGGTTAAAATGAGGCAGGACAATGCTATGACAGTGTTTAATCAAGGTTTAAAAGTGCTTTGTGACATGATGCTGGACGGCCCTGATAACATCCAAGTGTGTCTGATTACAAACACCTGCTACAGATATCTGTTCTGACCAATCACAGTAACGTCAGACTCTGTCGGTTTCTTTCACTTTTACTTCCAGCACTGCTTCTTTGATACACGATGGTGACAACGATCGGGCACTAAAAAGATCCAAAGCATATTGAGTTTTCACGATTCAAAAAATAAATAAAAAAAATCATACAAATTATGAGAATCGAAGTTAAAATGAATTAATTGAAAATATTGTATTAACAACTGCGACTTGCTCAAGTGCAAATAATAACTTTATATATTTAATAGGAATGGGACGAGACAGAGTTTTGACGAGGCTAGACGAGCCACGAGATTGGGTCCACGAGCCGAGACAAGATTTTTAAATAATTTGCATTAATTGTTTCAATTTAGAATTTAAACAAAGCAAAGTACAACATTTGATTTGTATTATTTATTATTGTTGGTTTATATTCTTTTAGTTTAGCTTTATCTTTCATTATGTGTATCACCTTGGGTTTTTATTATTTCAATGATATGAGTTTTGACTGAAATTGATCCGCTCCCTCATGTGTAGGTCAGGCTCCGCCCCCTTTCTCCTGCTTCACAGCGCTGCCGCTGCTGACAGGGACCAGACACACACAGATGAGGAGACTTTCGTACTTTTTACAGTTATTGATGATATAGGCCAAAATCTCTTTGTGCATCTGTTTTAAACTATGTTTAAGTGTGTGTATATTTGACGATTATATATTTTTCGTGCTAACTTTTACAATGTTTAGGACTAATTATCTCTGTCAATATTGGTCCTATCTTTATGAAATAAAAACTGAGACAGAGTTTAGACCATTTTCTGTCAGAATAAGTCTGCTACAAGTCTGTGTGTGGACGAGAATATTTACTACAGCTGCTCAAAAATACAAAATTAAATTTTATGACCATGGAAAAATCTCACGAGACAGTTCAGTACGTGTGCGCACAGTATCGTGACAATTTGATCTTGCGAGATCTCGCGGCACGAGATCTCGTCCCATCCCTAATATTTAACATTTATTTTTCGGAGGTTTCAACCTATGTTTAGGTTCCCTAAGCATACGTAGTTACAACCTGAATGTTATTGGTTGGAGATGAAACCGATGTGCCTGGAGGAAACCACCCAGGCACGGGGAAAACATGCAAACTCCACACAGAAAAGGCTCGGGTCCTGTGGGAGTCGAACTCCATCTTGCTGTGAGGCGAGAGTGCTATCCACTCCAGCCGCTGACATTTCACCATTGAAGTTTGATTGATTCACAGTAGGTGGTACATTTCTGCTTTGGTCAACTGTTGTTGTGTTATTGGTACAAAATCAACTTCTATATTTGACACGAGGTTGTTTTGAAAAACACACCAGTTCATCTCTGTTCGCTGATTCAGTGATTGCTTTTGCTGGTTTTCTGCGATACTTGACCAATCAAGCAGAGGCACGAAACACCAGCCTGGCATAATGAGGCCCTTCATATGTTGGCTCAAATAGTAAATTTGTTGAATGTGGGATTAAAAAACAATTAAGCTGCTGTGACTCCACTTTCCAACCATGCACATGAATGTCTGCCATGATGTCTGCACTCTTTCTTCCTTCCTATCTGACCTGACAAAAAATCTTTGATACAGAAAGTCTGAAGTAAAGACAGTTATCAGTTGTCAATGAAACTATGTATTTGGTCAGTTTTTGGATGGATCGGGTGCCTCTGTGGAATGGTGAATGTGAATGTGCTGCCTTTAAAAGCTGATAAAGTGCTTTGTAAGTCTAGAGCTTTTACCATTCTGAAAATGCATTGCTAATTGTTTGATCGTTCCCATCCTGACCTGGTCGTGTCTGGTACATTATAGTATTCCGTCAGATGTTCTGTTCTGCTGCTGATACGGCTCATGTCCTCACTGCTGATAGTCTGGTGCACTATAAGCTCCAGTGACTTCTATTAAAGGCATCTGTTCGTGACACCTCAGTGCTCTCAAAAGCTTTCACATCAACATGGACTTATAAGGACCCAAAGGAGCCGTGCAAGGACAAAGTGAGGACAACAGACAGACGCCATTGTGTTTATAAAAGCAGATATATCCAGGAGAGAGATTCATAAATGTCAATCGTATCAACACAAGCCTAACTAACTGCTCTAACTAACAGGACTGAAAAGAGTAGAATCATGTCTCAATTCAACCAGGCCTAAAGGTCTGTTCATATCTGTTCACGTTTAGCTCACGTATACTACTTCCGGTTTTGTAGCGTAAAAGATATCTGTTGCACCTCTGATCTATTGTTTTGTATTTGTTGGTTTCTTGATAGCGAAGAAATTATCACTTGCATGCATTAGTCTGTTCTATAGTGATTGGAAGATATGATGGATGGCCTATTGTCTGCGACTTGATGAAATGTCACTATGACTAGAGGGATTATTGGTCGATGTCACTTTCACCCAACTGCGCATGCTCCATACAGAAAGAGCTGCTCTCCATCTGATTAGCTGGGGAAACATCTTTGATTGAAAAAACACAAAACGGGACAAGAGCAGCTGTTTGGATCAGGTATGAACTGGTCTGACAAACGTCTGGCTCCTGGACTTGAAACAGTGTTTTTCTTGCCATTTCTTCACTCACTTGAATGTAACTTTTAAGGGTCGTAGGTTCGAGTTTCCTTCACAAATGTTGATTTAACAGTAGGGATGGAAAATCGATCGAAAACATCGAAAATCAAAGTATGAATCGAATTGAGACTTAAGTGAATCGTCCCATGCCTATTAGGAGCATAACTTTTGTTTTTGCACAGTGACAAACTCTTAAGGTTAGCTGACAACAGCCTTAGCTTGAGTTGATTCTCCAGCTTGGTCTAAATAAATCCCTATAGGCCTGTATTTTAAATAGCACATATTATGCAAAATTAACTTTTATAGTTTTAAATCCTATTGCTTCCTTATCAAAAATACAGCTGAAGTTTTGTTTGAGAAATATCTTTCGATCTCCCAAAAACACTATTCTGAATGTCCCTGGTATTTGATGTCATAGATAGTTCTCTGAGATCTTCTGCTTTGTTTTTAAGTCTATAAATCATGCACACTTGAGTCAAGTTTTTCTGCAGCATTAGTATATCAAGCAAGATTGGTGTGAACACATATTTTGTTTAATTCTCCTTAGAGTTAGTATCTCTAACTCTATTTTTGATCTGGGAGATGCACACAATCCTTGAGTGACTTTACTACATTTTTTATTGGTTCCGGTGCATGAGATTCCAAAGTGGAGGTGCTTTGGAGCAGTTTTGTCCTTTAAGAATTGCAGTTTTAAACAAGAAGTGATGGGACTTTATTCTATTGCTTGTTTTTAGATAAACATCACATTTACGATGAACAAAATGTACAAATTGGGTGCACGGTAGCCAAGTGGTTAGAGCTCTGGCTTCCCAATAAGGAGGTCGTGGGTTCGACTCCCGGGTCGGACCATATCAACATCTCACGATCTCTCTGGGTGGAGTTTGCATGTTCTCCCCGTGTCACCGTGGGTTTTCTCCGGGTACTCCGGTTTCCTCCCACCTCCAAAGACATGCATGTTTAGGTTAATTGGGCATCACTGTAAATTTCCCTTAGGCCACTGTCCAGGGTGTTCCCCGCCTAAGGCCCAAAGTCACTGGGATAGGCTCCAGTCACCCGCGACCCCTAACGGGATTAAGCGGTAGAAAATGAATGAAAATGTACAAATTATATACTTTTGTTGTAGTTTAATATTGTAATCTAGAGAAAATGTCTTCTTAAACCTTGAGCTGGTTGAACGAGAAACTATAGAACTAGCAATCTGTATTTTTTTTTATTGTTTTATAAAAGTAGAACATAAAATAACTGCTTCTATTAGACAGAGTTACTGGAAAACAGGGTTAAATAATGACAATGTGGACATAAGACGACAGGAAGGAAGTTATGAAAGCCCAGCAGAGACCTTCAGGAAGCGACAGTCGAGTTTGTCAGTGGAATAATGTTTATGGAGATTTATATCAACATACAGAGACTGGGGACGCTCCATATGGACTGCATTGTCTTTCAGATGGAGCAGGCTGTGGTCAGAGTCATATGGTGGCTTTTTTTTATTTATACCAACAACAAACAGCCACGTCTGTCTATCTATAATGCGGAATAATACAGATGAAGGGCAACTAATAAGTTAATGGATCTACTGTGTTAACTCTTTCCCTGCTAATGCCGTCTGTTTTCGTCATATGATAGAGGGCTTTCTGATGCTTGTGCTGACTTTGTCTGCAGTCAAATACATAATGCAGTTTCACAGATTCATCAGCAGAGGGGGAATAGTATGAGTACAAAGACCCAGAGTATTCCACATGACTGGCAAATACATGTGCTCTTTTATTGACATTAGACAGTGCAGTCGGTTGTGTTTACGTGATCAGCTGGTTTGGAGGTTTGCTGTCATTTCAAACGGATTACAGGCAAAGTATTTTAAAGTAGTTTTTTTTTTGAGCGAGCTCAAAGTGTCAGAGGAAGTAAAACTACTGTTTTTCTTCATGTTTGGAGGGTTAAAAGTAATCTATGCTCCATGAAAAAGGCTGAATCTGTATATAATCTGCATCAGAAAGTAGATACTTTTAATGTACAACATGTCATGATTCCAGTTGCACAAAGTTTTTTGTAGCGCTGTTAATAAGCAAAAAGGCCTGGTAGGGAAGGAAGGTCAATGCCAGAATAGGGCTGAAAGAGTAAATAGAAATCATAAACATCATAGACATCATCACATTATCTGAGGATCTGTGCAGCTGAGCAAATGCAAATGAGATACATTTATCATTTTTAGCATTAGCATATTAAAAGTGCACTTTGTACCCTTTCTGGTAGGGAGTCTACCCTCTGCTTGTCTCCATGGTGATTACTAGCTTAAAAAGAATACTATAAGTACACCTACAATTTATTTATTGCTATACATTCTCTATTCGCTTATGTTAATGATGGTGAGTGTTTCCACTTCAGGTCCAGGCTCATGAGGGTCTGCAACTTGAGCATCTGAAATCACAGTGAATGAGAGAATCTGTCTGATGTGTTAATGAGTTGGCCATTGTCCAGGGTGTTCCCCGCCTAAGGCCCAAAGTCACTGGACCCCTAACGGAAACAGCTAGTAGAAAATGAATGAATGGATGAAGAATTTCAGCAATAATCTATTAGTCTATTATTATGAAACAAAGGCAGATACATTTCCCCTTTCACATGTACTGATGTGAAACCTAAAAACTGTCACCCATGATGCACAAACCACAGCTGTTATAAGGAAGTAACATCTTAGTCCCGGGGTAGGGCCATTTATTTGCGAAAAAAAAGCACAGCTCTTAAGTACTTTTTTGGGTAGAGGACACCCTGTGGCATGTAGAAACAGTGGTCTTAAGTGTCCTGCGGGGGGCACCTGGCTTTTAGGCTCAAAAACTGCAATTGGAGGGGCGCTATTTTACGAAAGTGTGAAAAATCACATTTCTGGGCGTGGTGAGGTCAATTTTAGGACTACAGTGATGAAATTTCACACAAACCATGTTCTTTTAATGAGGAAATGTGTGACAAAATTTGGTGGCTCTACCATTAAAGTATCTATGGTTATTATGACAAATATCATAAAAGACGAAGCAAAAATACCGTTCACGGAACTACCATAAGACACTTTAAACATTTAATACAGGACAAATTATTTATTCATGGGATGTTTTTGCACATACAAAATTTCCCCATGCCCTTGGCTTTTATTTGAGGGGTTGATGATGTTTCTACCTTTAATAGTGTGGATGTTATATTAGTTTTGCTGGACCCGCTCCCTGCCTCACAAAAGACAGTTCTGCTTCTATAGGCATGTGAATCTTACTCAATGTGCTCACATGCTACAAGAATTACAATGCAAAATGTGCCTTTTTAACATTTTATTCTACAGATCAAGCAATGGTACACCTATATTATTATGGTAAATGGTAAATGGTCTCTATTTATATAGTGCTTTTCCACCTTACAAGGCACTCAAAGCGCTTTTACAATCAGGGATCTACTCACCCAGTGTAACAGACACTGAGGCAATGTGACTTAAGTGTCTTGCCCAAGAACACAACAATAATCCACTTTTGTCGTCCCACTGTGGCTCCTGGTGTTCCAGCGATCTCCCATCCAAGTACTAACCAGGCCCTATCTTGCTTAGCTTCTGAGATCTGACGGGATCAGGCTTTGATAAGTTGGCCACATTATAAATGCAGTTTGCTGCATGCTAATTAGGTGATAAAATCCTTCCTCTTCAATCTAAAGGTCCACATTTTCATCATCAGTGACTTCTTCATGAGATTCATCAACCTCCTTATCCACCTTGGCTGCCTTAATGGATCCGTAGTAGAGGTTGTCAGGTCCTTGGTCTCCTGGAAACCAGAGCCGTCAGAGTCTGCCCTGTGCCATGATCCATCCATATGTAGTGAAACAGTCACTGCACATCTGATCATTGAGAAGTTTCAACATTTTTCCACTTTTTGGAAGCTGCATTGGTCCTCTGAAACATGGGACCAGATACTTGCTTGGCTCAAATCCCTTCACCCTAAAACACATTCCTTTGATTTATGACTGGACATCAAGCTCAGCAACACCAAACTGAAGACTGATAAAATCAGATGGTGTTTGAGAGCAAGACATTTAATTCAGAACTGTTTCCACAGGATGAATTGCCATGTAAAAAGTGTGACAATGTCAATAATGTGTATATACTGTAAATGTTGTGTAAAGGGCCTCACGAACTGTTCAGACTTTGGTAAGTTAGCTGAGGGACCATGGTCAGACATGAAAGTATCTGGCATCACATACACAACCCCCAACTGCTCTGGACATTAACCAGAGGCACACACAAGCTTCAGACTGATTGGACAATATTCCCGCCAAAGTAGAAGGGAACTTTGCCCACTAGAAGCCGGACACCCAACTCATAACATTCCCAGTTCAGTTTTGGACACTCTCAGATTCCCTTTTGCAGCCTCTCTTATGGAGCTCCTTTGTTAACATGTGCACCTAAGAGACAGGCCTTAGGCCTCCAGTGCAGGACGATGGAACAGAATCACAGCATGGGCAGCAAGAATTTGGTGGCAAGATGTGTGCCACAAAATTCTTCCATTTTTTCTTCTCAAGTAGAATCTTCTTGCATGGTGATAATGTTGCTGGATCAAAAGACTACATACATACATACATACATACATACATACAGACAGGCAGACAGACAGACAGACAGACAGACATCTACAACAGCGCCCATTTAGCTGACATTGAAGTCTGGGATCCAGAGAAGCATATGTAGTAGTTTTTATTAATTACATTATTTTGATACTGGCCTCACACGCGGGTACCAAAATATGTGATTATTTTTAGTAGTTAAAACATATTTTAACCTGACCTCAAATGCGGGCACCAAATATGTCCTTTTAAGATTTATCTGACTTTTGTAAGGTGGGACACAGAACAGTGAATACAGATAAAGCTTAAGGATTTAATGAATAGAATCGAAATATAAATTCATTGTTCGGGGCACCACTCACCAAAGTGAGATAGAGTTGATTCTACCAAATCTTTAATTATTAACAATTAATTCATTAAATAATTACTCTAATCTGAAGGTTGTAAGATCTTTTCACATTTCCATTGACTCCGATCTGAAAATTAATCATGCACTTTACCAAAATAAGGTGTGGTTTATAAAGATTTATTGACCAAAACATTACATACAGTATTTAAATTAAATAAGCAGATGAGTTTCCTTAAATGCACAATAAAGTCTAGACTGTTTATCTAAACCTATTTGGATTAACTGAGCGTAAACCTGCCCAATGTGACAGTTTTCATACAACCATTGGAGATGGCTGAATCCTTCTTTCTCCAGAAGATGTCGACTGTGTGGAGCTGGGCTGCTCTCTGCGCTGGGCACATGGTGACCGAGGGTCGCAGGGTAGACAGTGGCTGAAGTTGCAAAATGTTTGTTTGCTTGAGCTTGCCTTAATCAATGTCCACAGCCAAATATGTGGAGAGGAGATGGAGTTTAGGGCGTTGGCCCATATCTTTGTCCTTCCATCTCTGGTTTTGGCTCCCTGATCTTTGTGGCTCTTTGCTTGGCTTACAAGAACCACGAGTTCAAAAGATTTGGTCCAGGGGCCCATGCTGTGATTCTGTTCCATCGTCCTGCACCGGAGGCCTAAGGCCTGTCTCTTAGGTGCACATGTTAACAGAGGAGCTCCACAAGAGAGGCTGCAAAAGGGAATCTGAGAGTGTCCAAAACTGAACTGGGAATGTTATGAGTTGGGTGTTCGGCTTCTAGTGGGCAAAGTTCCCTTCTACTTTGGCGGGAATATTGTCCAATCAGTCTGAAGCTTGTGTGTGCCTCTGGTTAATGTCCAGAGCAGTTGGGGGTTGTGTATGTGATGCCTGATACTTTCATGTCTGACCATGGTCCCTCAGCTAACTTACCAAAGTCTGAACAGTTCATGAGGCCCTTTACACAACATTTACAGTATATACACATTATTGACATTGTCACACTTTTTACATGGCAATTCATCCTGTGGAAACAGTTCTGAATTAAATGTCTTGCTCTCAAACACCATCTGATTTTATCAGTCTTCAGTTTGGTGTTGCTGAGCTTGATGTCCAGTCATAAATCAAAGGAATGTGTTTTAGGGTGAAGGGATTTGAGCAAGCAAGTATCTGGTCCCATGTTTCAGAGGACCAATGCAGCTTCCAAAAAGTGGAAAAATGTTGAAACTTCTCAATGATCAGATGTGCAGTGACTGTTTCACTACATATGGATGGATCATGGCACAGGGCAGACTCTGACGGCTCTGGTTTCCAGGAGACCAAGGACCTGACAACCTCTACTACGGATCCATTAAGGCAGCCAAGGTGGATAAGGAGGTTGATGAATCTCATGAAGAAGTCACTGATGATGAAAATGTGGACCTTTAGATTGAAGAGGAAGGATTTTATCACCTAATTAGCATGCAGCAAACTGCATTTATAATGTGGCCAGCTTATCAAAGCCTGATCCCGTCAGATCTCAGAAGCTAAGCAAGATAGGGCCTGGTTAGTACTTGGATGGGAGATCGCTGGAACACCAGGAGCCACAGTGGGACGACAAAAGTGGATTATTGTTGTGTTCTTGGGCAAGACACTTAAGTCACATTGCCTCAGTGTCTGTTACACTGGGTGAGTAGATCCCTGATTGTAAAAGCGCTTTGAGTGCCTTGTAAGGTGGAAAAGCACTATATAAATAGAGACCATTTACCATTTACCATAATAATATAGGTGTACCATTGCTTGATCTGTAGAATAAAATGTTAAAAAGGCACATTTTGCATTGTAATTCTTGTAGCATGTGAGCACATTGAGTAAGATTCACATGCCTATAGAAGCAGAACTGTCTTTTGTGAGGCAGGGAGCGGGTCCAGCAAAACTAATATAACATCCACACTATTAAAGGTAGAAACATCATCAACCCCTCAAATAAAAGCCAAGGGCATGGGGAAATTTTGTATGTGCAAAAACATCCCATGAATAAATAATTTGTCCTGTATTAAATGTTTAAAGTGTCTTATGGTAGTTCCGTGAACGGTATTTTTGCTTCGTCTTTTATGATATTTGTCATAATAACCATAGATACTTTAATGGTAGAGCCACCAAATTTTGTCACACATTTCCTCATTAAAAGAACATGGTTTGTGTGAAATTTCATCACTGTAGTCCTAAAATTAACCTCACCACGCCCAAAAATGTGATTTTTCACACTTTCGTAAAATAGCGCCCCTCCAATTGCAATTTTTTGAGCCTAAAAGCCAGGTGCCCCCCGCAGGACACTTAAGACCACTGTTTCTACATGCCACAGGGTGTCCTCTACCCAAAAAAGTACTTAAGAGCTGTGCTTTTTTTTCGCAAATAAATGGCCCTACCCCGGGGACTATCTCTGTGTATAACCTCCGTTACCTCACTGACATGTCGGTTTATTTCCTTTACTGTTCTTGGCCACAACATCAGTACAAAGCAGAGCCTACGTATTTAAAGAACTTCTCTTTCTAATCTCACACAAACACAAGCGCTGTTTCCATGTAACAATAACAAGACTATAATACATAGAAGCTGTTTATATTTGTGTCTGTCTTTATTTAGAACATGGCTGCTATCTAGAGAATATACATCTATTTAGTGGCTCTTTTTACTCATGGGAAGATGGGAGTGCAATCCGGAAAGAGAGAGAGAGAGAGAAGGAGGAGTGAAGAAAGTCCGGGATCAGCTGCAGATGCACAGTTTCGTTGAATCATCAGTTTGCTCGATTAGATTTCTCTGACATCACAAATACATCGACTCATGAGATCCAAACAAAATCAACTCCATCAATCGTGCACACTTCATCCTGAATAAGTCTGGACTGAATTTGTTTAATAAAGACAGATTGGTAGGAATGGGACCTTCCTTTGAAATCCTGTATTAATTTCTTATCTCCACATTTAGTTCAGTTCTGCTTACACCATCTTATAAAATGCACCACCTGCCCATACTCCACCTCCTTGTCCTCTTTAATGCAGACCACAATGACTGATAACTTCTGCATGTACAGGCCTCAGGCTGTAGTGGAGGTAAGACGTGTATAGTGTAAACAGCACTGGAGAAAGCACTGTGCCTTGAGGTGCTCCCAAATAGGGATGTTGAGATTAATCTTTTTTTCTATAATCGTAAATACCTTTCGCCACAGTAGGTTATTCGTAGAATTTTTGCAACTCATGGTAAATTGCAAACACATCTCAAGTCACATCTTATGTGATGTGATTTGTGCCATGTACCATGTGCAGCCAGCATGAGCAGAGAACAGCATGTGCCGTCAAGTTCAAGGGCTGCTGAAGAAACGATGCGCCAGCAGGTGCATCCACCCTACAAATCAAGTCATCAGATGTTCTACAGAAGACCAGGGCATAGGACGGGCTTATACAAAACGTGTCAGTGAAAAGTTGGTGCTAAATGCACTGACACATCCAACATGATTCAGCATCTTCGATAGGCTACAATCATCCCTCACTGATGGTCCAAGAAAAAGTGAAAAAAAAAAAACTTTTAAAAAATCTTTTAAATGAAGTGCTCCAGATAGAGTCACGAGGCTCACATAAAAATAAATGAGTATTTGTGCTTCATTTGACAAATTCTGATCCACCAAGCGTGTTTCATGACTCACGTGGTATTGTATAGTATATTATTAGTTAGTAATCGATTCCTCATTGTAAATATACTGAAAACATTGAAGCATTAAGGGTCCTGGGCATGTTGCACTTATGACTTCAACAACTGCAGCACTAACTTCTCCAACGTTTTCATTATATGGAAGATCAGTGCAATGACATATAGCTCTTATTGTCCCCTGGGCTTGACTTTGAGTAAAAGAATGATGCATGAAATCTTTTTTACTATGATAAAAGACTAAAACTGTAGAATGTGCTAGCTATTGTAAAGCAATATATTAACCGTTTTCTTCATTAATTTTATACCTGTGTTTCATTATCACAAAAACACAACATTTAACATTTTATAAACTAAAGCTAACAGTAAGGTAGGTCAGTATATTTAAAATGTGTCTCTTTCTGGAGGTGGAAAATACATTACACATACAAAGTACATTATCCTATTGAAGCAGAACACTAAAGCCATTCTTTGGGACATTATTCATAGAAATAGATCAGCTTTACACCTCTTGTGTGATGCTTACAACAGCATTTCCATGGAAACAAGCATTAGGAAGTTCCTCCAGGTCAGAAAAGAATCCATTTTTCAGAGATACTACAAAGCCTGCTTAATGTACACACGTTCTAACCCAAACATCAATGGCTATTTCTCTTATGAAACTAAAGCTACAGTTAAGATTTTTTTATTGTGTCTGGAAAGTGAAATAATGAAAATAAGTAAGCAAACTTGCATTGTTGCATTAAACTGGTAAGGAAATAGAGCCGGCTGAGAGAGAGAGAGGACTGTGGTGTGGGAAAACAGCAGGAAATTGGTGGGAATGTGTGAATGATTACATGTGATACATTTAGGAATGAAACGATGGCCTCGGGCTGATCTCACTGGGCTCTGTTTAAGCACCTTTAACTCTGGAAAACCTACAGGAGTTTTAGTCTCACAGCCTTCACCATGTTTGAGTTATGGTGGAAAGACGATAGAACTCAATATTTCAACATTTAATTAATTTGTAAAAGTCTTCCTAATGATGTGAAACACTTTTACAATGTCCAGTTTAAAGAAAAAACATTTTAATTTTTGCAACGTGTCATATTTGGGGATGTGGCCTGTTGTTGGGAAAAGTCGTGGGCGAAATACTTGCTGCTGTGCTGCCGTTAATTGAAAAATGGGTCAAATACAGGGACAAAGTTCCCTACGAAGCAAAAAAATGTGACCAAACCTTTAAAAAGAAGTAAAGTTCATCCTTTAAGTCTCAATTGTAACTATAACAGGACTAGACAGTTTACTCAAAAGTCTAAATACATTGGCAACTTGGACCTGGAGCTTTGGCTTTGTGACCTCCCTTTAAGTCTTTTATATTTCCTGTAACAAACTTGTGCTTCTAAGCCCACAGGTCGTCCCTGTGTCGGCTGTAAAGACAGGTGGGAGCAGGATGCTATTTAAGGATGCTAAACTTGTTAAGTTTGTACAATGGGGTTAATGGACTTGTAGGTTTCGCCCCCAGGAGCTTGTGCACCGCTGATTTTACAGCTTCACTTTCCTCAGTCCTGCATGATTAACACATGTGTAAAACGTGACTCCACTTTCCAGACAATGAAGCTTGGACTGTGTGAAGAAGATATGCGCTGTAGTCTCAGGATGTCCCACAGAATTATAGGAAATCTTCAGCCAATCATTTTACTGAATACTATTTATCTTCTAATCAATAAAGTATACTTGGTTTAAAGATTGAAGACTTCTTCTATGTATTAAAGTCGTGGTACCTTTTTAAGCTATAAATAGGTAACCTTTGTGTTTCCTGTCTAAAAAGTCTACGATAAATGCAGCAATGTAAAGCATGTAAAAAAATATATCTCGGAGTACTGTCCAAATTGAACAATAAAGAATTTTAGTTCTAATCAGGAGCCAAATGCAGCTCTCTGATTGGCTGTACTTGGGTGGTCCTCCAGTTTCAATTTGTTGTTTGTAAAAGCCGTAAATGAGTATAAGTCAATATTTACCTTGTGTTGAAGGCTTTATGAGAAGAATTTGTCAGATTTAAACCTGAATCATGCTTCCCTAAATGTCCAGTTGTCAAACTGTAGAACAGATGTTTAAAATCTTACCTCATAGATTAAGCTCAACTTGTACTGTATTTCCCGCCACAGTTCATACTGTAGTTGCTGCAACTTCTCCATCTTTCTTTTCCTACGTCCAAACAGTAGCCATTCTCCTCCGCACTCATCTCGTTTGAATCAGGGTAAATAACAATCCATGCCTGGCTAAATATGCTTTTTCTGTAATTGTCATTTTCAGTTTTCCACAAGATTTTCCTGCGCACTGAGTGGGTGGTTCACTTCCAAAAACTGCCTCAGTGACCTGCTCCGTGCTCCTCTGACTCCTGACTCCATGTTGTGCTATATCAACGGTGTAACATAAAAACTCAAAAAATAAAAAAAGGCAAGTTTTTGTGGCACGCTTTCTTGTGAGACTGTGTTGGGACATTTTACATTCACCTGACATGGGCCTGACAACCATAATTAGTGAGCCACATTTGACCCTCGACCTGCCATGTGAACAGTCCTGCTTCAGGCTTTTGCACTGAATCAAACTGTACATGCCTAACCAGGACTTCTGGTTTTGACAATGCTGCTCCTTCTCTACAGTAAACCTTACAAGGACAGCGTTCACACAAGAGCTGCTGATCATTGCCCTGTAAGGATGTCAGAGTCTGAGCAATCCCATGATTCATTGTGGCAGTGTGTTGCTACGATCTGTGTGAAAAACAATGGACTGTCCACTCAGCAGAAGGGCTTCACAATGACAAATCCAGCCTTTCGATGGAGACTCACTTCCTCTAAGTGTCTGTAAAGGGCAGATGTGGGTCAGGCACCACTTAGGGCTGGGAAATATGGGTTAGTTGCTACAAAAACACTGTAAACTTTAATTTACAGAAAGACAAATGAGTTTTTTACAGGTATTTGCAAGAGATAATTGAGACCTATAATTTTTTACTCTGGAAATGACGACAGATAAGACCTGCTTTATGACAACAACCTTTAGCTTCATTCATGACTTGAGCATTTCTTGTGTTTTGGTTTGTTTTATCGTGACTTGAGCCTATCATTACCTGAGCTGTGGACCCTGAACGTGGTTTTTTGTCACATTAATTATCATCAATCCAGCCTGTTCTCACAGATATGCATGTGTATACCACGCAATTTGAAACAGCGTGTTATATGAACACAATTTCTACTTTTTGCGTGTGTATATCACGTGTTTCTGTCCCAGTTCATTTCTATGGTGGATGTAAAGACGTGTTATTTTTTAAGAATAATAACACAATCCTAATCCTCCTGTCATGGAGTGCTATTGACATGCAAGTCATGAGAATACATTGATTGATCACATCCAAACAATTTCTTATGAAACGTAGTCTTGCAGTCGTAGTCTCTCTCTTTTAGTCCATTTCTGGTGATAAAGATCGTCCATCCAAACCCTGCAGCGCTCTGTCCAAACATTTACTAATCAACTATGGTTAGTTCTCGATAGAGTGGTCTAGAGCAGTGGTTCCCAAAGTGGGGGTCGGGACCCCTCGGGGGGTCGCAAAGCAAAATCTAGGGGTCGCGAGATGATTTCTAGATCTTATTTTACAATTAGAACTTGTTTTTTTGTTTTTATAACTTTAGCATGAGATTTGACTGGATTTTGGTTACATAAAGCAATAAACTACAAAACTAAATACATTTTAGCCCAATTTAAATGGTTTTTCAACTTGAAATCTCTATTTGATTTTGCTGTGGGGGTCGCGAGTTGGTTACATTGTCATTTTGTGGGTCCCCGTCTGAAAAGTTTGGGAACCACTGGTCTAGAGGGACAGAGGTGAGCTGGTTGAAATGGTAATGAGTTTATTGCTGTTATATTTTTTATCATAAAGCCCATATGACAGATTATCACACTTTTCTAATTTTGGCTTAGTTTGGTGTGATAGTCTTTGTAGTAAATATTTATCTTGGTTTTACAGCAATTAAACTGCAAATTATGTAGAAACTGACAAAGAACACAGTCGACGCAGTTTCCTGGGAGTTTATTCATTATCATTTAACACAGTTTAAGTGTTACAAAATATTATCATTTGTCAAATCTGATTGATCAGTAGAACTTAGTATGTTGACTAAAAATGTCTTTAGTTGACAACTGTCCTATTTGTCTGATCATTTGTCTGAACTTCAACTAATAAACTATATGTTTGAACATGATCATGTTGGACTGACATCACATCATCTGAATGTCGTAATCGAGATATCCCATGAAATGTTTAAAACTGCAAAAAATATATTTTTGTAAGTATCGCCCAACCTTACCTTCAACTATAAATGTATTTTCTCATGTAAAGACGGGGAGAACGCAGCAGACAGGAAAGAGAAGGAGCCGAGGAAGTGAATGAAAGCTGCGTGAGCGTCTCAAGCTGAGGAGCGGGTCCAGGAAGTGCACTATAGGCTTTTACACTGGAGGAATTTCCTGCTCTCAGATGTGTATCGCTCCGCTCAGTCGAAGAGCGATGGAAAGAGAGCGAGAAGGAGGGAGGGGAAGTGTTCAAGACAGATCCCAGGCTTAAAGTCTAAGAGCAGAGTTAAGCCGCAGAAATCTAATCAAAGACTGTAAATGGGTGTGGAAGGAAACTGTAAGTCTAAGAAATGTATATTTAAGACGAGACACTACAGACCAGAGACGCAGCTTTAGGTCAGTTTGCTCTCTCAACACAGTAGGCTTTCAGGTAGACAACGAAATGGTTCAGTCTGCTCTTAAAGATGTTTGATTGTTTCATTTAATCCACTTCATCGACAGGGGACATCGTCAAAATGTTTTTCCTAAAATATCAGCCCATAAAGTAGCTCCTACCAAGCTGTACCACTTTGTACTGAAGAAGATCCATCCACATGAACATTCATGTATATAGTTGTTTTCTTCCACTTTATTCCGAGTCTACTCCAATGCTAACTACTAACCACAAGGTTTCCAAACTTTTCGGCAAAGGACCCCCCAAAAAAACATGCAACCAACTTGCGACTCCCACACTAAAAATATGTACTTTTGTAATAATTTTAAGTTACAAAACTGTTCAAATTAAGTTTGATTATGCTTATTTTGATAGTGTGTTGCTTTATATGACCCCCCCCCCAAAAAAAAAATTCACTTTTTGGCCTTTTTATGAAATCATTTTGGATGGATTTATTTAGATTTATGTTTTTTGTCCAACTGACTGATTTTTACCAGAGCCTTAATATTTTTTCAGAATAATTCTCATTTTAGTTCAAGAAAGACATAAGTAAAGTTAGAGCAGACTGTATTTTTTTTCCCACAGCAGTTTTGTGTTTTATTATAATAAGATTATATAGTTAAGGTTAATTAAATGTGGACAACCTTCCAGTTTGTCAAATGTATTATCTTTAATAAAAAAAAAAAAATTATTATTGTTGTAATTTTATGTGTTACAATTGCCCCCTTGGTGTGCAATTGTAACACTTGACTTTCTTGTCTTGAAATGATAACAGCTTCAAAATAAATGGCTCTAGAGAATCCAAACCTGTTCACACGTCAAGCCAAGATCTGCAGCTTTCACTTCATGTAGTTTTAAGCAGGACTTCAACTAAGATTAAGCTGATGTGTCAAATTTGGAAAAAAGTGTTAAAATTGTCCCCGGTCTCCCCTACAATATTGCTCAGCCCAATTGGCAAGGGCAACACACGACTCCTCATAGTTTACTGCTTTTAATACATGTCCAAGTCAAAGTAGAATCCCTCCTAGAATCACCAGCCTCCTTCCTAAATGGGACATTTTTCTTTGGCTTTAACGGATCACTCGCTGCACATCCGAGAGGAAGTGCGAGGCCTGTCCGAGGAGCAAACACAGCTTAAACTCTGCCCATTGTTGTGACTGTCCCACTATCAAACTGCCTGTGGTGGCTCCTGTTTGCTGTCTGTTCCCCCGGTGCTAAAATGGTGTTTATTCTGGGACTTAAAAGGCTCACAGTTGCTTAATGGAGAGTCATCAGGGGTGTCTGTGCCCACGCCCTTCCCCCGTCTGAGTGCATCGTGTCGGGATACCTTTTGTGCGGGGAGAGAGGGCGAAGGACAGGGCCTCAGGGGATAAGACTGTTAAAATTCGCAGACGTCTCGGTGATGAAGTGGTTCAAAATGGATCTGGGTCTTAATAGATTCAGAGTAAAGTAGCCTGGTGAACATTCATCTTATTTGGGTTTGATTTACAGCAGTCGTGACAAAGAGGCTCGGCTGATATGGACACAAATGCAAATTTTAATGGTTTTCTATGAGCCTCTGAAACAAATTTCAAATGATATTTCAACAATGCTGTGGGGATGTCTTGGTTTAGGTTCAAGTTTAGTATTGACTGCAAATGAATCATAAAATTACTCACAAAAGCTCAGCAAGATCACATTTTTACCCTGGGTACGGGGTCTTTTTATGTGAATTTTGCATGTTCTCTTATGCAAAATCTCTTAGGCTTATGGAAACATGGCTTTATGGGCTTTCATGTGTTCAATTTGCTCCTGAAAACGTATTTCTTCCTTTTTTTTTTTCAACCGATTTGTCAATTTAGGGATCATAGGTAACAGGAGTCTATCCCAGTGACTTTGGGCCTTAGGCGGGGGAACACCTCTGACAATGAACATCTATTTACCTCCAGAAAAACATCATCTGCAAACAACAGAGATGAGATCTTGTGGTCCCTAAACTGGACACCCTCCGATCCCTGAATGCGCCAGGAAATTGTAACCTACATTTTTTACTAGAGGCTAAATAGAAAACAACTAGAGCTGCAACAAGTTAATCAATTAATCACAACTAATTAATTATTTAAATAATTATCAACTCAGTTAGGAATTGAACATTCTTTAACTGGTTTTATTTCGTTTTCAAAACATGCCATGTGCAGATAAACCTCAGACTGAACAGAATTAAGCAATGATGATGATGAGCGATAAAAAATGTGTTTATTTATCGTTTCTGTGATGTAAACAGTAGTTTCTTCATCTCCAGATTTTTCTCAAATGGCTAGGGCGCAAGAAAAGATAACAGACTTGATTAAGCTAATAAAAAAATAAAAACACTCGTGCACTTGTTAGCTTATTGAGATGGTACATTTTTCCATTGTAGCTCAGCAGTATTCAAGTTACTCATACGTTCTAAACAACTAATCGATTACCAAAATAATCGTTAGTTGCAGCCCTAAAAACAAGCTATACTGCCTTGATGACTTGGCAAAAGTTTGTACCTCTTGATCCATAATCAAGTACAACCACAGATTTCACCAAACGAGCTAAAGCACATTGACCGAACTCATAAAAAACTGTATTATCTTAGTTTCAAAACCTATAATTGCCTCCAAGTCTCATTAAACAAACTAAGCGCAGAAACTGAAAGGAGCTTAAATATTTCTCTGGTGACGTTTGGGCCAAATTGCTGTAGTAATAACAATAATAACACAATTTACGAGCCTCTCCTGGACTTTTATAATGAAAAGCGAATGAGAGGCCGTTTTCAGCTGACATTGGTGAGTTAACACCTCAGTATTTTCTATTGCCCTTTGGAGATTAGCTTAATTTGTCTGGCACCGTGAAGAATTTGTCGCCGTTTTCTGGAAAAGCATGTGTAATCGCTGAAAATGAAGAAGCCTTTTGTGTGTACGGGCAGAAGTACGCGAGCTACATCCTGGTAGTTTATTTATTTTTGGTTAATCAGAAATGTCATTAAAACAGCAGCAGTGAATTTGAAGTACAAAGATAGGAAAAAGCAACTAAAGACTTATGAAATAAAAACATCCACAACTATACTGCTAAATGTTGAGTTTGTATGTGACATGTAAAAAGATAAATAAGGTAAACAGTGGCAGAAAAGCAGAAAAACAACAGCAGCATTTCCTCACATTTCTTTAGGATCTCACAGAGAAACTCGTTACATTTTAAATGCTTAAATAAAGAAGCTTTGGTCTGTTTGATGATTTGTTGTTCAACAGTAAAAAAAATTACTAACTAAATCTCCAACTACTGTTAGCAAACCAGCTAGTTAATATCTGCGCTGTTGCCATGACAACGGAAAAGTTATTTTGTAAAATTTCCGCCAAACAAATCCGCCGCAGAGGAAAAAATATGACAAAAAACAAACAAAAAGAAACAAAAAAAAAACTAGGAAATGCATTTCATCAGGTGATTGTTTCATACAGTTGTCACTCTTTCAGAATGTGGTGTACCATTTTTCAAATAAAAAAATGCCTTCATCTTTCTGTCCAGCAGACTTCTGGCTTAGATGCGGTTAGCCTTTTTTTTTATTTTTATTTTTCTTTTACACAAGCTAACATGTTAGTTACCTTAAAGAGCAAAGAACAAAGAGCCCTGTCAAGAAAAGTGGTTAACTTAACCAACATAGTCCTAACCCGAGCCCGAACTTTACCCACATTGCTGAAGTAACAATTTTAAAAAATATTTTTGCTTCCATGGCCACAAATGCAAAATGATGGCAGAGGGGAAAAATCAGGCCAGCAGAAAATAGTGACAAAAATCTTTGTTTTCATGGTTTTGTTGTTCTTGTAATCTTTTTAGCTCCTGCTCCTTTTGTGGCATGTTCCCACATTAGAGGAACTAGGGAGGCTAATGTAGGGACTACTTTAGGTCTCGCACTGAGGAAAGGACTTTTCAGTGACGCAACGTAATGGTTCGCGGTGGCGTTGATAGAAGATGTACCAAACTTTTCTCCTTCATCTTGCCCAAATTAATGTTATTTGAAGGGTCAGAATGAATGATTTTGCAGCATACTAAGGGCCAAACCTAATTGATAGGATAAGATAAGATATCCTTTATTAATGATCTCTTTAATTTTGTATTGCATCTAAAATGTTTATTTGCAATAAGAAAGTGATTAAATTGTTTTGTAGCAGAATAAAACAGTTTTGGTGAACTTTGACAATCTTTTCACTTTAAATTGTAATCAGACAAACATTCATAACTAATTTCAGCACCTCTTTGCGGGCAAGTTTGTCCCCTGGACCCCACTTTGGGGACCACTGCTTTAGAGCAATTTGTTAAGGCTCCAGGCAGAAGGTGGCTTTTAGGAGGTTCTGATCCAGACCTCAACTTGTCTTCTAAATTTTGCAAATATAAATATTTGTTCTTGTTCCGGGGATAATTCTGAACCTTAGACCTGGTTTGGTCTCATTTTAGTTTTGGTATAACTCTGCTTTAGACCTGACATAGTGGTGGCCAAGTCAAAGTTACTTTGATGGTCTGGTTCTACTGGTGTAGTCTTTGTTTGATTCTACTTTGTTTAATTCTTCTCTCTCTAAAAAGGTTGGTCGTGAGCTGCTACGCATGAAACATTTGTATCTGCACGTTTTTAAATCAATAATATTTTAACTATGAATTAGCCCAGATAAACTTTGATTATAAGAAGAGTGCCGTGGGTCCCTTTTTTCTTTGTGATTTTGTGTTCCCATCATCAATGAGCACCTTCGGATCTCACTGAATGTAAGATTTCCATGAGCATTTTTAGAAATGTCTTGTTTAATTCTAGTTCAGTGCTGGAGGTTTTGTAGAGCTACACATATTTAATAAAGGGTAGCCAAGAAGCCATAGCTCTCCAAAAAATCAGTCCCTCTTGAAAATGAAGTTGACTGCTTCAGCGTTTGCCGATGGCGGCGATGACAGGGCAGTTGGCTTGTGTATTTGTCGGTCATGTACAGTACAAGCACACGCAGAACTCTGTGTCTGTCCTTTCTGAGGTGCCAAAGTGTGAGTTCTATTTTTAGACCTGTTGGCCAGCTGTGCATCGTCCGGCGAAATGCTCCGTAAGTGTTTTGTTGCACTTCAAACCGGCTCCCATAGAGACCAGAGTCATGATGTCAAACGTGAGGCATTGGAAAGTCAACCACACCTCCTTCTTTAACGGAAATCACGGTTGGAGTGAGAGCAATGGAAAATACTGTTCACTTAGCCAGAGCCGATTACACAGGCATCACCAAAACCAGACCGCCGTTTAGAGAGAAAATATGACAACACCACAGAACCGAAGCAGATGGTGGTGCAAGAACAAGCTCTGTGGTAATGAATTGTAAGGATATTAGAATTTAATTTAGTCTTGATTAATTTGCAATCAAACTGAACCATTATCACATCATGTTTCTCATCTTTTGTTCACTTCTCCAGCTCCAAATTCAATCCAACACTCAAGCTTTTTTTGTTTGTCATAGTCCATGGAATAAAACATCCACTTTTTTAAGGTTGTATGGATGGAGCATTTTTTAAAGACCATAGCATGGAGAGTTTGAGAGTCTTTGATAAACAAAATTGTGGACTTTTTAGCTTTTATCAAAGAGAAATTGAACATAGAGAATCAAAAAAGAGAAATGGAGAAACAAAAGGAGAAATAGTTCTAATCTACGGCGACGTATTGTATTCATTTGAGTAAAATTTTAGTCTTTTGAGTCTTTGTTTGAACGTGAAAAGTTCCTGTTTTCATGTGTAAAGTTTCTTTTTTTATGATAAAAGTTTTCTGTTTTTATGTATAAAGTTCCTAACCCAGTGCTGCCATGAACATGACGGAGAAGTTGATTCCTGTGACGCTGTTGTACTCCATGAGGATCCAGCTTCTGAAAAGCTTTTTGTGTCACTAAAGGTCCTGCCTGGATGCAGTTCAGATGTATCATACCATGGAGCAGACCACCTTGCCCGAGTTGATCTTGAAGAAACATGGCTGTATTGTATTGTGCGTTCCAGGGGATATTTTCCCACTTCCCACTTGTATAAATGATTAATACTTGCAAACTGGGATCTGATTGATGGAGTCCCACTTCACATAAGAGATTAAAAATCACTACAATAAATGAATCTGAGGAGTTCAACTGCCACAAAAACAATGTAAACAGTGGTTTTAGGTAATATAACGTTATTTTTGTTAACTTAAAGGTTAGCATTAGCCATGATGAAAGGGATTGTGCAATAACTGGGATTGCAATTATGATGGGACTGTGTAATTATGATGGGACTGTGCAATTATGATGGGACTGTGCAATTACGATGGGACTGTGCAATGTTGGGAACTGTGCAGTAAAAGTAAATGTGCAATGATCGTGACCATGTAATGAAAGTGAAGTTGTATATTTTTTCTCTTTCCCACTGTGACCGCGCCCGTTGGGACTACGGATGGAAATTAGCCCTTGGCTATAATCTGGTGTGTTTACAATCATGTTTTTACCATGTCTGTTTATTAACATGCTCTGTCCTAATCAAATAATCAAATACAATACAAAATAAAATAAGTTGGAACGCATTGAACTGGGAACTGTTTTTTTTTGTTTTCATCTGGGAAATATCCCAGTTCCCAGTTGCCTGGAATGCAGCTGAACTGAACAAGTGCTGATGTCTTCACAAAGGTAACAATTTTGCCATCTATTGAACTCAAAGATAACAAAATCTCTCAAAGTCTTTAACATAGTGTGAAATAAAAGCAGATTATTTGGAATAGTTGAATGAACACCTCCCCTTTGTCTGTTTTTGACAAAACTTTCCCTGACAGACAAAAAAAAAACTTTACTCGCAAAAACAGAAACTTTTGTAGTAAAAACATCTATTTTAATAATAAAAACAGAAACTTTTCACGTTAAAACAGAAACATTCCTCGTAAAAGCAGAAACTAATTACATTTAAATGAATGCCATAAGCTTTTTGTTTTGGGATGTTTGATTCAATGCAACAAATGCCCTTCCTCCATATGTGTGTGTACCTTCTCTATCAAAAGAAACACCTATGATTTCATCTGCACAAATATAAATATATCTCTGTTTCTCCTTACTGACTGGTTATTTCTCACTTCTGCCACATCCTGTTAGCCTCATGAGAAACCTAAAGTTGTGAAAAATGTGATGAGCTGCAGCTAAACCGAGCGTGTCCTGTAGTTAATGTTAAAACCACCTCAGGCCTGTGTGAGCTAACATATGTGAGTAAACAGATAACCAGACTGATAAGGTTCACAAAGAGTTAAAAAAGGCAAAGTTTAGTCAACACTGGGATTATCTTAAACTAACCTGCAGCATTGCCCCCTTTTTCTGACCCCAGACATGAGGTCATCCGTGTGCCAAATTTCCCCTCGCCTTGTGCAACCGAAGAAAATCCAGGCAACTAAATCACTCCTGCATGTGTGTGTTCATTTACATTAATGAATATTCTAAGTGTGCTGGGTTGACCAAGCATCTCATTTCTAAAAACAAATCCAGTGGGAAAGTTTGAGCTCCAGATCATTACGGCGGATAAACAAAGTGAAGCTGCCACGCCCGGCGACACTACATCAGTATTTTAATTAGTGCCGATTTACATGTAGGCTATTCTACTAGTGGTATTCTACATGGATTCTACTTTAGCTTGTTTTTACCCAATTTGTTTGTTTTGGTGAAGTTCAGTAAATATGACAAATGTGGAGGGGAATCCACAAATGTTACCTAGAAACCACATTGTAAATCTGGACCAAAATCAACATAAACAACACCTGAGTGATAATGTGACTAATTATTATAGCTTAAAACACTTAACATTGGGTGAAATGACAAACTCTGTCAGTTGTGTGTTAGTTGTCTTTGCATTTTGGCGATTTTTGACGACACGTGGAGGGATTCTGTTTTAGAACTCTCTTTTCAGTTGTCAATTTCTTCATAAATTGCAACCTAACCGCTGTAAAATTATAAATTAAATTATCACAAGGACTATCACACACAGTCAAAATTTGAAAAGTGTTCTAATTATAATAATGCATTGAATTTATGCAGCGCTTTTCAAGACACCCAAAGATGCTTCACATTCTGAATCTGCATTATTTATTCATTCATTCTACACTGGGTAGTGGTAAGCTACTATTGTAGCGAGGCTCCTCCACCACCAACCAAATACACACACCAGATCCACTAGTTGTTTGGTTTGTATTTCATCAAACTGCTTATGTAAATTATGACAGAATCTTTCAATTTGACAGCAAAATTTAATACATTTTTATAATCTGGGCCAATTGCTGTGTTTCACATTCTAGAATTCTTTGCATTTAAAGGGCAGGTTGGGGGCAAGAGGTAGTTTTCCCTGTTAGTAACATTGGACTTTGCCATGGAATATTTCAAAAAATATTTTACAAATTTAAAAAGTGGTGATTTCTGGGGTAACTGGACCCATTTTACTTTTGAATTACAAAAATAAACTAAATTTAAACAAACTTTTTTAGCTGCCCCCAATCTGATTGAAATAACATTGGCCTGTAGAATGTTGTGATATCATCTGAAACCCAGCAATTAAGCAGAGATTCAGAAGCCCAACAAACCATTGCATAAGGGCCACATTTGGCCCCCAGGCCACACTTGGGACATGCCTGCTGTAGGAAAAACTCATTCTTCATTGCCTCAGGAGCAGTGAGTGCCAAAGTGCAGAGCTCGGGGACCCCTCTCCAGATGTTTTCGCCAGACTTAATCCGAACTGCCATAGGTAGAAGATATTCCCTAATAACATGCATGTTTTGGTTTGTGAAGAAAATTAGAGTACCTGGAAAAACCCACAGGGAGAAACAAGTAAACAAGAAGGCCTCGAGGCCGCAGTCGAACCCACACCCGTATTGCTGTCCATATTTCACTGATTCCACTGACGTGCTGCTCTTTACTTCTTTACTTCAATCTGCTTTTTGATTCTTGTGGATCTTATGTTATGCTTGTATATTTGGGTTTTAATTGTACAATCACTTCAGTGATTCTGTTGTCATTTCTTTGTCTACTATTTGAAGCTATGTTTTTTACAATTACCACAAACCTGATATGCCTGATACCCTATTTCAAGTTCATTCATACTTTCACTTACTCACTAACAGCCCAGACTTTTCCACTCCCCCCCAGCAGCTGTGAATACTCCCCTTCTAAACCCGGTCTCCATATCCCACACAGACACGCTAGATCACTCCCATCACTCCCCAGTCAAAGCACAGCGGTTATAAATACAACCACTACGCACTCGCAGACTGTAGTTCACGTTGCTACTGCCACCCTTAAAGCCAAATTTGGCCTCACTGTTCAGTCCCAAGAGACCTCCGAGTGAATCAGCTAAACCAACACGCACAAATTCCAGCTCGGCGCAGATAGCTTTATTAAAGATCCTGATTTAACCACTGCACTGAGAACTTCCCAGCAGAACACATCATAGAGTCAGATAGAGGCGAGCTGTAATTAGAAAAGCAGTGCACAACACGGGTCGCACATTCAGATGCAAGCCGGGAAAGTAGTTACGCTGTTATTGGATTGAGTGGGAGAGTGAAGTTTATATAGGGTCAAATGTTTTTCCATAAAGGGAAGATATTATTGCACTGCTCCAAATCCAATATACTAGTTTGCAGGTACATGGTAAAGTTACAAGAATAGTAGTATTGATCGTGCTGTAAAACATTGTTTAAAGATCATTGGAATTAAGCAGAGTCTTCTGCAACCAGAAAATCTTATAGAAGGCTCATGTCATTATAGCATCACCAGGACAATGTGCTGAAAGATACATTTTTCTTGTTACCGTCAGGCAGACATGTTACCAAATGGAACTAGTTTTAGAAATGTAGATAAACGAAATGTCAAAACACACAATAAGCACGTTGTCAATATGTTATGAAAGCCAAAGTTTTGCTGAAGCCACGTAGCGACATTTTCTTTGGATTTAAAAGGTAAGTTTAGGCTTCAAGTTACTAAAATGGATAATTTTAGGACTGGACCTGGGGTAGGTTAAGATTTACCTGTTTTACCTGTTGAACATTGATGTAATAATAATCTGAATATCGTCAATGCGATATGCCCCAAAAATATCAAGATATTCATTTCTTCAATATCATCCAGCCCTAGTCGTGATCTAAACAACTAAAAGAATAATCAGAAATAGTCGACAGATTAATTTATTACTCAAAAAGGCTGCAGCCAGATGGAGCAGCTTGATAAATGTCACGTGAAAAGAAATAATTAAAGTACTAGATTATGTTTTAGGGACCCATCAACAAAGTTTGTACCTGGGACCCAGAATCTTAGGTTTTCAATGTCACATTTGGCTCTTAAGCTATTATTTGGTCAGAACTTTTAGTCAGATAGGATAAGTATGAGTAAAAATCTGAAGTAAAAACCTACGCAAAATGAGCAAATGAATTGATTGAAAGGTTGGGTAGCTGATTTTTACACTGTAGGAACTATTTAAGTTATAAATCTGACAACTTCCTCTCATAAATCCTTCGACACATGATTAATATCAACATTAATTAATTTTTGGTTCAAATTATGTCTTAAAAACTTCTTCTTACAAACTGCAAAGTGAAACTGAAGAGGACCACCCAAGCTCAGCCAATCAGAGCGCAGCTTTTGGCTCCTGATTAGAAATAAAATTCATTATTATTCAATTCAGACAGTGCTAAGATGTCTCATTTTTTCACAAAGTACTGCATTTATTTCAATAGATTACGAAAAATTTACATATTTACAACCAAAAAAGTCAGCTACCCCAACTTTAAAGTAAACTTGTAGCCTAATAGCTTCTTTGGTAAATGAAACTTCTATTACTCAGATAAAACTGGAGAAAAAGCGCAAAAACTACCACATTTTACCCTAATCCCCAACACCTCACCTACATTAGCTGCCTGCTGTGAAGAGTTCAAAGTTTTGGTTTTTTTTTCCTTTCAGAGGGAATCACAAGCTCCGCCTCCCTCCAAACTTTCGCGTAGGAACTCCCTGCTCCGCGGAGGATCCTGATTAGGTGCGTGAAGAAGGCGTGGACTCGGCGCAGAGAGTAGCGGGACACAGCCGAGCGAGGAGGACACACAACTTCGAGAGAGAGAGACGAGCCCTGAAAGAAAGAAAGAAAAGACAGAAAGAAGCAGGATTTACAACAACAACAGCGGAGCGCGCGTGGACTCCAAAAAACGAGATGCAGTTTTAGCGCATCGCCAATCTCTACAACTTCTGTTTCCACTCAACGGGACGCGCCAAATTTGGGAGCAATACTTTAAAAACTCTACCCAAGCTTCAGCGGATTAACTCATCCTTCTTGCAAAATGGGTTTGAGACTGTTTTACGTCAAAACTCCGGAGGTTTTAACGTCAACCCCGCGTAGCCCATCTTCTTCTTCTCTTCTTCTTTGTTTTGTGGGGCTTTTATTATTAACTCTTTCCCAGCCTGTTTGCGAGGCGTTCAACTTGGACGTGGAGAATCCGTCTGTTTATAGCGGACCACAGGGGAGCTACTTCGGATATGCAGTTGACTTTTATTTGGCGAGATCATCCAGGTAAGCCGCTGTTTTTCTCTTTTCTCTCTCGTTTAGCAAAAAGTGTCAAATGTGAAGAAATCTTGCGTGATTTTTGACTTTTGCTCAAGCTACTCGCTGCTTTTTTCCTTTGCTTGTAACAGAAAACCTTGCCAAAGTTTGACATCTTTTACAATTCCCTCGCTACGGAAGCTCCAACGTGCCTGACTTGAAATATTAGTTTAGTATTACGCACGAGCTTTACGCACATGTTGGATAGCCTCTTCTGTTATGAATCACATACGTTTACATAGACTGTCAAGAATGCCTTTTTCGTCGCTAGTGATTCATAATAGAATAAACAATGCCTTTAGGGAACACTTCTCCCAGCCTGGTGATCTCATTGTTTCACCATAATGTCATTAAAGTTTGACCTCTTAATCTGGCCAGCTCTAAACGCCAGAAGAAGCCAATAACCTAAAGTCCTTTTTCCTCCTTCTTCTCGTCACAAATCCAGAGTTATGCTTGATTGATTTGCCAGTGACTCAGTGGAGACTTGTGACATTAGGACAAAGCCAGTCTGTGCTGCCATATTCCAAATGCATCAGCTGTTTTGAGTCAGGATTCCCTAAAAGTTTGCCAGTTTGTCCACTTTTGGCACTAGCATAACATGTTCCAAAGCTCCAGTCTAAACTAAATTAATCATTTTTTAAACTGGTTCTTAATTTGACTTGTAATCTAGTCTAAAATATGGATTTGTCAAAAATGTGGAAAGATCAAAACCAAATTTTAACCCTTGATGTCCCAGTGCCCTTATCTTGACCCTTAACCTTAGGACTAAGAAGAGGACATGGGAAGAACTCTTAACATGTTTCACACCTAGAGCTGTGCAATGTATTGGATTTTTGATAATATTGCAATTTGATATAATGCAAATTTGATCGACTAAGAACTATAACCCTAATTCTTAAACATAAGACTCTTATTAACCCAAATATCTCACCTCGATTGTGTTAAACGCAGTATATTGTCAAAAATAATCATTTGCCAATGAAAACAGTGAGAAACAAGAGAATGGTAAATTCTGTCCTTGAACGAAATCCCAAATGTTTAGTGAGCCTCGCTTAGAGCCAAGATTAAGGTAACATAGGGTCATAGCTTCAGTATATTTGTGTGCATTTTCAGTGGATAAATGGAGAGAGTTTTAAGTGTGGTGTGGTAAATGTGCCGGCACAAATTCTTGTTTTAAGCTAAGGTGGAACTCAACAAGAAAATTATCTGTAAAATTAACCATAAAATTAGATTTTTTTAGGAAAGTTCTGCAGCTTTTGTTTGTTGGTTCTCATTCAATTGTCAGAATTTACATTTCTTTACATCCCTATGCATCTACATTTGATATTTTTTTATTTAATGGTGTCTTAGTTGATCAAAGTTTATACAAGCTTGAATTTTTTTAAGATAACAAAAATGTATAGCTCCAAAAAGGAGTGAGTTTTCCAAAGACTTGATTGTGTTAATCTGCTTTTTTACACTCAGTGTCCTATTGTTTTTGGTGTTGTGTTCTTGCATAAATTCCAATGCATTTAGTGCCTTTTCAACCCCAATTTCTATTAGATAAATGATACTGTTTATTTCAAAAGCTGTTAAGGCCTGGTTAGTACTTGGATGGGAGACCGCTGGAACACCAGGTGCTACAGTGGGATGACAGAAGTGGGATGTCGTTGTGCCCTTGTGCAAGATACTTTACCCACATTAACCTCAGTGCCTGCGTACACTGGGTGAGATGATCCTTGCTTTATAATCAAGAAAAAGCGCTATATAAATAGAGACCATTTACTATTTAATCCCTTGTTTTTTAACCAATGTGCCAGCGAACACTTGTGTGTTTTGACAAAGCCTGGTGATCAAAGATGGCAGGCGCTGTGTGTCAATGGCTTTTGCTCGCTGGCGTTCGTTGCCATCATGGCTGTTAGCTTTAGGCTTTTGCTAGGTGTGCTACAGGCGAACATGTGCAGTTGTGTTTCTCCTAGGGATGCACCGATCCAGCTTTTTCAGTTCCGATACCGATTCCGATACTTTGGCTTGAGTATTTGCCGATACCCAATATCAACCGATACCAGTGTAAGAACTGAAATACCTTATTTTTCTTATCAAAGCATAAGACATTTGGTTGTGCAGTGAGCTGGTATTTACAGTGCAAGTCACAATTTAACAGCTTAATCTGAATAAGATGTCAAACATTATGAGATGTTCTGGATCAACACCAGCCAGGAAATTAGTCTCATTATGTCCAATTAAAGGCAAAACAATGGTATCGACTGAACCGATATCATGGTGCCGATACTCGATCCAGCAAAATTGCTTGGATCGGCACCGATATCCGATCCCAGTATCGGATTGGTGCATCCCTAGTTTCTCCCATAATTTTTGCATGAGGAGCGGGACGTTCTGACCGTTCTGACCAGTGGGAAGTCCTCAGAGACGACTGTTGTTGTGATTTTGGGCTATTCAAAAATACATTGATTTGATTTGACCAATCAGAGCAGGAGTTACAGAGCAAGCAGCAGAAAAAAAAGTCTTATACAAAACTAAAACCTTTTGAACCGGACCGTTCTTAAAGCTTTAGATGATGTTTCTGCTGAACACGAACAGTTTGTGTTTTGTCTGGATCAAAATTTGTCAAAAATCTTGTAGTCACGTGACTTTTGCCTTCTAAACAACTAATCGATTAATGGAAAGAATAATCGCTCAGCTAATCGAATATCAAAATAATCGTTAGTTACAGCTCTAGATTATAGATAGTGATCTCATTCCACTGTCTTGGTTCAGCAGCACCATATTTTTAGTGGACTGCAGCCCTTACAAAGAACTTAGATGACATTGAAAGCTGCTATGCATCCAAGACATTATCATTAACTTGAATCTCTGTATGGATTATTTTTGACAGCCTTAGAACCCACTGCACTTAAGAAAACTCAACTTGAATATTTCCTTTTTCCAAATCACACAGAAGAGCATTGTGTCGTCTCCAGCCCCAAAGGTTTAGAATTAGTCATGAGAACAGTGACGTATGCATCATATTTAATGAAATGAGAAGAGCAAAGCGAGACAGAAAGAGGAGGGAGGGTCGTCTCTACAGCACATGGGTGAATTAAAACCCCCGCAGGATGACGTCAGCCCAGGAGGAAGTGATGAGTGTGACAAATTAGGGGTCTTTGGGCGTCTTAAATCATGGGATAAGATTTTAAAAGAGGCAGTAGATGTATCTGTCTGTGTGCTAATTAACAATAAACTAAGAGATGTAAGTGAAGTGTGTAAGGAAAGAGAGAGGAGGAGAGGTGTGTGAGAGAGAGAAGAAGGGAAACAGGAGCTGGCGGCCCACTCGGCACAAATCCCAAAGCTGGCTGGTCCAGGAACGACCCGAGACGGAGAACAGCAGACGTGGACTGAGCCAGGAAATCTTAGCATGTCTGAAACCTAAAGCTAAAGGGCACTTTTGTTCCTTTGTTAAACTGGAAAGACTGAATATATAAAGCAGGATGGGTCATGTACACAAAGAGGTGGCAAAGATGGTACAGAAGGGCGATACAGCCTAAAAATGTAATTACAATATAAAGAAAACACTTAATTTCTGCCGCTTTTCCCATTTGGAGTCACCGATAACTGAAGCCTGTTCCAATGATTTTGGGGCTTAAAGTTGCTGTCAGTTGGTGGAGCAACGCATCGTCTGTTCAAGTCTCTCTGAGGTGCTTCGATGTGAAAGAACATTCACACAAACATGACCCAAACAACCACCAGTCGCCATCATGAAGCTCAACACGCAGACTTTTGACAGAAAGGCTCGCACTGGAGACTGTGTTTTAATGTTTCTTAATTTCTTCTGTTAAAGAAGGTAAACCGACACGTTGCTGTTTTATTTGGGAGACTTGCAGCTGCAGCGTGACATTGTATAGTTCGCAGTTTAACACAAAGGAGATGTATTTGCTGTTTGTAGCTCATAGCTCATGTCATTGTAGAGAGCGTGCCATGTTTGGTGTTTATTGATTGCTAATAGACGTGGAGATTTAAAGTCAAGGAACTGAAAAATGGCACAGAAAATGCATCATGTTTTCTGTTTCAGTATAGGAACTGAATCCAAATAGGAACCGTTTTCGGTGCCCAGCCCTATTATAATAATAATAATACATTTTATTTATATAGCGCTTTTCTAGACACTCAAAGACGCTTTACAGACAAAGGCAGTTTAACAAAGGTACAATACATAAGAACAGTTAGTAATTACAACATTAATCAAACATGACAATTACAAAACATTAAAAGCACATTTAATTAAAAACAAAGATAAAATACACTGCTTATAGGAATCCTGAAAAATCTAATTTGTTTTTTTCATCCGTTTTCTTCCCCTTTATCTGAAGTCTGGGATCACAGAGGCAGCAATCTGAGCATGGAGTCTCAAACCTCCCTATCCACACACACGTAGGTGTACCCAGGCCAGTCGAGAGACATAGCCCCTCCATCGTGTCCTGGGTCTTCCTCGAGGTCTCCTCCCTGTGGAACATGCCCAGAACAGCTCTCCAGAGAGGCGTGCAGGAGGCATCCTGAACAGATGCCCAAATCACCTAACTGGCTCCTTTCGATGTGGAGTTCCTCCCATGTGACTAAGTTCCTCACCCTGTCTCTAGGGAGCACCCAGCCACCCTGTAGACTCTAGGAAACTCATTCCGGCCGCTTGTATTTGCAATCTTGTCATTACAGTCATTACCCAAAGCTCATGACCACAGGTGATGGTTGGAACGTAGATTGACCGATAAATCAAGAGCTTTGCCTTTTGCCTTCTTCATCACAACGGTTCGATACAGTGACTGCTACACTGCTGACGACACTGATCCGCCTGTCAATCTCACGCTCCATTCTGTGGGGATCATTGTGATTTGGCTCCAATAATATGTGTCATTAGTTTTCTGCATTATTGCCAGCCTTATGAGTTTTGAATTGTTTTGTGGATCAGTGCATATTGTTCAAGTCCAGCATTGAAACTGAGCTTATCATTTTCTTTTCAAAATCCTGAAATATGCAACTATTCCAAAGAACAGATTAATTCTGTCTTTATCTCCTCCAGTTTTCTCAGTTTTCCAGAAGTCGGGCTGATCAAAAAGCATATCAGTGCAATAAAACTTGGTTATCTCTGTGGTGTTGCCAGCTCATCTCCGGGCTCCAGCGTTGACAGATTTGGGGGGCAGCGACGGGGGAGGTGCAGGAATTTTGGGGGTGAGGTCAGCGAGAGGTTGCACTAGGAGTTCCCTTGTCAACACAAACTTCCAAGAATCGTGCCAGAAAAGCCTTAGAAGTAAAATAATTACTGCTGTTTTGGAAATAGAAGTGGTCATGTTCTGTTTGTAAAAGACATTTGTTAAGTCTGTGAGGAAGTGTGCAAAGCCTGAGGAGATTTAAAGATTCGGTTCAGGCGTGAAATGTCTTAATTTGATGAACATATAGATTTGTAATGCTGTCATTTAAAACCCAATGACAGTTCTCATGTTTTTTTCTAATCGTGATGTGGCCTGCTCTGATACTCTTTGGTAAAGAGTTATCATTGTAATTTAATCAATAAATCATAACTAATCGATTCCTGGAATTATCATCAACTAGTTTAGGAACTGAATAATTGTTTACTTACAGCAATGCACACACTCAGTGGTGGCTAATAAAATTCTATGGAACTTATTTTATTATCAAATCAAATCAATTTATTTTTGTATAGCCCAAAATCACAACAACCGTCATCTCTGAGGACTTCCCAAGATGAATAGCTAACATGAATTTATTCATTCATTCATTTTCTTCCGCTTAATCCCATTAGGGGTCGCGGGTGACTGGAGCCTATCCCAGTGACTTTGGGCCTTAGGCGGGGAAACACCCTGGACAGTGGCCAACTTGCCGCAGGGTCAGACAGACAAAAAAGCACTCTCTCATTCACTCACTCAAGAGAAATTTACAGTGATGCCCAATTAACCTAAACATGCATGTTTTTGGAGGTGGGAGGAAACCGGAGTACCCGGAGAAAACCCACAGTGACACGGGGAGAACATGCAAACTCCACCCAGAGAGATCATGAGATGTTGGTATGGCCCGACCCGGGAGTCGAACCCACGACCTCCTTATTGGGAAGCCAGAGCTCTAACCACTTGGCTACCGTGCACACACTCAGTGGTGGCTAATAAAATTCTATGGAACTTATTTTATTTTCAAATCAAAACAATTTATTTTTGTATAGCCCAAAATCACAACAACAGTCATCTCTGAGGACTTCCCAAGATGAATAATTTAGCAAACATGAATAGTAGGAAATAAAATTAAAACAATGCACATACAATGAAACAATAAACATTCAGAAGCAGTAATTGATCAAGAATGTCAAGGCAGATTATTAGTATTTTGTTGCCAGATTTTCTCATTTAAGTTCATTCTGTTTACTATTGTGACAATACTGACCGTGGAAATATTTTGCAGCCCGATTTGTCAAATACTGCACACTTAATCAAAAATGAATTGAAAGCTCAATTTCAATTAAACATGCAATCCAAATACAACTTTGGGTAAACTAATGACGAGAGAACATTGTTGTAACACGGTTAAAAACTCAGAAAAGCAGATTTTACACATTAGTTTCCCTTTAAGTACACTACTTATATAACAATATTATATATATTTTTTATTCTCAAAACATAGAAAAACACTCATATAGTGGTATTTAGCTGTTACAGTATTTGATGCACAACCTTAGGCACTACTGGCTGAATGGATCGGTGCCGATATGATCCCAGTATCAGTTCGCTGCATCACAAATTTCTCTGCTTATTTTTAGATGACATGTTCCAAGTTTGAGTCAATTTCTTTCTCATTTCAAACCAGAGACATGGCAGAGCTTCCAGTTATTTTCACTGTCATCTTGTTGAATCAGATGCAGTTGTTCTGTTCTAAACGCTTGGTGCTGAAGGCTTCTCCGCGGCTGACGTGTGTTTGCTGCAGAGACTGGGAGTAAATGGACAGAGGAAGTTGAAAATGTCATGTCAAAGCCAGAAGCACAAAGCTCACTTTCTCTCAGCCCTTGACAATGAGTTTATATTTGTCAGTCATGCCCCCGGGTCTGCGGTAATAAAATTAAGTTTGGACACTGGCAGTCGGCCCACCCACTGCGGAGCGCCCCGGGACAGCCTGAGTGTGGATTCCCTCTGTGTGGGGTTCTAGCGGTACAAAAGTGAGCTACAAATGCTTGTTATTGGTTTTCCTGTTTTAGATGGTCGGAATTGGACTGAAGTTGTGATTTAGGTCAAGTTAATGGAAGTCAATAAAATGCTCAAATGTGGCGACTTAAAGCTGGGATATCTGGTTTTCACATAATCAGAAGTAGGACTTAAAACAGTCCAACAAGTTTCCAATTTTTACTGTTAATATCCAAATGCTTTAATTTTTGGCAACAACTATGACTTAAGAACAGTTTTTTTCAGACAGCAAAGTGAAACTAGAGTGGACCACCCAAGCACAACCAATCAGAACGCAGCTATTGAACCTTGTTGTTATATTCTCATTAAAATGAGTTTATCATTTTGTCCCATTTTTCTTTCATAAAAATTGACCAAGGCTTGACTAAAATATGAAGTTTTTTAGAGATTATTTTAATAAACTTCTGACTTAAATCAGTAAAAACTACATTAAAGCAGTAATATTGTTTTTATTGAGAAGACATATTCAAATTTAGTCATGGACTGTAAAAACTGGTGTAACAAATTCTCACTGTTGCAAAAAAATAAAACAAAAATAAGTGAGAGAAAGAAAATAAGTTACAAGAATAAACATTTAACATTTAAAGAATAAATTGATACATTTATAAGAATAAAGTTGAAGCTTTAAAAAGTTGTACTTTTACAACAAAAAAATCTTGATTTAATGGAAAAATGTTCATATTTTTACTGAAAATAAAGTCCAAGTAAAAAAAAAAGACATTTTCAAGATTAAGCTTTAAGTTTTGCGGGACTGAAATGATGATTTTATGGAAAAAAAAAGAAAGAAAAAAGCAAGTTTTTACTTTTATTTATATGAGTTTATTCTTGTAAATTATTACTTTTTTCTTTTATAATTACACAACTCTCATGATATTATAAGTATAATCTTAAAACATTTAAGGGTCGTGGGCCGCATCAGGTCCCTGGGCCGCAGTTTGCCCAGGTTTGATTTACCATGTTCTTTTGAGTTTTAACAAAGTCGAATTCTAATCAGAATAGGGGTTATGCGTTAAAGTCTTCTGGGCTCAAATAGACCTAGGTCGTTACATCTGGTGGCGTGGTTGCCATAGTGACACAGTTGTTTACTCCAAAAACGTACTCTTTTGTCGCAGCGACGGCGATCACAGCAGCAAACGAGAAGCTTTTGGATTTTCATAAGGAGAAGTTGTAAAAGTGTGCGCGAACTACGCGAAGCTCCGCGCACATACCGAGACTGGCCGTGCTCAGTAGCCCGGGCAGAGGCGCTGCGGGTCGGGGAAGAAGTGAACACACGCACCGCTCGCGGTTGCCAGACTTTCAGAGAACCAAAAGCGACCGCCCCCGACCCACAGCGCCTCTGCCCTGGCCCATGAGCACAGTGAGTCTCGATATGTGCGCGGAGCTTCTGTTCACGTAGTTCGTAGCTCACTTTTACAACTTTTCCTTATGAAAACAACTTCAGGACTTGCCCAAAATACTTCGTTTGATGTCCATCGTATTTGGAATAAACAACTGTGTCACTGGTAACCACGTCACCGGATGTAACGGCCTATGTCTATTTGAGACCGGAAGAACGTTAGTGCATAACCCCTATTGTGACCCATGTAGAGACAACCTGCCCTTGTAACAAAGACATTTTAAATACAAAAACAGGCTTTCATTGAGATATATTTTTTGGTCACAAAGTTACACGGTGAACCTTTAAATCATCTTATCTATCTCTGTTGAAAACCGCTGCAGACGGCCGTGAAGTCATCGGAACATTCTGTTGTCATCTGTCAGCGCTGATCAGACCCTCCGAAGCGTCATGACTTCATCAGACACTTCATAACTGAGCCGTGAGCGCAGGTCTGTGGTGCCAGGCCGGGACGGGGAGCGATCAGGCAGAGATACAAGAGGTCAGAGGTCAAAGGGGATCGTCATAATGGAGTCAGGAGTCTGGAGAACGGGACCAAAACCGCCGCCGCTCTCGTAAATCACTGTTGTGAAAATGAAACTAGAAAAACACAATTATTCTTTGTCGTGTTATATCAACTTCTCAGACACTTTCACCACCAAACAGATTGAAGATTTAAACTTGTTTTAGCACTCAAGCTGCTTTAAATCATTATCTGTGTCATTTTACAAACAGTAGTGTAGCAAATACAAGACAAGTTTTATTTGGATTGTCACAAAAAGTAACACTGGAACTATCTGTAGTTCTTCAGTTGTTTAGTCGATTAATCGGTCAATGGAGTCTTGGTCGACCAAAATTTGATTAGTCGATTAATTCTTTTATTTAGAAAAGAAGGTATTTGTATTCAACAGTAACAGAATCATTGGTCTGAACTGCCTTTTGTATAAACACATTGTTTTCTCTTCATTTTCTGATTAAACTTTAGTTTTTGCATGAACTACATAGTATTATTTGTCTTTTTGATCAAGGGGTTGTCACAATACTAAAATTTCCAACCTGATTTTGATACTAAGGAATAAACTTGATTCTCGATGCCACAACGAGAATTAGAATCCACTTTCAAGAAAGTCAAATGTTTATACCATGGACTGAAAAAGAAACAGAAAAAAGAACTGTCCCAGTCCAAGCATCCTCTTACTTGGTTTGATCAAGACTAATGTAGCTGGAGGATGTGACCCTAACATGTGTTTGGTCAGAGCAGGCCTATTCAACTTATGACCCAGGTGACAAATCGTTCCTTCAAATTTATGATCCGGCCCACAATTCACTTTCAAAATACTACAAAGACATATTTCTCTTGTTTGTAGATGTAGTTCTGGGTGATTATTCAAGAAATAGTAGCCAATTTTCTGTGTGTTTTTCTTGTTTCTTTTTTGTTAATGTAATGTTTAGGTAATGTTTAGGTAAGGTATCTTTATTAAGGACAACATAGAATGACAGGCACAATGGCATTGATGCTTGTACCAGATTCTAGCTTTTGGCAACTAAAGGGGAGGCACTTTTCTTTTTTTTGTTGCTCATTTCTTGTGAGAAATTTGTTTTTAGCCAAACAATCCACTTAGCTCTTGTTTTATTTAAACAAATCAAATAAAATGTGGCGTATTTTAAGTATTTATTCACTCATTATCCAATTTAAGATTGTCACTTTTTACAGTATATATCTCAGTCCTGATTTAATTCTGCTTTAGACCTGGTTTAGTCCTGGTCTAAATCTGGTTTAATGCGGAGATTCTCCCGGTTCAGATTTGGTTATGTGGTTTAACAATAAAAGTAGATGCAGCATTAGTTGGTACCACTATAGAAATAAATCTGTGAATGTTTGATGCAACCTCATGTCAAAAACAATGACTTTTGTGCAATTATCCGGCCCAGAAACCATGATTCTCACTCAAATGTGGAAGATAAAGTTGAATAGTCCTGGGTTAGGGTGTCTCTCAAATAAATTTCCCCAACCACTAAAGAAGTGTTCAGTCCTGGAGTGTATTAAGCATGTCAGATATTCCATAGAAAACAAGTAACATTTTAAATATTAACTTAAGCTCATAGTTGACAGTTTTAGTGCAGAACTTCAGCCTGAACTGACTCTAACTCACAGATTACACTGAACTTTTGATCTGAGCGTGTCACATCGACACCAAGTCATCAGTTAAGTTATCGCTGCAACTAACGATCAGTTTGCTAATCAATTAACTGGGGGATATTTGTTTTAATTGATTAGCTGTTTAGAAGGCAAAAGTCACACAAATACATTTTTTTTTACATCACATGCCTCAAACAAACCTTAAGTAATGTTTGTTAAGGACGACTTTGTGATAAAGAAATGCTTTCATCAAAGACACACATTGGACACGTTCTGCTCCTTGCTGAGAGATAAAACTTATTTTCTGAGTTCAAGACTTTTTGGGACCAGTGTACTGACCAGTTAAAGTCTGGGTTACTCACTTTCATAGTTGTGCATAGTAAACAGTTTTTCCACTAACACGTACTATATAAAAACTGCAACACTTAAAATTGTCTGAACTGAATAAGAATGAATTTTCTTTCTTATCAAGAGTTGAAAGCAGGAATATGATTAGCTGTGCTTAAGTGGTTACCTGCAGTTTCACTTTGTTGTTTGCAAAAATCGTAATTGCAGCCAAAAATTAATACATGTCAATATTAACCATGTGTGGAAGGACTTACGTTAGTGTAAGTTGTCAGATTTTAAACCCAAATCATGTTTGAAATGTAAAAATCAGTTGCATCTTTAACAGTCATTCAGTGACTAAATAGTTGACAATTTATCCATTAACTTGGACTAATAAATTAAACCTTATTTACAGTTTCTGCAGCTTTGACAGAGTTTAGATGAACCGTGGTCTGTGGTGAACAGCGCTGGAGCTAATGATCGTAAGCTACTGCTGTACTCCTTTAGTCATTTAGTCGATTAATAAGTCGGTGTAGTCTTGGTCGACCAAAATGTGCAATAGTCGACTAAATTTACTACTTAGATTAGAAGTAGGTATCAAATGATGTTCTCCAGACATACAAAAAAATAATATTTATAGTGCAAAAAGATCATCTTAAAATAAAATTTAAAAAACGTATGCTGTAAACTTTCACATTGTTATACACATAATGGCACTCCACAAATTAATCATCTAAATGTCAGAACACAGATATTCATTTTTGTCAAACTAAATTATAAAATCTTATATCAAACAAAAAGGAGTGAAGTGAATGAGCTGACAATTGGGTACCAAATTTTTTGTATAACTCTGCCTTATTAGAACAGAACGTAACAGAACAGAAAGATTTATTGTCATTGTCACAGAGTAGAACGAAGTTACATTTGGCGTGAGGCCCCTGGCAGCTGCACCTTTTGCGCCGCCACTCATTTTTCCGAACATGAAATGCAAAGCAAACATACCAAAAAAACTGAGAAGAAAACAAGTAAAAAAATGTGCGTTTATATGACCCAAACTGTGCTGGAAGAAACCGAACATGTTAACCCTCCTGTCAGGGCCGGAGTGGGAATCATTTTCAGCCCGGGAAAATTTTTAATGAACCAGCCCTCTGACAAATAAAAATGTAAATATGTATGCCATTATTAATATTATTTTTACTTTTATGAGTGGGTTATAGCGCCCCAGCAAAGTCAACTGAATCTTTATTTTTTTAATATAACATGGTTTTGATGTAATTCAGGGGGTCTGGGGGAATTCTCCCCCAGGAGAATTTTTTAAAATTCTGTGCAATTTCCTGCATTTTGGTGACTTTTAGATGTGATATTCTTATTGATATGTGATGTAATTTTACTATAATTAACAATATAATTATTATTCAATTCTAATATCAATTTAACATTTTTCATGTTAGATGAGCCCCCCCTTCAAAGGTTCTCTTTTTTTTTTAAACCGGCCCTGCTCTTCCCAGCGCAGACCGTGGAGAGGCACAGACGCAGCAGTGACAGTGAAAAAGGAGCTTTAGAAGCTCTTTTAAACAACACAGACTTCACTAACTTGTATCAAGACGTCTGAACTCATGTTTAGTATCACTTTTACATCTCCTGTGTCTTGGGACAGTGAATTAAATGCTCCGTAACGTCCCGTCAAATTCCGCGCGCCCGCCCCATTAAAATGAATGGCAATTTTCAGTAAAGGCGAAAACAATCATAACTCCATGAATCTGAGGTCTATCTTTGTGAAATAAAAAGTGGCTGGAAGCTTGTGAGTAGTAGAGTGTCGCTGTGGACTTCAAAACACTCACATGGCTCAGGATTTCTATGTTTTAGCTTAATTAGGCCAGGTTACAGCAGCAGCTTTACGCACATGCGGCTCTCTCCCTCACGTCGGCGAGAGGGAAAGAGAGAGAGCGCGTGGAGGCACAAATGTTTCTGAATGAGCCAAAGAGCCGCATTCTGATTGCGGTTCGCAAGCCTCGGGTTCGCCACCCCTGCTCTAGAGCGTGCTTTCAGCACGTCTCTGCGTCTTGGTCCAATCCGGCAACAGAACGGGAAATGTGGGCTGACTTGGAACGGAGCTCGGGCCGCTCCAGTCACATCTGTACAAACTGCACTAACATGTACGTGGCATGTACCGTGACATGTACCGGCCCTCGAAGCCCCCGGCCCTTCGGGAAGTCTCCCGACTCTCCCGATTAGCCACGCCGGGCCTGCCTCCTGTTATCTTCGTAAAGGCAATGCACCTCTGTTCCTCTCCAGACCTTTTTTACCCGAACTTTCTGGGGCTGTTACAGTGGTATAAAATAAGGTCAAGCAACTTTTTGGTGCTCATCTTTTAATGTAGCTTCTTTGTGACAAGTTACCCAAAAATGTACGGAATATTTCATTTTATGTGGAAACCTATATGGTAACATAGGCAAAAAAAATAATTTTAGGCCCTTTAAAATTGACCTTTTTTTGGAATATCTCTTCAAAAATATTGAATAAAGGGAAACAAATTAGTTGAAGGTAGAGAAGCAGTGGCTGCCTAAGTTTGACAGTAATTTTACTTTTCCAGCTTTTGTACTTTTTTGTGGTGAGAAAAAGTCACATGCCTGGTTCTGCCGGGTCATTGTCCACTTTAAATTTTTGCTAAAAGCCTATGTGGTTCTTTAATTTAGCTTTTACGATACTTCGAGTCAAAATGACCCGAGAAGACAACAAATACTATTATTTTTTATTCAAAGCTTGCATTGATTGTACAGAATGATATCTGGGACCGCCACTGAAATTTGCATATTCATAGGACAAGAGCATTTTGTTTTATTGAGAAACAAATGTCAAAACCAGGTCAAAAAGACCCAAAGATAACACCCATGGTTAAGGCAACACTTTTGCTACGCCCTCATTAAGTCGATTAAACGGTTGATGGGACATGTCTTTAGCTCTAGTAAGATAATAATAATTACTAGAAAACATGTCATGATCCTGTCTAAATTGCTTGGTGGATCACAGTCTGCCCCTGAATAAACCAAAATCTATATACTAGCTCAGATAACAATAATGACAAAGTATTTATTTATAGTGGAGAACATTGCTAAATCCCCTGCTGCTTTACAGTCGACATCAGCATCATTATTGAATCTAACCGCTTCATTCATTTAGCGCTGCTCACACTTTCCACTCGTAGCTCTGGGTCATGTGTTGGTCACAGCCTCGTAGACACAGCTCACACTCAGGACACATGCTCCTCTGGTTTGTGACTCCAGGCTTTGGCCCTGAAAGACTGAGGTCGTGTGGAGCCTGGAGGTCACACTGCTGGAGGTCACGGCTCACACCAGCTCACACTTAAACTAATATTGACTTTGGATCGCTCTCTCTTTGGGCCACTAAAGCCTCGGCGTCGTGTTTATGCTGTGTCTACACGTTTATGAACCAGCGCTCTGTGTGTTGTTTTAATTAATGTCCTGGGTTTTATTGACTCAAGGAAGGTTTTATTGCAAAATTTCGCAAAACTTTTAACTTTGGTCTAATCAGGTCTGAGAGTTGAGAGTTGGTTAAAGGAGACCTATTGTTTGTCTGTGTCTGTAGGAAGAAACTATGGCCTATGCAGATCAATAATTCACAATTTGTTCATTGGAAAACACAAAGAGGATCTAAAATGGCTTAGAAGGAAAAACCGATTCATTGACTTCCTGTTGAAAGTTGCAGAACTGACAAGCCCCTCCTCCTCCTCATTGTAAAATGTAATTTTAATAAGCCACAAATTTAAAAATGACAATTTTTTTGTTGTTGAAAGGTGTCATGACAGTTTTGATGTTTTACTCGCAATTATAATTGTTGAGTAAATACAGACAAGTGGGGATAGTTGGTAGGTGAAGATGAGGATTTTCTAAGCACTGGAATATCAAGACAATACAAGATTACTCAAACATGCATGAAGCAATCCAAATACAACTTTGGGTAAACTAATAATAGGAGAACTCTGCCGTAGCAAGATTGATTGATTTTACATAATAGGTCCACCCTAAAGGCCTGCAGTCCTTTAGTTGTCTAGTCGATTAATCGATCAATGGCATCTTTGTGGATCAAATTTGTATTAGTCAACCAATTTTTTTTTAGATAGATCAGGGGTCTCCAGTCTTTATCACCAGGAGAGCTACTTTTGCAAAAGAAAACTGGTCGCGAGTTACTGCTTTTAGCGATGACCAAAAATTGTTCACTGTGGCATAGTTAAGAGCCCTATGCGAAAATGTAGCCAATATCTGTTTAGAAGTGAACACAATTAGGCATCTAAAGATACATTTCCACTAGAAATAGGCAGAAAAACAAAAACAGAAAGATATATTGTCATTCTCACAGAGTATGTTTGGAGTGAGCCCCCGGGCCGCTCACCTTTTGCGGGCCGCCACTCCCTCTTCTGAACATGAAACACAAAGAAAACATACAAATACAAACAACAACACATAACAAAACACAGTACACGCGGTCACGTGATGAGATTTTTGGTGAGGAGTGAGTTGGGGAAAAAAAGGAAAGGTGGCAGAAAGAAAGAGTCGTGTAATAAATAAAGTTTGACTAATAAAGTATAATTTGTATGATTCTACAATCACTCCCAAGCTACAGGTTTAAGACAACTGAGATAGATTACAGGATTTGGAAGAGAATTATTAGTCACATCTGCCGTTGTATAATTAAATCCTATTTCCTTTTCATTTTGTGTATACTGTAAATAGTTGTTTTTACATCAACTCCAATGGCTTTTAGTATTTTTGTTTGGGTTAGAAAAATAGAATAAAACATACTTTTTAGCTTCAAAACTTTAGCTACGCCCCTTTTAGTCGTTTAATCGGTCAATAAGACATACTTTTGGTTGACTACAGCTCTAGAGTCACCTAAAGGGTTAATAATAGTTGGAATAATTGAGTAGTTGCATAATATAGACATGAGTTTTGTTGAAAATAGGCTGTTTTTATTGCTTAAATAGCTCTATAACAAAGAATAGACCTTATAAAACTTCCAGTTATGTTCTGTAGTTTCATACATTTAAGGTGGCACAAACAGAAGTGTATTGTTTTAACTCTAATTCCCAGCTGGCTTGAGAAAGGTGCTGAAATGTTACCGAGAGTTTGAGCAGACAATACAGCTCCTTGTCTGCAGTTTGTCCCTAATTGATCGGGTTTAAGAGTAGCACCATTTAGCCTTGTCAGCTCTTGTGTATCGCTCCCAGAATCAAACCAGCGAGAGGGAGCATTAACATCTCCTGCTGCAAAAGTCAACAGTGCCCCAAACTATAGCCCTCTGTCTGGCTTTTCCTGCAGACTTTGGGAACAGGGGCTTTGTGTAATAAGGGTAAGTGCATGTGCGTCTCGGTGGAAAAGAGATTTGAATGAATAGTCACGATGTGTTTTAAAGGTACCAGTAGGTCTGTCAGGTCTGCTCAGCACTGCGTCGGAAATGAGCCAATGCGTCATGTCTGCTTCAGGCTGTGGGGGCGGGTCCAGGACTAGACCCTGTTTTAGGGACGGTCTTAACACTAGTCTCGAGATCACTTATTTAAGGTCTTGGTCTCGTCTCAGACTCGAGTACATTTGGACTTGGTCTTGTCTTGGTGTCGAGGGTGCTTAGACTTGGACTTGTCTTGGACTTGGTCCTGTTTTGGAGAACGCAACCACATTTCATTACCACCACACCTGTATGGATAAACTTGGATAAATTGGTACCAGGAGTGACATGTCTCACCCACAGATTGCAGAAAAGGACTGCAACAAAAAGATCAAGAAGTTTTGTCTTCTGTGATATTTTGGCCATTTATATTTTCTTTTATAAACGGCCATGTTTGTTTTCAGAGACAGTGCTTGTCCCTGATTGCCTGATTCCACCAACATTAAAACTCAAGAGATGAGACAATATAATTGAAATAATATCGTCTGGATTTTTTATCCACCCTCTCCATGAGTTTGACGTGTGGTCACAATTCTTGTTGCATCATTCCTCATGTCTGTGGGTCACTGCAAATTTGTTACAATTACTTGTCAGCTCTTAAAGGGACAAACATGCCGCCAACAACAGCACCAACAACAGACAAACCTGGCGAAGATGGGTGAACAAACAGGACACTGCAGACTCATTTCCACATGACTAGAAACATTAAGAGATACGTGCTAGAGAGAACTTGATTTTATTAGGTTATTTTATTTTAAAAAATCAGGAATATTCCCTTTAAGGTTCCAACAAGTTGTGTCAGGTACTTTTGCCAATCAGAGCAGCCAGAACAGTGCCAGGCTTCACTGCCCTCTGACAACTCTTTAAACATATGAAACCGCTAACACAATATGTGCAAACTTTTTTCAGTTTTTGACACATTTAACAATTGCAAAATATATAAAAAAAAAAAACCCTTCAAATTCTGTAATGCAGAATCTCATTTGTTGCAGATCTCATTTTGACCTGTTAATCCCATGTGTCATATATACAATTTGGACTAATCCTTCTTTCAGCTCTGGTTTAGTTCTCTCTGTACCTGTTACTATTTTCAGGTCTGCTAAAGCTGTGTTAGAAATGCCCTTTACGTCATGTCTGTCCCGGGCTGTTTTAGGGGGAGAACCTGGTCTGACTCAGACGTAATGAGCTCCATGAGTCTGTGTGTGTCACTGCACCTCAGCCCCAGAAGTGACTCACCTCACATCACTAAACCTGATCATGTAGCAGTGTAAAAGCTCAAGGGATTTGGACTCATAAGATCTGGGATATTTAATCTACTGAAAATGCCTAAGTTTGTTATCTTTAATTGAGTATGTGATATTGTATCTTGTACAGAAGTCAGTGAATGTAAAGGTGTTTGTCATCGCTGCTGTTCGCTTGAAAACTTTTGAAATTTATTCAATTAGAGAAGTAAATGGAAATAAAAAAAGTCTGTATTACAAAACTAAGCAAAAACAAAAAAAGTGCATCAAATAGATTGATTATTTGTTTATCAATACAGGCGATGTGCGCGCATCTGGTATACAGAAACAGCTGCTGCTTATCGACCAAAGCTGTAGCAACGAGTTGAGCCAGCACTGTTGTCAGCTAACTACAAGAGTTTAGTTACATTTAGGTGAGTGAAAAAACGGTGAGAAAAACAGCGTTTTAAGCTTCAGGAGCCAGACGTCTGTCAGACCAGTTCAGACCTGATCCAAAACAGCTAGCTCGCTTCCCGTTTTGTTGTTTTAATTAAAGGATAAACCCCAGCTAACTAGATGGACAGCATCTCTTTCCTTTCTGCGTGAGGTGTGTGCAGTAAATAAAGTGACGTCGACCGATTATCCCTCTTTAGGATTTGATCAAAAAGCAGATTGTCACCAGGATGAACTCACAACACAAAGTTGCTCTGCCAAAGTCTAATGTGTGCAACAGTTAATCGACTTTGAGTAAAACCAGGACTCCAATTTTTGTATTGAATTACTCTTTAAGTTTTAGACAAATGATTTAAAAACCAATGCACGGCAAAGTCACTTGCCTCACGTCAACAGGCACTGCTTATCATTTTTCAACTAGTCACAAGTTTTAATGAGTGAGAAAAAGTATTGTGATTTATTGAGATATGTGACAACTGGGTATATTTGATACAAAGGACAGACTAAATAAAAAGGCAGGATCAAGACTCTTAGTCAAAAGCCGTCTCTTTGCACCAAATTTGCTGTACCACAGAACGTCCCGGTGTGCATTGGCCTTATGATACCCACATTACTTCTGGTTCTGGCATCAGACATTATATTAGGGACCATATGTGATCTGTAGTTGTCGTGTTTGAATCAGAACTAGTCGACTAGTTGATTAGCTGTAGGTTGGCATGAACTGTTAACAGTCCTACAGTACATGTGTGACTCTGCGTCTGTATCTGGAGGTGGTGGACACAGACAGAAGTTTTCCAGCAGCTGTTTTTCCCTCGTCCGCTCGCTCGTGTCAGATGTGTCTCTGTCCTGAGGTGAGAGAGGCCCGCACCCCTGGAGTGGCCCATTGTGCAGAGGTGTCAACCACTTCTGAGGTACTTTACCCACACCACAGGGAGCGGGGCGAGGTATGAGGGAATGCAGTGAGAACTGACAGAGTAGTAAAGGTTTTTCTGTTGAGCATCGATTTTGCACCTCAGATCATTTTACATCTGAACTGATACAATAGTCTTATACACGGTTTGACTGTCTAAATGCATTTGTAAAAGTCGATTCCTGTTTGTTGGCTTAGCCTAATGAATTTATTTAGGTTTCTGTTTTACAAATTGGATGCTAGATTTGAGCACTTTGTGGGAAGCCTGTTTTGTGAGTTTGGGGGTTGCTAAAGTCCACAGTTGTTACTTTCGGGTCAGGACTGAGAAGTTATGAACCACTGTTTTGATGGATGATGTGCCACAGCATTTGATCAGCAACAAAATGTATGTATGTATGTTCACTATTGATTCAAACAGCAGACCAGTAATTGATGCTTTAACATGGCTGGAGTGGATTCATGTTTTTGTCCTGAATTTACATTTACAGTTTTACCCTTGTTTTAGTCAAATTATAAACCTCTGTTTCTTCTACATAAGGCCTGATACAGTAGCCTGAGTTTTGATCTGGTGATACTTGGAGAGCCAAATATCTTAAGTGGTACTTGTGATGAAAAGTTACAGAACCACTATAGATAAATAGACATTTCAGAGTCTGTTTTCCATGAGTTTCAGAGTGATTAAGAGCTGGTCTCACAGACAGAAAATCGTTATTAATGAGAAAATGATTAACTTAAAATAGTTCCCATGTCTTACAGTTGCTGTGTTGTTTTGTGTGCTTGCTTGAGAACCTTTCACATGATGGAATATTTTGCTATCTTCAGTCCTTACACTATAGTTTTGGACAATATCGGGTATTTGATATGGATGGAACGATATAGAAAAATAAAATGAAATGAAAAAAGTATTTAATTATTCAATACTTTAAATTCAATCAATTCAATTCTGGTGTTGAGTTTGATTCTCATGTGTCTCTCCATGGCTCAGTTCATTCTGTCCCCTTTTCGTTTCACAAAAATAGACCCAGGAATGACTGAAATATGAAAGTTTTTAGTCTAGATAATAGGGATGGGACGAGACAGAATTTTCACGAGACGAGCCGAGCCACAAGATTGGGTCCACGAGATCGAGACGAGACAAGATTTTTAAATAATTTTCATTAATTGTTTCAATTTAGAATTTAAACAAGGCAAAAAAAATGATTTGTATAATTTATTATTGTTAGTTTATATTATTTTAGTTTACCTTTACCTTCCATTATGTGTATCACTTTGGATTTTTATTATTTGAACGATATGAGTTTTGACTGAAATTGATCCGCTCCCCCGTGTGTAGCTCAGACTCCGCCCCCTTCCCCTTCCTTTACAGCGCTGCCGCTGCTGACAGGGACCAGACACACACAGATGAGGAGACTTTCCTACTTTAAGTGTGAAAAATACTGCACTGTTCCCGCGATGTCTGCGCGTATATTTGACGATTATATATTTTTCGCGCTAACTTTTACAATGTTTAGGACTAATTATCTCTGTCAATATTGGTCCTATCTTTACGAAATAAAAACTGAGACAGAGTTTAGACTGTTTTCTGTCAGAATAAGTCCGCTACAAGTCTGTGTGTGGAGGAGAATATTTACTACAGCTGCTCAAAGATACAAAACTTAATTTTATGACCATGGAAAAATGTCACGAGACAGTTCAGTACGTGTGCGCACAGTATCAGGACACTTTGATCTTGCGAGATCTCTCGAAACGAGATCTTGTCCCATCCCTACTAGATATTATGTGAATAAACTCCTGACCTAATTCCCTAAAAACTACATTAAATACTTAATTACTTACTTAGTTATTGAAAGAAAAACTAGTTTGTTCATATGAGGCTTAACAAAATAATTTAAAAACACAACAAAATTGTCACCGAAGTATTGAAGCAAGAATCGATTCGTGACATTCGTTCCAACCCTATAGTATCGACAGATTTCCAAACTTGTGATCGGAACTGAAAACGCTGGACTGGCACATCCCTGACAAAAGAGTGACAAGTGGTCAGTCACCCTAAAGTAAAGTTTTTTTCCGAGCAGCAGGACGTGACGGTTTCCACACCTCACACTTGTGGAGGAGTTTGTTGTGACAGGATTTTCACACATTATCACAGACTCAGGGTGGGACACAGGCCGGTCAGGGTGATCGCGCTCCACAAACACAAGCTTCTAATCACAAAAAATGGGTGGTCTGCGCTGCACTGTAGATGGAGAGCTATTTTTAGTGAGGGAAATGTCACTCTGCACCTGCCAAAGCCTTGTGTTGAAAGTTACTCAATATTCTTCAGACACTGATCATTCTTCTGGAGGTTCATTAAGATGTTAACGTCTTGATCATTGAATATTTAATAGGGTTTTTAGCAATTACGTAATACACTTGTTAAATGGTTAAGCATGAATTATGTTGTTTAATTTCAGTCTGTATTAGGGTTTCAACTAACGATTATTTTGCGAATCGATTAGCTGAGCGATTATTTCTTTTAGGATGTTCATCTTGTTTTCACTATATGCAGTAACCTATTTCTTTTATTCAGATAACCTAAATACAAAACCCAACTCACTAGTAAGTTGTCTGAATAGAAGAAAAAAGTTACTGGGCGATTTTTCTTCTGATGAATCGATTAGTTGTTTAGAACACAGAGGTCACGTGACAATGAGATTTTTTTTCAAATGTCGAAAGTATTGTTGCTTGGGGACATTTTTGAGGTTACTGACAAAATTATTTTTCCCTCAAACACTAAAAAATGAAGTGAAAAAACAAGATCATGAGTTCATAACTGACTGAATTAAATAGAAGTTATTTTAATTTGAGCATTGTTTTATTGCCTTAAAATAAGATTTGCCAAAGGAACAAAACATTGTTTAGCCAAACATCAAGAAGACAAGCTTTTTCTCCCACTCCACTTGAAATAATTCCATAATTATCTAGTTTTATTGGTAAAGTTCATTTGTAGAGTCGTCAGAACACAACTTTGGTCACCTTTACTCTTTTACTTTTTTCTTGTAAAAGCAGCAAATTTAAACAACTTCTATCATTGCTGCTCAATTGGAATTATAACACTTCTTTTTTCAGTTTATGCATGTTTGGGAACCTATTATAGACCAGTTAGTGATTAATCAATTACTAAATTAGTTGAGATCAACTTGTTGCAGCCCTGCTCTGTTTATTTGGGTAATTATTCTTTCGATTCATTGATTAGTCGTTTAAAACAGAATGGCACTTAAATGGCAAAATGTCAGCCAAATGAAGGTTCCTCAAGAGCGGTCTGGAAGTGTGGATTTATAGGGAAAGTAGTGTTTACATCAAAAAGACTAAAAATACACAATATTTCTCAGCTCTGGGCATGTGTTGAAGCTTATATAAGACCAGTTAAGGACTATTAAGACTAGGGATGCACCGATCCAGCTTTTTCAGTTCCGATACTGATCCCGATACTTTAGAATTCCACATCTGCCGATACCCGATATCAACCGATACTAGTGTAAGGACTGAAATAGCTCTTTTTTCCTTTTCAAAACATAAGACTTTTGATCATATAGTGTTATTTATACTGCAAGACAAAACTGAACAACTTAAGAAGAAGAGAGAGAAAGAGAGAGAAGAGAAGAAAGAGTGTGAGGAGAGAGAGATAGAGAAGAAAGAGAGAGAGAGAAGAGAGAGAGAAAGAGAAGAGAAGAATGAGAGAAGAAAGAAGGAGAATGAGAGGAGAGAGAGAGAGAGAGAAAGAGAGAAGAAAGAGAAGGGAGAGAAAGAAAGGGAGAGCGAGAGGAGAGAGAGAAGAGAAGAAAGAGAGATAGAAAGGGAAAGAGAGAGCGCGAGGAGAGAAAGAGAGAGACAGAGAAAAAAAAGAAAGAAAAAGAGAAGACAGAGTAGTAGAGAGAAGAGAGAATTAGAGAGAAGAAAGAGAGAAAGAAAAAAGAAGAGAGAGGAGAGTGAGAAGAGAGAGAAAAAAAAGAAGAAAGAAAGAGGGAGAGAGAGAGAATAAATAAAATGTCAAACATTATGAGACATTCTGGATCAACATCAGACATAAATCAGACTCATTATGTCCAATTAAACACAACTAGGATATCGGCTGAACCGATATCATGGAGCTGATACTCGATCCAGCAACATTTCCTGGATCGGCACCGATATTCGATCCCAGTATCGGATCGGTGCATCTCTAATTAAGACCTTTGATAAGAATTTTTATGTGGTTCAAGACAAAGCAACAAGGTAAGACAGCCTGTCTATTAAAGTGACCAATACCATAAACAACATTGTGGGGATACCTTGGCTTCAGCACTTGTCATTTGTGGACCACCTGTTGCTCTGCCCAAACATCCGAGGACAGGAAAGAGTGAAGCCTTCTGCACTCAGGAGATTTTAATCAAGATGTGCCTCTCTACACGTTTGGGGAGGTGCAGCGTGTGAAGTGATTCTCATGATTTGTTGTGTCACTTGTCAAGTCTGTGGGTCTCTGTTATGACTTCGTGTCAGATTAGTTTCCTGTGTGATGAACAGTCAGTCAGAGAAGTTAGACGCCAAGTTTTGCTGCTGTGGAATGGCTGGCTTTGTGCAAACTTTCTAACCAGACACTTTTTTGTGGCCTGGATTTACTGTTCTCTCCTCGTGTGCATGCTTTCATTCTGTCACCACACTTGATCATTTGCCCTTTCCCTAATTCATGAGTAAATTTGAACTAAAGTTTAGTTAATCTTATGCAGGAGGGTTACTGTAGAGCTGTACAGTCAGTCGGTATTTGCTGAGTTCTCGTCTGTGCAAGACTGTTTCCCTCATCAGCTGGAGGTCAGACATTTTTAAAGCTTTGTCCAGTCTTGTGCTGGCCTTGACTCTGTGGACACAAGTTCAATGGCTCTAAATGGTCTAGAACAGACCTGGGCAAACTGTGGCCCTCTGCCTGTTTTAATCAGGCCAAAGGATCTTTCTCTTTACCCTGCAAAACATTATTGTCTACAGGTAGTCTCAGTTAAAACTTGAATTGAGAATATTCATCCTAATTTTAGTTATTTTAGACAGATTATAATACAAAAGTTAAAATCTGCTCCACATTTCACTTATTTCAAGACATTTCTTGCTATTTCCAAGATATTTTAGCTTGAATCAAACTAGCAAATGTATTGAAACAAGGCAGAAACCCATAGAAACAGGATATATTATCCAGGTCCAGCAAATAAAAACAATAAAGATTAAGATCTATATTTCAAGACATTCTAGAAAATCTAGACAAAATATTTTTTTCTGCAGTGTATTCTTTTTTAATTACATTGATTTGGCTTTGAAGTGTGTGTTTAATAATAATATAATAATAATAATAATAATAATAATAATAATAATAATAATAATAATAATAATAATAATAATAATTAATAATAATAGTGTTTGCACTTGTATTCTTAATATACCAAACAACATTTTATTTTATAACATTTTTACTAAGCAAGGTAAGAACCTATTTTTTAAGAGTAAATGAATGCCTATGGTCAGTGTTTTTTTTCTTTTTTTTTCTTTTGGTTGATTGCCCAGCCCTAATCTTATCTTTACCCATAATGCATCAGCTTGAGAAGCCCTGGTCACTGCCTAAATGAGCTGTTTGTTTCACATCTGTCACTGGCCTAAACCAGCTCTAAGTGCTTCTAATAAGCCATCACTGTAAGATGACTTCATTATTGATCAGAGCAGTGTTTTAACCAAATGTCAATATCCATTCTGTGTCTTATGATGTGTTGTTGGCAGGGCAAATCAGGGTAAAAGTAATTGTTTTTTTTTGCCATATATTGTCAAAACAATAACATTTAAATCCTTAATGAAAAAAGGAGGAACAATAATATCCAAGATTGAATCAAAGATAAAACCAATTGTGCTAGAGTCCGAGACAAGACCAAGATCTTTATAAAGCGGTCTTAAGACCAAAGTCTCGAGTGCTACCACACAAGGCTGTAATATTAAATGAAGCAGTTGTCTCCAACCAGTATCTCACCAAAGGAGAATTATACATACAGTGTTCTGCTTTTTATTCAAACTTTATTTATTTTTTGAAAAGTGAGTTTGTGCTTAGTCACGGTTTAACCTGTAACCATTGTTTTTATAAACTCAATCTTTCTCTGCTTAAATAAGATGTGTTTTTTTTAAATCAAAACAAGAAACCTAGGCACTCGGGGATTTAAAAAAAATGTACAGCCTTTATTACACATGGCAAAAGAATAAAAAAATGCGGCCTGCTGAGCCTTCATCAGGGCAAGTTAGATGTGAAGATATTTTTAGTCTGTGTAATAGAGAGAGCATTATACACACCTGATCAAAATCTTAAGACCAGTTGAAAAACTGTTGTTTATCACCTGATCAAATGTTTAAAACCAAGGGCTATGAAATCTAAAATCTGCTCAAAATTCTTGTTTTCTGTCCGCCATTCACGTGGTTATGCCCTTTTAATGGCTAAAACTAAGAAGCTTTCTTCAAGGATCGTCAAGCTGCATAAACAAAGCCTCTCACAACGAGTCATTGATGCTGAGGTTTTACGCAGTAAGACAATCTTTCTAAAATTTCTGAAAGATTCGGAGCTTTATGGTACAAAAAAGTCAAGTGGTAGACCGCCAAAAAAAGACACTTGCACTGAGAAAGAGGATCCAATTGGCTGTTTGTCAAGACACAGGGCAGTCCTCGGCCCTCACTGGTGCCGACTGCACAATAACCATCAGATGGGATCTGTAGGAAAAGGGTTTTAAAAACAAAAGAACTACTTCAAAGACCTCGTCTCCTTCAACGTCACAAAACTGCTCACTTTCTTTCAACAGGACAACGCTGCAGTTCTCAAGGCTCACTTGACAAAGGACTTCTTCAGGGAGAGTTACATCGCTCTTTTGGACCATCATGCATATTCCCCAAATTTAGATTCCATAGAGATACATATACTACGGTAGTCCTGACCAAGCCTAGCATCAACACCTGGAGATGGGTCCCCGAGCGCTGCACTGCAGCGATCACTGCTCCTGAGGAGATGCCCTAGAGGCATTGAAGGATGGGTCAAATGCAGAGGACAAATTTCCCTACGGGGACAATAAAGTGTACCTTAACCTTATATATGGGATAATTTCTCATTGCCAAGAAAATTTGCGTCTTTGTCACAGCCGCATAAGATAGAGGTTTGCCTTCATTGGCTTTTTTGTTTAGTATTATGTGGAAAATAGGTTTGCCAAGTTTCACATCTTTACGACAAAGTAATAATGTTGTGTTCTAATGTACTGCAAAGGCAGTTTTTATTTTTGCGTTAGCGTGGTAACACGGTAGCATCTAGAAGTGTGTCTTTATTGGCTTTTTTGTTCAGTATAAGAATGAGAATGTGTTTGTTAAAATTAAGCTTTCCATGAAATACCATGTGAAATATTGTGATCTTAAATGTATTTTAGTGACAATCTTTTATTTGAGGGAAATAGTCATGTCATGATTTGCTTTCAGATTTATTATTTTACAATTTTGTAGTACTGTTTATCATGTTCTTAGTGTTGCAATTAATAAGTCACAGTAAAGAGTGCTTAGAAGTTTGCCCATTCTTTGCCACATGGTTCAGCTCTACCACAGCATATACACAGTGTTTTTTGCTTGATTTTTTCCTTCCCCAAACTCTTCTGAAATGCCGTGATGTCATTTGAAACCCAGTAAAAGCCCGTGTCCAAACTCCTTCTGTGGTTAACCTTGCTTGTAGTGTGACACGGCTCATTGGCCTGCAGCACGTTAAGTGGAGCAGAGTCTCTCCACTGCTCAAGTGTGTGCTGACATTTTGGTGTAAGCTTTTATTTGGGTCACTGTGCACTTTTCAGCGAGGTGTGGCTGAGGTCTCCAGATAAGAGACTCTTCATGTTAAAGGAGAGATGTTACAGCAGAGTTCTCGGTTTAGGTCACAATAATTAAGGATTCAATGATACTGATGCTGCCCAGTCTCCGGAGAAAATGTAGATTCACACTTTTTTTTTTGTAATATGTTGTATTTCTAAGTTTTTCTGCGATCCATGAAGTTATGTTGGATCAATTCTGTGATATTGGTTCAGCTTTTGCAGTAAGTTTGTTTACTGATCTGAGTTGTTCCGTTGTTACTTGCTGGATAAAACTAATTATGGTTGCACGTTTTCAAAAAATGTTTTAACCGTTAGTTGGAGCCTTTCACAGTCACTTTTCCAAGACTGAGACAAGACCAAGACTTTTATAGGTCGATATCAAGACTGCAATCCATCGAGACCAAATCGAGACTATTTTGTAATTTTATACAACTATCATCTTAGTGTGCAGGGCTTGTTGCTAACTGTGGAAGTAGTCCTTAAGTCGATTAATCGGTCGATGACATCTTAGTCGACCAAAATTTGTATTAGTCCACTAACTTTTTTTAGATGGATTTTAAGGTTTTATATTGAATATGAACAAAAGGTAGTGATTCAGTTGAGGATTTGGGACAGAATCATTGGTCTAATCTGCCATTTTATACATAAATACCATGTTTACTATTCATTGTGTATACATTGTTGTTCCTGCATGAACTCCATTGGATTTTTAGTCATTTTTTGGGTCAGGTAAATAGAATAAAAAAGACTTTTTAGCTTCAAAGCTTTGGCCACACCCTTCATTACTCGATTAGTCTGTCGATGGGACATACCTTTTAGTCAACTAAGAATTTCTTTATTTGACTACTGCCGTAGTGCCTGGCTAATGTCACTGTGCTCCTGGTCCAAGTTTAACAGAGCATGGTGGCAATGAAATGTGGGCTTAGTGTCCAAGACCAAACCAAGTCCAAGACCAAGTCCAAGACAAGGCCGAGTCCAAATGTGCTCAAGTTCGAGACAAGACCAAGACCTTAAAAAAGGAGTCTTGAGTACTACACCACTGACATCATTCCAAGTACCTCCTGAGAAGTGCTTGTGTACATTCATGGGTCTTTGAACCCCTGGTTGGAAAACACTGGTGCAGTTGAAGTAGGGCTGGGAGAAAATGTAATCACAATTTTTTTTCTCATATTGATCGATCTCAATTTTCGATTTGATTTTGTTTAACCTTTTCAAAACCAAATGAAAAATTCCATACATGAGCCTCTTAATATGTCCCTTTTTTTAAAACTATATATCAATATTCTGCCTCAAAGGTTGACTTTTGCTCCAAACTAGTCATTTTTATTGACAAAAGATTGGTTTTCGACCTTTCGATTCAAAACCCACCACCAAATAATTGACGATTCAGTTTGATTCGATCTCGATTTTTGAATTAATGCCAGCCCTAAGTTGAAGTTTCATCTCCAGAAAGTTACACAGTGCACTTTTAAAACGTGATCCATTTTCATCTGTCTGTCTTCGTCATATCAACTTCATTTTGTCATTCATAAAGTTTCATCTCCACTAATCTGTAAATCGTGATGCATTTTTCACAATAATCCTAACTCCATCTCCAGATTCAGTCCTTAAACTCACAGAACTCTTAGTCAAGCCACATTTTCTCGTTGGACCTCGTGAGTTCTCTTGTGCTCTGCTCTCCAGGCGTCCGCTGCTGCTGCTGCGAGCTCTGTTGGATCTGTTGTGTTGTGTTTATGAGTGCGGACGGTGACAGCAGTCGGCCTTGGCATATTTTACAAATGTGTTTGCCATTTTCCTTCCTTCGCCCTCAGCACAAAACACTCATAATGGACTCTAAGTGACATCAGCTTTGCCTTGCAGCTGGGTGGAAGACAATTAAATGAGGAATGGGCGAAAAATGTGTTCGGGGCTCCGTCGGGGGGAGGGGCATAACGTTGGAATTTGCCCACGAACGACCTTCTGTGTAACCTCAACATAAACAATATTAGCTGTAGCTTTGTGCGAACAGCAGTGTCGAGCCTTGTGTTGGCCAGTACTGAAGCTCAATAATGATTTGAACAAGGATCGATACCGAAAAACAGAGCTAAGTGAGGCCTTTTCTGAACAGTTATTATTATAGATCTTAAGCTTAAAAAAAGATCATGGTGGTGTTATCTAAAGCTGGACCATTTGGGAAACAAACTAATCTTTTTTTTACTCCTCATATTGATTAATCTTCAAAAACCAGATAAAAATGGCTTTGATAATAATTTCTGGAACCATAAACTAAACAGCCATCTAATCTTGGCCATTTAACACTGAAAACAATCACATTTTTTCTTCCAAAGTCTGGTGTCTGCTCCAAACCACATGTTTTTACTGACAGGATTACATGTGGAGCTCCTGATTCAAAAAGCACAGCTGAATAATTGACAATTTGACATGACAGGATTGCAATCTCTTGATTTTTCATTGAATAGCCCAGCCATAGAACAGGACTCTGGTTTGTTGATTGTTACAAACCCTATAGTCAGCTAGGGGAAAAGGGAAGTAACAAGAAACAAACCAAGAATTTAAAAAGTATGTAAGGTGGATTTTAATACAATAAGGGTGAGTGTAGGCAATTGACAGTATAAATGAAAGGTGTATAAATCAAAAAACAAACCCAACTTTACAAATAGGCCTATAACACAAAAGTGACTACCAACTAAATAAAGTCTCTGTGTAGAGCAGCACGTCTGCTCGCGTTGGAGGCGCACAGGACACTGAGTCAAGCCGCCAGGAGCAGCAGGTAGACAGCACTTTTATTCGGATTGCTGAAAGAGGTCTCTCCAATCAGGCTCAGCAGGCAGTTCTAGGTCCGGCCTCCGGCAGCAACTCCACCAGTCACAAGCCGCGGATCACCGTAACGAGGTCCTGATTAGAAGCACAGGGGCGGGGAGAATGAAGCAGGGCGTGCCATGGAGTGTGAGGCAGGGCGCTCCACGTCCGGGGCCGTAACATTGATCAAAACATATTCTTTGTTTAGCGACTAAGGACGCACTGATCAACTTTTTTCACCAATAACCGATACTAGAGAAAGACGATATATTGGCTGGACAATATTTTGGGGCAGCTATTTAAATTTTTTGTATATCTGCCATTGGCCTCAATTTTGGCCGATATCTGATCAGTTGTTGGGGTTTTCCTGTGTGGGAATGCTGCTCAGTGATCAGCTGAGTCTGAAGCAATAAGAATTCTTTTATCTCTCTCCTCAGTCTGCAGTTTTGATTTTTCTCAATACATTTTATTCTTGTTCTATGACTTTGTCAATATGAACGAACAATATGAATGTCTTTCATGAAGCTATTTCGCTGTTTCGCAGATTTTTTTTGTGACTTTTTTTTACAGTGTGCAGTCCTAGACATACTCTGTAGCGTGCTTTTCTCTCAAACGCACCGTGTAAGGACCGTGTGACATTGCAGCATTTACAGGCAACAGCACAGAAGGTCTTTTAGAAAACTTTAGACAGTTTGGATCATGCAGGGGAAGCTGACCTGACACTCGGACGTTTCTCCAGGTGAGGATTTGACTCTTTGAGCTCATAGTTACCATGATGAGTTTGTTCACGCTGGAACGTCATTTGTGTTGTTCAGAGATGTGTTTGAGGAGCGTGTTGTGACTTCGCTAGAGTCCGGATGTGTTTCGTGTCGGCTCTGGAGCTTGTGTGATTCGTGGCTCTGTGGTCGGCTGTGGAGCGCAGCGGGACGGGCAACGAGCCAAAAGCAGAGCAGGCGAACGCACACAGCACCATCCCTCTTTAAACGGTCACATAAATGACTCGCGCTGTTGTATCTCACAGTGAATCATGTGTTCAGCGCATTATTACCTGTACAAAAGACACTAAGCATCATAACCAGGCAGGTTAAAATTACTGGTAAAAAAGGAAGATCACTACTTTGCGGGTTTCGCCTTTCACTGGTTATTTTTGGAACGTAACCCCCGCGATAAACGAGGGACCACTGTACAATCAAGCATCATTACATGAGACACATGTACTGTTAATAGTTTAGGTTGAGGGTGTTTTGCTTATACTATCTCATCTCAGCTTTGCTTTTAAACTAAAATAAGGAAATTGGTGTCAGAAATCTGAAATTTTGGTTGATTAAGACCATCAACAGTCCTAGGGAGCATAATTAACTACTGATTTGCATCACAAGATCATTGCATTGAGTGAAGTTTTTATTTTGATCCCTGTAGTTTTCTTCACTAAATCCTGGGGTTGTAGTTCTGAAAAGACTTATTTGAAAAGCTTCTAGGAAAAGTATTGAAGAGGTGGGACTTACCAATTCTGTAGTAATAAACTGATAGTCAAGATGTAAATTACTGCTCTATAATGTCATAGTTCATTATAATACATGGAAGAATGTCTCTTTCAATTAAAACGTTTAAAACATGTTTTAACACATTTTGTGGGACTGACTTATGGTATATATTGTTAATAAAGTTAAGGCAAAGTATTGAGCTCATATTTCCAGTATTGCCCAGCCCTAATTGTCACAAAACACTTTTTTTTTTGCTTTTCACCTCCACAAAATAGTGGTCTCGTTCTGGTAATTACACTGTGGTGAGAAATGTTTTGTGTTTTGTAACCCCGCTCGCTCAGCTGCAAGTGTTTTGACCGAAAACCATGACCCTTTTTTGCAGTAAAGTTGTTGGTTAGACATTCCTTACGCTCAAACCGAGTCACTTACAGCAGTTTAATTAATGCGCGGCTGCCTGAGTGTCTGCTGTGAGGGTCGTTGGACCGGAGTGTGTTACAGCTGCTGTGGTTGTTCTAGACGCGGTGATCTGCGCCATTTGAGACTGAAAATGTAAAATACTACAGATTCAAATTCAGTTTTGTTTCAGTAAAGTTGCTCAATGACACAACAACAGCCTTAGAGAGTGAAAATACTAGACATAGTGTGTATTTATATGCTCATTGAAAAAAAAAAAAAAGACTATTGTTGTTGGTTAAAACTGTGAAATATGTCAAATTTTATAGGAACTTTTATTGTGTATTTTTCTTGACTAACATTGTCTAGACCAGTGGTGCCCATACTCGGTCCACCAGAAGATCTAGTTTAACCCGCAAAAGGGATGATCAGGTTTGTTACGGCTAATTGTTTAATTCAATTTTGTGTTGAAAAGACTGTCAAATGACACCAAATAAAGTGCAATTTCCTAAAGCGTGTTAATAAAAACATTTTAGTTTTCTACTAGAATAAAGAAAAAATTGCTGATTTAGGTCCACCAAGAAAAAAAGCTTGGCACCCCTGGTCTAGACTCTTTATGAAGCTTTATTGACTGTAGTTATGTGAGAACAAGTTCAGCACTGAGGAAAGTCAGAGTTTACTTTCCTCCTGATTATGTTTGGTAAATATGTGGAACAGTAAAGCTGATGTTTGCAGACTGGCTTTTAGACACAATTTTGTCAGATCTCAGAAGCTAAGCAGGTTGGGCCTGTGCAGTACTTGAATGGGAGACCTTCATATTGCCAAGAGTGGATCTGGAGTGAGTGTGAATGCTTGTTGATGGAGTTAACCTGGCTCACGATGGAAATGTGATGAACCCCGATACCACATATCCATCTGAAACTTCCCCTGCAAGTGTTCAAGAAAAGGTGGAACGTTTAATGAAATACTTTGAGCTGATTGGGTGACTGGCTTCTCAACGTGTGCCCGCCTACCTTAGTTTGTGCTTAACCAATCACAGCAACGAACTGTAATTACAAATCCAATATCGGCGGCATGGTGGCAGAGCGGATAGCGCTCTTGCTTCACAGCAACGGCAAACGGTGTGAAGTTTTCATGTGCCTCTCCCTGTCTGGGTGGTTTCCTGCGGCACTCCGGATCCTCACTTCCAATAATCCAATAGTGGTCAGACATCTGTCTGTGTAAATGTGCTACATAAATTAAAAAAACATTCAATATGTTGGGGTGACATAGATCAACAAAGGTCACACATGGACCTCAACCTGACCTGCTGCAGTTTGACTGGGCCTTTAAAGCAGTGGTCCGGACTGTAAACCAATCAGACTGGTGAGGGCTAAGATGGATTTCTCTCAAGTTTGTGAATTCATACATATCGTGAGAGAATCCATCTGGCTGTTCAGGTCATGCAGGTTGGAGGATCAAAGTTAACTTAATTGAAAGAATTCATACATCGACATTTGTATTTCATGTTTTGAACAGTACAGCTAATACCAGTGCTTTGACAGATGTCTGATGTTAAGAGTATGTAAGTACATCAATTTTAAAGGCATGTCTTGAGTTTGAGCTTCATTTGATGCTAATGTTGCGTTAGCATTTTACCTTTACAGTAGATAAGCAGTGGGTGGGGAAAGTGCCCGATGTCAACCAGATAAGGAGCTAATAATGCTAATCCCTGCCCATTTACAGCCCTGTGAGATTCCTTATCAGTCTGTGTGAGCGTGTGGGCATCTGCGTTCCCACATCTGCTCGCATCACCGCGCAACGCCGAGCCAAGACCTGCTGATTAAAGCTCCATCGGGTTGTTTTGTTATTTCCTGTAGTTTTCTCCTTTGAAAAGCTGCCACTTCCAACTACAGCTGGCCCGCGTTCAGCTCTGATTGGCTTACAGTCCTTCCACTTGTGTTGTTTATTACCTCCATGTGTTTGTGTTTTAGATGTGCTACAGGGTTTGCACTGTGAGCGGCGTTGTGTGGGATTGTTCTGGGTTAAAGGCGAACGCAGGTGTGCTTTCTTGTGTCCTTGTCTGCAGATGTGGAGCACGTGTGTATTCTTCATTCTGTCCTGTTGTGTGCGGTTAAATTACAAAGGATGTGACGATTCTGTATTGTCACGCTCTTGTTTGGATGCAGAGTTGTGATTTATTATTATAAATGGGTTGTGTCTCTGAAACGCTGTTTTAGATGTTAGCCTTTTTGAATATAAACAAGCCAACTGACGTTCCATGCACAAAACCTATTATTTGGTTGGAGATTTTGAATCAAAAGATCGATAACCAATCCATTGTCAATTAAAATGTGGTATACTTTTACACTTTCTTTACCCAGAATCAACTTTTTAGTGAAGAAAGATTAGGGCTGGGTGATATGGCCAAAATTATTATAACAATTTTCCTGAAGACAGATCACAATTTCGATTTTATCACAATTCTTAGACTATTGTCTTATTGTCTTTGAGGTAAAGACAGTCATCTTTTTCTGAAAGTTCTTACTTGGTTAAACCCAGCTGTCACTCACTCAGAGCAGAACAAAGACTGACCAGTGCTGCCAGATTTTCAGAGAAAAACTTGACTGAAAAAAATCTATAGACAAGCGACCTCAGCCCATAAATAAAGTTATTCAAATAATCAATTAATTAGAACTTTGTGTGATAATACAATTTTGGCTTTTCTAACACTAATTATGCTTCTGAAAATATGCTAAAAATCCATGTTTCATTCATAACTAGATATATTTTTGTAAATCAAACCTGTAAATTTGCTTAAATTCACCTCGAACTTGACTTGAAACTGCAGCACAAAACACGACCTTCAAAATTCACAAAACTATTAAAAACAGACACCCAAATTTGTTATAAAGAAACAAACTTGGCAACTCTGAGGCTAAGAGAAGTAGGTTGGAAATAATTGTCTGTATTTTAACAAACAGATGCATTAAACAGATAAATGGAAAATCACGATTTGACAATTTTACAAAAAAATCTGATTGTCAAAATTGTGAGCTCACAATTAGATTTTTATAACGATAATACCCAGCCCTAAAAAGGATCATGAATAAGCCTGATTTAATTGCTTGGAGGGCCTGATGTGGCCCCGGGTGTTGTGTTAAATAATCCTGTTTTACCCTAATAGACAAAGCTGTTTTGTCAACTTAAATATTGTTTTCTCCAGTGCAGATATTTGCTTTGTTATTTTGCAGGCGGCACTACTGTACAGCCCTGTTTTTACAAACTCGGTCCAGATTGACTGGTTTGTTTCCTTTTCTTCAATGACTTTCAAGCTTTTCACGCCAAGTAACGCCAAACATAATATTTGACTTTCTGAGTGCCACTTGATTTAATCTGGGCCTAAAACGAGACTAAAGTGTGTCTAAAAATAGACTAAACCATATAAAGATCTTTTGATAATGATGAAAGAAAAAAAGACTAAAAGATCATTTAATTATCTCTAAACAAAACAAAACAAAAACACACACAAACAAAACATTAAACTCCAGAAGGATTTGTGTAAACTCTTCCAAACATCGAAAGATCATTTTATTGTGATTGTAACATTGCTCAACCTCAATAATTAATTTGCCAATTTAAATTGAAAGGTTCAACGGCCGATTATGTGGCAGTAATAGGATAAGTGTGAATGTATAGTTTAAATGTGGATTTCTCTGTGATAATTGGTCCTTTGCAAAATATAACGGCAGCAATCCTGACATTCGTATTGTTCAACTTGACAAACAGACAAGCACTTATTCAAGCTTGTGCTGCACCAAAGTCATAGAACAACAATAAAACTCAAAGTCTTGTTAATGATAAAATAAAAACAGCAGACTTAGGAATAGAGGGAGATATAAGAAGTCTTATTGTTCTTCTCCAAACCAACTCAGACTGCACCAGGAAAAGCCCAAACAAGTGCCTGATCAGATATCAGCAAAATTGAGGCAGACAGCTGATATGGCCAATATGGAAAGAAAGAAAAAAAAATCTAATTATCCTCTCCAAAATATCAGTCGTCTGATATATCGGTCTTTTTGAGTGGTTTTCTCTAAAAAAATATATGTTAAATACGTAAAGATGCGTCACTTTTCTTAACATTTGTGCATAATGTAATGATATTTGTCTTGCTGTAAAGGAATAGTATATTAATTTCTATAGCTCAAGACCAGATAACATCACATGCTTTTTATTCCTCTTCATTTCTTTTATTCCTATCGTATCTTAATGTTTTATGTGAATGTTTTATCCTTTATCTATATTTTTTCCAGATGCAACATAATGTTTATCTCCAGCCAAGTCAGTCTTAAATAAATCAAAATCATAAAACAATGCAATTTGAAAAGCGCAGATCCTTTGCTCTCATCCAACTGTCAACTTTTAAGATTCTCCATAGATCATGAAATTGCGACATCACACATGAGTACAAATTTCAGTTTGGAGATTTCAAGATGGTGATACTGAACTTTGTACATAGTTAATGCTCAATAGTCTGCTCCGGAGGGACGGTGATTAAGTTTAGGGGAAAGATAGGAGAATGGTCAAGTTTAGGGAAAGGGTTTGGTTAAAGGTTAAGTTAAAAAGAAAAGTTTAGCAACAGAAATAAACTCATTACCATGGCAACATTTCTCACTTATGCCCCTCTGAACCTGACTAACCTTTGTACATTGTTTGTTGAATATCTCTTGTCACCTTATTTTGCCCCACCCACTTTTCTTGGCAGCGCACTTCCTGTTTAACTCAGTCAAGCTCTGTCATTGCCCACTTCGTACCGGAAACACACTTTGTACCTTTAACTTTACTTCTCTTACATTGTTTTCATTTTGAAATTTTAGTTAAACACAGACAAAGCTAAACTGTCAAACACAAAACCCCCTTACAGATTTCAACTACGCAAACAATTGTAAAATGAGATTATTACTATTTTCAAAGCTGTAGATGCCCGATTAAGCTAGTTCCAGCTACTAACGGTTAGCCTAAACTTGCGATAAATATGTTGCTTTTTGAGCTTTCTATTAGCAAACGTTTGTGAGATACGTTTATAAATATAAATCTACATAATATTAACCTACAAATAATGATTTTTAAAATGTAGAGTTTTGCTACAAAGTGACCAGAGGTACGAAGTGGGCAATGACAGTCGGATAGATAACACTTAAAATAAACCCAGCGACTGAATGCTACAAGCTAATTGCTGTTAAACAGGAAGTGTACTGCCAAGAAAAGTGGGCGGAGTGAAATAAGGTGATTAAAGAAATTAATTGAAATATCAAGAAATTCAGTCCCGTTGATTTGTCAGTTGGCTCTGTGAACAGACCCAACAGTTGGCCTTATTTATTTAAAAAAATGCTAACTTCCTGTTATATGTTTGTTTCCTGTTTAGTTCGTTTTAATAGGATTTCACTGCCTCAGAAAATACTTAAAGATCGACCCTGAACAGTGTGTTGTTTCTTTGAAACATGTTAAATATTTTACAAATGAGAAGAATATTTCACCAAAGAACCAAAGTGTGTTTATAAAAAGATATATGTTTGTCTGTCAATGCTAACGCTAAAGTAAGGTAATGTTTATTAAGGACAATGTACAATTACATTAAGCACAAAGGCAGATGCTTGTACTAGATTGTAGCTTACAGCTAATTTCCATCTGTAGTCCTGGAGAGGGGGGGCTCATTGGACATGTTTTTAGTTGTAGGAGGAAACCGGAGTACCCGGAGGAAACCTACACAGACACGAGGAGAACATGCAAACTCCACATAGAAAGGCCCCCAGCAGCGGATAGCACTCGCCACCGTGTTGCCCAAAGTCTGATCATTGAAAATAATCAGCTTCTGTGCACAGGGTCAATTGTCTGAATGGGAGTTTTGAATCGAAAGATTAACATCAAAAGTGGTTTGGAGCAGAAGTCAAACTTTAAAGCAGAATATTATTATATTAAATACTACTACATGGAACATATATGAAAAATGTTTTTTGTTTATGTTCAAATAAGCCACTTGGTACCACTTTATAAGAACTATTCCTTAATTTGACTTATGAATAAAGCCTGAATAAAGCCTTAACTATTTATAAACAAATGGTAACTTAATAAATAAAAAAGTTTATTAAGGCTTAACTTCTTAATTAGGAGCTAAGGTTAGGATTCAGGGTTTGGGAAAGGGTTTGGAGTGAACTACTAATTAATAAGCTTGACCATACTTTAATTAATAATTTGTTCATGATGAATTAAGTCTTGTTTAAAGTTTTATCAAGACTTTATTAAGGCTATTTGAAGTTTAGCTTGTATAAAGTGTTGCTAGCTGTTTTTATTTTGTCTTTGAAAAGGTTAACTAAATTGTTTATCATGCAAAATAGTAGGTTTCCATGGTAACAGGTGCTCTACATGGTCTCGCTTGTTCCTAACTATTTCAGTGTTTATTGTCTGTTGCTAATTTTAACATGCACTGTTCCACGTTAACCCAGATTTCTTATCACCACAAAACGCTGAGATCCGATCGCTGTGTTGTGACTAGCCCGCTCTTACCCTTTGAGTGTTAATTGCTGGATGCTAATTGCGGCTTAACCGTTAGCTTTCATGCTCTATTGGAATATCTGCTTCAGGAAAGGGAGTGGACTTCCTGTTTGGAGCCCCCTTCAGACATGTCTGCTCCCAGGGGCCCCTCGGCTTCATACCTACATCAGTGTCTGTGTGGAACTGCGTCTGGGGTCAAGTATTCTTCTCCGGTGAGGTAATGCTGGACTCAGACAAGATGCACTGTCCACTTTGGGAATTAATTATCTGCTCCGTGCCAGAATCCGAGCTCTGTTTGCTTTGTTATTCTCTGGTGGTGAAAGAGGTTCTCAACTGTTATGTCACGTCTTAATGAAAGTCTAATTAAATGCATTCGTTAAAGGAAACCTATTGTGTTTATTCCAATGTATTTCGCAATAACCTTCAACAAATGTAGATCAATAATTTACATTGTGTTCACTGTAAAACACAAAAATGATATTTCTGTTCAAAACTGCAGATTTATGGTAAAATCCAATTGTAACTAGTTGCAGATTTTGAATTACTTGGTTTCATTGTTGGACAGTGGCTACGTGAGGTCAGATCTGGGCAAACTGCGGCCCTCGGACTGTTTTGCTCAGGCTCCCGGCATGTTTTTGAAAATAAGTTGTAATATTTCTTGAATCTGTATTGGATGATATCAAGTTTTTTTAAGCATATATTGGAATCACTAATACAATATGCTGTAGTTATTTTTTCTTACTGTTAATCTACTAGGTACTTCTCCTGTAATCCTGCTACACAAGAAACATACTTGCTTGTCAAAACCTCAAAGCCTGATCCTGTTAGATCTCAGAAGCTAAGCAAGTTAGGGCCTGGTTAGTACTTGGATGGGAGACTGCTGGAACACCAGGTACCACAGTGAGATGACAAAAGTTAATTTGTCTTTGTGTCCTTGGGCAAGACTCTAAACCCACACTCCCTAAGTGTATGCAAACATTGGGTGATTTGATCCTTGATAGTAAAGTGCTTTGAAATGTGGAAAAGCACTATATAAATGGAGACCATTTACCGATGAAACTGAAATTACCGTAAGTTTCACTGTTGTCACGATGCTACAGTTTTTGAACTCGAAGTTGATACTAAGGAATGTGTTCAATTCTTGATACAGTTTTTAAAAGATCATTTTAATAGATGACTCTAGTACAGGCCTATTTAACATATGGCCTGGGGCCACAATGACCCTCCAAAAATATGATCCTGCTCTCAATAAATATGACTTATAGATTTTTTGTAGTTTTACGTCTGGGCTATTATTACACTGGAAAAAGTGGCCAACTTACATTTCTTAATGTGTTAACAAGTGCTTGAACTAGAAAATAGTAATCTTGATTTTATTATATATTTTTACTGTTTGAAAATGGGATTTGCCAAATGGATCAAGTGTGTTTTTCTTGTTGCAATTTTCACAGTCACAAAATGCTGTCTTTTTCATGTTTGAGCGACAATTCCCTTTGCCTCTGGTTTTGTTGGCAAATTTTGTTTTACGACAGTTAAAATATGCTAAAAAAAAAAAAAGATAAATATGACTTAATTTAAGCACTTTTCACTTACTATCCAGTTTAAAATGATCACTTTTGCCTTAGACTTTATTTGGTCTTATTTCAGTCCTGGTTTAGACTTTGTTTGATCCTGGTTTAAAGCTGAGATTCTGCAGGTTCAGATTTGGTTATTACTAGTTCTTAATTGTGGTTTAACATGACATTTTGTAGAGTAATAAAAATAGACTGCAGCAGTAATTATCATTCCTATTGAAACAAATCTAGTCTCCTGAACTGTTGGGACAATCTTGGCTCAAAAGCAGTGACGTATTGTGCAACTACCCGACTCAGAAGCCCTGGTCCTTGGTCACTCTTCACATTTAATCTGATGCTAGTCCAGGCTAAGTGCTCTTCTAGTCTTTAGGTCGCTCCAAGGACATGAATTTGTGTTCCCAGCTGAAGAAACACCATTGAGCGTGCCTCCACTTAGCTTTCTTGTCGCCCTCAAGCCTCACACGCTCCACTGTAAAACCCCCTCCTTTGCTTTGTGCCTGTACTAACATATATCACAATCACACGTGCTCATTTGTCACAGCGGCGGTTTCTCATGCTTGTATTGCATTATGTAAACTACTGCCGCTGCAACCTGTTAACACGTTTTGCTTCGAGGTCAAAATTCCACTCAAACATGCCTTTTCTACCGCATTTTCTCTTAGCTATTTTTGTTTCTCATGGGAGGTCTGGCTCGCGGCTCCTAACTTCTAATTGGTGCCAGATTAAAATGTTAAAAATGCGGGTTTGTCAGCATCTTGTGGTCTAGTGAATGTTGTGTACGTTGGTTGTAAATGCGTTTTCTTTGTCTCTCTTTTCCCCCAACAGTGCCAGTGTCGTAATAGGAGCGCCCAAAGCTAGCACGTGGCAGGTAAACGTTACAGAAGGAGGAGCGGTTTTCTACTGTCCGTGGAGCACAAGTCACTCGGACTGCAACGCCATCGAGTTTGATAAAGAAGGTAAGAATATACAATGTGTTAGAATCAGTGGGTTTTGGGGGATTTTTGTCACTTTTGGTGTAATGTTTATTGTATCAAAACAAGTTGTGTTTTTTTTTTTTTTCAAAGCTCCTGTCAGAACGTAGAACTAGTGTTGTCACAATACAGTTGTCCCTCTATCACCTGTTGCAGCCTTGCTGTTTTGTGGATCTTTTGTGTGTTTACAGCGCGTGGTCCTAGTCTAGGCCAAAGCTGTGCTAATACATCTTGCTTTGCACTCAAACGCACAGTTTGGAGATTGTGTCAAAATGCAGCATTCACAGAAAACATTAGGCAGCTTGACCTGATGCTCTGGACGTTTCTATAGGTGAGGATTTGACTCTTTGCGCTACAGATGGGACCTGATTCATTTAAGTCACGATTTGCTTCAGTTTTTGATTTGGCAACCACGATTTTTGATTTTGTTAGTTTATCTATAATGACTTTTTTTTTCCTTAAGACACAAAAAAAAACCCAGAACAAACAATAATAAATCAACATTTGAACAGTAAACAGTACTATTTAGGGGTCCATTCAGATGTTCACACAACATAATAATGCACATTCAGTCAGGTCTTGCACAAGTTTTTTAATTTTATTATTACTTTATTTCTTCAGACATCGTGGCTATTATTGTTTTATGTATTATATCATTGTATTATTGTATTATACATATACAGATTGTGCATGTAGCTGCATGAGCAAAACAGTTAGATTCAATCGCTGCAAACTTCAAATAATTTTTCATTCCTACTTTGCGCTTTTTTTTACAATAATGAATTTGTTCATACAGGAGCATCGATTTGTGTAGTTAAGATATGTTTATGACTGTGTCGATAACGTGGCTGCTTCTTGTGCACAGAACGCCACGTTTTCTTGCCTTTTTTGTACTTTTTGTAGTTTATTCTCAAAACCCATAAGTTGTGTCTTAGTTTTTGAAGCTTTCAAACAATAGTCGTTTTCAAGTGATCCAGAGAAAATGTATGTTGCTTTTTTGTTGGTGCACATGACCATAGCATATTTGGAACAATGTACTTACCTGAAATATTATTTTGTAGCAAGTGTTTTTGCAGTTTACTTGGGTGTGGGCAGGCAGAATAAGGTGGATACTCTACTTTGTGAGACTTATGTTATGGTTGGTATCACCAAATAGCAGAAATAAATTACAAATCTTTGCCATTTCAGAAGCAAAGTCTTGTCTTTCAAAAAAACGATTTACTTAGAAATTTTGTTTCTAAAAAAACAAATGCATCTGAACTCATTTGCCATTTTATATAATCACAAAGTCGTAATATTTTGTCAAACTAAAATCTGATCTTGTGACCTCCCTGCCTACTACAGCATCCATAATGTCCACACGTCCTTCCCCTGGTCTCATCAGGGTTTTGTCCTGAGCCGTGGCCTGGAGCTCACTCTTCTGCTCCACTGAACTCTTGTTGCCAGTTCCTGAACACGAGATGATCAGTTTTCCTGTTTGCACCTTGTCACTGGATGAAAAGGATAATTGCGGTTCATGAGGTTTATGTCCGATGCTTCTTCCTGTGCGGCTGCCGGTCACGTCTTTGTTGACTCGGAAACGGAGCAGATAAGCAGCTAATAAACAAACACGGGCCATGTTTATATGACGGGGAAGTGGACAAAAAGAAGGGCTCTAGTTTCAACAAATTGTTTGAGAGCAGTTAAAAGTCTTTTGATGTATTGCCCTTGTTGTGCCAAATTAGTCATGAATATTAGCAAAATCCATGATTATTGAACTCAAATCTAGATTTTCACAATTTAAAGGTGCACTTTGTAATGTTTTGGAGGGTCTACAACCACTTTTTTTTCCAGGAGATGACTATAGAATGTTATACAGTAACATTCAATAGCATTAAACCTAAATATCTTTAGAGATGAGCACATAGATACAGTCAGCAACGTGTCAGATTTGGGGACGTGGTTTGCCATGAGTGAAATTCATGGGTAAAGATCCATGTCATTCCTCAAACGGAGTCACTTGCCGAAATTCGGCAAGTTTCATTGCTCTGAGCTGTTCACTTTTCAAAAGTGAATGATGAATATAGCGTATTCTATGCCAACTGTATCTATGATGCAACCAGGCCAAGCTAAAAGTCCGATCTGTTGAGATGTGACCACTCACTGTAATAAACCATGTTTTTACAGTATTTTTGTGAGCAGTAAAACCACCTAGAGTTTAACTTTGTGTATTAGAATGAAGCTCTATACCTGAGCTGTGCAGTCAGGCTTTTCCAATAGAGCAGCCTTCTTGCACAGCTTTTTGTTCACTGAAGTAACTTTGAAATATATCTGCTGTACGTTTTTATGAGAGTAAGTAGACCTAAAAAGCACCATTCAAGTTACAGGTCCAAAGCTCATACAACATCTTTCAACACCCTGCATGTCATTTATGATTTACAACGCCACTGTTTTACATCTCACGAAATGGAACCGGTCCAAAGAAATGAGCGCACAATTGTTTTAAAATCTTAAATCCATGCAGACAATTTGAGGCTCTGCTTGCGGCTGAAATATTCCATCGTTTTAACAGCATACTTTTACGGGACTCCGCTGAGTCGTGTCCCGCTCTTCTCTCCTCTCTGTTTTCCTTGTGTCTCCCCGTCGGTGCGTCCTCTCTGTGTCTGTCCTGGCGGCCGTCCACAGTCAGTGATGTCATGTGGGCCTCGCTGTGTAGACTCGTCCCCTGGGCTGTCTCTCTCTCTCTGCGCGTCCTTCATACTGTATTTTGAAAGGCTCTTTGATGGAGGAGTTGATGGGAGAGCCAGAGTCTGCGCTTGACATCTGGCTCATACACTGCAAAAAGAAAAAATATATATATTTACTGTATGTGTCAATAGAAGATGCAAATAAATTGGATTAATGAATAATGGAACTGTTGTTTTGGAGTTATGCACATTAACACATTATCAAACACACTATGGTGCCTCTTCATAATAATCACAACTTGATTAGCATTTATAAAGTATGAAAAAAGACTACAGTCATTCTGCACAAATCAAGGAGTTATGGTCAAGCTTTGCAGGTAAGCTTGAATAATGAGCTTGAATATTACAGCCATATTTTTTATCCATACTACAGAAACGACGTGCATAAACTCCTGCTGAAGAAGACGTTTTAGTGATGCGATCCAGCACCGCAGCAACATGCATGCGACACCATCAGTATCAATTTGTCATCAATATAAATCCTAAAAGCTCAGGCCTGTAGTGTTTGTGAATCATACTGAAAATTGTCTGTGAAGAGCACGAGAAAAGACCGATAGAACAGACTGGGTAATAAAACTATGTAAATCTATAGGTTTTTATTGTTGAGATGTGACTACAAAACCTCAAAAATGTGCTAGAATACAGCAAATTGCATGTAATTTGGCCAAAATTTACGAAGGAGGACACTGTGACAGGGTTTCTCACTTTTCTTTACTTTTATTCATCACATAGGAAACAGTATTGTAAAATGCAATTTAAAATAATGCATGCAGATATATTGAAAGCTGTATTTTGTATTGGAGTTTGTATGACCTAATGACCTTTTTGAAAATAGTGACTTTGGGCCTTAGGCAGGGAAACACCCTGGATCGCAGGTGTAGACAGACAACCATTCAGTCTCTCATTCACTCACTAAACAAAATTTACAGGAATGCCCAATTAAACTAAACATGCATGTTTTTGCAGGTGGGAGGAAACTGGGGTACCCTGAGAAAACCCACGGTGACACGGGGAGAACATGCAAACTCCACACAGAGAGATTATGAGATGTTGATATGGTCCGACTCGGGAGTCGAACCCTCGACCTCCTTATTGGGAAGCCAGAGCTCTAACCACTCTGCTACCATGCACCCTATAGGCTAACATAGTCAGGCCAATGCTTTAAAATCGACTATTTCAGCCATAGCGGCATTGGAGTATGAGACCCCTGTTCTAAACTAAACCAAATGAACTTAACCTAAGCCTAGTCCTAATTTAAAAACATAAACTTGAAGAAGTGATGGCAAACTAACTGGGTTGTCTAAAAAAATCAGGTAGCCTGAAGTCATAATTATTTACAATCAGGAAGTAAGATTTTAAACTTAAAATGGTCAAAGTGAGATCATTTTTTCAAATATCTTCAACTATATCCTAATTGTAATTCTGTTCAATATTATCTTAAGTAAATGTCTGTTTATTCGGTGAGAAATTCCAACAATCAGCTTGTTTGATTAAATCTTAATCAAACTAGATTGACACAGATTTTGTTTTACAGTGTAGATACATTGGAAACACATTGAATCCGTGGACAGGAGCATGTCAGAGAGAGCGGGCCAAAACAGCTGCTGCTACACAGATGACATTTACAGAGCACATTCATTTACTGTAGCTGTGACTGTGTTTTTGTTGCCAAGCTGGACTGAAAGGACGATTAACTGTATTCACTGGTAAAACTGGCTGCTTAAAGATGTTCGACGTTCAATGAAAACACGGCCGTAAGATGATTATTAGTCACAAGTGTCGAGGTTTCCAAAGAAAGTGATGTCAGTGCTGTTTGTATCCGAGCTCTGGCCCAAAAGAGCACATTTAGCAGCACAAAGGTAGAAATGTTGTCTTTTTATTCATGGCTATAATGCGGCAACTTGTTAATGCTGGGGTAATGGTGTAAGTTTTCTCCGGTGCTCCAGTTTCCCCTACCACTAAAAACATGTACAATAGGCTTCTCACCCAAGGATCCCCTGAAAAAGAAATTCAGATTATGGCTTTTCTGGTTAAATAAAGGTCAGTAATAGTAACTTGTATAGGCTGAGTGACCCTAGCACAGTGTTTTTCAACCTTTTAAGGCTGCATTCACATTACAAACTGAACTGGACTCGGCTCGATTGGAAACCAAAGTTGCAACGTTATCTCTTTCTCTAAACTGGCTCGCTTCTGTTCACAATATACTTTTTGCCAATTAAACCAGTGCTAGAGACACATCTGCCTTTGGCCTGTAAAGGTGCTGTGGGACAGAAACACGTTACACAAACAGCAAAGAAGACACCCGGCTTCTCTGCTGCATTAGCGGCTACAGCTTCATCCAAAATGACTTTATATTTGTGTTTTCATGGATCTATCCCACAACTTCTCTCACATTAACAGGCCCAGTGTGAGTGACAGATGAAGTGTCGGAGCAAAGACAATGTGGACTTTCACTTCTGAAGACGCGAGAGGAAGACTGGACATTTTGTTCCAAATACCTAGAGGAAAATGGAATGAAAAGTTAATCTATTTGAGAAAATCTGGCTCTGAAAGGTCTGTCATCTGCTCACTTAGCTTTATAACTAAATACTGGATGAATATAGGTCTGTTCACTTCCTGATTTTGTTCTGCTCTTGGTCCGTTTGCGTTCACAAAACAAATGAACTGTTCCAGGGCACGATTCAACCGAGCCGAGCCCGACCTCTCCAACTAGACTAGATTTTGAAATTTTGGACCGGATCAGAGTTCGTTTATGCGTACACAATCACCCAATCGAACCAAACTATCCAGGCAAACGAATCCTGATCCGACTCAAAAGTGTATTGTGAATACACCCTTAATCCCAAGTACCCCCTAAATTTAGTTCCACTCTCTATGTACCTTAACTTTAGGCTTAAAGTAAACAAATGCGTTTCTTATGGGAATATTTTCAATTGTTACTATTCTATTTTCTTGTTTGATTGAAATGCCTGCCCCTGTTCTTAATTAAAAAAGCAATGGGCATGATGTTTATTTGTTGATGAACATATAATTAGAAACCAAAGGTAACCTCATTTGGGTGTCCAGTTTGGTTTCTTCGAGCCTGAAGCTGATTTAGAACCATGAGTCAGGAACATGTTTGAGTTTGAACTGATGTTGCTCCAGGAAACAGACACAACTGTCTGTGATAGGCTCATGCACTTGTTTCCACACAGTTCTCATTAAGCTCCCTATGATTCATTGCGAAACTTAATCCTGATTGGTCCGTAGCTTTTCATCTTTATGTGAGCTTTTTTTTTCCACACTCAAATACATGTTTTATACCACTAGTTGTGCATCTTACACACGGTTCCTTTAAAAACTGTCAGTCATTATGGCGTGTGTACCAAAATAATGATAAAACAAATGAGACTAAAATAAACAATTGTTTTCAGATTTGTTACGAGATGAAGGGAAACTACTAGAAGACTGCATGAGCCAAATTTAGATGAGACAGGAAGTGATAACATCTTTTCACTTGTGTTTTTTGGCAAAGGTCTGCACTGGAAAGTTACACAAAGTCAGTGCACAAAACTAGTTTGAATCCTGGAGTTTTCTGCAGTTAATTATTTGGAAACAGTAAAGCGATTAATTTAATTCAGACCCAATATGTCCACGCCCTTGTGATAAGTTTCAGTAAAATTACAGACTTTACATTAGCAATTCTATAAAATAATACCTGAGAATCAGTGGATTTTCCAAGCTAAAGTTTTAAGTGTCTACATTACTGGATTGTATTCCAAAAGAACAATTCATACCAATTCATTTATTTCACTCATTTGGTCTGAAGCCGGCTCCCTCTCTGCTGCTTCCTCTTCCTCCCAGATAAAACCTGACTGTGGTGGGACACGTTTGTTCTGTGGGGGGTCTGGAGAAGAGGGGGTGTAACCAGAGCCCTGTGTCCAGTCCCGGTGCTGTCCCCGAGGACCTGCTGCTGATGGCGATGAGTGAATCCAACCATTTGTCTTCCTCTGCCCAGTGACATGAAGCTTTGAGCAGAAGGAGACTCCCACACTTCTGTTTGTGAAGAGTTTCCCACCATTTTGCCTCTGGGCCTGTCTGCGGTTTATCTTCTGTGAGAATCTCCACAAACTGTAGTAACTTCATTTGGGAAATCTAAATTACAGATCTGTAAGTTAGTTATAGATAAGAAGGCTGATTTACTGGACTTGAGTAGCTTTTAGATAATTTGTACTTTTAGAGTACTTTTATAACTGATACTTATTTTATTTACTGCTTATTTACCATATTCTGTCCATATACTACAGTTTTTATATTCATAGTCACATATCGTACTTAATTCTGTAATATTGCATTAGGGATGTCAAGATTAACAGTTACAACTCTTGTAAACCGCAAACCTGATGCCTTGTGTCTTATGTGACGTTACTGTTTTGTGTGGGCAGCTCCAGTGTAGAACAGTGTGTGTCGTCAACTCACCACTAAGCTGAAAGGCTCCTGAAGTTTGCAGAGGAAAAGTGCTCAGGAGTTGTATCCGTTAAAAGAATCAAGTCAGGAGGTGTTCTAAAGATAACTAGAGCATTGTTCGGGCTGAAGAGTGTCCAATATGCAAAACGTGTCTTTGAAAAGTTTCTACTAAAAGCGGCAAAACCTCCAACATGATCCAGCATCTTTGCCAAAGTTATCCCTCCGTGTTTGTACAAGTAAAGGTACAAAAAAGTAAAAAGGAAAATCTTTTAAATTAAGCGCTCCAGTGAGCGTCAAGAAGCTCAAGCCAAAAATAAACAAGTATTTATGCTTCATCTGACATAAACTCCGATCTGCAAGTTAAATTAAAGTTTTAAAGAGACGCCTGCAGGTGTCACGTGACAAACTGCCGATAAACAAAATGTGTGGGTGACGTTGCCATCATCACGTCGCATGTAATGTAATATTAGTCAGTAATCAATCCCCAAATATATTAAAAACATTAAAGTAATTTAAGATACAATGATGTTTGGTTAACAATCTATTTAAAAGATTAAAGTGCCTCATTTCACTGAAACAAAGTTAAGATCATTATATTTAAGATTTAACTAAACATTTTGTAAAGTTCAAACAGAAAGTTCTGTATGAACTTATTTTCAGCAGATTTTCAAACTTTTCTTCACAAACTTGTTCTTGATCCATGTAAAACCATAATGTATATTTACAACTAGTGTTAATCTACTAAATTACATTAAAATGGTAAATTTGAAGAATCTTGTCATACACACTTTAAATTAATAATTCCTTCATAAATAAATAGTTGCATTTATTTTTTAATCTACATAATATTCATGTAATACAATCAGTGTATTGTCTCTGTCAGCTAATCAGATTTAGTTTTTATAAAACATGTTTTTTTAAATTAATTTATGCCGTGAAATTTGAATATTGCAAAACTGTGATTTTTCCTTTAACAATAATCACAATTCTAAAATGTTATATTGTGACATCCCTATATTGTATACTATTGACACTTTATTTATCTTTATTTATTTATCCTGTCATATTCTGTGCTCAGTCATAAGATTATTGTACATACGAGTTTTTAGACAATTATATAGTTATAATATCTATTTAAAAATTATTATCTTGTTTGGTTGCATGTTTCATTTTCTTTGCTGAACTGTACGTTGCAACACTGGCATTGCTAGACAAATAAAGGATAAATCATTTTTGCTCCTAATTGAGTAATATTTTACCAAACATCCTAGATCTCTTGATTATCATTTCTTAAAACATAATAATTTATTCAAGTTTGCCCATAATGTTCTAAACCTTACAGATACAATAGAGCTCAGTGCACTATTAAACCTAATTAGATTCCTTATTCACCTGTTTACTCACAGTATTTTGACTTGATAACCATCTCGTAGCCTTAAGTCTGTCTGTGAGGAGTTTATCTACTGTAAACATGAAGCTCACGTGACTCCGTCTGTCTGAGAGTCACAGACACACAAGTGGAACTAATCCTGCCACGTGAAGAGGACCCACTCTCAGCTTCTGTGTGTCCTTTACAAGCTCAGACGACGGATCGCTACAAAGCAGGAATGTTCGTGTTAGGGTTTGTGTTAGGGAAGGGTTTTAGAGCAAATGTAATTGAACACATTCTCACTTTTATAGGCTCTATTCCAGTTAATATTCATATAATAGTAAGTTGTCTTGTTCAACTGTGACATGATTTACCCTGAATACTGTATTATGAGCTCAAGTGAAGAAAATCATGTAAACAAATCACAAATAACTGACTGTCACATTTCAATGTACTTTTCTGTTGGACTAATGCTAAGCCAATAGAGATCTCTGTCCAAACTTTTTTCCCAAACATCCATCTTCTCGACCTTCCTTGTTGTTGTACTTCCTGGTCATGGATTTTTTTTATCGTAGTTTGATTTATCTTTATCTTTTTAATAATAAAAATTTAATTTCATGTTGATCTGTCGTGAATAGTTATAATAATTTAGTTTGAATCTGAAGGTAACATGGGCTGCAGTCATGATTAATTCATTTATAAACCGTTCACGGATTGAAAACACAGACATACTCGTTCGCTCGGTATTAGAATTACATAAATGCAAAAGAGTTTGGTGAATTACTGTCGGTAAAATTCGGGGGAAACTTTACAGACATGGACGATTCGCACCAGAGTAGAAACAATATATTACAATTTACATGAGGTCCATAGGTAAATATTATGCTGTGAGAATAGGGACATTAGTCTAATGCATCTTGACCTTAATAAACTTAGATTCACTGTTCAAAAAACAGAATTCCAAAAATGCTCTTTGAAATCTTACATTTTGTAATATTTGAAGGTGCTCATTGGTGACTGGGAACACAAAATTACAAAGAAGAAAGAAGACCCAAGGCACTCTTCATACAATAAACGTTTAAAAAGCCTATATTTTCAGGGCTAATTCTTGTTAAAATAATATTAATTAAAAAACGTGCTGAGTAGCTTCCCACCCGGCTCACAAACAGCCTTCTTCAAAGAGTCTCATTAGATTTTGTTTATTTTTATATATATACAAATACTGTAAATGCATCTGCATAAACCTAAAAAACAATATATTTTTTCAATTTCAGACAAAGCATTTTCACGTACATGATTCCTAGTGATAACATAAATCCTGAGGCTGCATAAAATTATGTGGAGCATCCAGCCCCCGGATCTTGTGGTTGACCCATGTGGTCTAATGCAGACCTGGGCAAACTGTGGCCTGAACTGTTTTAATCTAGCCGTTAGCATGCTTTTGAGAATGAGTGTTACTCTTTATATATTTATTTTATTTGATTGATTTAGCTATGGAGCTCTTGTCTTTGCTTGATGTCTTAATATTTATCATAATAAAAGGTCAAACTAGTCAATTAAAAAGCCTGTTTTACAAAAAATGTGCTAACAGTAACTATCATTTGTCACACCAATGACCACGGTTGCCCACCTCTTGTCTAATGCAATAACTTACATAGCCCGACTTTTAATGTTTATTTTAATGCAATAACTTATGTTTAAGTTTTTTTTTTTCCAATGAAGTAGTGACCATGACGTACAAGTGGAACAAATCCAACCACTGTTCAGCTCTTAAGATCTCCGGGTTCGATTCACACGGCCGGATGACTGATCACACTGGGAGTTTTAGGAGGACTTTACTCCTGCTAGACGTCTGGTTTCCACGGTAACGCAACCCCCGAAAAAACCTCCTCCTCTTTTCCGTTTTCCCTGGACCTTATGCAAACAAAAAACCTCCTGAGTTATGAAAATATCGCGGCCGGGTTTACGTTTAAGAAAAGCCGCCGTGCCACTAAAGAAGATTAGCTAACACAACAAGCCTAAGAGAAGACTTTTGATGTGGGAGCGTGTATTATTGCCCCAACGGTTAACACACTTATTTTCACACATGGAGGTTTGATCGCTTAATTCGTCTGGGGCCCCGTTTGACTCCTGTGGGCTCCTGATAAATTGTGTTAGCAAAGAGGGAGATTTAGCTAGCAATATACTCAAGTTATTTTACGGCTCAGAGCAGAACTGCACCAGGTTAGCTTAGAGTTAGCTCAATGTTAGCATCAGTATACCAGTCTATTTATCTTTCTGCTTGGGTCAGTCTAAAATTAATAAACACTTCATGATCAGTGAGTTCCAGGTAACTGGGAAGTCAAATATTTACTAGTTTAGCATTACAAGCGGTCCAATTGAATTCACTTTGTGTTAACAATTGGCTAATGCTATTATTGTTTAGCATTAGCCAATTGTTTACATATGAGTTAATTCAGTCAAATTTAAGGAGACCAGATGTCACGATTTACCCGGGACAGTTCCTATTTTGAGCTCTGTGTCTCATGTCCCACCAAATGCATCCAAATCCACTGATTTGTCCCAGTTTAACACAAGACATGCCCCAGTTTTGTACAGATTTTGACAACTATGACACTTTCCAACAGTGAACAGAAGAATATTTAGCTATTTCTTTAGTCAAAATAGAGAAAACCATGCTTGAAAATTACGAAGAAACAATGCACCAACACATCGACAGAAGTTTCAGAGAATAATAGTGTTAATGAGACATGAGTTGACGAATTAATTTACTCGCTATTTGTACAAAATGTTCATTACTCTCTGCAAAAACATTTATGTGTCCCTGTTTTTAATTTGAAAAATTGAAAAAGGCCACAAAATGTGTAAAAAAGGTTTTTAAGCATAGTTTTATTGTGACTAAAAATTACTGATTGTACAGTGTACCGGGGTTGAAATTATCATGCATTATGATAATAATCGTACGTCTGGCAACACTGATCAGCGTTCCAGTGATTTTTTTAAGTTGGAGGTGGGAAATATCCAGTTGCCTGGAACGTACATGAGTATTAACACGTCTCTTAACGCTAACTAAGATTGAGGCTATGCGGTTGACTTAAGTGTAAAAATAACACATATTCTTATTATTTTTTTAATAAGTGTTTGCATTTAGCTATGAGCTGTTTTACCATTAGATTTCGACGACACACACCAGTAGAAATTTCAATTGACTGAATGCTAGGGTTAATACTGAAATTAGCTTACTGAATTCTGTTCGAATGCAGAAGGAACCAGACCCTGACAGAGCCAATCACTTTGTCGTCCAAAATTAGGACAATTAGGACATTTTCTGTTTCAAAATGTTCAAGATGGCGGACGTAGCTGATTTTTTTGGGGCTCTTGCTTTAATATTGAACAAATAGTAATGTTTGCATTCCATAAAACCTGATTAGCAAACTGAGTTGAGAGCCGTCTTACCGAAAAAATCCTTGTGCTTATTCACAATAACATCCGGTTTGTTTCTGTGTAATTTCCGGGTTTTGTGATTGATTGACTCAGCCCTCGAAATTGAAACCCAGCGCTATAATTCCAGACCCCTTGTCTTTGTAAAGTTGTCTGTCAGCGTGTGTAGAGACTGGGGCACTTCTTCATTTGCAGTGTTTACTTCACCTGGAGTACATTTTAATCACATTTTTGTGCCTCCTTGAGCCACGACTTCAAACTAATGTTGCAATAATGTAGTCTAGAGCTGGGCGATATTGACAAAAATGAATATCTGGATAATTTCTTGACATATCCCGATAACGATAATTGGACGATATTGTGAGTCCAATATAAACATGTTAAAATCTGTCTTCAAATGTGTTAGTGCACTGGAAAAACGACGACCTTAAAATTGATAAGCAGTAGTGTTTATTATGATTTGAGCAGGTTTTGACTTTCATAAGTAGAGATTTGTAAGAAGAACTAAATTTAGCTCTGATTTCAACAGCAGAAACATTTATTTTTCTTTTCTTAATTTCAATTAACGTGTATTTTTCTGATTTTATGTAAAAAAATGCTTTTTTATGCTTGTTTTATTTGCAATCTTCGTTCAAGCCAATGAAAATCTACTCAAAATATGCTAAATACTAATTATTGTGATCTATTTATGTTTTGTCATGTTTAATTATCAGATACATATTTTGTCAAATAGTGCAGAAATCTCCTTGTTATATCCTTAAATTTGAATTACTTAGTCTTAGTGTACAAATTTTATTTAATTTTTATTGTAAAATAGTTTTTGTAGGATGTTTTTACTGCACAATATACTCGATAATCAATTTTTGCATATCTTAAAATCAACATTCACGATATTATCTTAAATTCGATATATTGCACAGCTCTAATGTAGTCCTACTCAAAACCTGGTATATCTATAATTTTGGATGCTGAACAAGAACTGAGAATCTAACAAGTAAACAAGAACAAATATATTATCACCTTTGGTTCGTTGAATTGTTTGAAGGACCTGACCTCACTAAAGCATTTTCTGACACAACATTTAGTAACACAGCAGCTCATTGAGTTGTTCCATCTCTTTTGTCTCCTTAGATTGTTGTTTGACTAATCTATCTCTTCAGAACTTTACCTCACTGGCTGCAAAAAAAAAAAAGGCAAATTTCCATGTTCCCCAAGCTCTATTTGGGAGTATTTAAACAAGAAAGAGTGATTTGAGAATTCCAATTGCGAAAAGGAAGGTAATATTGAACTAAAAACACCCAGAGGAATAAATAGAGGTGATTGAGAGGTTGTTGTAAGGAAGCCTGTCCAAATGCTGAGTGTTTTCTTTGGACTGTGGCCCCTCTGCTGTTTGCACAAAGTCCTGAGCTCTCGAGGCAGCCTGCGTGGAAAAAAGAGAAAAATATTAAGACTATTTCAATTACGACTGCGTTCATAAACCAAAAATCAAAATTGGGACTAAAAACGCAACTAAATCTGACCAAAGACTGGGTTTTTCTTTTCTACAGGTTTGTGGATGTTGAAGGTTTACTCGAGCTTCTCTACTCTCTCAAAGTGTTTTCTAATCTTTATTTAAAAAACTGAAAAACGACACGGCAGTCAAGCAAGACGACGGTGGTTATTGAGTCTGTCTGATCTCACCTCAAAATTTGCAAACAAACTTAGAAAAGAACAAAGAGGCAAAGAACAAAAGAAATCTGGAAGAGCGTATGTTATTTGAGAATTTTGCTGACAGAAAAGCAAGTCTTGTAAAAGCAGTACATTGTGACAAAATGACAATGAATTTATATACATACCTGCCTTGCACTTCTGAACAGATTTTAAGTGTTGCTCTTTGACATATTGTTAAATGCATAGTGTTGTTGTGTCTTTGGACAGTACACTTCACTGGCCTTTGTTTTGTCACAGCTTTGAAGAACTATTTTGCCTAAAAGCTTTAAACCTTTCCACAATTTGTATGTGTTACATAATGTATTATGTAAGACAATTCACTCAACAATTAAACACTTTCTAGTAAAAACAAGATCGTTCTACTCACATTATAAAAGAAAAAAATACTGAAAAAATTAAATACAGAAAACAGGTTTATTTCTGTATTTTGTGTCTTATTGTGAGGCTCTGTTTTGAAAAAAGTGAAGACATACATTTTTGAATCCTACAAAATAATTTGATGTCACATTTATGTTACTAAAATGTTCCTAGACCTTTCAGCATAGAACCTAGCAAACCAGTTCAGGGGAAAATGATAAAAGTGTATTCTCACGTAACAGTTTGAAAAGCTGTACTTGCCATAGTAATTATCAAAGAGAGACACAAATGTGTTCAAATGATTGTTTTCAAGATTGTTTTCGTCAAAATGGTACCAAACATAGTAGTTTGAGTGATTGTCTGATAGGCGGCACATGGTCTGAACCATAACCCAGTCTCAAGAGTCAATTTTTCAACATGGGGTTTGTAAACTTCAAGGGTTATTGCTGAAACTCAAACTCAAGTCTATCATGCAAAACTATAAAGCTTAAATTTAGACTTTTCCAAAAATATATGCTAGCCCTTGCCACCTTTTTGAACCCCGTTTTTGGCCTGGCCTATCATGGACTAATTGTAAATGTGATGTGACTGAGGTGCCTCAGCTGTTGGCACAGGTTGTCATGTTTCTTTCAGCAGGTTCTGGCCCAGGGCAGCTGTAGCTACACAAGTCTTTATAGAGTGCATTTACACCTAAAAAACAAATGTTTATTTGACATTAAGTGGAGTTACCCTGGGATTACACTGCAGCTAGTCCGGGTTCTTCTCTGGGCACCATAGGCTTTCTGTTTCTTGAAAAGCAACAAGAGGCACTCTTATGTTTTATTGGAAGGACATTTTTCCGGAGCTGTTTTTGGTGAAGTTGTGAAAATGGCGGCGCAGTGGCAGAGTGGATAGCTCTCTTTCCTCACAGCAAGAAGGTCGCGAGTTCGATCCCCGCACGACCTGGGCCTTACTGTGTGGAGTTTGCATGTTCCTCCTGTGTCTGGGTGGTTTCCTCCGGGCACTCCGGTTTCTCCACCAACCAATAAAATGCAGGTTGGGGAACATTTGGTGTTGGTCGGAGGTTGAGGCGCCAAGTATTTAGATGAATCACTTTTGCTGAGCTGCCCAAGGGCTGGTGCTGTCACTAAGTGAGGAGGGTTTACTGTGTGAAGGCACTTTGAACATCTGTTAAACCATTCATTCATTCATTCATCCATTCAAAATAAGATTAGTCAAACAGGAAACCAAACTAACGCTAATGAAGTGCATCCAGTGGTTTTCAAAATAAAATAATATTACGCTACTTCTAAAAATACAAATATGTCAAAATTCCTAACACATACTCAACTATATACACATAATAGTAAAAAAATATCTCATACTTGCACATTGTGGCAAAAAATCAAACAAAAAATGAAACATAAAACACAAAAACAGACATTAATTCTAATCAGCTGCTATCAAAATGCTTGTCTCTTTCACATAGTTGAAACTCGATCAGTTTATGACAAGCGGCAAACTTCTTTTCTTTATGGAGCCATCTGGTGCAGATACGACGGCCCTCTCAAATCAATTCGTCTGCATTTGCTTTTCAATTACCCCACAGATGTAACACAGAAGAACATCCAACAGAAAAAACTCTAAGCTAACCCGGTGCCATCTGTCGTGTCACCTGCTGCTGCTGCCCGAGTCTCAAAGTGTGAGATCGGAGTTTCAGTCCAGGTGGTCAGACCGAGGCCAGGGTCAGGGAGGTTAAGCTCTGACAATTGAACACGAGCCAAGTTAGCGAAGAAAATCCATCGTCTCATATGAAAAGGAATGTGTGGCTAATGTCTTCATATCTGACCTCATCCACATCGCAGCTCACTGTTTTTTTTGTGTGTGTTTTTTGCAGGAGATCGACCGGTCAACATCAACGATACAGATTATCAGGGCGATTTCAAGTCTCATCAGTGGTTTGGTGCGACCGTGCGTTCCCATGGCGACACGATTCTGGTAAGAAAGCTCGTTATGGACTCTTTTTACGCTGCGGCTAGGCTAGTTCAGGTTTGCGTAACACCTGTGGATGGTTCTACCGTTCCATTCATTCCTTATAAGGACTTTTCCGGAATGCGCCTAAATTAATCAATATTTAAAAGTCACAAAGCAGAGAGCGGATTTCAACTAGATTATCACCTGCAGCAAGTTCAGAGCTTCACATGAGAGATAAATATTTCACCAGGGAAAGATTTTGGCACAATAGTAAATGGAAATTGACCGAAATGGGTTTTTCTTGGGCCGATACCGATTTTTAAAATGTTGTCGACCGAAATCAATGACCAATTTTCGAGGCCCATTTTCGTATATTAGTTTTTAAAAAACTTAGGTGAGTTGCGATAGTTCAGATCCAAAAAAGAGAAAGTTCAATCTAAACCAGTGCTTAATTTGTAACTCAAACGTTGCCGGAACAAAATGTAGGTTTTGGACCGGGCTCCAGACAAGGTCGAACCTTTACCGGAGCGCACACAATAAGTGAACATAGAGGCTTAGAAATGCTAAAATACAACCCAACTGTCCATCCTACTCGATGTTAAATGATATAAAAGTAATTATGTCTATGTTACATGTTTTTTTTACACGTCACACAGAGATTTTCATTCATTCTGACAGAAATCAGCGCACCTAAATCTGATCCACAGCAACAAGTTGCCCTCCCACACACGCTCGTCCTGCAGCTCAGCTCACTGCCTTCGCATCATATCTGACTCTCCACAAGTCACAACAACAACGCAGGACAAACAGCTTTTACAAAGCAGACACAGGTCACAAACAGCCTTTACACAGCAGACACGGTTCTCATACATCAAACATGACGCTAAAATACACATTAAAGTAACACAGTAAAGTTAGTTGCACTTACGAGAAACTGTGACCGCTACATCCACGCTGGTTCTGACCTCTTTATCGTCCCGTACACTCCAAACACATGTGACACTCCCGCTGCTTTTAATCCATCAAAACGAGTCGCAAATAACAACAAATATTCACAAAATCCACTTAGACGCATATTTCCTGTTTTAGAAGGAGATACAAGAGCGCGGCTCGCCTGGAACCAATGAAAAGTCTTAAACCCGCCTGCGCTGCTTCTGATTGGTCAAATTTCCTGTCAGTTCCGCTTTTAACCAATTACAGTTTGACTCCGTTTCCCCCACAAATAAGCCTGTTCACTGTTCACTGTGAATGAGATGAGAGACGGGAGAGGAGCAGAGCCGCGTCTCGTAGAAGAAAGACAAAAAGAAAGCGTTACCGGAGCAGACAAAACTGTTGCCGGAATGCCCCACGAGAGTTCCCGGATCTTATTCCGGCTTGTTCCGGCTCAAATTAAGCCCTGATCTAAACTATTGTTTTGTCTCATGGTTTAATGAATACAACATGTTTATGCACATTGCAGAACATTTTAAAGAGTAATTAAAGAAAGTGTTCCTTTTTAGAACGCAACAAAATGGAGATTTTAAAACAAACCGTATAATTTCTCTCCAAAACTAACTTGGAGTTCAGCTGGTCATTGTAAGTGCAGATAATGCAAAAAAATCCAAATATCTGCCTCAAAATATCAGCCGGCCGATATATCGGTCTATCTCCAATGATAAATGCTAACAAATAAATTAAATTGAATTAAAAGTATAGACAATATGAAACAAATACATTAAATGCCAAGCTGAATTTTTTGTAAAAAGCTAGTTCAATTTGTTGAGGTACAGTATATAACATTAATAATTCAATTATAAAAGGTTAGCATTAGCTACGAGACACAAACGGCACTTTTATAAACACAAAATACACAGAATATATACACAGAATAAGATATGAATACAACGTCTATAACCATAGGTGCTGATACTGACAATTCTTTTTTTAAAGCTGCACAATGTATGACAAAAGAATAATTATGGTTTTATTGGCAATTCTAGTCAAACATTGCAACAAGCTGGTCATCATTAACTCAAATATTTTATCTATTCAATTTTTGTTTGATAGAATTTAAGTAATGTATTAAGACACGAACATTTGTTACGATTCTAAAAATTGTTGTCTTAAAGATGATTGCTAGAATTTCATTTGTGGAGCCCAGATTATATCACGATGCTGCCATTACTGTAATATTTAAAATATGTCTGTGTCTTTCCAGTGTGTTTATGTAGCTTTTTCTCTATTCAGTACAAAGAGCGTAGTTGTGACTTCAAAGTGCAGCAGCCTGTTGTTTGCTCAGTTTGAGTTGTGACCTCAGCCTCAGGACCTTCATGAGTCCTGCAAGCTGTTCCTGCAACTGGAAAAACATCTCCCACCCAGGAACTGCAGCCATTCATCATCTCTCTCTCTCTTTGTCTCTTTGTCTCTTTGTCTCTCTGGCTCTGTTTCTCTCTCTCTCTCTTTTTGTCTCTTTCTCTCTCTAGGCCTGTGCCCCGCTTTACTCCTGGAGGACAGAAAAGGACGTCCCACATTCTGATGCGACAGGAACGTGTTACCTCTCAGCCCAGAACTTTACCAAGTTTGTGGAATACGCACCTTGCCGGACAGGTACAATATGTGCATTTTACTTGTTGTTACTTGTACTTTTGTCGAGCAAATATGACATAAGTAAAGGTAATTCCACAACTGTTACCTAGCAACCTTATTGTAATAGTGAGCCAGGATTCACTTGCACAGTAGCAGGTTAGAACTCTGGTTTCCCAGTAGGAAATTGTTGGTTCGTTGTCCTGGGTCGAACCAAGTCAACATCTCACAATCTCATCTCACATCTCTCTGGGTAGAGTGTATTTTCTCCCTGAGTTAGCGTGGGTTCTCTCTGGTTTCCTCCCAACTCCAAAAACATACATGTACAGAGATCAGAGATCCTCGTACTGCGGTGACTCCTCCATCTTTGTTTTCTTCTGTCCAAATAGTAGTCATTCTCCTCTGTACTTACGTCTCGTTTGAACCCATGTAGATAACAACAATCCATGCTCGGCTAAGGCTGTTTTTCCAAAAGTTGCCAAACCAGTTCAGACGTGCGTCCCTCGGCTTGGTGTGAAAGACCCTTTAGATGAATGAATGAATCTTGATTGATTCTGTTTTAGAAATAGATTACTTTCAGTAATTTTCAAATTATGTTTAATATGCAATATCATTATTTTACCACAAGTACTAACGCATCAAACTAAGTCAAAAAAAAAAAAAAAAAAATGTCATACAGGTTTTAAAACAGGTGTTAAAATGTACAAAAACGAATGAAAAAAGTATATGGTACATCAGTTGGCTTTTTTATAATCAAAATAATAAACTTCTGAGTACTTCCTGCTAGCGTTAGCATTTAGACACAAACACGTCTCACAACTGTTCTATTGTGAAATATGTAAAATATTTGTCTTTAAAATTTTTTCACCACAACTCACTATTCACTGTCTGATCTTCTGCGCATTTATTCATTTTAAACTGGTGTAGTGAAAACCTCATAGAAATTAACTGTACAGGAAATGCTTGTGAGCACAGAAGGCACCTATTTCGAAAATAAACAAGCCAACTGATATTCCGTGCACAGAAACAATTATTCAAATGGTTATTTGTCTATTAGGTATTAGTGCTTAAAATAACAGAAAACAAACACATAAAATCAAAGAAGGGGACCAATATCACAGAAATAAACTGTTGTTAATGTCCGCGGCAAGTAGCAGGGCACTGTCAGCTGTTGTTAAGAGAAGATAAACATTATAGACTTTAAATGTCATGCAAATCACAAAAAACATGTTGTAAATGGAATTGCCAAACTTTCAATAACATGGTCTTTATCAACTAAGCAACCAAAACACTTCTTCTGTTCCTAAATTCCTGTCTGTATTTCAGAGATCAGCGAGGAAGGTGGACAAGGCTACTGCCAGGGAGGATTCAGCGCCGACTTTACCACGGTATTTTCTCAACCCTTCTTGCGTAAACCTTTAAATATTTCCATGTTTTATTTCGCTCTAACTCAGCCTTTATCTTCCAGGATGGCAAGGTGGTGTTGGGAGGACCAGGCAGCTATTTCTGGCAAGGTATCTAGGACATACCAGCAGCACCACCGCACATGTGAATCATAAAGAGCAAAGTTAAATCTCTCTTTCAACTCTTTCTTCTTTTGGGTGTTAACATCAGGTCAAGTCATCTCCGCCGCCAAAGAGAACATCATCAAATCGTACTATCCAGGCTACTTCATGCAGTCTGTGGACGGCCAGATCCAGACTAAGCAAGTCCAGATTGAACACGACGACAGCTACCAAGGTGCGAAAGCTAAAATTCAATGTATTAATATTTACAAAGACAATACAGTGCCTGAATATTGCCTGGATTTAAAGGACACATATTATGCAAAGTTCAAAAAGAGTTTTGATTTATGTTGTAACAATGCTTGCGATAAATATAGAAAAATACACTGTCAGGCCACCGTGTCCCTCTTTTGAATTTTAGTGGATGTGATTGACAGATTAATTTGGCAACCATGCATCGTCTCCAGTATGAAAACCAACATGGCTGCTTTTGGCGAAAAAAATACATGAAAAAATATCATATGGAAGTGAAAAACATCACAGACTTCTGCAGAGTCAATGAGCGAAGCAAATATCTATTTTAATGTGAGATTTTGGTCTAAATGACAAACGACCAATCAGCTCCTTTGTTTCATCTGCGTCTGATTGGCCGGTACGTTGTGGAGTTGATGTGAAACGCAGATGGTGGGAATGGTGACCAGACCCACTCTTAGCAATTTGCTGAAGTGTGGGCTCTTGATTAGTGGCAAATAGTTTATAGCAGGGATCACAAACTGGCAGCCCTGCGGACATATGCGGCCCTCCAGATGATCTCATGTGGCCCCCAGGATGATTTCTGTATATTATATATACGTATGTAGTGGCCTACGAATCAAATATATCATTGAAATGTGACTATGAGCCTCTAAAATGCACTAGAATACATCAAATAGATTATAATTTGTCCCAAATGTTTAAGGGAAAAACAGTTGGACCCTGCACAATGCAAATGCTGGGTTAAAATCAGCTAAAAACAACCCAACCAATAACCAGCATTGTTTAGGGTATGGTTAATTACTTTAATTGACTTTATTACTCGTGTGTGTATGATGTAAAATGCAAAACTATTGAAGTGGACATATTGTAATATTTGCTGTATTAGGTTGTACATGGCTAATATGCTTATTTGTGTAGAGTATAGCATACCGAGTCTTGTATTTTAAAATGTGGGCTTCAACCAACTCTGACTTATGATTTTGGCCCGAGCTCAATTTGAGTTTGAAACCCCTGGTAGTTTGACGTATAAACATACACATTTTTATTTATAAATGCACAACTTTTATGAATATATGAAATTTAAACAACTAGAATTAGATTTTGTTTTTATGGATGCCAGAAAAAATAGCAACCTATTGACAGTGCTAAAGATGATCAATACTATCAGGTAACAATAACAAGAATTTGGAAAGCAAACAAACAAAAACAATATGTTTATGTAATTGAGACTTTGTACTTTGGAGAACAAACTACTAGTTATTTTCCTCATAATGATTGATCTTATTTTAGGTTTGATTTTCAAAAGCTAATAAAAATGACTTTTGGTAACTAGACAGTTTTTAATCTTTACACTTTACCATTTAAATCAATCACATTTATTCTTACAAAGTCTGGCTTCTGGTCCTTTTCCTGACAAAGGATCAGCTGTGGAATTCTCTGTTCTATAAGCACACACTGAACAAGACTGGGTTTGCAATCTCTCACTCTTTGCCCAGCCATAACATGATCAAGATTGTTGATCCATTTAATGTTTTTGTCCATTAAAACAATTAAAATGTGTTGCATTGTTGAACATTTACTTTTACAACTAAACTGGGATGTGTCAGCACAGGTTTTAAGTCTTGATTTATCATTTTTCTTAAGGGTGAACTTAATTATTTTTTTGCTAATGTCTTTCTTTGGATCAATGCTTGTTCAAATGAGTATCTAATTTCGACTCTAGTTTTAATCTTGATTAATATCTAAGTTTCGTACCTCAAACATGACCTAGTTTTGGTGATACAATTTATGATGTGCCTTTTCATAGGTTACTCTGTGGCTGTCGGAGAGTTTAGCGGAGACCAAGTAGAAGGTAAGCCAAATAAAAGATGAAAAATTCAACACAAACAGTGGCTTATTTTGCGTGTCACCGCTCTGGAGTCATTGTTGGAAATCTATGATCCTTCTGCAGCTTGTGACCTGCTCTTTACCTCCTAAATCATTGCTTTGTTTTGCTTTTTTTCCCCCCTCACTCTCGTTTTCTCTCGTTTCTTTTTCAGATTTTGTTGCCGGCGTTCCAAAAAGGCTTATGCTTTATGGTTCGGTAAGTAGAGTCTAATCGCTTCTTTGGCTTTTGCTTCAACAGTGTTCCTGGAGTCTAGGCTCACGGCTTTGGAAGTTGGGTGAGATTCAGGAAAGTTAAGAAATAGAAAATAGCCTTAGTGTTATTGTCACGGTGGGAATAGTAGTTTTTTTTAGTCAAATTCCATTGCTGAGGCCTGGACTTACACGAGAACATGTAAAAGACTTGACCGTATGCTTCTTGTGCTGCAGGTGTACATTCTGAACGGGACAGACATGAAGATAATGGCAAACTACACAGGAGAGCAAGTGAGTGATATTTACTAATGTGTGACAATACTAACAAAGGATGTGGATCACATATCACTGTTCATGATTGTGCCTTTAATTGGATGTAATGAGACTAATTTACTGGCCTATGTTGACAAAAACAAATCACAATGTTTGAAATGTTACTATATTTTGGTCACATAGTATAAGACCAAATTTGTTTGCTGATCTGACTGTAGCAGCTCAAAAAACATTGTGTGTTGTGTTGAGACTGAACTTTTTAGAGTGTCCTTTTATTGTGGCCACTAACACTCAGGGTGTTTACATGGAGGCCAGGAAAACAAGATAAACTAGCCTAGTTCGATTTCAACCAGTTTTCCAAAGTGCATTTAAAGACCTACAGTATTTAGGAGCTGTAAATCGGTTTTCGGAAAACCAGTTGGCGCATGTGATCCCGACCGTCAGTCTGCAGCTGAACAAATGTAACTGAGCTTGCTCACAACCCTGTCCACTTTACGTTCCAACAATAAAGTTAACATTTTTACAACAAAAAAGCGCCCTGCACAACGTGGAACACACAGTCACATATTTAACTACATCCTTAACACTGTCCTACATGTTTAACACAGATCTAAATGTTTAAAACAATCCCTCTGGTTCCAGAAACATCAGTGTGTAATTTTACACACAATATTACAAACACTTATTAATAGTAAACAATGTTTAGGTAAATCAACATAATGCAGCCTGAATCATGCAGTAGTGAATCTGACACAGCAGGAGCAAAATTGATCCAAGCGGTTTGAGGGGAAAACCAAATAGAGTCCGGTTTTCTAGCCTAGTCTGATTTTCCTGATCATGTAACCACACTGAATGATTTAAGGTCAGTTTATACTCGACGCATCCTCATTGCAGAAACGCTCTCTTAAGCGTTGTTCGCTTGGACCAGGTCTGCCGTGTCGGTGTCAGAAAAAATTTGTGACTACGCTGACAGTCACTTGGTATTTTTTTTTTTTTTTTTTATTATTACTTATTTATTTGATAGGGACAATGCACATTAATTAATTTGTTATAAACAAATGTAAATATGCCGGATTGTAGCTACAGAGCTAATTTACATCCGTAGTTTTTAGGCAGGTCACAAGTACAATCAACAATACAAACAAAACAATTGTATAATATATCATATGAAAAATCTAAAAGTAAATAACATGTTATGACTAATGATCACATGACTGGTTTGATTTCAGCCAAAGCTTAAGCTGAATTTTAAAATTGATTAGTGTAGAGCACTCTTATTTGAGGAGAAATACTGTTCCAGACCTTACTAGCCTTCACAGAGAGAGCGTTTTGTCCAAAGGCAGTTTTTCTGTAGGGCACCTCACAGTCTCCTCTGGAGGAGGCCCTGGTCCTCATGTTACTAGTGGTTTTGTTTTGAAAATGGCAGCTCTCTAATGCCCTCTAGAAACAGCCGCTTGAAATGCACGAAAACTATAAATACTGTCACCGACTGCTCTGCTGTAGTCCATCCATGTGTCTCATTTCTGTGCGGACTTCATGTGTGGGAGGCATAAACCAAGCTTAAGACATATTTGCGACCAGAGAATATTTGAGTTTGACTCATGAATGATAAGATCAAAGCAAAACTAATGTATTTATTGTTTTCTTCACTATAATGGAGCACCTTACACAAAGCCACTTTATTCACAAGTGCAACAATACTTTGGTTGCATAGAAGCAATTGTTTGAAATAATTATTTCTGTCTCATCTCTACCAACCAAAGCATTTGTTAGGGATTCATGAAACTGTAGTTTTATCTCTGGATTTGAATTATGAGCCAAATACTCTAAAGCTATTGGCCCCAGATTAGCTTATGCAATGTTAAGTGTTTTTAAGTTTATTACAACAACTCCCACAACTAACACATACTGCTGCTAAGAACAACAAACAAAAGCCACTTGTGTTCACTATTTACAAGTATTCATTATATTTGCTCCAGATTTTAATTCCTTCACCCTTTTGATAAACCTTTTAACTACTGCTTTAACTAGCTCTGTTTTTTCTTTTTTCAATTCCGAGCACGTCCTAAGTGGTTTTAGTTTATTGCGTCAGTTTAAGCAGCACAATTATTTCCTTTTACAAGACTGCCTTCGCTGCGCTCTTTAGTGGTTTGCAGTAAAGCTCAATTATGAAGGAAAAGTGCCGTGGCAGTTTACACAAATGCTTCTGGGGATTTAAAACAACACAACACTTATTTAAAACAACGATGATGGAGGACAATGAGCTGACAATGCCGTGATTTATAAAGGGATTTGTTAGAAGACATTTTGTCCAAAGTTACTGCTCGGTTCGAAGTGTGTGTCTTTAGTTAAAGCAGTTGAAGTTGTGATAAAATGCTAATGCTATGCTAATGCTATGCTAACACTTTCTGCTGCAGATGGGCTCGTACTTTGGTTATTCTGTGGCAACAACTGACATCAACAGCGACGGGTAAGTAACTGATCATTTCAGTAGATTTTTTGTATGGTTATCTGTAAATATTTACTGTGTTTTAAATATTTACTGATATTATATTTTGGCCAAGTTTAATCTGTTGCAAAATGCATAGCAAGAATGTTAACATTCTACTTGTTTTCATATTATCCTTTCTGTGAGGATTATTTTGCACAGTCCTTTGTATTTGTATTTTCTGTTTTTTCTTCACCGTTTAGGGTCTGTAGGACTGCAACTAACGATCATTTTGCATCAATTAGTTGGGCGATTATTCTTTTGATTAATCGATTAGTTGTATAGAACGTTAAAGTCACATGACCACAAGATTTTTACAAATTTCAATCCAGACAAAGCCTAAAATTAAATTAGATCATGAGTTTGGAATTGACTGAATTAAGATTTTTGCTGCCTTAAAATAAGATTTGCATTCTCTTATTTGGAAATAGCAAAAAATGTTATGGTTCTTGAGATAATCACACGGATATTTAGTTTCTTGTTGCAAATTTCATTTGTGGAATTTTCAAAATCACTTGACTTTAGTCACATTTACTCTAATAAAAATAAAATTTGTGTTTACTTGTAGGGATAGGACGAGATCTCGTTCCGCGAGATTATGTACTGTTAAACTAACACGTAAAAGTTTCAATTACAGAGTTACCTTTTTGTTACAAAGCAAGACAAGAGAAGACAAGTTGAAAAATATATTGTGGTATCTAAATTATTACAATATTTGCAGTTTGTTAAATGTAACTATTTAAAGTACAGTTTTGACAACACTGAGGCTGATCCTGCTGCAGCTCTTTTGTAAGTTGTGTGTGTTGTCCTCAGGTTGGTGGACCTGCTGGTGGGAGCCCCGATGTTCATGGTGCGGGGGTCCGGGGGTCGACTGGAGGAGATGGGCCGGGTCTACGTTTACTTACAGCAGGCTCCCCTCAGACTGGAGCTCAGCCTACCTCACCTCACCGGAACGCAGGTGTACGCCCGGTTTGGGAACACCATCGCACCTCTGGGAGATCTCAACCAGGACGGATTCAATGGTAAAGGAATATATAGTCAGTCTCTAGAAAAGAAAAAAAAATCTTGATTATTTGCATACTTGAGCTGTGAATATCTTCATTTTCTTGTAATAAGACAGTTGTAATAAGCTAGGTGCTCATTTACCTGACAGTTTCGGCGGCAGGACTTCCACCTTCGTCAGAGGTGACGTCTGGTGTTGTGACGTCTCTCTTATAGAATCTTCCCAGACATATCCAGTTTGACAGATTTGTCAGACTGACCACGTCTACCCCACCTGGTAAAGGTCTCTGGAGAAGTGAGTCCCATGTGTGAGCCAAAGAAAAAGCTCCTTCGTCTCTTTGTGCCTCGCTACCTAATCCCAATAGCCTCTCAATGAGCACCTAGCTTATTACAACTGTCTTATTACAAGAATAATAAAGATAAACTAAGAAGACAGAATGAATTTTCCAAATATGAGCTGTGAATAGTTACGAATAATCACATGCGCTTAAAGATCCATAATAAGCTATTTTAACCTCTTTTAATGGTTTCTAATTTGCAGAGCACAGTGTTGCACAGGGGGTTGTGGTATTTTGACTTAGATACTTAATTATTTTGGGACCAGATTGTATGCTTAAAAATGGTTTACTTGATAAACTGTGTATTACATAATTATATTATCAGTGTCCTCCAGATAGAGGAGAACAGATTTTTATGAATTCATCTAATATTTTCTCTCACTAATGAAAGCTTTTTGTTTAATCTTGGGTTTGTCCTTATGAAAACCTGGTTAAAAGCAGCTGTGGGAAAGAAACAATCCAGTTTTATAGTTTTAAAAGTAAATATCACAGAGCAACCAAGTTTCCCTGAAATGTATACTGTATCTAAAAATGGATTAACACGGGAGATGCTCTCCCGAAATGCAGAAAGAGTCGCAGCTGATTGACGAAAGCTGTAGCAGCTAACTACAAGAGTTTATCACTGTGCAAAAAAAAAAAAAAGTTATGTTGCTAATTCAACATTTGTGAATGAAACTTGACCCACCGACCCATAAACGTTACATTCAGGTGAGTGAAAAAACTGTGAGAAAAACAGTCTCAAGCTTCAGGAATCAGATGTCCGTCAGATCGGTTCAGACCTGATCTGAACAGCTGCTCTCGTCCCGTTTGTTGCTTTAATCAAAGAAGTTTCCCCAGCTAATTAGATGGACAGCGTCTCTTTCTGCAGGCAACATGAGCAGTGCAGTGGAAAGGTGACATTGTCTGATAATCCCTACACTATGCCATGTAAACAGTTTGCCATTAGGATGCTGCACAGACACGCATCACTGCTGACCAAGCATTTCTCTGTGCTTGTGATCTAACATCACATTCGCCTCTTCACGCTTAGTGGTCAGAGGTTGAGGCGCTAGGTGTTTCGGCTGCTGCTGCTGTCACTGAGTGGGGAGAGGAGGTTCATCTCACTGTGAAGCACTTTATGATGCTCTCTGTGCTATACAAATAAACCTTACTTACTCTTCTTTTTTGGGACAATTTACTTTTAACTGCAACAAAATAATTAATCACAACTAAGCATGTGGTGCGTTAACATGCCTAGACCTAATTTTTATAGTTTAGATGTTCATAGGTGTACCCTAAATTATTCTTAACCAACTTTTTCTCCTGTTAAGTTTCTTTATCATCAAACACTTTCTCTCTCACAGATGTGGCTATCAGCGCTCCCTTTGGCGGAGACGACCACCAGGGCCTTGTTTACATCTTCAACGGCTTTTCCGAGGGGCTCCGGGAAAAACCGTCTCAGGAGATCTCTGGACAGTGGGCCTCTACAAACTTCCCCGCCAGCTTCGGGTTTTCCCTTCGAGGATCTCAGGACCTGGACTTGAACGGCTACCCTGGTAAACAACCACTCATCTGGCAATCAGCACTGCAGATTTGTTGCCGACACGAAGCCTAATTTTGCCTTATTGCTTTCAGACCTCATCGTTGGTGCTTTCGGTGTTGATAAGGCTGTTCTTTATAGGTACGTCACTCCCAGTTGTGTATGTAATTACGCAGTTTGTTTATTGCAGCGAAAGTGCTAATTTGCGCGTTCGACAAGCAAGTCTTCAATCTCTGCTCTGACTTTGCCCGCAGGTCGCGCCCTATCGTCAACACCACAGCCTCTTTAACGGTCCAGCCAGGCATGATCAACCCAGAGGAGAAAAACTGTGTCATCGCCGACGGCAACGCCAGCATTCCCGTTTCCTGGTGAGCTCCCCCGCGTTATCTGAATCCAAACCTTCTGCTTCCTGTGACTCTCGGGGTCAGATTCTGCACATCCAGTGTTTATTTTAGATACATTTCCTCGCATTAAGTTATAGTCAGCGCGCCGGCCTTATCTGACCCGCTGAGCTGCCTTGTAATAAAAATCACAGGGGTTGTTGAAAATGTGAAGTAATGCTCAATAGGGGCATTGTTTTTGGTTGGAATTCACTCTCTGCAAACACAAACGAAGGAACAAAACGCTATGGAGGGCTTCTTATAGCATCGCAACATGGTCGACTGTTCTGTTTGGTTTATATTGGTTAATAGTGACAAGCAAAGTAGCTGTTAAAATGGATTTGTAGAAACGAAAAGCAGATGTCTATTGTGTACATCGTCTTTCATTTTATCCAGAACTCTGTGCAGAAACAGACAGATTTCACTCACTAAAATTCATTCAAAATGATTTGTTTTTGTCTTGTAATAAACAGTGGTCAGCATGAATTGCCTCAACTAGGACTGCAACTAATGATTATTTTGGTAATCTGTTAGTTTTGCAATTATTCTTTCGATTAATCGATTAGCTGTTGCAAATGCAAATGTGACTTGAAGATAAGATTCCTGACAAATTTGAACTTAGGTAACGTTGCTTGAGGACCAGTGTTAGTTGTAACTTAGTTTTTCTTAGATTACATTTTTGAGTAACTAATAATGTAGCTTAGTTACTGTGAAAATCCTTGTAATTAAAATACACTTACCAACAAAATACTTAGTTACTTTTAAGTAAAAAAAAATCTACTAAAGTGACTTTGTGTGAAAAAAAAAACAAAAAACAAAAACTAATTTGTTGTTTGCCTTTGTCTTTGTTGTCAATGCCAATATTAAAACTTTCAATAACATTTTGGATCGATGTTTGCAATAATACACAAAGTAATCCTAAACGGCACTTTGCAAGAAGTTATTGGACCTGTTTCTGTTTCTAAGCCATTTTAGATCTTTTTTTAATCTGTTTTACAATGAACAAAATGTAACTTATTGATCTGCATGTGCCATAGTTTCTTTCTAAATATAGAGAAAAATCACAATCGGTCTACTTTAAGACATTAAGTTATGCTGAAAGTTCATATTTCTGTCATTAGTTGGTACATTTTTGCGAATCAAACCTGAAAAAAACACACAAAATCACCTCGTACATGACGTCAAAGTGCCACTCAGGAGCAACAAGCGACTTTCCAAAAAAAGAAGCCCAAAGTCGCTACAATAAAGCAGACCTGGCAACTCTGGAGAAAAGTGGAGAAGTACAAGAGAAAAGAGAAAGAGAGAGAGAGAGAGAGAGAGAGAGAGAGAGGGGAGGGTCCTTGTGCTGTTGAATGAGAGATTGTTTGGTGGAGGAGCACAGCTGGGACACATCAGCAGCACACAGGCTCTCCACACTGAACCAGGAGCAAACTCTACATAAGGCTGTTCGGACTGCTCCAAAAGTCTCTCTGACCCATTTTTCTTCCCTGCTTTCTGTTAACACGACACACACTTGGATGGATGCTGCTGCTGCGATTGATGCAACAAAAGTCAGCAAAGACAAGCATGCAAAATAACAGTAATGTAGTTGTTTATAGCAGCTCAAGTTACATTGTAGAATAAGTTAAAGAGAATGTATGATGAAAAGTTAAAAGGACTATACTCAATATTTTACAGTAAAATTCTAAATAGATGAATTTCTTCCAAGCACAGATCTCTTTTTAAGGAATCTATTTAGGTGAAAATGAATCTGCAAGGTCCTGACTACGTGTGTCTGTTGTTGTAGTTGTTGTTGTTAGAATTGTGGCTAACTACCATTAGCATACCGGCACGTCTTGCTCCTAAAAGCTGTAAAAAAAAAAGCTTAAAACACATTGTAGTGAACTATCCAGAGGCTCAGAATGTAATAGGTAAGTAAGCGAACTTTGTGGCCTAATGTAGGAAGTTTAAAATTAATTATTTCTATTTCTCTACATTCTTAATTCTGACCGGACTGCATTGAAGTGTCCAGTTTTGCGTGTTGAAGCAAATTTTGACGCAGAATATTTTCAAAGCTGACGCCCCAAAAAGCACCCTAAGCGCCCTAAAAGCATGTTAGGGTGTCTGGGGATAAAGACACTTTTTTTATGCCGCCAGCGCGCTTTTTTGCGTTCTCATTTTTTTGCAAAAGGCTTTGTTTTGCATGTTGGCAGATCAGGTTGAGAAAAAGAAGGAGGAAGGGGGAGAGACAGAGGTTTGCTGCATTTATAAACATAGCTAACTTCAATAGCACAACTTTCTTTTTCTTCTGTACTCCTTCATTGCTATATCGTACTGCAGGGGTTTAAACACCACAATGAGCATTTTTAATAGATCCATGCGAGCTCTTCATCAGTCCACATCACGTCCCGTATTGTTTGTTTTGCTGTGTCTCCAGATTTCTGAACGCAGCATCAGAGAGCGAAAATTAAGTATAGTGTCTTTTAACAATACAGTGTGTTTTGAAAAATCCTAAATGTAAAGCTATCAAAATAAACGTCTTCTGTGGTTTACTCACATAATCGTAAGAAATATATATCACAAGTTTTTCAGGTCATATTTTTACAGACAAAAAGGTGTTTTTTGTGCAAAAATTGGCAACATTGCCCTTTTTTGTAGCCAAATCTGAAAAAATGAATAGTACCAGATATAAATTTCTTGGTTCATTTTGTGGACATGCTAAATACAAAGAAATTTACAGAAGGAATTTTGGATATATTATTAAGTTTTTAACAGTCTCATAAGAACATTCTCAGCTCAAGAAAGATTAGGTTAGGTTGGGTACTAGCCCTTTTTTAACTTATAGATTTATTAACACAATTCCAATTGACCAAAAGTTACAGACATTCAAAGAAGAGACATCTGTAATGCACATTGGATTTATCCAGCTGCACTTGGTTTTACTCACATGGTCAAAAGCTGTGTTAACACATGGACCTGACACTGGTCTGAGCTCCTCCTCACACCTGCTGCTCATGCACTCATACGAATTTGGCTTAAACTGGATACTGTGGATTGTGTGGTCTGTAAAAGAACACTAATATGAATGGAAATGTGTCATTCTTCAATTTATTCGTCAGCTGTTTGTGCTCCTAACTCAGCAAATAAGTGTCTGATTGACCTTGAATAAAACTGGCTAATACAGCACATGCAGAATAATTAGTTCCCCTCACATTTTTTGGTGGTCACCTTTATTGGTCTTTTTTTTTTTTTTTAACCTTTTAGATAGTGAAAAGTGTTCTGGATGAGATTTAACCTGACTGCAAGAACTGAGCAATTGATACAACTTACTAGTATTTTAACAAAAATGTCCAAAAGCGGTTGAATACAGATTAAAGAAATAGTCTTTTCACAGATCTGTTTTGTAGAATTAATCAGGGTCACACAGCCATTTTTACACAGAAGATGTATTCTGCTAATGTGGACAATTTATGACTCAGAAGTCAGCAGACGTGTTTCTTTTACTGAGCTTTTAACTCATTATTACCATAAAAATACAAAAATACAGAATTACTTTTGCTCACAGAAAGTGTGCCCTTCAATTATGCACATTCATTGTTTTCAATGAATAAATGCTTAACACAATAACATCATTTTTTTTTTTTACATTGGCCTAAAGTATTTAAAATATGACTTGCCAGTGGAGCGAGCATGAAATGTCCAGATTAACTTAGATATTTCACTTGAAATCAGAACAAAATATACTTGCATTGGTAAATCTTGCTGTAAGAAATTTTACTTAAAGTTGAAGTAAAAGAACGTTTTAGTTGAAAATTAGTCAAGTTTGTGTTTTCAACTTAACAGTTAATGATAAATACAGGACTTTGTGACAAAACGAGGCCACTTACTGAATTGAAAAATAACACATTTTTGTTCCCACCAAGAGCCAAATGCAGCTTTCTGATTGGCTGACCTTGGGTGGTCCTCTCTAGTTTCACTTTGTTGTTTATAAAAATACATTTATTGATCTTAAATGCAACCAAAATTAAAAACATGTCGATAATAACCATGTGTTGAAGGATTTCTGAGAGGAAGTTGTCAGATTTAAAACCTAAATGGTATCTGCAGTGTGACAATCTTCTACCTCACCTTTAAATCAAGATTAATATTTATTTCAACCGCTTTTTAACATATTATCTTATTTAGGGTTGTATTTTTCCAGTGTAATAAAAGTAGTCTGAACATTAAACTCCAAAAATCCATCCAACAGATTTCATTGATGCTTGCGTCTGCAGAATGTCCAGTAAAGTCTGTTTCTTTCTCAAAACCTCTGCTTTTTTTCCTTTCTTTTGCCTGTTCTTGTTGTGTGGTTTTGCTTGTAAAACAAATGGGATTGCAAATATTTTGGATAGCAGCGCTGGCATTCGGCATGTTGCACAGCTGATGTCATGGGAGCGGGCTTAAAAACAAACGGCCATTGACTGGTCCAAAGCTGAAATCTGAGTCGTGCCCAATTTCAGCCCTACTCCGTCCTGATACATCTGTGTGTGTGTATGTGTGTGTGTCTGAGGAGGGGGCGGAAGGTGGGCCAAGGCACCACAATTTATCAACTTGGCTCATGAACACTCAGCAGTCAAACCAGTGACGACAAATATTTAGCCAAACTACACCAAATACATCAAAATAACCTCTGCTTTCAGAATTCTAGTGCACGTCTGGAGAATGTAATGTGTCGAACGAATCATTTTGAGTGTGACTTTTTCCCTAATTTGATTTGCAGCTTAGTTAAGCATTAGCATTAGCATTAGCATCTGTTATTATCTGTTAGCATATCAACAAGACTTAAATTTGATCTGGCTTCTGAAAAGTGCTTCTAAGCTTATTGTGGCGAGGCTCAAAATGGACTGTGCGATGATGCGTTTAAAATGAAATAGTCGTGTTTGTTTCCTTTTTAATATGGTAGAAACTGGTACGTTGCCTTTAGCTCTAGCAGGTTTCAGGTGTAAACAGGATCCTTTACTCTCTCTTGAAGACATTTTATATTTGCAGCCCTTCACGTTACAGTTTCATTTTCATTATTTAAGCCAATTGAAAAGTGAACCTTGTAAGAAGCTGTGACAGAAATAGTCCGGCGAAGAGGAAGTCAGAATGAATGCACGGCTTTGTTTCCATTGTGTATTTAAACTGCAGCTCGTCCAGGATTAAATGAATAACGTGACCTCTCTGTGTCCTTGTCCTCTCTTCCTCTCCTGCAGTGTCAATGTGAGCTTCTGCTTATCGGCCGATGGAAAACACCTCCCAGATGTTCTTGGTGAGACAAACCTACCCTTGTTTTTCTTTTTTTTTTTCAGTAAAATGATATAATGTTCTGTGGTAAAGCACAAGTAGCTTGGCTTGTTCTCTAAAACTGCATTGTGTTGACTTCTTACCACACAGTAGCTGTTTTTATGTTCCAGCGCAGTAACACATTTGAAGACTGGTTTAATAAGTTTATGTGGGACTGACAAAATATCATCCAAATATTGCAAAAACAATCATCAAGAAATACATTTTTGTGAATATTTTCCAGCCCAAGTGACCTCATAACCTTATAAAGATTTTTATTTTAGTTGACAGGAGGGACAGAGGAAGATGAGTTGCTTTTATAATTAGCATTTAAGCACCACAGTCTGATAGAACAGCATCACAAGCACTGCCATATCCACAGAACCCTTACCTTAAAGTTTTAATAGTCCTGATGTTGCAGCTCTAAACCATAAATCTTGTTTGAGATTTTATTTGTGTCCGCTCGTGTTGCAGACTTCCAGGTGGAGGTTCAGTTGGACAGCCGCGATCACAAGAAGAAGGGAGCAGTGAAGAGAGCTCTGTTTCTGGAGACGCAACAGCCCAGGCTCCAGAAAAGTGTCCGAGTCCGTCACGGTCAGAGAACCTGCGACCACAAAATGATCTACCTGAAAGTAAGAGAACACACGACTGAACACATACTGACAGTTAATGCATTACTTCTTGCATTTTTCAATAGCTTGCATTAGACTTTGGTTGCTTGTTTATAGTAAGTCAATAGGAAACCTATAATCTAGCAACATCACTGTATAGACTGTAGAGTTTAATAGCTTGTGTAAAATATAGCTGCTCGGGATGGGACGAGACACAATTTTCACAAGACAAGACAAGCCACGAGAGTTGGTCCACGAGATCAAGGCAAGACGAGATTTTGAAATAATTTGCATTATTTGTTTCAATTCAGAATTTTAACCCTAACCCTAAGGCAAATTACAAAATTTAACTTTATTGTTTATTATTGTTAGTTTAATATTTATTTACTTTAGCTTTACCTTTCATTATATCTATCTTGTATTCCTAATATTTGAATGATATGAGTTAAATCAATTGTCCTGCTTCCCGTGTGTAGCTCAGGCTCCGCCCCCTCTCTCCTCCCTCTGCAGCGCTGATGACAGGGACCAGGCAGAGGAGCGAGAGTTTCGTACTTTTTACGTTATTGATGACATAGGCCAAAATATCTCTTTGTGGATCTATTTTAAACTACAGTATGTTTAAATGTGAAAGACACTGCACTGTTCCCGCAATGTCCGCGGTTATTATATTTTTCGCACTAAGTTTCACAATGTTTAGGACTAATTATCTCTGTCAATATTGGTCCTATCATTACGAAATTAAAACTTGGACACAGTGTAGACTGTTTTCTGTCAGAACAAGTCTACATGTCTGTGTGTGGAGGAGACTTTTTACTCCAGCTGCTCAAAGATACAAAACATGACCACTCATAATAGCCTATGTATGAGAAAAAAATCTCGTGATATACTGTAGTTCTGTGCGCACAGTATTGTGACCTCTTCCTATCCCTAATAGCTGCTTATTATCCTAAAATGTCACTTGAAAAGGACCTTTTCAACCTTATCATATATTATTCAGTGTTTTCTTTATTTACATTAAATACATGATAGTTGTCTAACCGCTGGTGCCAGTTTTCAGTAACTGTTTACAAGCACTAAGAAACTATGATTTATAACCATATGAATACAGAGCGACGCACCAGAAATATCTAATTCTCAGTAGTTATATTGGCAAATCTACTTATGTCTCAAAGGGACCTGTTATTTATAGTGATGGATTATCACAGGCTAAACGAGTCGACTCCTGACCCAACCAAATAAATCAATTAAACATATTATTATTGCATTTTCCTTGGCGCCGAAGCTCACTGGGTAAATATGTTTGTCTAACTCCAGGGCGAGAAGGAGTTTCGGGATAAACTTTCACCCATCTACGTGGCTTTTAACTACAGCCTGGACCCCACAGCAGCAGCGGACTCCCACGGACTCAGGCCCATCCTCAACTACCACACCACCAACGTCATCGAGCAGAAGGTATGTCAACAACACAGGGTGAAAGAAGGCACAAGAGATGGGCAAGTGAACAAATATGTAATGCCCTTTTCCCTGTGAAACATTATTAGATTTGCGGTGTTTATAAGTTAGGATTCTGTTTCTTTTGTACACGTTTTAATTTTATTCCGTGTACGTTAAAGGTGCTATACCTAATTTTTACTCATCATACAGCCTTTTTCCCCTCACACGTCTGACTAAAATTGTCTAAATTTCAAACTAAAACTGCTTCTGATCCTTTGGACCACAAGCAAATGTCTGGAGTCTTTGTTAAGCTGTATGTCTGTAATTTTATCTTGAGAGGCTCTGATCAGACGGGAGAACGTTGTCCACACAAAAGAAAAACAGAATCTAATTTTCGCCTAAATGTTTTTTGGTAGATGTAAGGATTTGTAAAGCTGGTGTTGACAGCTTGGAGCTGAATGACACAAATATGGTACATTTTGGGTTTTGACAATTCATTTGCAAAACCTGAAGGTAACTGAGGTAAAAATTAGTTTAGGGACCTGAAATTGCTCCAAATAATTTAGACGGAGCAGACAATTTTTGAATTTTTGGGGGAATTTTTTTGTTTGTATTTTGAGTGTAGAAGCTGATTTGACTCTAAATAAGAGGTTACAATGTTTATCTTTACCATTTCCAGATGCTTAATTGTTTTATTTTTTTAACATCAGATGCTGAAAAAAAGGAATTTATCAAGAAAAAAGCGTGATGTCCCTCTGGAATGATAGGGGTTTAAAAACATAGTCAAACAAAAATAGTTCCCCTCTACATGAATCATATGAAAATTCTCCAAAAAGTTTAGATTGTATGAGAACTGTGTATATTTCTTGTTGAGTCTTGCTATTTGATCATCTGGTTGAAATCCTTTGGCGTGGATCCACAGCTCTTGGCAGATGGAGCGGGCATCCCTTCAGCTGTGCCATATGTGCCTGAAACTAAGGTTTTTGGATCACATTCAAATCCCTGCTTTTACATTCCACATTTATCTTTACAAATCCCCATCCGCCTCAAATCCGTCACTGATATCAAAGCCTCAGTACGTTCATATTAAAGTTGACTAAATTCTTAAGAATTGCTTTAGCCATAACAGCCAAAGGACACATTCTGTTTTGTATTTTTTTCGGATTTTGGTAATAAACCTATAAAACATCAGGTCAATAATTTACATTTTGTTCATTGTTCATTGGTTATCCCAAGCATAACTGTAGCAAGCAGCAGATTTTAGCTTGTTGTTATTGCAGAAAAGTGGCTGTTTATTTATATTTTTATACATGTTTTACTCCTCAGAGTCTAAAAATATATTTGCAGAAATAGAGGGTAGGTGAAAACCAGGATTTTCTAAACTATCAAGCATCAGCTGTTTGAGAACATAGGAAAGAGGGATTATCGGTCGACGTCACTTTCCTGCTCCATGCAGAAAGAGACGCTGTCCATCTGGTTGACTTGGAAACTTCCTTGAAGAAAACTAAGCAAGACGAGAGCAGCTGTTTCGATCAGGTCTGAACTGGTCTGACAGATGCCTGGCTCCTAAAGCTTAAGACAGTGTTTTTCGCTGTGTTTTTTCACCTGAAAGTAACATGTATGAGTCGTAAAGACAAATTTCATTCACAAATGTTGAATTAGCAGCATAACTTTTGTTTTCACACAATGATAAACTGATAAAGGTTGATGACAACAGCGCTGGCTCATCTTGTTGCTACAGCTTGGTCAATCAACAAAGGAGCTGATTGGTCGTCTGTCATTTAGACCAAAATCTAACTTCACTCACCTCACATTAAAATCGTTTTTTGCTTTGCTCATTGATTCTGCATAAATCCGCGATGTTTTTCAGTTCCACGTGATATTTTTTTCAAGTATTTTTTTCTTCAGAAGCAGCCGTGTTGGTTTTTACACGGCAGAAGATGTGTGTCTCTGATTGGCAAATTAATCTGTCAATCACGGCTACAGAACTCCGAAAGAGGGAGACGATGGCTAGATGATATATTTCATATTTATCGTCTGGATTTTCCAGGCAAAGCTCTTTCTGCTTAGCGGGTGCATCTGTTGATAAACAAATAGTCCCTCTATAAATACAGTTGGCAATGCGTTATATTTGGGGGCGTGGCCGAAAAATCCTATGTTAAGGCATGGGAAGCTAAAATGTTACCTCCTTTAAGATGTTTTCTGGTGAATAAAGCATATTTTAGCCCAACTAATTCAATTTAAGTCACACTCAGGTTTAAATGTTTGTTGTTGATGTGTCGTTATGTCAGAAAAGTAAACAGAAAGTTAAAGAAAGATGTAAAAACGAGATGCTAACATCTAGCTGGCATTTAGCTCGCAGCTGCTGTTAGCAATATTAGATACGTTTACATATTTTGACTGTTGTTTAACTTTATTCATCTCCATGTCTTCATATCTATATTTGACACTATAATTCCTTAAGTTCATATTTGCTGTTGTAGTTGTTGAGCAGAAAGTTTACATAAGTTTCCCACATGAAACTTCGTTAGTGGGTGTTCTCCCAGGTGCAAACTGTATCTGTAGTAATTTTATCAATCAAAGAAGGCAAACCTGATCTGTTCCTGCCCAAAATTGGGAGTAGGTAGTGTCAAGTGCCAACATATTTCATTAATAAGATGCACATGTTCTGTCTGTAGCGGAAACGGCCTGGTTACATGTACAGGATTCCACAGATACGGCCTTGATCACTAATATGACATACACATGCTAACAAAACGTGTTAGCTTCTCGTGTATCAGCGAGTCTGCCAAAGCTGCTCCACTTTTCAGACTTTAAGAAGACGGTTGATGCGCCTGCAGTTATTTTAACACAGTCCACATGTCACTGTGTTAATTTATGGGACAAAGATGGGTTTGTTAATTCAAGCATTATGCACATGCAGCTCTCGCATGTGTTCAAGCTGTTGGGAAGTACTGCAGAAGAGGGCTTATTGTTCTTCAACCATGTGACAGTATGACTATGATGAATGAGTTTATTTCAGTACACATGTTGTTCAGTACAATTTAGAAAAACACTACTTTATCATTTATTATAAGAGGAAATGAAATATTCAAGTTTTAAGGGACTCATATTAGGCTTCATTGATGCTTTTGACAATTTTTATTTAACATTGTTCCCTTAGTGTCAAACCCACGTTGGGTTCTTTTTTGTAGCTTGATTGATGCATGTTTGAGGACTCTTGTTTATTAAGTCTCCTCCCCTTTACAAATCCAAAAACGTGTTGTTTTAGACGAGGGCTAAATGGCAGAGGTAGGACTAAGTCACTGTTTGCAAGTCTCTGGCTTCAAGTCCAAGTTCAGTGCTTAGTCAGTGTACTCAACACGTCCTGATTTTAGTTCCAAGTTTTTTGAAGTCTTAACATCAAATTTCTGAGTACAGCTTGTATGTAGTTCCAAGTCTTACCTAGTTTAATCAAGTCAAATCTAAGTCGAGTCCAAGTCCACATTTCTGGTACTAGGTTGTATGACTGAAATACAACTAGGTTGACCAGAGTGAAAGTGTTTGAAATGAAAAGAAGATATTTAATGGCTTTTGAAATTTCAAAAAATATACAGTGGGTCTCTTTCATAAAAGTGTTCTTTGTGCGTAACTTCCACTTTAAGAAGCTGCTGAGAAAACTCTACGTGAGATTCACAACAAGTTCATAACGAGCCAAATTTTCTCGTAACAGCCTTTACAACAAATTTACCAAACTATGAACGGTTATTTTACATACTATTAATAATGTAATAAGGAAGCAACTTCCATATATGGCAAATATGGGATGGCCTCAGGACTTCTCATCCTGCAGCAAAATAAAACAAGGAAACAGCTCGTTTCCGACTATCACTGATTGTAAACTTCAGCGTATTTTAAAAATGTCCAAACACCCATGAACACACTCAAAGGAAAACATGTTCATGTCACAGATGGATTGGAATAACCCTTGGCTTTGGCAGGTTAGATTGCGTTTTGGGGGTGGCTATATCGAGGGTGCACAGTGGCTCTGGTCCTGGGCAGTGACACAGGGTTCTGAGTCCTGTGGGGCTGGAAAACAGAGGCTCTGAGGCTGGGACAGGCTGCTGCAGGTCGATTAAAGGTGTCTTTTTAGCATAACTGATGACTTTTTTGTTTCTAAAATGATTTGACTACAATAATTTTTACAAAAAAAAAACCCAAAAAACAAAAAACACAACCTACAATGAAGTAGGAATTACAATTTTGACAGAATTATTTAAGGAATACAATTTTGAAAAAGCTGTTGTTACTAGTGCTCCTGACATGTTCTTACAGATGAACATTTCTGTTAAGAATTAATTTTGTAAATGCCAAAAATGAACAAATTTGTATGTAAGAACATGACATGCATGAGGCCCAATGTTATTAGTAGTAAAATGTGTCTTATGCTCATCATCAGGCCTCATGATATCACCATAAACAAAAAAAAAAAAATGCCTTTTTTGGTCATAAGTTAATAGGCAAAGATCTGACTGACCATTGCCCCAGCCTTCAATAAGAAAAAAAAAAAAAAAAAAAAATCTTGGCTTAGTATTTAACAGTCTGTTTAATAATAATTTTACTCCATTATGCAACTCTAACACTTGCCTGTTTTATCTCATAATGTGTCTCAGAGAGGTTCTAAGCTCAGATACACAGACGAGGGAGCGCATGGGGCCAAGTCATCACCGCGGTTTCTATGGTGTCTTAAATTAGAGTTCAGCTTTCTGTAATGACAAGGGGGCTTCTGCAGTGTCTCTAATCTCTGCTGTTTTCTATTTATTACGGCCGCTGTCATGAGCCTCATCACTGATACGACGCAGCGGGATGCAATTTTGGCTTTTCCCTGCCACACGTCCAGTGGTCGTCCCCCGATCCAGCACTGTTTCATTTTGTCCTGCCCTGCACTGTAATCTTGATACCCGCGTCTGCTTTTCAAGTCCACACACTTGACTCCGCGCTGCAAAAAACAACATACTGGATGTAATGAGTGTTAGTATAGGTTATAAGCATGTCTGTATTATCAGTTTATGGGCCTCTGAGTATGATGGATCCCTACCCCTTTACCAAAAATGTACTAATACACGAATATAATGAATTCTAAAGCTTTGAGGTGACAACATAACTTTTTCCTTTTGATAAAAGTAGCAGCATTAATATTAAAATACTTGGACAACACCATATTAATACTGTCTAAATATAAATATGCAAATATGATATCATTCAATACTATCCTTAATATTATTTAATATAGGCTACATAAATAATTTCTATGAACATATCTTCAATAGGAGTATGCATTTGGATTTGATATAACATGTTAGAGTGAATTTGTGCTAAATCTCCATTGTTTAAATGTTCGACTGTATTTGATACAGAGCATCACAACTTTTAAATCTTTATTTCCTCACAAACTTTTTTCTTTTTTAATTGCAGTGTTTGAATGGATGACACAAAGACAAATACAATTCAATTATGATCATGTGCTATATAAATTTCCTTTAATTTCTTTACAAATAATAGAAAAAGGTTTTGTTATACACTTTAATGTAGTACATTGGTTTTACACTTCAGGGTAAAAATGCAGCAGTGGTATTCTCCCAGGTGTGAGGCATGTGTCTTCCGGAGTGAGCCATGATGCCTCATGTCAAACAATTGTAACTGAATCACAGTGACACACAATTAAGGAGAGACAACAAAAAATCTCCGATAAAAATCCTTACTCTGGCCACGCCTCCCCAAACTTGAAGAGGGGCAAATCGGGCTTAAAATCAGGCCAAAACTCCTGTAGTGCGCAGAAGCCTTTAGGTTAGGAGTATGAATGAATGATTTTATTTATTACACAGACAGATATCTTCTGAAGTGCTTCACACAGAAAACCCCCTCAGTCAGTGATAGCAGCAGTCCTGGGGCAGCTCAGCAGAGGCGATTGGCCTAAACACTTGTTGTTTCAACCTCTGACCAACACCAAGTGTTTCCTAATCTTGGTAAAGAAACTGGCGTGCCCGGTGGAAACCACCCAGACACAGGGAGGAACATGCAAACTTATGTACACAAGTTGTGCAGGAGAAGAACCTGCGACCTTCTTGCTGTGAGGCCAAAGCACTATCCACCATGCTAGCTCTAGTGCTAAGTTCAGTTCGGAATTGGGAAAGGCATGCTAACCAGTTCACGTTAATTTATTACATGGTTGTGAGGCAGTGTGAGAGTGTTAGTGTGATGTCAAGAAGTACATTTTATTAGAAATACTTAAATATAATTATAATAACTTTGTTTGAATGAAACTAATAGTTCAACCTGTCATAGGCACTTTAAATTAATGAACCAGGAATTGTTTTAAAATAGCGAAACAATTGTGTTGAATTAACTAAGACTTTTCTCCATACCAAGTCACGCTCGCAAATATGATGAATTTCTCAAAAAGTATTATTGAAAGTAAACACAACGCCGCCTTTTTGCTGCTTTTTAACAACATTCAAACATGGCTACAAAGACACATTATATACCTTTTATTCTAATTCAAACTCTGCACATTCATATATTACCTCACACACATGCAGGATAATCCGTTTCTTAGAGTCTGTGCGTCCTCGAGCCGGCCTCTTTATGATGGCGCAGCGGTGATGAGGTTGAATGGGTGGCGTATCGTGTGGTTTCAGCCCGGTTCACCACATGAAGCTCTGATGTGGGACGCTGCAGAAGTTCTTTAAGTATCTTTCCTTTGGCTGGGGCTGGACTCATCGTTTCCTCCTCTGACGTCACAAACCCGAAGCACATGTTCAGCCGCAGTCACTGTCGCTGTGTGAGGAAAGGGCCATTCTGACAAAAATACGTATCTGGATCGTTTGTTGCCGTATCTCGGTCCAACAGCTTCTTAATGGTATTAGTTGAAGCTTGATGATCAGACAAGAAGAGTTGTTTTGATTGACTTAAAACATGCTTTACCCTTTTCAAAAGCAGTAAGTGTTTCAATCACGTGACCCCAAACTGGGTTAGCTGAGCCCTTCAAGGATCTGATCCTGGCCCCAACACATTTTCTAAACATTACACAAATATATTTTCTCTTTTTTGGCAGCTTACATAAACTTTTGCTTCATTAAAACTGTAAACAATCGAAATATTTAATTTTAAACTTTTTACTTCAGTCTACATGTTTTGGTCACTTACCTAATGCATTCTGAGCCTCCAAATTGTTCATCACAATGTGTTTTAAGCTCACAGCTATTAGGAGTGAAACATGCCGGTATGCGAATGGTAGTTAGCCACAATGCTAACAACAACAACAGATGAACTTTGGGACGTTTGGGACTAGACAACGGCAGAACATTGCAGACTCTAATTCACCTGAATACAGATACATTAAAGTTCGGGTAGCTAACTTTCTTAGTTGCAAATTAGTAACCTTTGTGTTTTCCACAAAAAAGAATACAAAATGCTGCACTTTGTAAAAAAATGAGACCACTGAGTACTGTTTGAATTGAAAAATACAGAATTTTAATTCTAATCAGGTGCTGAAAGCAGCTCTCTGATTGGCTGTGGTTGGGTGGTCCTCTCTTGTTTCACTTATTGTTTGTAAAAATACATTTATTGATCATAATTGCAACCAAAAGTGAATACATTTTGATAATAAACATCAAGGATTTGGGAGAGGATGTTGTCAAATTCAAAACTTAATTGTGTTTGAAGTGTAAAAATCAGCTACCCCAACCTTAACGAGATATCTGCTCTGGAGGGAAATTTTCATTCATTTTCTGCCACTTGTTCCCATTAGAAGGGGACAGTGGCCAACTCGTCGCAGGGTTAGACAGACAACTATTCTCTCACTCACTCACAGGGGAAATGTACAGTGATGCCCAATTAACCTAAACATACATGTTTTTGGAGATGGGAGAAGACCTCAAAAATTGATTAATTGATTGATTAATTAATTCTGGGGTATTATACCTTAGACTTGATTTAGCTGTGTTTTAGACCTGTTTAGTTCTGCTTTTAACCTTGTTTGGTCCTGGTTTAACCCGATTTGGTTAGTACTAGTCTAGTTTTGGTTTAATACCAGTTCAGAGCTGCTTAGGAAATTTTGTAGAGCAATAAAAATATACATAAATTTGCAGTAGTTATTAAATAAATTCAGTGCAGTGGATTGTCGGTGCAGTCCTACATTTTGCCAAAAGTCGTGACTTTACCCAGAGTTCATGACCTTCCGAAAAATCTTCATGTAAATTATGTTGAATAGTCCTGTGCCTCAAGGTTTGCATGTTAAAAGAACCATTCGTAATTTTCAGGTTTAAAAAATCAGACTAATTATTGGTCAATTCAGGTGCCATTCATTGATTTACTGACTATTTGAAACCATACAACATAGCTTTCTTCATTTATAATATTGAATAACTCGTTTGGCTGCATTTTCTACCATGAGCGATATACTCAATATTTAATTTAGCATATCTTTAGAACAATCACAATACTGTCTCAAACCGGATACATTGGCCTGCCCTGTGTGTGAGGCTGTACGTTGTTTTCATGTGGGGAGATGTTGCTGCGTAAACAGAAGGTGGCTGCAGTCCAGGTGTTGTGTAGATTCCAGATGGAGCGGGTTAGTCATAGCACATGTCACGTCTCGCCACACTCCTGCCTTTATCTCTCTTAAGCTAGTATAAAATTTATCTGCCGTGTCTAATCCCGCTCTCATGTTTTAAATGTGTTATCAACAGTCAGATTGTGACACTGTACATCTCCCTTTAAAGTGAAGCTATATGGCTGATAAACTGTGTATAAGGTGTTTAAGTTAATCTGAGTCATTTTTTCTTTTGTCAGTTTTACTGCAAAAACAGTCAAAACAAACTCTGTGACTCTATGTGACATCAGCATTGTTTTGTCCACTCAATACTGTGTGCTGATCACAAACACCTGCAGCCAAGCCAATCGGACTGCTGCTTTGTTTGAAATGCGTTTGTGGCTGGAGTGTAGAAGGTTGACTTTGCTTTAAAATAATTCAGATACATTGAATGTGTATTCGTTTAAGTAAGTAGAATATTAATGTTGATAAACATTTGAAAAGAGTTAGAGGTTCACCCATCATTTGTTAACCCAAAATAATAAAGCACATTCAGTCAGGTCTTGCTCAAGTTTACACTTTGTTTCTTCAAACACTGTGGCTTTTATTGTATTACTATTTGTATTATACAACTGTAATGTGTATACGTAAGTCAGTGGTTGCATGAGCAAAACTGATCCATTCTGGCCTTTCGATTTGATCGTTGCATACTTCAAACGATTTTCAAAGTTTTCAAACTCGTTTCCATCCCTAAAGTCGGTATTTCATTCAACCCGTTTACATGTGGCTATTTTATTGTCATGTTTCTGTACAACAGAAGTCATCTGTCATCAAAAAACATCATTCTTTACTACATAAGTTACTGGTTGCTAGATGCTAGTAACTTGGTAAATATCAAGTACATTGATGCTGCATAGGACAGTTTTACAGTAGTGTTACTCTAATCTGAGTTTACAGTCTGCAGTATCAGTACTGTAATCACATACACTAAGTTATTGGCATCCATCTTACAATGGCAAAACTGTAATCTTTTACTGTAAATTACAGCATCAGTAAAGAAACACTCTGTAGCTTTCTAGTGCCGGGTCTGAAACCTGAGTTGAGTAGTTTATAATGTAACATCAGCACAAATAGAAAATACACCAGGACCAAGTGTTTAGTGCAACAAACACAATACCAAAGTATTTGTTTTTTGACAATATCATTTTTATTAAAAACTTTTAATCATTAACCGTGGGGGTTACACAACTTATGATTTCTGTGGATTCGTGATGACAGATTGAAACGTTTGAAATTAATACAATAGTCTTAGACAATATTTGACACCTTTTTAAGCTGTAGGTTATTTTGTTTGGCCTAATTCATTTACTAATTCTATAAACCTAAACAAAAGAGGTATCAGATGCCATTTCCATTCAATTTTTTCTTTTATCTATATTCAGCAGTTGCTCTTTCAGGGTCACAACGGAAAAGGATGGATAACTTTTAAAGTAAAACTATTAGCACTCAGAAGACTGGGTTCTGCATATCATTGGCGCTATTCATCTTGCTTAGTCTAAATTACTGTGATGGAACTACCTCTACCTTAGTCATCTTTACTGCTTATGCCCAACTAGGATACATAACTATAAATGTCAGTAGTTCATAAACTTTTAAATGTAGTTCTAAAAGTGTGAATGCAAACATGACTTTGTATAAAAACCTGACCCTTACAAAGGTCCAAGCCAATCAAAATGGGAACAGACATACACGTGTGAATAATAGCTTGACATTTGTTGCTTTGTGCGTCCTCTAGGCTCAGATTCTGCTGGACTGTGGGGAGGACAACATCTGTGTTCCTGACTTGAAGCTGGCCGTGCTGGGGTAAGTGTCCACAAACATGCCTCAGACCCCCCTGCATGCGACGCTTTAAATGTGTCAGGAAATGTAGTAGACTGTGGAGCGCATAATAAATGTTAAAGCGGCCGCCGGGGTCACAGACACTGAACTCTTCACCTCCTCTATGCAAATGGGATTTAAGCTGCAAAAACACAATACAGCTGCTCTGGTTGCTTGGCTGCTTTGTTTTGGTTGGAACCCAAGATGATAAGTACTGTTAATAGCCTTGGTGTTACAGCAAAAGGGCAATAACCTCAACAGTTTCCTTCTATAGGTTTTATAATAAGACCACAGCTAACAAGGGAAAGACAAAAGTGAATTCAACTGATGGATTTTGAAGCTGCACTCAAAGACATAAAACATTTTCTATTAGGGGTGCACTGATCCAACTTTGTCAGTTCCGATACCGATTCCGATACTCTGTATTAAAAAATCTGCCAGTATCCAATGTCAACCGATACCAGTGTAAGGACTGAAATTGCTGTTACTTATAATGCAAGCCACAACTTAACAACTTAATCTGAATACAATGTCCAATAATATGAGACGTTCTAGATCAGGGGTCTGCAGCCTTCAGCTCTAGAGCCACATGCAGCTCTTTAAAGCCTCCTTTTCTTTCTGAAATCCCTTTGCAGTTCTTGTATGAACGCGCCGTCAGGTTTTAATAAATGCAAATGTGTCTCTATATGTTGATTTTAAAGAATTTCACTAGTTTAAAAATAGTTTTTTTTAGTGAATAAACCCAATGACCTTTTGACTTACTAAACTAAACTGTATTTACACAAAAGTTACTTTAGGCCTGTAGAATGTTGTGACATCACAAGAGCAAAACCAAGAAATGTAACATATTTTGGGGATCATATCATCCGCTGACTGCAGTTGCGGCTCTGAAATGGATTTGCTTTAAATGGAGCCAATGCTGCTCTTTTGCTGTAAAAAGGTTGTAGACCCCTGTTCTGGATCAACACCAGCCAATAAATTACTCTCATTATGCACAACTCTGAAATCGGCTGAACAGTTATCATGGAGCCGATACTCGATCCAGCAAAATGTTCTGGATCGGCACTATTATCTGATCCCAATATCGGACCGGTGCATCCCTATTTTCAATAACACAAAAGACCTATTCCTCTTAAATTTACAAATGTGTTTAAATCTGTGTCAATGAACACTTCTTTTACTGAGATAATCCATTCCTCCTCTCATGTCAAAACGCTGATTAGACAGAAAGAACACATTAGACCACACCACAAAATTTGAACTGAAAGAATCTCCCATTAAACCAGAACTAAACCAAGACGGATAATGTGTGAAAATATTCTTAAAATAAATCATAAGAACAAGAGCTAAGTGGATTATTTGGCTAAAACTATGAAAAACAGAACAATTTCTCACTGGAAATTAGTACAAATCTGGCAATTGTTGACAAATCATTTACCTTGGCCACTATTTCTTGAGGAATTTCCCAGAGCTAAATCTACAAACAAGAGAAGATATGTTTTTGTAATTTCTTGAATGTGAATTGAGGGCCTGAAGTTGAATAGGCCTTCACTAGAACAATCACATGCATTTCTAAGAGACAAGAAAAAATATTTTTACTAGACACACAAGACATTTTTTTGTTATGATCCTTTCTGATACATTTTTTTTGGGACTACCAGTGCATGTTGTCAAAAGGTCCAGATGTGAGCACTTGGAATGAAATCTCTCGAGTTAATTCTCCTCATAAGAGCCCAATCTTGCAGCAGTTATACGCGCGGAGATCTTGTGATGTGAGATCGTGTCCCATCCCTGGTGATTATGAGCCCTGATTCCCAGCCTTATTCAGGCCTAAGCTGTCAAAAACACACATTACCACACTTTGATTTCAGAAGTCTGTTAGCATTTTACTCCGAAATAACACGCTCCCGAAACTCCCTGCCCTCCCTGTCATTTCATTTCACATTCCTATATTTATCTAACATCTGTCTCCAGTTTCTCTCGATGTATGGTGGATCCATCGTGTAACAACCTGCTGGAAAAGTGCAAAACAACGCTGCTCCATTATTATTTATGTTACGAGTTTATGGGCCATTGTAAAGTCGCCACAGTGACCTGCTTTCCAGTGTTGTCAGGGACGAGTCGAGGTGATGGTATCAGTTGTTTTTATCGTTTCATGTCCAGCTGTCCATGTGCAGTGCTGTTTTTAATTGGACTATTAGGGTTTATCGCAGAGCTGCACTCGCTAAAGACACGAGTCACTATTATAAGTCGCTATTTTAATGGCTTGTCTTGATAAAACGGACTCCAGGCATCTTGACATTTCTTCTAAGAAAAAAAGGAAAGAAAGAAAAAGTAACAATTTGAAGGTGTAATATAAGCATAATGTAGAAAGCTAAAACCAGGCTTTGTTTATGAAGATTGTTACTTCAGTAACAAAAATGCACTCAAATTAAAGGGGACCTATTGTGTGTTCTTTTAATATATTTAGTAAGAATCAATTCAAATATAACTTTGAGTAAACTAATGATGAAGGAAGGCCATCATAACAAGGTTAAAAACTTAGAAAAGTGAATTTGACATAATGGGTCCCCTTTAAAGTGGATGAGCGCACTCTTTCCTTGGTTCACCGTGCGTTATGAAACTATCTGTCAATATTAAGTAAGTAAGTAGTAAGTAATCTTTATTTGTATAGCGCATTTCACAGACACAGAGTCACAAAGCGCTTCACAGTGAGATGAACCCCTCCCTTCCCCACTCAGTGACAGTAAGCTGCCCTGAGGCAACTCAGCAGAGGCGATTCACCTAACACCTGGCGCCTCAACCTCCGACTATCACCAAGTGTTCCCTAACATGCATGTTATCAGTTGGTGGGGAAACTGGAGTGCCCGGAGGAAACCACCCAGACACGGGGAGGAACATGCAAACTCCACACAGAAAGGTCCGGGCCTGAGTGGGAATCGAACCCACGACCTTCTTGCTGTGAGGCCAGAGCGCTATCCGCTCTGCCACCGTGCCGTAACTACAGCATGGTTTAAATACAGTATGATTTCATAGCCTCTCTGGCGTGTCTTCCACGTCTAAGGGTGCACACTTAGAAATGTCAGTTCTACCAGCCTAAACACGCTAGATTTGCTGTCAAACTCTGACCTATCTGTGCCACATGTTTAAAGGTCCCAGTCTCGCGGGTTTCAGTGGTCATGTAAGCAGAAAATCATTTGCATAGACCACATGTGTCAAACTCAAGGCCCGGGGGCCAGATGCGGCCCTCCACCTCATTACATGCGGCCCTCAAGGTCTTATAAGGTTTGCTTTAATTTATCGTAAGGCCAGGAGTAATCTGTAGATTTGTCTAAAACTTAAAGAGTAAGTCATTTTTCAGACTAATGCAGAAGTATATTCTGCAATTGTCACTTCAATAAATATACAATAATCAAATGCAACTATTATTTCGTTGTATTTCAAAGATTAGTAAAGTTAATATTAGTTACAACAGGCCCTTCGAGGACAACCCCAATGCCAATGTGGCCCTTTGTCAAAATGAGTTTGACACCCCTGGCATAGACAATAGGCTTTGTGCAGTTGGCTTGTTTTTGTTCAAAATAGTGCATTGTGGGCATACAACCATTTTCTGTTCAATTCATTTCTATGAGGTTTTCACTACATCAGCAAATTAATAAATACTCTTTAGATCAGACAGTTGTGGTGAATGTTGAAGACTTTACAAACCAGATGAATATTTCACTATTGGACACTTGAGTATTTTGAAAAGAGACATGATTGTGTCTAAATGTTAACGCTAACAGGAAATGGATGTATGTACTGAAGTTAGCTATTCTGAACATACACAAGTCAACTGAAGTTCCGTGCACAGAGCGAATTATCTATGTTTTATACATATTTGTGGGTTTTCTTGTGATGTAGGAATTTTCTATGAAAGCAATCGTCTTTGTACACATGCATAACTGTGGAAAAGGTACCCTTTATTAGTAGAAATAGAGTATTTAATATTTTCTATGTGTGTTATGTAAGCTGGGAGGGGAAAACGGTAGTATATAGGTGAGCGCTTCAGTGCGCCTGGTGTTCTGAACCTGGTTACACTGAAGGTAACTCTGCCTAAAGTGTAAGTTTGTTCCTTGAATCTCGCCGCAATCACAAACAAAAGTTAAGTGTTACAATCTTACTCTCATAGTAAACAGTGAAAGTCCTTTTGGCTGATTTTTGAGAATCAAATATTCACATGTTGCAAGAGCCATTTGAGGACACATCATCAGGTTTTCATTCTAGGATCTGGCAACCAGATTGTGTAATTGGCTTAGGAACCAAACCACAGAATATAAACATAAACAACTTAAATCATCGTGTTTGAAAAGTAAATAAATGTCGGTAGGTTTCAGGCCCAATTTAACATTCAGAAAAAAAAGGTAAATTTGCTTAATCAAAATCAGAATAGGCTGCAATTGTCAGTTATCAAAATTCACAAACGGAACTTGCTTTGATGATAACGTGCACTATAGTTTCAGGTTTCAGGCCTGTAATTATAAATAAACATTTTCAGTGTGTGCACATTAGTTCAAGTTAAAGCACGAGAAATGTATCCAAAAGTCTAGAAAAGTAAACACGTCTTATACTGTTCTCTTTAGGTTGAAATAGGCTAAGCTTTAGAACTTTCTCTCACTCTCTCTCCCTCTCTCTCTCTCTCTCTCTCTCTCTCTCTCTTTGCCCCATCTCTCTCTCCCTCTCCTCCCTCTGTCTTTCTCTCTCTCTAACTCTCACTTTCCTCTCTTTATCTCTCCTCTCTTCTTCTTTTGCTCTCCAACTCCCTCTCTCTCCCTCCCTCCCTCTCTTTCACTTCTTTTTCTGTCTCTTTCTCTCCCCTCTCTCTCTCTCACTCTCACTCTTCCTTCCTCCCGCCTCTCTCCTTTCTCTTTCTCCCTTTCTTTATCCCCCTCTCTCCCCCCTTCTCTGCTTCTTCTCTCTCTCCTCTCTCGCTATTCCTTTCTCCTTCACCTCTCTGTCTTTTTCTCTCCTTCTCTCTCTTCTTTCTCTCTCTCTCTCTCTCCACCCCCCCTCCTCTCTTCTCTCTGTTTCCATTTTGCTTTCTCATGAGCGGTTCCTAATTAAAATCATCTGTGTGGCCTTGCATTGTTCTCGCTCCAGTCTTCCATGGAAAGTGCTTTACGTCGCTATGGCCTGTTACTTTTGCACTTATAACTTTTTTTTTACAAGCCTGGAAAACTTTAAGTAATGGGGCAAAACCTTTAAGGCGAATTAGCCGACGTATTTCTCTGGTGGAACACAACCCTTTTTGGTAATGCCAGGAGAGCTCCGTTACTTAATCCAGGAAGACATTAATAGATTACATTGGAAAGGCTTTTCTGTATCATTTTGTACAGACAGAAGGCACTTGTTTGAATATTTTTTGAATACTTTCACATTTTAAGTAATAAATTGTCTGTTTATGTCCTCAGTGATCGTAAGGAGGTTTACCTGGGAGACGACAACGCTCTGACTTTGACTTTTAACGCCCGAAACGAGGGAGAGGGCGGAGCTTACGAGGCGGAGCTGTATGTGGTCCTGCCGCCTGAAGCCGACTACTCTGGGATCGCTCGCAACAATGAGGTACAAGGGAGAAACGCTTTGTTTGTGATGACTTTTAGGTCATTGCTTCTCTGTCTTTTTGTCATAGTACCCCCCTCCCAACACAGATGCTAAGCAAATAATTTTGTTTTCTTTTAACATTATTGACTATTATGTAGAGCAGAGCGGTCTGGGAAAAGATATACTGTGTTTTCCAGACTAAACTTCGCTTCGGAGTATACAATGCAAAAATGCAGACATTTGGAGAAGAAAACAAATATAAATTGCATCAAAGTATAAGTCACACTTTTTTAAAAGGAACCCCGAATATTTACATAAATAGATCGAAAATACTTCGCGTAGGTATACTTACTAAAAAGTAGAACTTAAAGTAAACAAATATTCGCCGTTTGACGTAAAATTGTTATGTTTACAACAACTTCCTGATATTACGGGCGCCGCCATCTTGAGGTGATGACGCAGAATCGTGTGGCGCACTGGCGCAGTGAGCGTCAGTCGTGAGACGCACACAACAGCTGCAACAGTTGCCGTTGATCTGGTTAACAGGAGCGTCAGTAGTTTTTCGTCGACAACACATTGTAAAATGGTACATTGAGTGGCTTTTGGTTGTGATTTCGTCTCGGGAGGAAACAAGGAGAATGCGGTAAGCTTTCATAACTTTCCTCGTAGTTACACGATTCGACGTCATACTACCCATAATGCACTGCGTTGTAAACAATGATGGCGTCTTCCGTGAAAATATATTTCGTAAAAGTTTAATAAAACGGTAGATTTTTCAGATTATTTTTGTGTATATTTATATCTTTGATGATATAAGGAAAACTCGAAAACAAACATTAAAAAATTCTCGGGGTTCCTTTTAAAAGAAAAGTTACTTTTAAAAGAAAAGTGACTTATAGTCCGGAAAATACGGTAGTCACTTTTTCCCCTTTTTTTTTCTTTTTTTGGCCTTTGGAAATAATTTTATGAACCTAAGCAAAACCTATGAACCTAAACAACACTGACACAGACAATTAATAATCGTTCATTTCACAGAAAAAATTTAAATAATGAATGTTTCAAAGTTTTGCTCAAAGTTTAATCTTTCAATTAAAAATGCCAACAAAAATAAGTGACAGTTTGACACAAGTGAATCTTGATTTTTCAATTAATTTCCCTACAAGTATGAAATAATAATGAAATGTTTTTGTTTAGTGATATTGATTTCCCAACTATTATAAAGCTGACATAAAGAGGGGATTTTCTGTTCAAATCAATACCGTTTTTTAAACCTGAAATCATTCTTCCCAATTTCCCATTTAATGCTGCACCTTGGCTAGTTCCGGTGTGAATAAACCAGTGGATAGTTACATAAAAAAAAAAACATTTGTAGCATGTTCTGACCTTCACATACAAGGTAAATACTTCACCAGGGAAATCTCATGTGTTTAGAAAATGTGCCGTTCTGTCTCTGAAGCTAGTGCCTACTTGTATATCATTCGTTTTCATGTTTTTTTCCAGAGCCGTAACCAGCTAACATGCAGCTACGACACTGAGAACCAGACCAGATATTTGAGCTGTGAACTGGGAAATCCCATGAAGTCTGGCACCAGCGTGAGTCATTAATTTCTGTTTAAATAGATGAGCATTTGTGTTTCCTGCTCTGGGAAAACTGCACATTGTCCTTTAGTTTTTAGAGAGAAATACGGAGGAAGTGTTACAACAGGAAGTACAGGCCTCCACTTCCTGCAGAGCTGAGTTCATAATCGAGTCACCCTTTGGCTTCCTATTGAGGGACACATGTTGTAGGAAATATAAACAGACAGTTTTAAAGCTGTAGAGTAATGACGGTGCTTGAATATTTTCCTTGGCACGTCTCATCTTAAAGTGACAAATTTCATTGGCTTAAAAATAACTGATTTGGGTCGCTGCTTTCTGTTAAACATTTCTTATGAATAGGTCTTGGTGTAGAGATATGGTAGCACTTGAAAAGACCACTACCCACCAGTTAAATACCATATCATTTACTCTGATACTTATAATACTTATAACCACTGTAATAATTACAGTGGTACTTAGGGTTGTACTTGGAGGGGTACTTGTATCAGCAGATACTGAGATTTAACACTGATGGGTGGTGGTACTTACAGTGGTACCTTTTAATATACTTACGAGTACTTGTAGTAGTTCTTATATTGGTACATTTTGATACACTTAACTGTACTTATTTTGGTACTTAACTGTACTTATTGTGGTACTTATACCACCTTTAATAATTTGTGGTGCACATATTTGTTTTCCTGTGGTGTGTGGTTGTATTAATGTTACTGAATGAAAAGGTAAAAGAAAAGGTAATTATTAGAACTATAGTTTATAATAATATTCAAAAATAAAAAGAGCACATTGTAGAAAAGCATCAATGTAATCAGGTATTGAATAATACAAAATAAATATTTTTTCAGTAGACAAAACAAAAACAAATTATTTACAAAAATCTTAACACAATTCTTACACATTTATTGATAAATACCATGATATATAACAATAAATAGTGGTACTAAGAAAGTACCTACTGCATTAAAAAATAAAATAAATACATTATTATTGCAATTGATAGAATATCAAAGTGACATACTAGTACTTGGGTGGTACTAACTACAGTACTTAACACTTACCTACTAGTACCACTAGGACCTGCTTTAATGTGACACTTCCTACCTCAGTGATTCCTAACAACTGGTACTTATAATGGTGGTACCATTATCAGGAACTGCAATAAGCACTGCTAAGTGTATGAAAAATGACCAGTACTGGTAAGTGTATTTAAAGATACAACTGTAAGTACTACAAACTATCAGTGTTATATACCAGTATCTGCTGACACAGGTATCCCTCCAAGTATCACTCCCAAGTAGCACTGTTAGTGCACTGTAACTACTATATCACTTCAAAAGGCTTCTCAAAGAAACAATCTGTTTGTTAAATAGCTCTTCTTTGATGCTGCACTGATAGTTGTGTGCTTCCCAAAGGAGAGAAGGAAAGAGCGCGTGAAGGCGCAAATGTTTCTGAATGAGCCAAAGATTCGCACTCGGAATTGTCAAGAGCTGCATTTGACTTGCGAGCCTCGAGTTCACCTGATCTATCAAAACAAGGACAAGTCTTGCGCTAGTTGCGATGTCAAGGCTCCTTCACAATAAAAGCTTCAGCATAATTACGCTGAAACCAGAGTTTTATTAAGAAAGAGCCAGACAACGACAGAGCATCAGAGATTCTTGCTCTTCAATCTTTCTTCAAACCCTAACCCAGTTGCGCGTTGCCATGGAGATGTATTCAGCGCACTGTTATGTAGGTGATTTAACCTGCCCAACTACGTGTGTATATACAAAAATAATGCATGCCAGTTAATATTGGAATTCTCACCGACCATGGTATAAATTAAAATTCTGTGGACTCATTCTGTCTAGTCCCACATTTAGTATGTTTTTAAATTTTCTCTGTGAAAAGCAAGTCCAAATAAATGTCTATGGTTTGGACTTTGTATGTAGATTTTGTTTGTCCACCTTGTTTGCATATGTGACCCATGATGATTGTCTTTGCAGATGTGGGAGGGTCTGCGTTTTACTGTGCCCAGACTAAAGGACACGCACAAGACCGTCCAGTTCGACTTACAGATTCGCAGGTACTTTTTTTCCCTTCGTAAATCTGTGAAATACCGTCCGCCCTCCGTCTGGTTAGCTGCAGGCGCGCTCTTACACTGACCATTAATCAGACCCGTTTCTTTCTCTTCACAGTAAAAACGAGAACAATTCCCACAGCGAGGTGGTGACCTACAAGCTGGAGGTGGTCGTCCAGGCAGAAGTCATTTTACAAGGGTGAGTTAAAGGTTGGGAGAGACTCATTTATTAGAAATGTGGGGTTTGATTAGAAACACACGCTCACTACAAAAGGCAGTAATACAACACAAAGCTACTTTAAACCAGAGAAGGCCTATTTTTCAACTGAGTAAGAGTATAGCATGCCGTAATCTTTGCACTGTTACACACACCTGAAAATGAGCTGCTTCAACTATTTTAAAAAAGCACACATATACATATAAGCCTCAATTGTTTTTAGTAAGTCATTGAGATTTTGTTGCATTGTTGTATAAGCCGCAGAGTTCAAAAAGTAGCATTTTATAGTCTGAAAATGACAGTACTTTTGAAATAACTTAAACCCTATTGCATGGTATCAATATTGTCAAAACGAGCTTCTTTATTATTATTATTATTATTATTAGAGGTAGTAGTAGTAGTAATATTACACACAAAGTTGTTCCACAGGGGAAAAAAATACAAAAATACAAAAGAGAAGAAAACATTTTTGGGAGAAATAACATAGAAAGACTAGTTCTTGCCACTTACTCTTACTTTGAAGGGTGGAAATAAGGTGCGGACATAATAATTTGAGAAGATAAACGTTTCAGCATCTTCTGACACCAACTACAAGCCAACGTTTTGAAGAAAGAAAGTCACAACCGCAGGTGAGCTGGGTGGAATTAGCGCGTTCGATTGTAGAACTCAAGTGGCCGACTCAGGATAACAGCTACAGCTAGCTAAAAGGCAGAGAAAATTAGGACTTTTCACGCAGCGCTATTAAATACTCTGTAAAGAAGATGAACAGAAAATAAACTTCCGTTTTATACTAGTAATGTCAGTGAAGTGTTTAATTAGCGCCGTTATGACTCGTTGAAGACAAAAAACAGTAGAATTATTAGCCGACTTAGGATACATATACACTACTTTTGAAATAACTTGAACCCTATTGCATGGTATCAATATAAAACGAGCTTCTTGATGACTGCGTTCAGAAATGTTTTATGTGCATTTTAACTTTTCTGTTTAATATTCAGCAGTACACAAGCTGCTGTCGATCACAAATGTACTACTTCTTGAGGAATATCATTTTATATTAATTCTTCTAACATATTCTGACAGACCACCACATTCTATTTTTTTGTTATACTCATGTGACTTCTACTTTCTCTCCTTCTCTAAAGTGTCTCTCGGCCTGACAAAGTCTTTTTCCCGCCGGCAAACTGGAAAGCGACCAAAGCCTACAGCCAGGAGCAGGACATCGGCCCCGCAGTGGATCACATCTACGAGGTTTTTACACTAACAATACATACTGTACATTTTCTTCCTCATTATAAAAAGGACTTGGCACCAAAAAACGGCTCCTGTTTGGAACCGACCGAAAACCTTCCGGAAATACTGTAACTGAAAACATGACACACTTTCGGTGCCATTTTTTTTTGGTGTCTTGGCTTTAAATCTCTGCATACAGTTAGCAGACAACCTAAACACGAAACAAGCCGCATGTGCGCTCTCTACAATGACACAAATTTCGCTCCACAAACAGCAAAACACCACGTAGTCTATGAGCCAAATGGATGTGAGGAGTGAACATTCAGCCTGGCAGACCATGTTGCCTTTGCCGCACTCATCAGTCATCTCTTCTACGTCCCCCTGTATCCTGTGTTTTTTATTTGTCCTGGGGCATTCCAAAGTAAAGATGTTGAGGAGCATGGTTAGGATATTAGTGTAAAATGTTCATGATATTTTCCCCCATTAAATATAATATAAGGCAAAAACATAACAAACTGAACATAAGATAAGAGCTTCTGTGTTTCTTTCAGCTGGTAAACAATGGCCCGAGTCGAATCAGTCACACCATCCTGAAGCTGCACTGTCCTCTGAGAGTCCCGGGACACTCTCTGCTTTACCCTGTGGAGTTTTTCACTGAAGGGCCCATAAACTGCACCTCTGACCACCGCATGAACAATCGCAACCTCAAGGTAACGACTTTCACACTTATCACAACCTTACAAGACTTAAATTAAATGTCCTCGCTACAAGTGTTTTCTTGTATTTTTTATCAGTTTTTTAACATAAGAAAACAACAAATCTTGTTCTTAATTTGACAAAAAAAAAACGACAACTTTTTACACAAATTAATGTTTATATTGTCTAATAATTCATAAAAAATAGTTGTACTGGTAGGAATTTTTACTTGACAAGTAAAATTTGCTTAAAACAAGAGAATATGTTCTTTATTCAAGACATTTTATTTAGTGCACATATTACTGTGAAGACACTCGACATGATAAAATGGACTCATTGGGACCGAGACTTGACTTGACTTGATGCTTCTCCTCAAAAAATAAATGTTGTAACGTTACATTAACAAACTGCAACATGATACAGTTAAAGCCCATAAGAAATATTGATCTTAGTTTTACAGAGGTTAAGTTGCAAATTATGAAGAAATTGACAAATAAAAGTTGAAAATTACAGGAAGTAATCAGAGTTCTAAAACAGAATCCCTCCATGTCAAAAAGCACCAAAAAAGAAAGAAATTTTCACAAAACTGACACAGTTTATCTGCAGTTTAAATAACCATTTAACACAATTTAAGTGTTACAAAATATAATTTGTTAAATTATAGCATCTGTGTCACTTATGTGGGTTTTGGCCACATTTACAATGTGGTTGCTAGGTAACAGTTCTAATAGGTGGGCTCTCCTCTACATCATATATGCTGGACAAAAGATACAAGGTAAATGCAAGAAAGTCTGGTCCAGGGGGACAGTTATTAAGTTTAGGGAACGAGTAGGTTTAGGAAAAGGGTTAGGGAAACGTTTGGGTAAAGGTTATGATTAAAAAAGGTTTAGCATCAGTGATAAACTCTTTACCATGGCAACCAGCTCACGTCTGCCCTCCTGGACCAGACTATCTAGCACTACTTGTTATATTTTATGTGTTTTAGTGAAAATATGGTCTAACCTGTTATTTGCACTTAAAGTAAATTCATTTAAATATACAATTACATTAAGCAAAATGGCAGAGATGCTTGTATGAGATTATAGCTTTACAGCTAATTTGCATTTGTCGTCCTGGGGAGGGGAGAGAGGAGGCACTACTGGACATTTTTAGTGGTAGGGGAAACCAGAGCACCCGGAGGAAACTACACAGACACTGGGAGAACATGTAGACTTCATATAGAAAGACCCTGTTCTATCCCAGAACCTTCTTGCTGTGAGGCCGGAGCACTAACCACTGTGCCACCATGTACCTTATTTGTTTAGACTTGAGAAACAGTTAAGTTTGTGCATGTGAGGATGTGTCTTTTGGTATCTATAATAAACATAAATATCAGCTAAACTGGGCGAAACAAGCTAAACAACACGATCTCGTTCACTCCATGTTGAAAAGTAAAAAGTGTACTGTAACCTTTCATACACAGTAGTGAGAGCAGCAGAGGAGTTTTGGGTTCACATGAGGAAAACCTGACGCAGTGACAGCCTAAGCTCTGTGTGATGTGTGGTTATGTTTGATTATCTGTCAGCTCTCCTCTGAAGTCCTCCACCCCTCCTCCTCCTCCTCCTCATCACTGCTCCACCCAAAGACACTCTTCACTCAGACTTTGAACTCCTGTCTGTGTGTGTTTGTGATCTGCTGTTTGATGGACCACCTCAGTCACACAAAACAAGAGATGTGACGAGACTGAGGCAACTATTCTGGCAATAGATTATAGATAGATCATTGTATCGACCAGACGGTATTTTGGGGCTGATATTTAGATTTTTTTGTATATCGGCCTTAGTTTTGGCCATGATCAGGCAGTTGCTTTTCCTCTGCTCTGACAGTGATCAGCTAAGTCTGAGTTGGTTTGGAGAGAAACAATAAGACTTATTTTGTCTCTCTCCATTCCTATGTCTGCAGGTTTGATTTTATCATTAACATTTCTTTAGTTTAATTCTTGTTCTATGACTTAGGTTTCAGCACGAGCTTTAATATGAGCTTGTCTTTCATATAATATAAACATGATACCAATATTAGAACCGACATGATGGCCTTTCGTTTATAAAGAATGAACTAAAGGACTTCATTTAGCATTCATTTGATTTAGAATTATTATTATTTTTTGTCCATATGATTATATTGTTACTTGAATAATCATTATTGTAATCATTATTGAGTAAACTAATAAACTTAGCATCTCTAATATACCATTTTTTTTTGTATATTTAAGAATAAACTGGCCTAAGTAGATCAATAATTCACATTTCTTTCATTGCAAAACAAAAAGATGATCTAAAACAGAAACAGACACAGGTCCACTCACTTCCTGTTCAGAACTGCAGAACTGATTAGCCCCGCCGCCTCATTGTTAATAAGCCACAGATTTAAAATGTACTTTTTTGTGGGTGGGGATAGGTGGTAAATGAAGACGGGGATTTTCTGATCACTCGAGCATCAGCTGCAGGACAATACAAGATCACTCAGACATGCATGAACTGATTTAAAAACAACTTTGGGTAAACTAATAATGAGAGAACACAGCTGTAACAAGGTTAAAAACTCAGAAAAGTTGTTTTTAAATAATAGGTCCTCTTTAATAACTCGCTGTCAAAAACTACTCAAATCAATGCACAACGTAAAGATTAATATTTACTGGTGTTTTGGTCTTTCTGCATGGACTTGTTTGTGTTTACTTCGTGCACAGATGTTGCTCTGGTCTCTTATCTCAGCTCACAATCTGATGTTTTCTCTGTTTCCCTGCTGAGTTTCCACGGGAAGCTGTGCCACTGCTGCTCACATGCTTCTGATTTATGAAAACAGGCCTCAGGTCATGCTAACATTAGCAGCAGCACTGACACAACAGTGGACGAGGAGGGAAACGGACTGAAGGAGAACATAGTATTTAGGGTTGTAACTGAGCTTGTACGTGACGTTTTGTGATTCAAATGTTTGTTTTCATATAGTATTTATTGTAAAGTCAGCTATTTGTGAAGCAACAGTCAGGAGTGTTTTATAGATGAAAAAGAGTTTTCAAACAGTTGTTTCATGGTTAATGTTTAAAACTAGGAACAAGTCCTTTTAATAAAGAAAGACTTGACAAAGGTTTATGTTAATGCCTGAACTGTAGACGGATTTTTTGTTTATCAACACGGGATGCACGCACAGCTGGAGAACAGAAATATTGGTATCCAGGTGTGATTGACACAAACTGTAGCAGCAACACTAGCTGAAATTCGACCCTACGACCCCCTGAGTGAAAAGAACGGCGAGAAAAAATCGTATCTCAAGCTTCAATAGCCAGACGTCCGACAAACCAGTTCATACCTCGTCCTGTTTTGCTGATTTAATAAAAGATGTTCTCCAGCCAACTAAATGGACAGAGTCTGTTTCAGTCGACTGATAAACTCTCTGTATACAGTTTTGGGAAGAATAGATTGATAATGTTTTAATTATAGAATACTTGATGATGATCCAATAGTGGGATATCGACGCCGATCCATGACATTTTGCTGTATTGTCCTCAGAATATTGGTTCTGCTGATATCATGTGTGTGCCTTTAATTAGATAACATTTTTAGACTAATTACTAGCTGATGTTCACCCAGAACATCTTGTTATTTGCACATAAATACCAGTGCAAATAACGAGCGGACCAATTTTCTATCAAGTTATTTAAGATTTGAGAGAAATCTTAAAAAATGGTAATTTTCAGTCCCTACACTGGTATGGTGGATTTTAGTTATCGGCTGATATTTAAAGCCACAGTATTAAAATCAGTATTGACATTGAAAAAGCTCAAGCGGTGCTGTGGTACGTTTATCTCTGAAGGTGCTTTAAGGTAGTTTAACTGTTTAGCTCAACGGCAAAACCAATTTATGTCTTTGTTCTTTTTGGGTGAATAATTACCATATTTAAAAACAAACTTATCCATAAATGAGCTATATTTTAGACCTCATTTAGCTAGTTGACCTTATGAAGTCCAAGCTAAGATCTAGTGGTAGTTGGAATGACAAATAGTGTCATAGGTTCTACTTACTGTGGAGAGTTTAAGAGCCACTGAGATAATTAAACTTTTATCACAAATTAACAAAGAGAAAAATCAAGCATGTGTGATGTCCCTGTAAAACTTGTGCTGAATTTTCTCTCTAAATACATGACATTTGTAGCCTAAACACAGAAAGAAATACATAAGTATATACAATATCTTCCACTAACGGCACAATTAACCTTGATCAAACATTGCTTCTTCATAAACTCAGCTGCAGTTCTGTGTGTGAGATTCTGAACCCCAGAAAACATTTGTCCACTCAAGGACACTGCAAATAATACATAACATTTCTCCTTTAATCAATTACTCACTCGACTCTTCTTCAAATGCAAACCAATAACTTTATCTGTTTGATTTTTTGTTCCAGATCCAGCGCACGGCCACAGAATCTCCACTTTTAGCTCTCAAAGGCAGCGAACACCGAATCGAGAAGAGAGACGTGCAAAAGAATCAGCTTTCTCATTTAACAAACCTGGTACGTGCCTTTCATTTCTATAAATACCACACCAGCAGCTAATCTAATGCAATCTTCTGTCATCCGATTACTTACAATGAGCTTCAATGACTAGCCTCACTTTTTCAGTTTAGGCTAAATTCTCTTATCCACTTTACAATGGGAAGGTTGAAAGCTATTGTCCCGCTGGCCTGGGTCCTGCTCGTTGCTCCCGCGAAGCAGTAATTACGTTGTGATGTCATTAAAATCGGGAGGTCACAGGGGGCAGGGCGTTGCCGTTTTGGGTCATTAGCATTAAAAGGTTTTGGGGGGAAACAGTGGAAGGTGTGGCGAGAGAAAGAGAGGAAGATACAGAGGAGTTATAGACTGATTGTGGTGCTTGCTTGTGATGACTTCATGTTGTTTTGTGACCCTGTAATGTTTAAAGGACTAGTATGAAATTGTAGTTTTAAATATGTGGTGTGGTTAGTCAAATTTAGTAAATTCACAGCTCTAGCTTGAGGCAAAAAAGACGAAAACTCATAGCTGACGCATTCAAATTTGAGGTTTTATCGTGGTCAAAATGCCGTTTAGTTGTGAGTTGTAACTAGGGCATTTGTGTCTAATGTTAGTCTGACCTTACCCAGTTGTGCAGGTGCAGTTTCATGTTAAAAATTGGTCTGTTTTAGTTAGAATTCTATTTCATTCAAATTGATTGACATTCAGACAAAACTTTAGCAGTGTTTTTGATGAAGAAGCACTTGGCAATAGGAATAAAACTTCAAAAAGTGGATTTTGAGTAATATGTCCCATAATAAGGGATTGGTGCAATACAAATATGCTGCCAGAATGCTCTATTTTGCACAATAATAAAGGGATAAGTGCAATGTGAGTTTGAAGCCAAGATAAATAGTAGGTATTTTGCACATGGTCAGGGTTTGTGCGATTTAATTGTTGTATTTTTGCACAGAAATTAATTGCTAATGCACTTTGCTTGTTTTTATCGGTTGTCCACTCTTTGACCTGCATAGTTTTTATGTGGCAGTGTGTTGTGTAATGTTATTGATGTGATATGTGTGTTAGTGCTCTGTGTGTCTTTTTAAATTGCCCCTTGGGGATAAATAAAGTGTTAAATTGAATTAAATGCAAAACAAGTTGCTTAATATCAAATAATTAAAATTGCCAAAACCCACTATTCAAAATCATGCATAAATAAATAGGAGGTCGGTTCCTGAGGTCCTCATAGCGCGAGATGGTTCATAAAGTAACATGTCATGATAATGTACTTTGGTGCTACTCCATGGAGAGACTTGAACACAAGCAGAGCTGATTTAAAGTCTATTCTCTGAGCCACTGGAAGCCAGTGCAAAGACCTAGCCACAGGACTAATGTGATGGTCAGTTTTTACAGCTTGTTTGGATAGGCCAGTGAGCAAGCCGTTAAAATATTCTAACCTTCTGTAGATAAATGCATGAAGTCTCTCCAAGTCAGGCTTTGACACTATACCATAGAAAATCAACCATAGAATACTTAGCTGCTCACAGTCTGATTTTAAAACTCTGACCTGTGTGAATCACGTGAGTTCAGGCCTTTACTGTTCTCCTCACACTGGCTCTATTGACCCACAGCAGCAGGTAAGACCCGGTGTGTCTGGACCTCCCGCTGTGGAGACCTGCCTCAGGCCCAAAGAGCTCTTTGTGTGTGCTCCTGTTGCGTCCTAACTCTGCTCATTTATCAGGCGAGTCCAATGACATGTCGGGATAAAGAAGGGCTTTCTCGATATTTGCTGTGCTTTTGATTTTGTGAGAAATTCCTCTTTGTGGTGAGAAAGTGTGGTAAGAAATGGATCAGTGACGCTGCAGAGAAAGTCCATGTCAGACTTTGAAGAGATGGACGTGTAACACAAACAGGAGTCACAGTTTAGGATCATAGGTTACTTTATAAAGGACTCTATTGTTCTGTCTGTCTTTGGTGTGGAAAGTCACAGGTTGTCTTCCCTGATGTGCAACAGAATATTTCCGCCTAATTTTACTGCTCTCATGGCTGGATAAGTGAACGTTTTTTGAGTTTTTAAATAGCAAAGCAACTGAAACAAGTGGTTACAGAAATAATGCTTCTGAATGATTTTATGAAGTTAATAGAAGGATCCTTTTTTATATGTCAAACTGGCTTTCTTTTGCATTTTTTATAAATGTCACAAAAACACACAGACTTCAGCAGTGCCGGCTCTAGCCCTTTTGGTGCCCTAGGCGAGATTTCAAATTGCGCCCCTCATAGATATAAATTGTAGTGGGATCCAGCCCTCTGTTCTAGCTTCTCGAAAAACATTTTTATTTCATTTAATTTTACAAACAGACCCTTAGATCCATAGGCCCTTAAATACAGATATATTTTAATCCTACAAGGTTTTTATGTAATTCAGGGGGGTCTGGGGGCAAAAGTTCAGTGTAATTTCTTGCATTTTTGGTGAGTTTTAGATGTGATCCTATTTTGTGATGTCAATTTAAACAGGCAGTTAAATGAACAAAAACAAATAGGGCCCCCCCAATTATTACCACATTTAGGCCCCAGATGCCCCTTTAGCTCCGCCCCTGTAAAAGATTAAGGTTGAGGTATACAAAGTCAAAGTCAAAGTCAAAGTCAAAGTCATCTTTATTGTCCCACTAGGGGAAATTGGTTTTGCAGCATCTCACAAAACATATAAAACACAGTCAACAAACAAACAGACACAGCAGATTCAATAAGCACATACAGGGAGGGATGTCACAATATAAAAAGAGAAAAAGAATGCAGATATGTATACACATATTCTCTAAAGTGCTAAGAGCCATTAAGGTGCTTCACAGCAGTTGGAATAAATGTAGTTCCCAACCTCTTTGTCCTACAACCAGGAACTCTATAGCGCCGCCCAGAGGGCATAAGTTCAAACTGCGACCTAAGAGGATGGTCTTGAGAACCAATTATGGCACAAGCCCTGGTGTCCACCCGTTTTCTGCACAGATCTCCAAGCTGAGTCTGCTGAATCCCTGAGATCCTACTGGCCACTCTGACCAGATTTCCAAGTCGATTTTTATTTGTGAGAGAAAGGCTACCAAACCACGCAGCTATACAAAAAGTTAAAACCGATTCAATGAAGGCTCGGTAAAACAAAGTCATCATTTCAGATGAGACATTAAAAGTGTTCATTCGCCTTAAAAAATACATTCTCTGTTGTACTTTTCTATGCACAGCATCAACCCAGGGCTCAAAACACAGCTTTTTGTCAACAATTACTCCCAGGTATTTGTACTGGTTGACGAGCTCAATGTCTGTGTCTTTAATGACTGTGGTGGTGGGAAGTGGAGGGGCCCTTCGGAAGTCTATCACCATATCTTTGGTTTTTGAGACGTTGAGATGTAAAAAGGAGCCATCACACCACTCCACAAAGTCACTGAGGACTGGCCCATGATCCTGCTCATCCTCCGACAGCAGACTCAAGATAACAGAGTCATCAGCGAACTTCAGGATGTGTCTGTCCTGATGTGAGCTTCGACACTGATTTGTGTAAAGGATATACAGGAGGGGAGATAGGCAACAACCCTGAGGAGAACCAACAGATGTAATTGTAGCCTCAGACATCGTACTGTTAGCCCTGACACACTGGGATCTCCCGGTTAAAAAATCTAATATCCAGCCAACCAAATTTAAATCCAGATTAAAATCAGAGACCAGTCTGTCAACTAACAAAAATGGCTGGATAGTGTTAAAAGCAGAAGTAAAATCAACAAATAAAAGTCTTACATGAGTCTTAGCCCTGTCCAAATGGCAACAAATAAAGTGCAATAGTGTAATCACAGCATCCTCCACGCCCCTGCCTGACATGTAAGCGAACTGCAGAGGGTCTAACTTGTCCTCCACCTGCAGCAGGATAGCCTCCTTAATAATTTTTTCAAAGCTTTTCATAATCAAAGAGGTCAAGGCAACAGGTCGAAAGTCATTTAAGGTTTTAGGAGCACTGCACTTTGCTAAAGGTATGATTGTGGACTGCTTCCAAAGTTTAGGGACTCTCTGTTGTGACAAAGACAGATTAAAAATATACTGAAAAATGTCACATAATTGGTCAGCACATGTTTTTAGTAAATGCCCACTAATGTTGTCAGGCCCTGGAGACTTTGACTTGGTGTGCTTAAACATTTTTGCAACAGTGCTGCTATCGACATACAAAGATGGAGATGCCTGCGTGGAAACCCTGATTTCTTCTGTCCTTTCATCAAAATCAGAACTGTTGAACCTAGAGTAAAATTTATTAAGTTCATCAGCCAGATGTTTGTCACAATCATAGCCACTCAGAGTAACTCTATGTGCTTTATCAGCTGCCCCAATCATTGTTTTCATTCCTTTCCAAGTTCTTTTTAAGTTGTTACTTTTGAGTTCATTCTCAATTTTTTCCTTATATTTTAATTTGTTCTTTTTTATTTCAGACCTAATTTCCTTTCTCACAGCCCTTTCAGCATTAACGTTACCCTCATTAAAAACTGTTTTTCTTTTGAGCAACAACTCTTTTATTTCTCTAGAGAACCATTGATTGTTATTGGGGTACACTTTTACTTCCTTTTTGGGAATAACAGAGTCTTCGCAAAAGGAAATGTAGCAGCTGACGACATCTGTAAGTTCATCAATATCCAAGCAAGAGTCCTGAAACACTGTCCAGTCCGTGCACTCAAAACAACCCTGCAATGCCAAAGTGCTGTCCTCAGTCCACATTTTCACCTGCTTTTTTACAGGCTTTTCTCTCCTCAGCACTGAAGTGTAGGCAGGCAAAAGATGGACAGTGTTATGATCAGACGCTCCTAACGCAGGTCCTGCTTTTGACCTATACGCGCCTTTAACAGAGCCGTAACATAGATCCAAAGTTTTATCACGACGTGTCGGACAGGTCACATACTGATAAAAGCTGTTCAATGACTTCTTTAAGTTACAATGGTTAAAATCTCCAAGAATAAAGTTAGGTGCGCCAGGCGACAGGGATTGAAGTTTATTCACAGTTTTTAAAAGTACATCAGCAGCAAGCTTGGCATCGGCTTTTGGATGGATGTAAACAACAGTAACGAATATCTGAGGGAACTCGCGAGGGAGATAATAGGGGCGGAGCGACACGGACAACAGTTCGATGTCAGGAAGACACAGTCGCTCACGCACAGTAATATTGCTGCACCATCTGCGATTTATGTAGAGACAGACCCCTCCTCCCAGTGTTTTGCGCGTCACCTCACTGTCCCGATCCAGGCGTAAAGGCGCTCCAAAGCCGCTGATCTCCAGAGCCGAGTCCGGATCTGTCTCCGAAAGCCAAGTTTCTGTAAAAGCCATGAGACACGCGTCCCGATAATCCCTCAGATGCAAAACATTTCCCTGTAGCTCCTCAATCTTGTAACGAAGAGATCGCACATTAGCCAAAATGATTGAAGGCAAAGGGATGCGGTTTTTACGCAGCAACTTCCTGGTTCGCTGCTTCACGCCACCTCTTCTCCCCCGTTTTCTAACTTGGCCTCGCTTAACAAAGTCATAGTTATGGCCAATAAGTAATTCCTGGGGGAAAGTTTCTGTCAGTGAATTGATGCCAGTCACTTGATTGCTCCATTGTAATCCCAATAGGAATTCCCGTGTGTATTGTAGGGGCTGCTGCTGTTGTCGGTCGCCCCAAACAAAGTTAAAAAAAGCAACCAAAATGAAGACATAAAGTGTGACATCCATATCCCACATGTTCAACAATCACTCATGAGACGAGAACATTGTAAAATAAAGAGTTATAATAGCGAAAAGTAGGAATAAAGACGTTTAAAACACAGGGACAGAGACACGAGCTGCTGCATGTCGCCACAGAACAGCGCCACCCCCATACTTATACTCCTCTGCATTTAACCAATAGGAGCGTCAGTCAGACTCAGGACTGTCCTGTTTGATCAGAGCAGAGAAAACACTGCTGCACACACTTTTGTTAGGTCAGTGTCTGTTTTATGCCACATTCAGGCAAAAGTAAAAGCTGTGAAGAACACTTTGCACCGCTGTTATTTGCACACGTTATCTTTCATTGTATATTCTGGACTATTTCTCCATGGATATAAGGTGGATTTGCACAAAATAAGGATCAATTTGAAGCTTGAGTTTCACAGAATATCACTCGCAGTTCGAAGCGCTTCTCAAAGGAAACTATCTGTCTGTTTCATAACTCTGCTTTCACACTGTAAGGCCGTCGTTCGCAGCTTCCAGAGAGAGAGAAAGAGAGAGAACGTGTGAAGGCGCAAATGTTTTCTATCTTTCACCCTTTACCCTAACTGTTATGTTGTTTATTAAAGATTAGATTCATTTGTATTGTGTAGTTTGTTGCCCTGTTTCCTTTTGAACCACATAATCCCTTCAGAGAGGTCTTGTAGATCAGAGGGTTTTTGGTGTGGCCCCTTGTTCACAGTTTTTGCCCCCTTCGCCCTTACGTCCTGCTGTCCCGGGACATGAATGAGACTTTGGACAGAGGAAGTGCTCAGATACGCTCTCTGTCTGCTTTGATGCCTTCATTAAGTCTGTCTGAGTCTCCAGTTTAAAGGAACTGGGTGGGTCCTGCACTGTAAAAGAAGATTGTGTTTTGTGATTATTATAGTTAGTTTTTTCAAGTTAACTAGTTAGAAACACTCACCATCATTAACATTAGCGACCCAAAATTACCTGTAACAAGCAACAGATTTAAAATGACTTGTTTCTATTGTTAGGAAGTGTCTATATGGCAATTTGACCCCTACATGTTTCATTCACAATCTGATATTTTGTGAATACATACAGACAAGTGGGCGTGGATAGGTTGTAGGTGAAACAAGAATTTTCTGAGCACTGGAGCATCAGCTGTTGGACAATACAGGATTACTCAAACAAGTATGAATCGATCCAATGAGAGACACTGTTCTAATATGATTACAATTTCAGAAACGTGGATTTTGTGGAATGTATGGATCAGCGTAAACACTGTGCAGCTCTATTTGTTGAAAGCATTTGACACTGTGGACCATGCTGTTTTGATTGAAAGATTAAGAAGTGTTGGTCTTTCACAGCATGCCATTTGCTGGTTTGAAAATTATCTCTCTGATAGAACCCAATGTGTGCAGGCAGAGGGTTTATAATCAAGTTTTCTGAAAGTCCTCAAGGGTGTGCCACAAGGATCTATCCTTGGACCACTCTTGTTCATTCTTTACATTAACAAAACTGAACAATTTGTGTCAAATGCTAAATGTCCTTTTTAATGCAGATGATACAGTCCTTTATTGCACTGGTGCTTCTCCGGCAGAGGTCATTCGTCACATACAAGTAGCTTTTACTGCTTTTCAAAATTATTTTTATCGGCTAAAACTTGTCCTAAATGCAGAGAAAACAAAACTTATGTTATTCTCAAAAACTAATAAGGTTGAAATTGTGCCTCATATCACAACCTTACAAGGCCAGGAAATCGGGCGGGTTACAAATGATAAATACCTGGGTTTTTTAATCAATGAATCACTCCCTTTTACTCCTCATATTCAGCAACTAGTGAAGAAATTGAAAATTAAACTATAGGATTCCAGGATTAAATTCTGTCTCAGTTTTGAAGCTAAAAAGAAGCTTGGGTCTGCTACTTTCTTTCCCATTTTAGACTCTGGTGATGTGTTATACGTGCATGCTTCTTCCAAGGCTTTACATGCTTTAAATACTGTCTACCATGAAGCCCTGAGATTTGTGACAAACTTATGAGTCTTAACACATCGCTGTGTGCTCTATGACAGAGCTGGTTGGACGTCTTTGTCGCTACGTAGACTGAAACATTGGCGCCTTTTTATTTAAAAAGCCATGTTATGTTTACTTCCAAAATATTTGGTGGATTATTTGGTGCCCAGGAGCTCTGGAGACTATAACCTGAGGTCTCAGAGTGTTTGAACGCTGTCTGTACCCAGAGTCAGAACTGAGTTGGGAAAAAAAAGGCTTTTAGCTTTGCTGCACCTGTTTCTTGGAATGCACTACAAATTGAAATAGGTCTACGCAATCTGATATTAGTTCTAGATGTGTTAAATAAAGCTGAAATACCTGAAATAAATACTTTTTTTAATAGGTCCCCTTTAAGACATTTTTACAGTGCATCTTTGCTCTTTCCACGTTGGCATCACAAAAACTGACTCTTGCCCAAAGAAAACCCACCAAACTCTCACACTTTGGGCTTGTCTTAACACCAGACTTTAAAAACATTATACAATTGTTTATTAAATTGTGATATTTTGTACCCACTTCCCTTCCGCCCAATTAAGCACATTAAAGTCTTAAGTATGATTGTCTGACTTAGCGGTTGGGAAACGAAGCAGAGGGCAGCACATTTTTACAGTCTCATGACATTCCTCTCGTCTTAATTTGAAGCAGGCTGTGGAATACGGATCATAACATTCGGCTCTGTGTTTTATTTATTGAACCTACAACACGAACACGGCTGTTTTACCACACTCGACTTTCATGGTTTCTACTTGCAATCGTAGCTGCCTTTCAGCCATGTGCCTCTGGTTTTTAAACTGTCGTATAGGTTACAGCGCTGGTATGCCGGCTTTCATGTGGGACTTATTGTCTTTTGGCTAGCTTAGACCTGTGCTTGTGCTAGTTTAGTTTGTTCTCCTTACAATGTTGTACCCCAGTGTTCAGTTCTGCTAGTGAATACTGTTTTGATTTGCAGCTATGGAAATGCCTTAGCAAGTCTCTTATAGTTGTACTAAATGTAGATAGTAGGTCTAAAACAGGATTTAAGTTGATCTAGACTCACCTGTTTGCCCTGATAAAAGCCGAAGAACCAAAACAAATTTGGCGCCATTTTTTTTTTTTTTGGATAACAAGGGTCTACATTTGAAAAGTACCACCTAAGCCTAAACCCATCTAAGAAAACTTAAAAATATCTATTTGTATTGGTTTGATTCTGGATTTTTCTTAGCATTTGACCTTTGGTATTTCACTTTCCCACAAAATTTAATACAGCAGTATTTTACAATGTTTAAACACATCTATTTTTAAGAATAATTTCTGTAAATCCAAAATAACGACATGTCGCGCCCAGAGATCACCATCAGATGAAAAATCTGGCTCCTTGGAAAATAAGGTTGAAAAGGCCTGGTCTATGAAAGACCATCAAAAAGACTGCAATCTTTTTTTTTTTTTTTTCTTCTTTTTTTTTCAAAACTAAAACTAGAGGGTTGCAAGATTATTTAATAAATTATTTACATTGCCTCTCTTTCTCTCTGTCTCTAAGATCACATTAGTCCTGTGCTTAGATCTGTACACTGGCTCCAGTGGCTCAGAGAATAGACTTTAAAACAGCTCTGCTTGTGTTTAAGTCTCTCCATGGACTAGCACCAAAGTACATCTCTGACATGTTAGTGCTGCATGAACCATCTCAGACTCTGAGGACCTCAGGGACCGGCCTCCTGCTGGTGCCCAGAGTCAAGACTAAACGTGGACCAGAGTCAGGACTAAACGTGGACCAGAGTCGGGACTAAACATGGACCAGAGTCAGGACTAAACATGAACCAGAGTCGGGACTAAACGTGGACCAGAGTCGGGACTAAACATGGACCAGAGTCGGGACTAAACATGGACCAGAGTCAGGACTAAACATGGACCAGAGTCAGGACTAAACATGGACCAGAGTCAGGACTAAACACGAGGAATCAGCGTTTCAGTTTTATGCAGCTCAGATCTGGAACAGTCTTCCAGAAGATGTAAGACAGGCCTCCACTGTGACAAGGTCTAAATCTTGGCTCAAAACATTTTTATCTATGCATATGACTGAAAACACTTTGTCTGCACTCTTTATATCTTTACTTCTTTTAAAGTATTTTTTTTTGTATTGTAGTTTTGATGTATCTTTTCCTGCTTTAAAGCACTTTGAATCGCTTTGTGTACGAATTGTGCTATACAAATAAATTTGCCTTGCCTTCTCTTTTTCTCTCTGTCTCTTTTTCTATCACTCTTATTCTCCTCTTATTTTCTCTGTCTTTGTCTCTCCTCTTTTTTTGTCTTTCCTCTCTTTTACTTTGTGCCTTTGTATCTCTTCTCTTTTTCTCTCTTCTTTCCTTTTCTCCATCTAAAACAGACCTTAATCTTTCCTGATCTCTTTCTAACTTAAACTAAATTCTTTGTACAACTAAACAGATCTAACTCAGAACCTTAACCACCTCTAAAGGACTTCCTCAAAGCACCACTAGTTCAAATATACTTTGAAAATTGTGTCTCTATTGGACTCATAAATAATAATAATCTCTCTCTTTTTTGTGTGTGTTTTAGTCTTGCTCAAACGTGGAGTGCTGGACGCTTCAGTGCAGTGTGGGTCTGCTGGAGCGAGGGACCACGGCCATCCTCAGAGTACGATCTCGAGTCTGGGCGGACACGTTCATGGAGGTGTGTGTGTGTTTGTGTGAATGAAGTGAACTTTTACTTTGTACAGAGCTGCTATTGTGAGCTCACATGTGTTTCCATCAGATGACAAAAGAGCCAAAGGAAAGAGAGAGAGAGCTGTAGATTAAGATTTTCCAACTGGCTTCTGTGTATTTTCTCATGTCAGAGTTTGGCAGAATACAACTAACCAGTGTTCAAGAAGAAAAAAAGAAGTTGTACAGTTACACAACAAGGTCAAGATGATGTAGTTTATAAAATGTAATATGTGCAATGGCTGGAATCAGTTTTATTCTTGGAGTCTTACAAATTTATTTCTATATCAGATTCTAGAAAGAGAAAAGAGAGAGCTAGAAAGTAAAGTAAAGAGAGAATAGTACACTCAAATACATTAATAATTGACATCACACTTTAAAGGCAGAAATTGTACTTACATTTTTAAGTTAAACTGCTTTATTTATTTATTTATTTATTTTTATTATTATTTATTTTTTTTTACAGTGTATGGCAGGGGAATGTATTTACAAGTACAACTGTCTTCAAAAAAACTGATATTATAAATCAGTTTATTTGAAACCAGTAAGTAAATACAAATAAGAGCATCTTGACCAGCTAAAATCAGCCTACTTATAAGCCTGATGCAATCTTATCTAGATGTACAGTTTAATCTACAAGGTAATCTCATGTGGCTCCTAGGATGGATCTGATTATTTTTAATTGTGGTCCCCTGATTAAAAGCACACAAAAATTTGAACTAGAAGTCCCAGAATGCACTGCAGCTTAGCTCTGACGAGAGAAGCCACAGAGGTCAGAATAGATAATAGGTTTATAGAAATATACAGGCTTATATGGCTGAGATGTGACTATAAAACCTAAATTGCACAGGTATGCAGCAAATTAATATAATTTGTCCAAAATTTCTTGAAATTACAGTATGTACAATATAATACATTATCCCATGTAACGTAATATGTTACAATTAGGGATGGGACAATTATCTGAAGTCATGATTTGATTCAGTTTTCGCAGCCATGATATTTAATTGTCTTTGATTTTGTTAACATTATAATTTTTACCTTAAAACACAAAATGAACCACAGTCCATATTTAGAGGTCCACCATCAGTTGTTAACGCAACATAATAATGCACATTCAGTCAGGTCTTGTATAAGTTCATTGTTGCATGTTCTTGATGCAACTATAGTGTGTGCATAAGTCAATGGCTGCTTGTGTATTTGAACAAAACTGATTGCTGCATACATTGAATGATTTCAAACTCTTTCCCATCCCAATTTACAATTTAAATCTGGACACACAGTAAATGTGTTTGGCCTATGTTAAGCTGTATTTAGCCCAATGGAAAACGCAGCGTTTGACCAACTCTGACTCCGATCGATTTGGCCCCAGCTCCATTTGAGTTTGACACTTCTTCTGTAGACCCCATTCTATGTGTTCAGTAGATAAACATATAGATAAATATGAAAAGGGAAACAGCTCAGATGTTTTGCTGAGGAAAAGAAAAGGAAGAAGGAGCAAAAGTCTGACTTCCTGCTCCGAGCGTCTGCGCCAGAGCTCAGTCATGTCTGTTTTCTCTGCTTCATCTAGTAACTCTGTAAGTCTAATCACAGTCACCTCCCACAGCAGGAATACATATGTGTGAACGCACTGAAAAGCCATTAACACACTCAGGACATAGGAATCTGGATGTGATTAAACAGCACTTGTTTTGTGAGGCTGTGGCGCCATCTTGTGAGTCCCGCGAGAACTGCAGCCGTGTTAAATGTGCTTTGTGTTTGTGTTTCAGAGAGCTTATAAACAGTACGTGCTGGAGTGTTTGGCTCGCTACAGCGTGGAGAAGATGCCCTACGCAATTCCACCTAAACACGCCATAAGTGGACATAAAAAGGTTTGTGTACAGTTTGTTAGGAATGCAAAAATGTCTGAATGTAGTGTTAGAATGTGTGTTTCTGCTCAGCTAAGTAATTCTGTAAATGTATTTTCCACCTGCATCAAAATATCTTAAATACATAAAAAAATGTTTTATCCATTTGTTTCAACCTTAGTTTCAACCTGCAGAGGTCGGGAAATGAATTGGCTGTGTTGAGATGATATGAGACTGTATTTTGTCTATTTTAAAATTGAAAACAGGACATTGCGTTTTAATCAGTCCGTGCGTTTACATGATCAGGGAAATCAAACTAGGCTAAAGCACTGGACTCAATTTGGTTTATTCTCAAACCGGTAGAACCAGGTTCTACCACCACTCTGAAACCACCACTCTGAAAGAGAGTAAATTGATTATTCAGGAGAGACACGTCCTGCTGTATTTGGTCCACTTCTGCATGATCCAGGCTGTATTATGTTGAATTACTTAAATATTGTTATCACTGTTTATCATTACTGTTTGTTGTCTATACAATGACACACTGGTCTTTCTGGGACATGTAGGACTGTTCTAAATATTTAAAACTGTGCTAAACCTATTGTTTAACTGTATTTTTGGAATGTGTGAGCATTCTCACTTACATTTGTCCAGCTGTCAGACTCCAATTGGTTGTCCGAAAACAGATTTATTGCTTCTCAACTGGTCTGCCTGGGTTTGCATGAGCTTTGGAGAACTGGTTTAAATCAGACAAGGCTAATTCTCTGGTTTTCCTGGCCTGCATGTAAACGCTCTGAGTGAAGGAAACACATGCTCATGTGAAGCCCTCGTTTTACACCTCACACACTCCCTGTGGTCACCAGCTCACTGACCAAACCTTTCTCCTCGTCTTTGTATCCCACAAACCGCTCTGCTGTCAAAGACAGAAAAGCTGTGACAGTCTGTGCGCTCGTAGGAGACGAGGGCATAGTGCGCTCTGGGGGTCACACTGCTGACAGTTGTGGGACTCGTCAGAGGAGACAAAAAGGAAAGTCAGACTGTATGCCATAGAACCACATAAACAGTGCAGCAGATACAGGAGATGCTCCAGTAGGAAGAAAGTCTGACATTTTTTGAAATGTTGATCCTTGCCTGCTCAGTATTGTCCACCCCGCTTCTACTTAAATTTACGCTCTTGCCACAATTTATAGGTCCTTTTTATATACTGTATATACAAAAGAAGAAAGGGAGAAAAAAAGTTTTTTGTGTTCTTTTACATAAACGTGTTTAGTTTCACTTTAAATTTGCATCATCATCAATGTTACATCATCACAAATGTCCGTCTGATCTCGTCCTCAGGTGGTGACTCCAGTAGTTTGGACCAAGCCGGACATAGAAAACTCAGTTCCTCTTTGGATCATCATCTTGGCTGTGTTAGTGGGATTACTTCTGCTGGCTTTACTTATTTACATTCTGTACAAGGTCAGTCAAACACTCACTTTCCAATTAAAGTGCTTATCACAGGGTTTTTTAATTTTCAGTTTTACCATTCAAAAAACTTTGGCACAATTTATGACATGGTCACTCGGCTGGAAGCAGTGTAGGGTGTAACGTAGTTACATTTTTGAGTAACTACTAGTGTAAATTAGTTACTGTAAAAATACATTACAGTTACTAACAAAATACTAATAGTTACTAGTAAAAAAATCTACAAAATTGACTTATTGTGTGAGATGAAACGTCTCAGAGACACAGATCTAATTAAGCAACTCATCTGTTGTAAGGCATACATTTTTTAGTAATATCTTAAACATAAGTATCTTAACTTCATTTTATTGAAATAAGGAGTTTTGACTTGTCATAGTCACTTTAAATAATGCTTAGACAAACTCATAACATTTAAAATCTTTTTGCAGCTGGGTTTCTTCAAGCGATCAGTTCCTTACGGCACGGCGATGGAAAAGGCACAACTAAAACCGCAAGCGGCATCCGAGGCATGAAAACGCTCGAGCGACTCGTCTGTAGCAAAACCACAATACCTGGCCTTATGATTGCAATGAAGAAACGCTTTGAGGTGGAAGGAAAGAAAGAAGAGAGACCACTGGAACTCCATTGTGCTGCACTAAACAATCATCCAAAAATCTCCAAACCAAATGAATGTTTTTTTGCCATGTTATTTATGCTTTTATTTGCATTTTGGGACTTTTTTTTTCTTTTTTAAATCAGTGTTGACAAATTGACTGCGGGAAATAGCGTAGAACTTTTGCCTGGATTTCAGAAGAAGAAGAAGAAGCCTGTAACGTCTTTTTCCAGTTTCTTTGGGACATTTTTACTCCCCCTGCCACTGCCTTTGGTGCTTGAACTAACGTGCCCACTTTCAGAAGAAGGACTGGGGGCACTTTGGCGCTGTAAACGAGAACTGTGTACTCATAATGTTGTTTTGAATCTTCAGATGCTCAGGTCGGTGGACGGTCTAAGCCAGAGTCGGACTCAAAAGGAAATCTACTGACCCCAGAGAGCGACTCCTTCCTTTTGAGATCTGGATTTGAATCTTTTGTTTCTTGTTTCGCAGTGGCTGTTACAAATGTTGACTGGGAGGAGACTGGAAGCAACCCTGACCATCTGAGAACCTCGTTTTAAGGCCTGAAACGTTATGTTATAGCAAACAGAGATCAGCATAGGGCTGGGCAATAAGTATAAACAACAATTCAACAACAATACATACAAATGATTTCATAAACTAACCAAACAGACTTTTAATTTGTGGCAGAGGAAAGGGAAGGAAACATGATTAAAGAGACAGATAAAATCCATCTTTTTCAGCTTCCTATTGAGGATTATCCATTGTTGGAAGGAATTACAGTGATATCAAAGTCTGTCCCTCATCTCCTCATCTTCTCTCTCCTTGTCTCCTCTCTCATTTCATCTCTCTTAACTGTGTCAATATGACATTTGATTGACAGCTGAAGAATGGGGGAAATGCAAAAATGATGAGAGGAAAGGAACCAAGGACAGAGAACTGAGAGTTTTTTTCCACTCCAAAGTTTGACTTCTGATCCAAACCACTTGTTCTGATTTGTGGAGCTGGATTAAAAAAATCCTAACCCTAACCCATATAATTGACAATTGGACAAGCCTTAATCTCGATAGTTAATTAATAACTGCCCAGCCCTATGTCACAGGAGGTAAAGCCATAAAATAACATTAAAAACCAAAAACAGACAATCAGGAGCAGCGCTGTAGCATAGAGCTTTCACCAAAGACTTACTGTATTTTAGGGTGCGTTCACACTTACCTGATCCTGAGTCCTGATGTGGGCTTGGTTTGGTCCTGTTCTAGGCCTTGTGTTTAGTTCGACGCCCATTAAAGTGTGAAGTATTTATCGTGTTTTTAAAGGTGCAGTGCAGACGTTTTCTGCCGGAGTGTCCGCCTACTGTTTGTCTTCACTTTGGATCTGTAGTTAAATAGATTAGAGTTGCTAAAAGTATCAAAAATTTGACTCTTAATTCAGACATGTCCAAACTGTGGCCCAAAGTCAGACATGAGTCACTATTTGATGACTTGAGACTTGACTTAATAACTTGACTTGTCCCTCATTTTTTATGACCAGAAATGCATTTTAAATCAATAATTAGACTAAAATAGGACTTGGACTCAACTTGGACTTGTCTCTCTTTGACTTGGACTTGTCTCTCTTTGACTTGGACTTGTCTCTCTTTGACTTGGACTTGTCTCTCTTTGACTTGGTCTTGTCTCTCTTTGACTTGGGACTGGACTTGGACTTGTCTCTCTTTGACTTCGGACTTGTCTCTCTTTGACTTGCGACTTGGACTTGTCTCTCTTTGACTTCGACTGGACTCGGACTTATCTCTCTTTGACTTGGGACTTGTCTCTCTTTGACTTCGGACTTGGACTTGTCTCTCTTTGACTTGGGACTTGTCTCTCTTTGACTTCGGACTTGGACTTGTCTCTCTTGACTTGGTCTTGGACTTGTCTCTCTTTGACTTGGGACTTGACTTGGACTTGTCTCTCTTTGACTTGGGACTGGACTTGGACTTGTCTCTCTTTGACTTGGGACTTGTCTCTCTTTGACTTCGGACTTGGACTTGTCTCTCTTTGACTTGGGACTTGTCTCTCTTTGACTTCGGACTTGGACTTGTCTCTCTTTGACTGGGACTTGTCTCTCTTTGACTTCGGACTTGGACTTGTCTCTCTTTGACTTGGGACTTGTCTCTCTTTGACTTCGGACTTGGACTTGTCTCTCTTTGACTTGGGACTGGACTTGGACTTGTCTCTCTTTGACTTGGGCTTGACTCGGACTTGTCTCTCTTTGACTTGGGACTTGACTCGGACTTGTCTCTCTTTGACTTGGGACTGGACTTGGACTTGTTTCTCTTGACTTGGGACTGGACTTGGACTTGTCTCTCTTTGACTTTGGACTTGTCTCTCCTTGACTTCGGACTTGGACTTGTCTCTCTTTGACTTGGACTTGTCTCTCTTTGACTTGGGACTGGACTTGGACTTGTCTCTCTTTGACTTGGGACTTGACTCGGACTTGTCTCTCTTGACTTGGGATTCGACTTGGACTTGTCTCTCTTTGACTTGAGTCTTGACTTGGACTTGTCTCTCTTTAACTTGGGACTTGACTTGGACTTGTCTCTCTTTGACTTGGGACTTGACTCGGACTTGAGGCCAAAGACTTGAGACACTTGCAAAACACTTGGTCCCATTTTTACAGAATAATTTACAAATTTTAAACAAGACTAAATCATGGATAAGGGCTCTTTACTCAGAACAGTCACATCTCCATGGAGACAAGCAGACGGCGGACACTGCATCAGAAAAGTTACTTAGTGCAGATTTAATTCAACTATAGTGTTACCAAAACCACCATAATGTTTCCAGCAGGGACAAAGCTTTAAGTTCACCACATTGAATATTTGCGTGCCTTATTGTAAATACTGTGTGTGTGCGATCTGTTTGTGTGCGATCTGTTGGTGCGATGATGAGAGAGTGTATCAGACGTAATGTGTGGCTGATGTATTTATGAGTGTTTGAGTCCGAGTGTCCTTCCCAGTGCTGCGTTCATCCTTCCAAACTGTTACATTTATCAACGTGTGCAACATAGAAGATCATTTGTTTCATCAGATTTAGATTTTAAATACTGGCAAAATTTTTGAATATTTAAACAATGAAAAATGTAATAAAAATTGCACAATTCAACATTCGAACATTTTAAGCATACATTTTCAAGCTTCAAACCAGGGATGCCCAAACTTTTTTCCTCAGCGCTCCGGCCAAAATTTATATTTTCCTCAGTGTGAAAGATTTTGCAGCATGCTGAGGCCCCACACTTAATTTCATGATGCATCTAAATGTTTATTGGCTATAAGCTAGTGATTAAACTGTATTTATTTTAGCAGAATAAAACTGACTTGGTGTACTTTAACTATCTTTCAACCAAAAATGGAATCAGATAGATGTTCTTAACAAATCCCAGCACCTCTTCATGGGCCCCAAACGTGAATGTTTAAACACTGGTTTAAACATTCAGAATTAGTAATACATTTTTAAGCCTTGTCCACATGAATTCAAAGAGGGGATAAACATCTGCATAAACATGGAGCTGTCTTAGGATTTGTGAGCGTCCATATGAATCAGTAAACCAGCCTGAAGCCGGTGTCTGGGGCAGTGATCATGAAAAAAAGTTGTGTATACAGCTTAACTGCAGAGACTCTCAACCAGAGTTTGAAATCTTTTCACTCTGGGACCTGGTTTCAGAAAGACAATGTGTGGTTTAGTTCAAACATTTGTTCTGAAACGCTTGAGCTTGGTTTGTGGGGACAATGCATTAGAAACATTGTATTTTTTTCTGTACATTAGCAATACATCACAACATACAGTATGTAGATCAGTAATTTACTCTTTGTTCATTGTAAAACTGGATCTAAGCAGAACTACTGAAATATATTTGTTGGAAAGTGACAAGACAGTTTTGAACTTTGCATCTTTTACTTGGAATGGAGTTTTTCTGTAGGTGGGCAAAAACAAAGACTTTCTGAGCATTCATGCATCAGCTGCAGTGCAATTCTACATTTGTCAACACGCATGAATCAATCCAAACAACTATAATGATGAAGAAACTTAAAAAAGTGGATTTTACGGAATAAATCCCCTTTAAATTCTGATTGACAAATGATCTTCTGTAGCGAAACCACTTGCGTCATGTGTTTGTACCTCAGACAAAAGGATCATGTTCTGGCACTGGAACAAGATGTGGTTTGGACGTGCAATATTTATAATTATTCACCTTCTCTTTCTTTTTAGCGGTGCGTTTGAGTGGTATTGTGACTGTGTGGGTTTGTGCTTTTTCACTCACTGTCCTCTCACCAGGCAAACAGCAGGAGTGCCATTGTTACTACTAAGATTTCACACGTTTGAGCACATTTCTGGGACACGTTCTCCTCCTCCTCGTTTTACTCTCCAGACTGACTTTGAACACAGACATTTTGGGTAATTTAAGGTCCACGAAATCACAGAGAAACCGTTATTTTTCATTTAACTCCGTCCGGACATTATAAATCGTCTTCGATCATAAACACAACGCAACAGTTACTTCAGGAGAAAGCACTGGGTTTCTTTTTTGTTCATAATGTAGCTCTTTTTTCTAGCTTTCTCTGACTTTTAAAAGAAGTTGTACATATTTATGACAAGGAGAGTATTTGGATTCGAATGCTAACTAATTTGTTGTGAATTTCTCACCCCATATTGGGGCATCCTTTATGTTGGGAGGGGGGGTCAAATGTGTTCTTTGGAAGTCAGTTGTTATCTGTTTGTTTAATAAAGTATTTCCATTTTTACACCTTTGCTGGTATTCATCATTTGGTGAAAATAATTTATTTAGAAAATTCATATCAAATTACAAGCATGCCAAAAGTGCAGATAAAATACTGGTTTATACATTATTACATATTTACAAAAGTGTTCATGTTGAAGTGGCTCAAGCGTCGTCCGTAAAAAGAAGAATCCAGATACGTAATATTTCAACTTAATTGTAGTAACTTCTATTATGGAACAATATGTTTTGTCTTTTAAGTGCAAGAGTAAAATGCATTTGGAGCTAGGGAACCTCATTTTTTTCTGTGTAAATAATTAAGCTTTACACTTTCCAGCAAAGATGAAACTGCTAAAGTAGCATTTTGTGACAAAAATCAGACTGTTGTGCAATGCTTGACTGAAAAATCCTGATATGTATAAAAAATATATTTCTTTTGAGCTTCAGTGGACGTGATTGACAGATGAATTAGCCAATCAGGGACACATATTGTCTCCTGTATAGATATGACTACTTAAAATATGTGAGAAATAGAATAATGTGAGGTGGTTTGAAGATAGATTTTGGTCTAATTGTCAGTTTCTTTCTTTCATGTGAGTCACGCAAATAAACTAATCTGATTGGAAGGTACGTCATGGAGTTGATCTGAAACACAGACGGGGGGGAATAGTGATCAGGCCCACTCTTCACAATTTACTGAAGCGTTGGCTCTGGATCCCAGGCAAGTGCAATGTCTGAATCTAAAAATATACATTTGTATTGTCATAAATGAAAGCAGCGTTCTGATTGGCTGTGCTTGGGTGGTCCACTTCAGTTTCAAAAGCTATTCTAAAGCCAAACTTTAATGTGGACGTTAACACCATGTGCCTAAGGGTTTGTGACAGATGGGACCTGCTTGGACAAATTTAAAAACCTATTTCTGATTTAGCTACCCCAACTTTAAGTAACTACATTTTCCTTCTGCTTTATGGAGCCACCAACAGTAGATTTCTATACAAATATATCGGTAAAGTAACATGACAGCAGCAGGTGTGTATCTCCTGTCCTCATGTTTTCAGGAAGAATACATCCGCGTTAATCAGTCTATTCATCCAAAATCCTCTTGGGTGAAACACAGTCTTCTTTTCATCTTCAATATAGATGAATAAAGTCTTAGCTCTCCAGAGTCCGGGACAGCTGAGTGAGTCTGCGCTGGCTGTCGATCACCTTCAGGTTTAGGATGTAGTGTCGGATGTTACTGGGCGTCCTCAGAGGGTGGCCGTGTTCAGAGTCTAAAGGAGGAAAAAGTCAAGTCAAAATTACTTCTCTTGTACATCCCACATCCCTTCTTGGTCACACACACTCTGCCTTTTGTGTCTCAGTGCTTCTCCCACCCTCCCTCTTTTAAGTATTCTCTCATTTTTAGTCTTTGAGGTCCAGGAGCCTGCAGCCAGCTCTTGAAGCAAGCCCCAAACCAGCCAATCTATTTATTTTGTGCTAACATTGAATCAATAAGAGTGTGGTCCTTGCTAGTGAAAGTGTTGACGCTATAAAAATGACATCGACAAAGCACATTATAGCCTCTCATTAACATTTTTAGACTGATCTAGCACAAATATCAAATAATTATTGCATCAAAAAACTGTCAAAGTGTTTAATAAAGACCACAACATTATTTTGTGTTCAAACATTTCAGTAATATGTAACACAAAGGCATTTTTATATTCATCGTAGTATTTTCTTTGTTGTGACAAGACAAAATCTTACATGTGGACAGTCGAATGGCAGGTCCATCCAGAAACATTCGATCTGCTAAACCTCTCTGTGGAGATGAAGGCACTGCAAAACGTCAAACACAAATGTTACTATTTCAATGTTTGATGTAAGTGAATCGAGTAAATACAGTAGTGTGAAAGTGTTTGCCCTCTTCCTGATTTCTAAAATGAAGCCCATTGTCAAACAAATTTTAATAAGAGACAAAGACAACACAAGTAAACACACAAACAAAAACAGGTATTTTTTGTTTGTGTGTATATCTCTTAGAAACAACTGCTATCAAACGTTTGCCAAAACTTGCAAAGGGACGACGCTATGGAGGAATTTCTGTTCAGATAAAGGTTAATTGGCAATGCCCCTTTAACGTTTGTTCACTAAAACCCACAAAGTTCTTCAGTTGTTGTTGTTGTTGTTTACATTGTAGTTAACTGCAGTTAGCATACCGACATGTTTCATTCCTAACAGCTGTGGTAAGAGCTTAAAACACATCGTGGTGAACAGTTTGGAGGCTCAGAATGTTTAATCCGGGGTGTACACTGACTGTGAGGCGGGTTCGGTTTGGCGACACAGATTCATGTAGATTCCTGCGAGAACGCTCGAATAATGACTTGAAAGTCACACCAGACTGCTGCGGTGTGACGGCCCCCTGCGCCCTCTATTGGTGACATTTGCCCTTGAGAAATATCTGTCTTGTTTTGAGGTGCAGTGATTGGAGGCCACTAGGGCCCAGTGTTCCCCCTTCCTGTGACGTCTCGGTCTCTCAGACTCCAGACCTCGGGCCACGCCACGCTCGCCAGCTCTTTGTTTTATTTATTTTTACGCACTACACTCGCACTCATACATGCACATACACCAAAGGTTTTCATACTGATTTTCATTAGCATACACGCACCTACAGTACACTACTCATTTACACTGATAACAGTAATACTTCGCATTCAACAGTACATACATAAAAGGTTGTCTTACTGACTTAACTCTCACCCACACGCACGCATGCACTGCACTTCACTCATTTTCACGGATAGCAGATACATTGATTATTATTGTTTAAAATAAATGCCCCAAAAGGGCTTAAAACTGCCTGTTGCTTGCTTGTCCCCTTCTTTATGTTGAGGTCTCTGAGCCGGGCCGTAACATGCGGTCTCCGGGAAAATAGACTTCCGCATCTGGACTCCTCAGAGGTCAGCATTGGTTTTAAGCAATTTTCAAATTCTGACCCACACTGAACTCACACTCAGCGTACATCCAAGGTAAGGTAAGTGAGAAAAACATGTGGACTGATGTAGGAAGCTTAAAATTATTTATTTCTGCTTGTTTACATTTTTAATTAAAGCAAAAATCAAGTCTAGGTCCTGTAGTTTAGAATTTTTTTTCCCCCTAATAATAAAAACTTTCACCCAAAATGTAATCTGTGCTTACCTGTGTTGTAATTGACTAGTACTTAATTTTGTTTGGTGATATTAAGAAACATTTAGGTTTGACAAATGTGCAAACACACTGAGAAAAAGGCAAACTCTTTTTCATTCAATGTACAGTAAACCTACCGTAAGGCTGACTCCTGCATCCTCGGACTATTTTCATGGTCTTTGCAATCAAGCGCTGAAAATAAAACAACATACAAAAGTGATACAGACACAAATATTCACATTTTAGAGCAAACTTCTAAACTTCCATCTTACCATTTTCTCAAAGTTGACCAGTTTGTCGATGCAGTTTGGATTTCCTTCATGGATAAAAGTCATATCTGGAATAAAAACACATGTTAGATACCATATTTTTACCTGATGTAGTTCTTAAGACTTACCTTTGAGGAGCAGAGGCATGAAGGGGATGTAAGGAGGACTGAGTTTAGCCACGGCCAGTCTGTACGATCTGTGGTTACGCGATGGGTTCTGAACAAAGAAAAAAGAAATATTAGATCAATCAAAAGTCACAAAAGTAATTAAGTTCACAGCAAGTAAAAGTGCAAATATCTGTCTTTATTCAGAGCCTGATTTTTCAAGCCAGGTGCAAAACTGCGAGTGCACTGCAAACTGAACAAAAATACTATTTGTGAGCATTTTGCACTCAATTTAATATTATAACATGCATATAATATGTTACACAAGTCAGTATGTCAAGTGTTTGCTCCCTCTAACGTTTTTTACAAATGACCAAATGCTTGATAAATCTGGCCCAAAGTTGGTGTGATATACTGGCCTGTGAAACTGGAATCATAGTAAATTATTTATAATAAAGCTGACTTAAATAAAAAATTCCCACTTTTTCTTGATAAATTTCTTTTTGTTTGGTATCGGAAAAAACAAACACATTTTTTTTGAGTAATTTTAGTTCTCCAAAACTCATTTTTACCTCAAATGGAGCTAAGGAGCAAATATTCAGTGTGGCAGACTATTTTGGTTTTGCCACGCTTGTCAGTCATTTCCTCTAACGTCAACATGTTTCCAATCACATCCTGGCTTGTGGCTCAACCCCTGCACAGCTCAGCCAATCACCCTGCAGCTCTCATCTCCTCTCACCCTTCAGCCTATCGGAGCGCCAGAACTAAATACAAAAGAGAAGCTCTAATTCCTCAGTTTCCTGCCCGATTGGTTTGGAGAACAAACTAATGTTGAACAGCATGAACACATTGCAGCAGGGGGTTGTTAGCAAAGACGACAGCAAGCAGCGCCTGAATCAAAACAAGGCTGCCAAATCCTGCTCATGTATGTGTTTCTGCTGCTATTGAGTCTGTTTTAGAAGAAATACAGAGTATTTCCTTTTTGAAAGAAGAGCATAGAGGTGTCTGTGTGTGACATTGGATAGATACGCCATTATGACACTTTGCTGTGATTAGTTAGGCACAATTAAGGTCAGCCGCACACCTCATCAGCCCCAGTCCCAACTTTTCCCAAACGCTTTCAGTGAAAAAAGTTACAGATGAATAATGTGGAAGAAGTCCATTTGGAGTTCAAAGAGACACAACTAAATGCAGTAAAAATACTTACTTGCCACCTGTGTCAAAGGCTTTAATGTTAACTCACCATCAGTCTTTCATACTGGCAGTAAACTCTTTTGATTTTGTTGGGTATTCGCTGTGTTGGGTAAAAAAAAGCACAAGTGTGTACATATTAGGTTGATTTATGAATAAGTACTTTCTATTTTATGGTGCCATTGTGAGTGGGTCTTACCTCCCAGGTTTTGTGAAGCCTTTGTACAGCGCTGTTATTCAACCCAAACATAACAGCGAAAAAGGAGTTCAGATTCCTCTGTTCTTTTAATCTACAAGACAGAAAATACAAGTCATATTAGACCTTAAAGGCAGCCTTTGATGTAGGTGAGCTCAGTCCTGTTATAGATGTACTACCTACATTTCACAGACTTGCTTAGGCGTTTCCCTATCAGCAGATTAAAATAGTATTTATAAACAGAACTGAACACAGTCTAGAAGTAAAATGGGGAAAAATGTACATTTTATTAGAAGTAGAGACAGTTTAAACGAGGACTAGAACCGGTCTGAGCTAGCCAAAAGACAAAAAGTACCACATAAAAACCACATAAGTACTGTATAAAAGCTGTATTTATAAAGAGTATACGCAGTTTTTACCACCATCACTCTAGTTTTTGTCATTTATTGTGCTTGTGGAGCCATGTGGGTGGATACAGAAGAAAAACAGAAAGAAAATTAATATTAAAGGCCTATTTTTTTTCCATCGAATGAAGCATAAATATTTGTTTCTTTTTGGTGTGAGCATCGTGACACTCCCTGGAGTGCTTGATTTAAAGGATTTTATTTAGTTTTTTACCTTTACTTGGACAAAGGGTGAGTGATGAATGTATTGAAGATACATGGATGTGTTACTGCTTTTAGCAACAACTTTTCAATGTTAGTTTTTCACATTGGATATCCAACAGCCCTGGTCATATTTAGAACATCTCCGACTTGATTCTTAGGATGGATACAACTCCTGAACGCTATTTCCTCTGCCAACATCAACAACCTTTCTACTTAACGGTGAGTTGACGACATACGCTGTTCTCCGCTGCTGCACGCTCGGCCGTCACGTTTTACAAGACCTGAGACATGTTTGCCATAAATCGTGAATTCTACGAATAACCTACTGTCTGATGAAGAGGTAAAACGCTAAAAAAGTCACTGGATGTAGTAAATGACTCTGGGAGCTGAATTTGCTGTGCAGACCTTCTTTACGTTTTTAGATTTTTACTCTCTTCAATGTGCGTGTCTTTGACAATTTGAACTTTTGTTATTAACCTGAGCATGTTCCCTAAAAGTCAGACAGTGGACTTGATTATGTTTAAGCATGAGTTAGCACACACTAGCACGCTGACATGCCTAAATACTGGAGGGGGGCTGCAACCCTCCTATCCCCTCTAAGACAAAACACAACTTTCTGAAACATAATTTTGGTATATTTTGTGTTTAAAACAGATCTTTAACCTCACTAGTCAGTGGTCTACAGTAGATGAAATAAGTGTTTAGTTTTTGGTGTTTCTTACACAGCTGCGATCTTGATGAACTTCTTGAGTAAAATAGCTCGTTTGACCAGGTCTTCACACAGACACAGCTCCGTCACGACCCAGTGCTGGACTTCGTTAAAGCGCCGAACACACCGCTCCAGGTTCGCCGTGATGGAGCCGCTGAACTTGTGTCGACCGAAGACGTAGTAAACCAACTCCACCTGCAAAGAGAGACACAATGAAGTAGTGTTAAGGTACAATTCTATTAAGCAAAATGGCAGAGATGTTTGTGCCAGGTTCAAATCCATTCAGATTCAATAAACAGAGACGATAAGTTAATAAGGGTAAGGGTAATTTAATTTGTGTTTTTGAGTGATATTTACTGTCTTGATTAATTTTTGGTTTGATTCATTTTTATGGAGTGGAAGTATCTATTCATTTTAATTAAAAGTAGTACAATGTTTTGTTGTTGTTGTTTTGTTTTGTATTTTGGTGTGTGGTCAGTGCTAGATAGTTGGGTTTGGAGGGACAGAAGTGAGCTAGTTGCCATGGTAATTAATTAATTTTTATTGCTAAACAGGCCTAAGCTGTTATTTTTTTATATAAACCTTTACCTAAAGCCTTTTCCTAAATGTACCATTACCCTAACCTTTTACCTAAACTGAATCTTAATCACCCAATTATCTAGCATTAATCCTAGTCTTTTCCAAATAAGATGTAGAGGTTGATGATAAATATTCATTCATTAATTCTCTACCACTTGCTCCCGTTAGGAGTCGCGGGTGTCTGGAGCCTATCCCAGTGACTTTGGGCCTTAGGCGGGGAACACCCTGGATAGTGGCCAACTTGTCACAGGGTTAGACAGACAACCACATTCATTTATTTGAAAAATGCTCCTCAACTTTCTGACAGTGACAAAAGTATGATATAACACAAGATAAAACACGTTTCTTAGCTTTTTTGAGAGCCCATTCCTTTCAGAAATTTTATAAAATGGCTTTTCTGCAACAGCGCAGATTTTAGCAAGTTTGTTTGCTAACGATGTAGAACATTTTTACTGTTGCACAACAAATAGTTCACTCATCAAATGGATAAAAAAATATATTACTTAACCATAAAATCTGTGTCTGTCTGTGTTATGGAGAGAAACAGAAGTGCTGCTGTAGTTTTTCTGCCACTGTTTATCTGATTGTATTTTTTTACAAGTTACATAAACAAACTCAATATTCAGCAGTAATCACAGTTGTTTATATTTATTATCAGTCTGTAGATGCTTTTTCCTATGTTAGTAGTGTTTGGATAACTTTCAGGAGAAACAGCAAGTTGTCTCCATCAACTCTCATTCATTTTTGTCACTCAGACCTCACAGTTAGAATACTGTGATGTCATCTGCATGACCTCTATAGGATGCTATGATGCAGACTATTAAACAAAGACACAAAGAACACTTGTACTTGTCTTTACCTCGTGCATGGCAGTGAACAGCTCCCAGTCGTGGCTGATGAGTTCGTTGGCGATGTCTTTGGAGCTCATCTGTTCCAGGACGTCTGCTGTGCCCTGCTCTGGTCCCAGCTGCTCCTTTAGGGGGCGCTGTGGTACAAAACAAACCCACTTCAGTCTGAGGAATCTGCTCCATTAACCACACAGCACACAGAGAAATGTCCTTTACCAGCTGCTCCACCTGACTGCTCCCACACACAAACAACCTCTCGTTCAGTCCCAGGGCCGTGAACACTGCAGTGGACTCCAGTTTCAGCTGGGCTCTTTCTGAAATCATTTAAGAATGTAAAATACTTTTATTTTAGTCACTTATCATACTCTTATGTTGAAGATGTGAAGTAGTGGTTAGGCTTAATGGGAATAGCTTGACAAAGAATGAAGCTTTTGTTTTCCCTTTTACCTTGATTGTCATATGATAGGTATGTGCAAGTGTGACTTTTACAGGTGCACTGTGTAATTTTCTGTCCAAAAAAAAAAAAACTTGAATAAAAGCATGTTTTTGTCATTCTTATGTCTTAGTTGCACGAAATAAATAATACAAATACTTTGAACAAGTTCAAATGGCCACAAAAAGTTTTATTATTTGGCCTGGAAATGGTCTTGTTCATTATTGTTTCTATAGAAAGGCAGTTGCTTGAGCTGATTTTTTTTTTTCATCTTAAGGCATTAAATGTTTTTTATCTCATTTCAGAAAGTCCAAAGGGTTAGGGTCAGTGCACCTTAAACGAAAATGTACAATAAAAAAGTTTTGTCATATATCAGGACTTATTATATCTTCTGAGAGTTACAAATTAAAATTTTTCATTCAAGGAGAGAGTACATAGTACACTGTGTAACTTTTTACTGCAGGAAAAGCATGTTTTTGTCAATTAGATTTCGATGTTGCACTATTCATTTTTTCTTTTTTTTGCGTGGCCACAAAATGGATGATAACTTGGGCTGTTTGTTTATATAAAAAAAAGCTATATTTTTTCACTTTATGAATAAAAACATAATTATCACCAATAAGAATGTCCCAAAACATACTTTTAGCTTTCTAGGGATGCATTGATCCAGCTTTTTCAGTTCTGATATCGATCCCAATACTACTGGTGAGACTGAAATATATATTTTCAAAACATAAGAAATTTGGTCATATAGCTGTTATTTATTGTGCAAGTAACAACTTAGTCTGAATAAAATGTCTAATATTATACATCAACACCAGCTCGAAAATTTGTCTCATTGTGTTCAATTAAATGATATCAACTGAATCGATATTATAGAACCGATACTGGATCGGCACAGATATCCAATCTCAGTATCGGATTGATGCGTCGCTAATTTCTACCAAATTTGTTGACTAGTCAAGTCCAGAAAGTTACACAGTGCACCTTTAAGATCATCCGCACAACTGTTGAAGATCATTTCCTTTTATGTAAACACAAAATTTTAAACCTGCCTTTCTTGTCTTCTTTTTGCTCTTGCCAGTTCATGTCAATGTTTTATCACAAGTTCATCTCAATGTTTTATCAGTTTCTACATACGTTGTCATGTTTTTCATATTTACTTCATCCCGAGAGGATGTGACCACACAATCAATGGTCAGGCCACTAAAGTACTGCTGTCCAATCAACAGTGTGGTAAATATAAAGTAGGTTATGAAATGTAGAGCAGCTAACCTCCTGCAGAGTTCATTTTGACCAGGACATGTTCAGACTCAGACTTGAGCACAGCAGACATCACGTCCTTCACTGAAGCGTTCACCGGAAGCATCACTGTCAGGGCTTTGTGCTGCGGCTCGTAGATCTCGTACAGAACTGACAAAAACAAGTGAGATTGAAACATCAAATCAGCTTTGTGACGTTAATCACACTGTTCCTATAGAGCAGGGGGTGAGCTATGAGTTTTAAGGATTACAAAAACATGAAAAGAATGAAATCGTTCACAGTTAGATACTTATATGAAAATGTAGCCAATTTTCATGTACAAGTGGAAACAACTCAGCATCTAAATGTACATTTACAGTAGAAATAGGCATGTAATAAATACAAATTGAGTAATAAAGGGTAATTTGTATGATTCCAAAATACTTAGGCGAGCTACTTTGCAGGTGGCACAGGTTGGAGACCACTGCTGTAGAGCCTGTTATGATCATACAGTGTGTAAATGGCACAGAAACATCAGAATGAAAAATTATAATTGTATTTAGAAAAAAAGAAGACAAAAAAAAGACAAAAACAAAACAAAACAAAAAAACAAAATGAGTGAGGCTTGGCCGAGAGGTAAGCAGCACACGCAAAGATCATTACATAAAGATTAATATAATAAAGCAATTCATTTAAAAACTGAATTAAAAGCACAAACGTTAATGTTGGTATGTCAGACAAATTCTTTTCTACTGCATCGTGAGTTTGTGTATAATAATAAAAGTCTATTGTGTAACGTTTCAACCAAAAAACAGATTTGAACAAAAGCATTGTTGCTAGTCTTTATTCTCAACAAGCCTGAAACTTCCTAAAATTAACTGTTTTGTGTGCTAGGGGAGAACCTTCTCTTGTTTGTTTCTAAGGAAATCTTGTTACTTTAGCTGTAATAGTCCACAGTATGGCATGAAAATTTTATCAATACAATTTCATGCCATGCTCCAAACTAGTGTTTTAGCTTTCTATTTCAAAGTTATGTCATCTTAATGTGCATAAAGTCATTTTTGGTAAAATTATTGAAGCATTACCTTTATCCTGTGCTCTGATTGGTTGTAACCTTCCGTTGGGCTCCTCGCAGTTTGAAAACCAGTCAAATTGGTGATTCTGTTCAAATAGAAAAGAATAAAATGCAAATCTTAATAACTTTAATTGAAAACATTCTTACCTTGCCTAGAGACTGGTAGCCATTTTCCATTCTGTAAAAGTATAAAGTGTATTAGGAAAAGTCACAGGCATTACAATAGTTATGTTACAGTCTGAAGGATGTTAAATGTATACAATTTACATTTTGGTTCTCCTTCTCTCTCTGAATTCCTTTAGCACACTGCAAAGACGGTAGTCCCCAGACACCTCCTTCCTCAAGCCCTTTACAATGATAGAAAAGCAGATTTAGTTTCTACAAATAATGAAATATGCTCCAGTTTAAGAGATTTTACCTCCAGGAAGTCGACAGCGATGGGGTCGTCTTTGAGCATCAGGCCGTACAGCGCCACCCACAGGCCGACCAGCTTCACTACCTTCTGCTTCTTGAGGAGGACAAAGGCATCTTTCTCCTGCTCTGATCCTTCTGACAGCGAGGATTGGTAAGTGCAAACTGTTGTTAAGGTTCATAGAATAATAGGGCATGATTCTGAAACTAAGTCTATGAAGAACAAGAAATCGTCTTTATCCCCATCTTTATCCTAGTTTGCACAACTACTGTATATATTGTATTTCAAACTTGATTTGGATACTAAAAATATACTCTATTCTCAATAAAGATTTCAATACCACAATAACTGTGAAATGGGGTCTTTTAGTGGTTCTAACAAACCTCAAGATCTTTCTAAAACGGTTCAGAAAAAATCAACTTCAAAGAAATTCTGGCAAACCGTCCAACGCCTCAGGAGAGGAAAGCAGTGCTTCAACAACACCGTTCACAGAGCAGGTGGAGAGCTGTTGGCCTCAACTGTGAATGTTGTTGAACGGTAGAAGGAATAGGTAAGGTAAGGTATACTTTATTGTCCCCGTAGGGAAATTTGTCCTCTGCATTTGACCCATCCTTCAATGCCTCTGGGGCATCTCCTCAGGAGCAGTGATCGCCACAGTGCAGCGCTTGGAGACCCTTCTCCAGGTGTTCTTGCTAGGTTTGGTCAGGACTACCGTAGCTGGAGGATATTACCCTAATGTGCATGTTATTGGTTAGTGGGGGAGACCGGAGTGCCCGGAGAAAACCCACCCAGACATGGGGAGAAACATGCAAACTCCACACAGAAAGGCCTGGGCCCGTCCAGAAGTTGAAGCCACGACCTTCTTGCTGTGAGGCAAGAGCGCTATCTGCTCAGCCACCGTGCCGAATACTTTTAGGGACTGTTTTGGCTGACATGTCTCTGCGACATCGCATGGCGAACTGGGACAGTACCTCTGGACTGGCAGACCAGGGTGCAGGGCTGGACTGGCCATTGGGAGATACGGGAGTTTTCCCGGTGGGCCAATGCCGTATCCCAGTCCAGCCTTGCCAGGGTGGTTGGTCCTTCTGTTTAAGAAGGGGGACCGGAGGGTGTGTTCCAATTACAGAGGAATCACAATTCTCAGCCTCCCCGGTAAGGTCTACACCAGGGTGCTGAATTTAGGAGGAGCAGTGTTGTTTTCATCCCGGTCGTGGAATACTGGACAAACTCTATACTCTATCAGGTGCTTGAGGGTTCATGGGAGTTCGTCCAAACAGTCTACATGTGCTTTGTGGATCTAGAGAAGGATTTCAACTATGTTTCTCGTGGTGTCCTGTGGGGAGTGCCTCGAGAGTATGGGATCCGGGGCCCTTTGCTCAGGGCAGTCTGTACGACCGGAGCAGGAGCTGTGTTTGCATTAATGCAGTGAGTCAGACCTGTTCCCAGTGCACGTTGGACACCCCCAGGGCTTCCCTTTCACCGGTTCTGTTCATTGTTTTTATGAACAGAATTTCTAGGCGCAGTCAGGACCGGAGGGTGTCCAGTTCGGGGACCACAGAATCTCATCTCTGCTGTTTGCAGATGATGTTTTCCTGATGGCTCCTTCAAACCAGGACCTGCGACATGCACCAGGACAGTTTGCAGCCAAGTATGAAGCGACCGAGAAATAATATTATTATCATATCATTTCTTTTGGATGTTTTTTTCCTTCTCACTTTAGTACAAATTGAGTTACATATTTGAACCCTTCTCTCCTCTGAACTCATTAGAACTCCATTGTAGTAATTATTAACCATTAAAAAGGCTGAGTTGTGGCCGTTTTGTACTTCCTCATTCCTCCTCAGTTTGTCAACATCTGAAATTTAAATGTCAAATTGAATCATGCAGTAATCATACGAGTCTAGTTTTATGAGCGAGTGTAAATCATTTATACTGTTGTAGTGGCAGCAGCGCTTATCCTTATCAGCCCGTGTGTTATCAGCCGATTGAGCGTCATTACAGGATATTGGTGCTGTAGAGCCGGACACAGCAGACTGGAGGGCATGAAGACTTTATGAGTGAGCAGAAAGTCACTCAAGCACGGGTCTGTGGAGGGAAAACAGCAAGAAACATATAGTAAGAGCTAAATTATTGTGTCATTACAGCTAATAGACAGTTAGCCCACCGATGGCGTCTTGTGCACAGTCCAACTTTAACGTCTCCAGAAGATGCTCCAGGATTTTCTCAGGAGTTCCAGACATCACTGTGTATCTAAACCACAAAATGTATATTTAATACTAATAATAAAAATGGCTCTAATAACGTTAAAGGTCCTATACCTAATTTTTGTTTCTTTATAAATGTAAAAAAAACAGAATAATGAATTTTAAACTTCCTACATCAGTCCACATGTTTTGGTCATTTACCTAATGCATTTTAAGCCTCTGAATTGTTTATCCTTGATGTGTTTAAAGCTTTTTCACAACTGTTACAAACGAGATGTGTTGGTCTGTTAACAGGAGTTAGGGGGAAATTGATATTATGTTGTTTTATTGCAGGGGTTGGCAAACGTTTTGGCTTCAGGTGAGACCTGCAACTACATATGTGGTATTTTTCCTGTCCTACATTCCAAATGCCAAATAGTTTTTATTTTACAGCCTACTTTTAAAGTCACTATTTTAAATAACGCAATACAAATTATCACACAAACTTATTTTTTCTGTTTCTGTTCTAATATTAGATAAAAAAAATGAGATTACCAGATGCGTGTTTTACTTTATGTAGTTTGGCATTTGTACAATAGGACTCGTCTGCAGAAACAATATGGACAGTTTTATTTAAAAGGGCCTGCAGACAGTTTGGCTGTTGTTAGAGGTACTTTGACGACACAACGCTATTACACGAGTCTGATTCTTCGCCTCTTTGAACAGAAATCACGTCACATATTGAGCTAGCGGTTCACAACTGAACCAAAAAAAAGAAGTTCCTGCAGGTCAGCATACAGCAGCTCTTGAGTCAAACACAACAGCCAGCATGCCTCTTCTCTCTTCCACTTGTGAGAGACGTGCACCCGGGCCGCAGAGTAGAGTTGCCTCGCAAAAAGCACCGCGCGCACCGCTCCATGTCAAGCCTCCACTCGGTCTCAGCACGCACACAAACCAAGGAAAAGTTTTCAAAGTCGCGGTGCACAGAGAGAGAGCCTAAATGAATATGGACAGTGTCACTACATGCAGCTGTCAGTCACCTGCTCTGAGCTGCAACAGTGAGAGCGAGGCAGTTATGATGCCTTTTACATGATACGTAAATGAACGCAAACAGTCATTTTTTTGATCATTGCATTGCCTGCCAAGCAAAATTCCTGCGTCATAACAAATTTCATGATTTAGTCATAATTTGCCGACTCCTTTTTATTGTAAAAAATCAGATATAGTTCCTTTTGATTGTATTGCTCTTAAGTAATACTAAATAACATAACATCAACCATTTACACTTATTAGACATTAATAAGCATATTCTACAATAAAGTGTTATCTAACCAAATTGCAGTATATCTCAGTGAAGGAAACTTCAACTTAAATATTGCCATATTATTGCTTACACATTACGTAACAGCCGTGACAAATGACACAGTATTTGCTTCATAAACACTGTCATAAAAAGCTTCTCCTGAGGGTAACGACAGCAAAACTAATAAAAGACAATATAATGTTCATTCAGTCTGTGTTTGTGGAAACCCTTCAGTCCTGATAGTGAATGTAAAAGTCCATGTTTGTTCTGTTTGAGGTTAATTTTACACCAACAACAATGCTGCTGACTAATAATGAAAAATCTAATAATGGGCACAAGACATTTACGTTGACACTGAATATATCAATATTTGGGCAATTACAGTTGGACTAAAAATAACCCACTTCTGCCCAGTAAAGCACACTGAATAAAATATAAACAGTTAGGGCCTCATTTACCAATCCAGGTGCTACATTTTGCACTCACATTACTATTAAAAAACTATCAGCTGTCAGTCAGCTTTTTGCTCCTCTTTTGCACACGAGAAAGTGTAAAGAGATAAAAGACAATCTGGTGGACATCTGGTGCACATTTGTTTCTAAAATTTTGTGACATCAGTTGTCCGTTGTGTACTTAAACTGAACATTTCAGAGTGTCCTTTAATTGTGGCCTACCTAAAGGCTAATTTATGCTTCATTTCAGTGCTCAAACAGCTAAGTGTGCTTTGTACTTCCATGCGTTTCTAACAGAGATTAAGACCCTGTTTTAAGAGACTTGGACTTGACTTGGACTTGTGACCCCAAAGACTTGGACTCGACTTGGACTTGTGACCCCAGGGACTTGGACTTGACTTGGACTTGACTTGGACTTGTGGCCTTAAAGACTTTGATTTGATTTGGACTTGTGGTTTGGAACTCTCAGCAGCAGCACCTGTGTGATTGGCCTGCGTGATTCTTTTGCGCAGGCAAAGCTTTTACATTGTATATATTTGAGTTAAACTAGGAAAAATGGCAGCACGAACCAAAGTTTTGTGAAGTGCAGTTACATTCTAGCCTGACCAGTCATCCCCTCCTACATTCTGTTACATTCTGTTTAATGCAGAAGGGTCTGAAACCGGAGCCTCGGCCAATAATTTCCCCGTCCAATGTTAGGATGATCTTATCAAGCACGGCAATTCTGACACGTGACACTAAAAAGTCGGAAGTTGCTTGCAAGCCCCATTTCAAAACATTCAAGAAGGCGAACGTAGCTGATTCGGCTCGTACTTCGGTTTTGAACAATGAACACAATTCCTTAAAACCTGAGCAGCAAAACTTGTTGAGGGGCTTCATACTGAAAAAATCCTCGCGCTTCATGTTTATGAAAACATCGTGTCGCTGTTTTGGTGGAATTTCCGGGTTTTCTGTGATTGGTTGACTGACCTCGGCGCTCCGCTCCCAGACTCACGGTTTGTAAAGTGTCTGTCAAAGCGTGTAGGGACTGTCTGGTCAGGCAAGTTACATTCAGTTGTATAGAGCAGTGTCTTACTTGCTGTGGGTTCCAGCTCCAGGCTCGGTGGACTCTTGGACACTTTTCTCCAGCACCAGAACAGTTTTTCCGTGCTCCTCAAGTCGCACCGTGTTGGCCTCCACATCCTGCAGACACATTAATACAAGGTCAATATGCTACCATTCCTCAAAAATAAAATCAAACTTTCTAAATATAACACCAGTCTGTGTTGTTACTCTGCTTGTGGCCTTGCTAATCTTGGACGCAGGTGATTTATTGCCTAGTTTAAGCATATTAAGATATTTATATTGGTCACTTTTTCTCGAGAAACAACCCAGAATTAAATCTGCAAACAAAAAATATACAGTATATATTTGTAATATTTGGAAAGTGAATTGAGGGTTGAATCAGATTTTTGGAGAGCCGATTTGGCACCTGGGCCTTAAGTTGAATAAGGCTGGCTTAGACACTCCACTGTACTAGCCACGATATTCTGTGTGTGTAAGGTACAGTCTCTGACCTTGAGAATGCGTATGAAGTCGTGCTTGTCAACTCGGAGGAAATGGCAGTTGTCTTCTCTCAGGATGATGGTGGCAGCTCGAGGAGCATCGTTCAGCAAAGCCAGCTGACCAAAGTCTTCTCCTTCATGTAACGTCGTCACCACTCCCTACAAAACACAGCAACTTTACTTTTACAGTACTCATAAGCAATCTGAATTTCATAGCATAGCATAGTTTTCTTACTTTTCCGTGTGTGATGACGTTGACAGATCCTTTCCAGATGATGTACCATGACGTTCCCTTGTCTCCCTGACTGAACACTGCGTCAACATAAAACATATTATAGTAATGTCAAAACTAGTTTCTACCTATACCTGTATATTTTCACTTGGAGATCAAGTATTTTTAGGGATCTGTATAAATCATTATCGTCATTTTGGAAAATCATCAAATGTATTTGAAACGATGATGTTTTATTGTGTGTTTTTACTGACTTGATTCTCATTAATTAAGTTAGCCTAAGTGAGTATGACAAGTTTTTACAATTTTTCAACTTTCACTTAATTTGGTAGAGTAATACAGGTTGTAAATATAAATGATAATTGTGTGAGAAGTAAAGTTTAAAATTACTTTATGTTGAAAAACAAAACAAAAAAAAACGCAACAGGAAGTAAAACAGTCGCCAAAGCTGGAAGTAGTCCAATGTTAATGATGTTATAAAAACTTGACAAAGCCGTGCCGGGAATAAACAAGAAAAAACACAAGAGGGACAGCTTTGCACTTTTTGCCTTGTCTTTTTTCAAACAACACTTCTAAACAGCTTTTCGGTGATGTTTTGTGGACTTTATGTCACTGGTTTGTGAACAATTGATAAAAGTATCCGAATTACACTACTACAGTTAAATCTGATAACTTTCCAGAGTTTAGGGATAGGGTTGTTCTGCTGCACCGCCTTCAACACCACATCAGACTCACCAGACTTGCTCTCAAGTGGTTCCAATCCTACCTAACAGATTGTTGTCACGCACATCTCATACCCCTCTCATCTTCTGTGGAGTTCCCCAGGGCTCAGTACTTGGGCCAATACTGTTCATTATATACATGCTCCCTCTCAGTCAAAACATAAACAAGCATGGCATCTCATTCCGCAGTTACGCCAACGACACGCAATTATATATCCGGACTGACAACTCCTCCCCAACAGCTTCACCTAACTCCCTATCTCTCTGCCTGGAGGAGATAAAGACATGAATAACTATGAACTTTCTCCAGCTCCAAAACAGGCCATCCTTATTGACACTCAACATTAAATTCAATTCCTGTCACATCCATCCTTGGACAACACACAAAAGTATCCGCCGCTTCAGTTACCAATGTTGGCATTCAATTTGATCCCCATTTATCTTTTTGAAACCAATATTCAACACCTCTGCAAGATTTCATTTTTTCACCTCCCTTCCTTTCTCTTACAGATGCAGAAAAGCTGGTCCACGCTTTCATTTCCTCCAGGCTAGACTATTGCATGGCACTTATCGAAATCCCTGGAAGGTGTCTCCAAAAACTACAGTACATCCAGAACAGCGCTGCCAGGGTTCTAATGAGGATACGTAAATATGATCACATCACTCCCATTCTAAGTTCCCTGCATTGGCTCTATATCTAACAACGAAAATACTAAAAAATCTCTTCACGCACCAATATCTCTATGAAACTGCCGATTCATACCTCACAGAGCTTTTGACCCCTACACCAAAACCAAACGACTCCACAGTACAAACTGTCGCTGCCTTCGTCCACCCAAAACTAAGCGCCACACCATGGGAGACAGGTCCTTCTCCGCAGCAGCCCCACAAACAGGATGAACTACAATCTTAAATGTATTGATCTACTCTTAATAGTGAAAACAGTAGTTCCACCTGTCATATGCACTTTAAGGGTATTTAGAGCAGTGTGTTTTGGACCATGCTCCGGTGGATCTGCACAAGGCTTTGTGCGTTTCTACATCCACACACTCAAATGTCAGTGGCACTTACACACTGTTCCGGCTTTGGCGTGTGATTCAAAGACCAGCACTGCAGCCAGCTCTTTACGCACCTGTGAGAGAACAGAGAAACACTGTCAGCAACACACATACTGTACACAACAGAATGTAAAGAATCTTTAAAGCTTGAAATGCAGTCCCATGCTTTTATGTTCAGGAGAAAATCATGGTTATCAAAGCAAGATTGCATTTATTTTTCTTTTTTTGTTTGAGTAATAATCATCTTCTGCATTGTTCTTAAGTCACTGTTCTTATTCAGACAGGGCTGCAACTAACGGTTATTTTGCTGACAGATTTGTTGGGCGATTATTCTTTTGAATAATCGATTAGTTGTTTAGAACTCATAAGTCACGGGTCTACAAGATCTTTTCAACTTTTCGATCCAGATAAAAAATTGTTGCTTGAGAACGTTTTGGAGGTGTAGCTGAATTCTTGACGTGGGAAACACAAGTCTGTCACGCATGCTTTACTACACTTTCGTATTGTTCTAGTGCAGGAGATTTGACAGTAGAGACGCTCAGGAGGAGGTTTGAAGAACAGAAACAACACAAATAATGCATTGTAAAAAAAAAGTGACAGTTGTGTCTTCTACGGAGACCACAGTAGCCATTTCATTTCACTGTAGCTCTAGGTCAGGAAGTTCAGTGTTTGTTGCAGCTTGAATCAAGTTTGAGAGACGATGAACCAAACAGTGAACAATAAATTAGGCGGTGATGTCAAAGTTTGCCATTAGAGTCGTAGCTGCCGGAAATTTACACATAAAAAAAAAAATCATGTGATGTGATGGAGCTGCTCGAGACTGATGTATCAGCCGCTTTCATTTCACTCTGTGAAATTGACAACAATCACTAACATCCATGTTTACGCTGTATTTCCAGACTTCAACTGATGTGTCGGCTTTAGAAACCAAATTTTTTACTCTAACCCAGTTATGCCATACACCACCACTTTGCATTGGTGCCTATACTAGCAAAATTGTGTGCAAAAATGTTTTAAAAGATTTACTTCTGTTATTTGGATAAGGTTTGGGGTTAGGATTAGGGTTATGTTTAGGTTAATTTGGTTAAATTTAGGGATTTGGGAAAGGTATGCTAACCGGGTTGCGGCATAACTGCGTTGGGAAAACTAAAGACGCGTCGCAGCCTCACAGGACATATGCAAACTCCAGTAATGAACAAACGACAGTGATTGGTTAATGTGAAAAAGGACCCGCGTACCATAGAACAAAAAAAGCCCCAATGGTGAGACGTCAGACGGTTTCCATGGCATGAAATAAAACCAGCTGATACATCAAGACTCAACCCCGCAGCAAAACAAAACTTTAAAACATATTTTGAACCTGTCCTCACTTTCATTCAAAACAACAGTATGACATTAAAATGGTGATACTGACTGAAGTGGAGAGATGAGCAGCAGCCTTCACATGCAGCAGCTCCTCATAGATCACCTCCAGGTCCTCGGCACTTCTCTGGCTCGGACTAAACGCAGGAGAAAAAGGTAAAGGAAAAAAAAGGTTTATTCAGGTAGTTTAAACAAGGTTATCAATTCAGTTACGATAGACACAGCGTAATCTGTCGTAGTCTTTAGGTGGTTTGGTAGAATTAGCCAAAACTAAAAACAAACATAACTATTACAATATCACAATTTAACTCTATTTTTGTTCAGGCTTAGTACAGTTGTGTTTGAATTTGTGATAATAACCAGTAAACTGACCTTTTGCGCAGGATCATAGTGAGCAGAGCGTCGGGCCCCAGCTGTGAGAGCAGGGACAGCGCCTCCTGCAGGTCCTCCTCGCAAACCGACTCATTTGTGACGTGATTCAGACCGAAATCTTGAAAACGGTAAAACTGCGTGTCTTTGTCCAGGAAGTTCAGCTCCTGCTTCACTGCAAAAGGAAAACACACATTTTATATCTAAAAAGCTACTTCACATTTTTTAGCAGAGCAGCTGATTTGGAAGAGCTTTGTCTGAACGATGTGTAAATCAGAGCTCCTCTAATGTCTGCCGAGCTGATTGAAGTGTCCTCTCGCTTACAGTCTCACAGAAGCAGATGGACACTTGACTGTGTCCTCACTCAGTCTCACGCACATTTGCAAACATTCAAGTGATTTAATGATGCATAACTACTATTTCACACTTGGGCAACGACACATGCTTTTATTCATTCATTCATTCATTTTCTACCGCTTAATCCCGTTAGGGGTCGCGGGTGACTGGAGCCTATCCCAGTGACTTTGGGCTTTAGGCGGGGGAACACCCTGGACAGTGGCCAACTCGTCGCAGGGTTAGACAGACAAACATTCACTCTCTCATTCATTCTCTAAGGGAAATTTACAGTGATGCCCAATTAACCTAAACATGCATGTTTTTGGAGGTGGGAGGAAACCGGAGTACCCGGAGAAAACCCACGCTGACACGGGGAGAACATGCAAACTCCACCCAGAGAGATCATGAGATGTTGATATGGTCCGACCCGGGAGTCGAACCCACAACCTCCTTGTTGGGAAGCCAGAGCTCTAACCACTTGGCTACCGTGCACCCCCACATGCTTTTATGATATTGAGAATATTCTTTATTTAAATGTGTGTAGTTGTAATAAAATATTTAAACCAGATTCAAAGGTCAAGCATAAAAATGACCTGCATTCTGGTCTTGTAAAATCGAGCCTAGTCTCTGAAGAAAATGTAGATATAGGTACAACAAAAACAGATGATGAGCACGTTTTCATGCATTCTTTTTACATCAATATGTTACAAAAACCCCAAAACAATAAAGGCATGTCATAAGTTTTTGCCATTTCGTTGTTTATCCACGAGACTGTGTTAATAGAATCACAACTAATCAGAAACTAATAAGTGTTGTACAATTCAAAGTGGTCAACCACATTGTAAATCTTAAAAACAAAAGTCTAGTCTGTCTTGCCTTGGTCTGGTGTTCAAAAAGAAAATGGATCCTCTGACAATCAAAACATTAAATATTAAATAAAATATTCAGTAAATCAACACAAGCCAAAAATTCCAACTTCAACTGAGCTGACAATATTTATGACCCTAACTGATCATGTCCAGTTTTGTGCGAATAGGGCTGGTTAAGTTAGGGAAATACTGAAACCAAAAGCATGACTTGACAGGTCTGAGCCCATCTGATGGATGTCTGGCTCCTGAAGCTTGAGACAGCGTTTTTCATGCCATTTTTTTACTCACATGAATGTAACTTTTAAGGTTCATAGGGTCAAATGTCATTATAATGTTGAGCAGCATAACTTTTATTTTATTTATTCAAATTCTTTGACAACAGCGCTGGCTCGACTTGTTTCCATGGCTTGTGTGAATGAGCGGCGGCTTTTTCTGTACAACCAGGTGTTTGTGTATCTCCCGTGCTGATAAACAAATAATCCCTCCATAGGTAGTGTTATGAATTGATAAGACTAATGCTGCAGAAATCCTCAAAACCAGTCTACATGATTTACAAACTTAAAATTTTGAAAAAAAAAAAAAAAAAGTATCTCACAGACTGGACTGCAGGTGTGTTTTTTTGATGGAGAAGCAAAAAAAAAAAAAAAAAATCCAAACAAACCCTAAACTCAAATAATAATGAACAATAAGAGTTTTTTTATTGTTGTTTTTTTTTAATCAAATACTTCATAATCAAGCATAGCACCTTTAAACATTGCACACATTGAGAAAACTGCACTGTCCTTTATGTTTACAAAACTCACACAGACGTTTGTCCTCACCATGAGCCAGGATCCCCTCGTCCACCAGCACCTGCCACATGCCCACAGCCTGACTCCTGGACTGGATACACTCATTCTCCTTCATGAGCCAGTCTACCAGCTCCTTCCCCGAACAACACTGTCTGCAACACAAACACATATCATTCATCACATCTTACTTTGTACCGGTGAGTGAGAGACTTTTCTGTGCACCTGTATGTTTTGAGATGATGTTTTCGGTCTCGGATCAGACTCCGGCTCTTTTCCAGGATCACACAGTAAACGGACCTCGCTGCTTTCACCACTCGGTCTGAAAGAAACTGAGGACAAAAGCAACACATTACTGGAAAATACACACAAAACAGTATTCAGTCACCTTTTCTCCATGGAGATGACAGCCTTTCACTTTGTGTAGAATGTTACACTGCAGGTTAAAGGTCCTATTATATATATATTTTTTCTGCAGGTTAATAATGTTGATTCCTAATTAAAAATACAGCTCGAGTTGTGTTTTGTTTCATTCAAACCTGTTCAACACATATATTCTATATTATATAAACTGGATTCTTCAGTCAAACTCAAAACATGCTGCTTTACTTTGTCATTAACTGATACAGGGAGTTCTCACCCGTGTTTTACTGCAGACACCTTAACTAGAATAATCTGGATCATTCCAACATTGAAACTGTGTAATTTTGCAGCTACAGCTAATGTTTTAGCCATGTTTAAACTGCTCTTTGCTGCAGAAACTGTTGGAGACTTTTTATTGTCATCTCAACTAAACCAAAGAAAAAAAAACTCAATTGTATTTCAGTGTACTGCAGCATAAATCAGTTGAAATAAGGTTACAATGGCTGATTATGTTAAAACTACCACATAAAGTCATCATAAGGTGGAACGAAGTATTTTGAAGTTTACAAATAAAGAGAGCAGGATTACTTAGACATTTGTGAATAAAAACTTTGGGTTTGTTTTTGAGGAGGTAAAGGCATTCTAACACGGTTAAAGACTTACAGGAGTAAATTTAGAATAATATGGAACCAATTGTCCACTGCATTTGACCCTACTTCAATGCCACTGGGACAACTTGTCAGCTCCGGGGTCCCATTTCAAGATTTTTGCTGAGCTTTTTCAGGATTTGTACAGCTGGAGTTTATTGGGGAAACTGAATGAAGGAAACCCACCAAGACACCGATTGAAACTCCACACAGAGAGGCTTAAAGTAAAAAATGTTCATTCATTTATTCATTCATTTTTTACCATTTGTTCCCATTGAGGGTGGGTGAAAGGAGCATGTCCCAGCTTAACTTACTCGCCAAAAATGTCAACCAAAATCAGCTGCTGTACAATTATACCAAAAATATTATAAAAATGATGCTGAGGAGACTTGCAACTCTCTAAAAAGGACTTTTTGTGTTGTAGAGAAGCCTTATCTTGCTTGTTTCCTTCAAATCTTGTTCCTTTAAATTTAATATTCCACAATCTGGCATAAAACCAAAGTATATTGATAAAGAACACTCCAAACTAATGTTTTAGCTTTCAATCAGCTGCAGGACAAACATTCAAACATGTATGAATCAATACATAAAACTCTGAGTAAACTAATGATGGGAGAACATTACACTATCATGATTACTTTTCTACATAAAAAAAATAAAGTTGAATACACAAAGAAAAACACAATTATTTAAATCGAATACTGTGGAATAATCAAAGCAAAAGTGCTGCAGGCAAGAGAAGGCAGATGGTCTCTTGTTGGCTCCTATAAACTTGGACAAGATACTGTATGTGAAGCTACTATTGTTTTGTGAGAACTGGCAGTCGATTTTCACATTTTCCCACAGTGTTAAAGCCACTTGTGTACATTAACAACACGAGAGGGTGTTTTGCTTTGCGGTTCGTGTGTGTGGGCTACAAGTCTTAAAAATGTGTTAAAATCTGCTACATTAATCTGTTTAACTCCTCCAGCAGCCACTATAAGTCTGCAGCTCTGACCACTCACACTCTCTCACTCCCTGTGGTCTAGAGCTTATGAAGATGACATCACAGAAATCTAGATGTCAGCAGTGAGTGGCAAAAATGAAAGAGTCAGGGTAGAAAAAATACTATTTCTCTCACTAGGAAAATCAGGTAAACAGCCGCAGAAAAGCAGAAAAACTACAAGAGCACTTCTGTTTTTCTCACTTTCTCACTGACACAGATTTCTGCCAAACGAAGGAAAAACTTGCCAAAAAATAGTGTTTTTATCATATTTTTGCCACAGTAAAATAATGTCTGTGCGTAACGTCTATTAGGCCTATAATGTTCTTTCAAGTTAGCGTCAAAATTCAAGTCAGCGATGCGGTAAAATCTGTTACATAATGTCCCTTTGTTTGAGGCTGTCCCATTTTCACGCTCGGTGCTCGGCTTCAAATTAAAAAGCAAACTAGATTAGCGTCCGAGCGGCGTTATTTACTGTCTGTGTGATGATTGACAGAGGGTTTTGTGCGGCCTGCGTTCATACTTCTTAAGCTCTTTGCAGTCTTGTGATTTCACGAGTGAGACATACTACAGCAGATCTCTTGTTCGCCGGACTGTTCCTCGTGGCTACAAGTTTGGTCTTAAGATGCACCAGGGATGAAGACATTTTTAGTAAAACATAGTTAACATTTAGCTTGTTTGTTTGGGTGTTCATTATTGTCTTGTCCAGTAAATATGACATACAGTATGTGGAGGGGAATCCAACAGTAACATTGTATCTGATAGTATTAATTTACCTCTATTTACACTTTTACCTGCTCTGTACATAAACATAGTCATACTTTTACCTCATATTTATTACTGGTTATTTATTTATTTATTTATTCTGTTCCAGTGCTGCAGTTGTACATAATCATAGTCATATACTGTATTGTACAGATTACTATAATACTATTTACTGATCCACTTTATCTGTCTATCTTGTCATATCCTGCACTGTGCCATAACAAACATTTATTGTGGATAAGAGTTTTTTTTTTTTTTTAAACTATTAAAATCTTTTATACATGTTAAGTCAATTTTAAAAAATAATCTTGTTTGATTGCATGTTTCCTATTCTTCCTGCTGTTCTTAAAATGTGCGTTGCAACACTGGAATTTCCCCATTGTGGGACAAATACAGGATATCTTAACTTAAATCTGGGCCAAAATTAGGGCTGCAGCTAAAATTTTCTCTTATCAACTAATCTATTGAATTTTTTTTTTAAATCGAAAAAAAAAAAAAAATCTTATTTTGATTAGTCTGTTGACTAACTTTTTGATTAAACAGTTAGTTAAATTGTACAATTTTTGGGCTTTTTATGCCGTAATTGAGCTCCTGCAGCTAAACTCACGCTATCCCAGCATGCACGGCGTATTCTTGTGTTCTGTCGAGATGAGACTCCCGTCGAGATTGGACCCCCTCACTAGCTTTTGTGGCTGTGCGTGACGTAGCAAGCTTCCCGCTGTAAATAGTTTACAATGGGCTCCGTGCACGGAATTTCAGTTGGCTGCGTACGTTCAAAAATGCTAACTTCTGTATGTACGACCACTTCCTGTTAGCGTTAGCATTTAGACACAATTATGTCTCTTTTTAAACACACAAGCATCCTCTGGTGAAATATTCCTCTAATATGTAAAGTCTTTAACATGTTTTCTGTAACATTCACCACAACTGTCTGATCTAAAGAGGATTTAGTCGTTTTAAACTGATGTAGTGAAAACCTCATAGAAAAAACAAATAAATCCTCTTTAGATCAGACAGTTGTGGTAAATGTTACAGAAAACATGTGAAAGACTTTACATATCAGAGGAATATTTCACCAAAGGACACTTGTGCGTTTAAAAAGAGACATAATTGTGTCTAAATGCTAACGCTAACAGGAAGTGGTCGTACATACAGAAGTTAGCATTTTTGAACGTACGCAGCCAACTGAAATTCCGTGCATGGAGCCCATTAATTCGGCTAAGTTTAGGCATAATTTGAAGGCTAAGTTTAGGATTGGGGCTTGGGTGAGGATTAGCAAAAGTAATTTGAAAATAAAAATATATTACTGATTTTCTAGCACTAACTTTAAACAAGGGGGGTCCAGTCTCGACGGGTAGTCCAATATCGAAAAAATGAGCCAGGCCATTTCCGCAGACTGACAGACCGCCATTTTGACTAAATGGATTTGTGCAGTTAAAAGTGAGTCAAGCTTGTTCATTAAGCTACAGATGCATTGATTTGTATTTTAATCTGGTTAATAATTTAACTATTGTCTTAAAACACTTCAAAACTTCAGTTGTATTGATCCCATTTAACTTCTGTCATGTACTAAAGCTTCATTAGACGGAGCACATGTTTTTACTTTATGTCTCAAGATCAGAATGTTTAAATAGTCTGTCTGAGTAAACGTTTTATGTACAGGGCTTTATAGTGAAATATATTTCACACAAACATCATCAGGGAAGCGTTTTAATGATATAGGAAGGTGAAAAGTGAATCAGATGTCCAGAATGGCAGATTCAGAGTGGGATTTATGCTTCTAAACTTCGGGCATACAGTCGGGCCACAAAAAGGTCGCTAATGTGCTTTTTCCCATTACATTCAATGGTAGCGTCACTGCCATATTGGTGCCCACAGCGAATTTAGTCACATGGGTGCATGAGTTGATTTTTATTAGTTAAATGTAATACAAAATATACTTTAACAAAAATTAGGATAAATATGCCAACGTTAAGACTTTTTCCACTCATCTAGAAGTACAGTTTTTGTAGTGTTTATCTACTACAGCTACAACTATTTCTAAGAAAGTCCACTGCAGCCTCCTCAGACTGTAACAGACTTCAAGGTTAGTAGGTTTACAGCTTTACTTAACAACTTTACAAGGCTGTAGTCATTTGTCTCATAAAAACACTTGTGACTGTCAAGAGCCTCTGCCCATAACACGACCTTTGCACTTTGTGTATTTACAGTCAAACTCACTTCACACGCTCGTGTTAAATCTGACAAAGAGACTGAAATAAGAACAGGTCAATAGGTCAAATTTACTGCTACGTTTAAAGAAAAAAGTCAAAATGCTTAATGTACAGAGAGTTTATAAAAATCTAAGAATGCAGTTAGTCTAAGAATCTATAATTTAGCTGCATTGTTGTATAGATCGCAGAGTTTAAAGCTTGTGGGCTTGTAAACTGAATGTTACGGTAAAATTCAGTGTACATGAAGCAAGGTGTATTCATTTTTTTGTCTTATTGCCAACCCTAAGTCAAGCCCCTGAAACTTGTAAGATGACAACCCGATCTCACAAGAAAGCGTATTTACAGTACTATGGCATGCGGCTATCAGTAAGAATGACAAACAATTAATAGTCAACATGAAGCTAGATGGAACAGAAATAGTTTTATCTATCAAGACTATAAACTCACTGCAAATGGCAAATGTGATAATGACATTCTCCAAAATGTATAAAGTACTTGTAAGGCCTCTGATTGGTTTAAAGACAAGGATAAGAATGTTTTGTTTGGTCAACATTACTGTATGAATCAGAAACATGGACTATTTCAAAACAAATGAATTGTCTGAGAGCACTTTAGATGTGGAGCTATAGGAAGATGCGTAAGATCACATGGATGGACAAAGTTACCAACAAGGAAATCAGAAAACCATCTGAATCTTCTCAAGAATATTCAGAAAAGAAAACTGAGCTTTTTGGCCACATTATTCGTTCTATTAGCTTGCAAAGAAGACAGGATAGCAGCAAAGAGGAAGAAGACAATTAATGTGGACAGATGACATCAGACTGTTATGGTGCCACGATTAGAAGAGCTGTGAATTGAGATGACTGGCAAATTGTGGCATCCAACCCTGTACAGAATGGAACACAATGATGATGATAAATCCTAATCTTACCCAACTCCAAGCCCAAGACCTAAACTCACCCCTTTTTGTAACTTCAGACCTGAAATAAGCCGCTAAACCCCCAAAAAATATCTCCACGTGGCTTCAACTGAAACACAAGTCTATAAGGGTGTATTCAGACCTGAAAAGTGCAAAAGTCCGCTTTTTTGATCCGAATCCGATCCGGACTTAATTTTTTCAGTTGGTTCGCTTCGTATTCTCACTGCGCCCCTGTCAAGTGGACTTTACAACGTAAACAGACGCACATATGTGGGAACCAGCGCTCTCATTGGGCAGATCTGACGTGGGGGCAGGGCCAGTCAGAAGAAGCGTGTGGATAAAAGTTAGGCTTTATAGTAAAGCAGCAGCGCGTTATTCGTTCATTATCATAACGGCCTTATAATAACTGCCATAGAATTGGTCTGTGTCATTGTGGAAAAGCGAAAATGAAGCAGGACGAGACAAGAGTCCAAATCCAGACTCCAGCCCAGCGGACTTCAGTGGATTTCAACCCTGTGTGGAGCCCGAGGTGAGGCGGCAGGAGCCTGGGTTTGTGTGCGGCAGAACACGGACCTGGCGCTCGCGGGAAGGATGTATTTCGGGACGATTTGGCGCAAACGCAGCGGACTGTTCGCTGTACCAGCGGGGCCGGGCGCAGCAGTGCTCACGATGGAAGAGTAGCCTGTCTGTGCTTTCTTATTTTTCTGGACATTTGGATTTAAACGGACTAAGCGAGTCAGGACCCGGAGGTGCTTTGGTAGTCTGGTTTGGAAGGATCCTCGTCTCTGCTCCATCACGGTAAGAAGCGTTACTGTTTTGCTGTTATTGTGCAAACACGCAGGGTTATGAATGAAATAATGAAAGTGCTTTATTAGATACAAACCCGAGAAAATATCTTTATGTTTTCAGACAAATGTAGACAACAGAATAAACAGCGTAGGTGGTAAATATGCTTAGAATACACATCTTCAGTAGTGTGATAATCTGGCAGATGCAATATTCACAAAGACACATGAGCGGCTCTGTCCCTGGCTGTAGGACAGCCCTTCTCTCGTCTGTGCGTTGTGACGGTGGCTCGTCAAGTCCATAAAAGCGCATGTTTTTCGTGTTTGTTTCGGATCGAGGCCGTTTGTATTCAGACCATAAGTGATCCGCACCAGAATCCGTTTGCAATCGGCCCGAGACCGACCTGAAGAGGTGGTCTCGGTCCGTTTGTTTGATTCGGATCAGAGTTCGCTTGTCTTTATTCAGACCTGAAAGAAAGTCCGGACTTTAGGGGGAAACGAATTCTGGACCGTTTAAATCGGACCAAATGTTGTAGGTCTGAATACGCCCTAAGACACTAAGGGCCTGTCCACACCAAGCCAAGCTCAGGCGTTTCAGCACAAATATTTGTCCTAAACCACACATCGTCCACATGAAGCAGGAGTTTTAGGACTCTGAAAACAAATATTTCTGAAACCATGTCTCAGGGTGAAGAGATTTCAAAACTCTGGTTTAGCGTCTCCGCAGTTAGTTAATTTTTTTTTTTTCATGATGACATCACTGCCCCAGAGTCACGCCTCATCTGCAGAATGTACTGACTGATTAAATCTGTATTGTATTCTGAAGCATAAATCCACTTTCTGTGTCTCTTCTGTGGGTTTTAGATCCATGTTGTTCATTCAGAATGTTTGTAAAGTTTAATAAAGTTCTCCGCTAAGTTTTTATTTACGTTAAACCTTTTTTTTAAACTTTATTTCACATTTCTACTTCCTGTCTGTGTCAGTGTCACAGCGCCACACTCTGGTCAGATACAGGCATTACACCGGCTTCAGGCTGGTTTTACTGATTCATGTAGACGCTGACAAATCCTAAGGCAGCTCCATCTTTATGCAGATCGATTTTAAAACTATCCTCGTTTTGTCTTCGTGTGGACAAGGTCTAAGATTATCGCATCAAATAAAGACGACGTATAAAAGACACACACAAAAAAAGGGCGAGAAACGTGCTCATATGACGTAGATTAGATACGTATTTATGTGACACCGTATTGGACAGGGACATAGTGAACGCTCAAATAGATTTTTTATCCTCACGTTGCCCAACCCAACCCTGTCCAAACTCATGCATTGCTCTTGTTGGCACAGTTCTCTCTCCTTCAGGATTTCCCAGACTGTCTGACAGAGTAATAGATGTGCCAGTCTGTCTCCTGTGCCCTGCTGATGGCATTAGAGTGTGTGGAGGTCACTACATTTCCCAGAATCCTCCTCTCCCCCAGGCTCACATTCTCAGACATGTCAACATTAAAACATATTATAAATGTTACTTGGGTTTCCATTACCTCACAGAGCAGCGATAAATTATGGAGAACAAGGCTTTGGGCATATTTCAAACATTAAAATAAATCATCAACTATCATGATTTTGAACTATACATCAAATTTGCAATTGTGAATAAAAATCACAGACATGTTATCGGCCACAGGAAATGTTTACCCAAAAGCATCTCCAAACTTTACCTAATGACAAAAAAAAGTGTAGATAGCCTTTTCATCTTTTACAACTACAATTTTACGATTGCAAAATTACATAAAAACAACGTACTTTGAGTTTACAAACCAATCAGGCATTCTAGGAAAAAAATATTTCCTGAAATGAGGTAACATGATTTTACGGCTTTGGATCATTCAGTCATCTGCTCTGCTCATAAAACACATGTAAGACTGTCACTTGACCTAACTGGGCTTTAAAGATGATCACTATAGACCCTTTTCATGCCACGTCACAGTGACGTCACAGCTCTAGCTGGAGGCAAAAAAGACGCACTAAAAGTTTGAAGTTTTATCGTGGTTAAAATGTCATTTTGTTGTGAACTGTGACTAAGACCTTTGTGTCTATAGTTAGCCTGACCTTACTCAAAGTAAAACAAAACCTCAAACAAAATCACCTCTTCAGTCACGTGAAAGAGTAGATCCTGATCCAAGACAAACCACACAAACTCAGACAAACTGCTTCCATCCGTCAAAAGTAATTCACTAAAGTTTGTGTCAGGTCCCACAGAATAAGTCACGATACATTTCCTGATAGCTCCGACCAGAATCTGCCTTTTTTTTTTCTGCTTTTGTGTTTAAAAGTCCCTCCAAAAACGAGGTTTAAATGGAAGCAACGTTTTTTTCTGCTTCTGGCTAAGTTACGTCCACCAGAATTCGACGCAATGTTTACAAACATGCAAGGGGTCTATATGTGTGATTTTTACAAAATCATGAGAACCTATCTGGAGAGACCATCACTGTTCTGAGACGTCAATGTGAGAAGACCAATCACAGTGCAACCTTGTGATTTGGGCAGTCCGGGACACATGCAGGTGCATGGAAAAAAAGAACACGAATTCTCGCGGGAATCCACGTGAATCTGTGCAACTTTGGATAAATACGGACCGCAGTGGACTGGAGCTGGTGTTCAAGGTACTGCACAAGAAACCCACATGTCTCAAATGTCTTGGATTCTTTCTAAACAATGACCAAAAAACAAATTAAGTCATTTTCTTCAAATTTTATGATTTAACTTGACTCCAAACTCAGTCAGTTTTACCACAAATATATCAGCAGCTTTGGCTGATTCTTCAAACACATGACACCCTCAGTCATGTTTTTGAAACATCCGCCCAGCCAGTATGTCACTATATCTGTAGCTATTAATAAGAGACTTGTGTATAATTGGTTCAATTGGTTTTCAACTTAAAATCAATTTTAGAAAAGAAGTCATATAATTATGCAAGAACTATTCTACAAACTATAGAACTATAGGCTTGAAGTCTTGTACAACAGGCACTCTGATTTGGTGTAGTTCATTAAATATTCAAACCACAAGTTGGTTGTATCATTGTATAGAAGTGTCTGTTGTCATTACACTAATATGATCAGTCATCATCTCCTTTTTGTTAATTTTAATCTTTATTTGGTTAATAGTATATTTCAGAAATCTGACTGTACAATAAGAATCTAAAGCCCTGTGTGGTGCCAGAATAGACTGCCACACTTGGGATTTTCTCGCCGAATGCTTTCCTTTGTTTAGCGTTTGTAAAGTATCTAATAATGTTATCAGGGTGAAGCGCAGCAGAGTCAGGTTTCAGAGTCAACAGTGAGTTTCCCACAGGTGCAGAGACAAAGTACACTTCATAACTTCATATGAATCTGACAGTGATGAATGAGACACCGTGAGGCTGCTGTGGATAAAGAGAGAGAGAGAGCGGTGCTGTGGTCTTGGAGCGGACTAATGCACTAAACACAAGCCACTAAAACAGCTTATTTGTTGGTTTCATTTAGACCGGTTTTGTGCCTGGCTTAGACTTTTTTTAAATTCTGGTTTAGACCTGGTTTGAATCTGGGTCAGTCATTGTTCACATCCAATTATTGTTTAGTCATGCCCACATTTAGTTTTAGTTGAGTAAGCCAATATAGTGTAAAGCTAGTTAAAAAAAAAAAAAAAAAAATAGCACTTTAAAAGACAAGTACTTATTGTGGTGCTTATAATAGTACCACCTTTGATACTTAGTGGTGCACATATAATCTGTTCAGTGGTCTGTGATGATAATTTTGTCACTGAACAGTGACATGCTGGGATAATTTTTCAGCCCGGGAAATTTAGATCTTAGATTAGCCCATTTCACAGACGTTCGAGTCCCGCTCAGTACCTATTCCTCTTCATCTCTGCTCCACAGCAGTGGGCGCTCATATACACAAATGAAACACGTACTCACACAAACACATAAAGCAAGTTCTGGCCCACACAGACAAAGCTGTGTCTGAATCTTTTGTCAACTTTTGCGTGGAAATGCGCTATGCTCCATTGTCGTTATTCGCGCAGTTAAATCTAAAGTGTTTGTTCATCAGCTGTTTTTGCTCGTAACTCAGAGAATATAAAACGAATTTACCTGAAACAAAGCTTGGCTAAGAACTTATGGGATGTGGAATGTGTTTTGGGGCTACAAAATGTATGTCTTTGCTGGAGCTGTTTGTCCCTGTCTCTCTCTCAAACAACGGAGGCCACTAGCCCAAAAATCATGCGGGCCACCGGGAAACGTTCCGACAAAGAAAAGGTTATTATAATAACTATATCTTATATTATTAAATACAAAAAATAAAAAGGCAAATGTTAGAAAAGCATCAATGTCAACACCACACACCACAGAAAAACAAGGTGGTACCAATATAAGTACCACATTAAGTACTGGTAGGTGCTTTCAAAGGTACCACTGTAAGTACCATCAACTATCAGTGTTTAATGCCAGTATGATACCTAAGTAAGTACCACTGTAAGTACCACTGTTAGTAGCACTGTAAGTACCACCGTAACTACTACTAAGTATCACTGGCAGTATCTAGTAAGTGACAACAGTAATAAAGTGGTAGGTAACAATCTTTTAAAATGCTACCCCCAAAAAATCAATTGTTATTTTACAATGTTGCATTCTTTGTGCAACTCTAAATGATGTTATGTGGTGGCCAGGTTTACATCTCTGACCCAGAAGGCTTGTTGAAAAATGTGGCTCTCTGGAAAATAAAGTTGAATAGATCAGATGCACTAGTTTGAAAGGAGGAAAAAAAAAAAACAATTACAGTTGTTCCAGTTATTCCTTTTGCACGGACAACAAATAGCTTTCAGAATGACCAGCATTTCACACAATCATCCATCAAAATTGAACTTTTCTATTATTTACTCTGAACAAAATAAATCATAAACGCAGCACATTCAGTTGGATGTGTTGCCAATTTATTTAAAATAACCTTGGAGATAGCTTATAATGGAAATATCAGCGCAGTTCTGGTGGATGTTACACACCATCTTTGTCGTGGTGCTTTGCTATAACCTTTCTTTTATGTCCTTTTATTGTGGCCAGTCTAACATGCAGGCAGGTGGCTTTATATATTTGTTCCTCGGCCAGGCCTATGTGTCACTTTTTACGTATAGTCTTAAAAGCTTCTCTTACAAGCAGTGCCAGTGACAGTGATTATGCCTGATATAAAAATGTGGTGACTTGCAGCTTGGGCGACCCTTGCCTCCGACGACTGCAGCGCTTGCATCCTCTTAAACTGCTGAACTCGCCCTTTTGTTGTTTTAATATCCTGCATTAGCACTGAAGCGAGCCTTAAAAACACATTCCTGTCCAGGCATTTCAGTCACAAGGAGTCTAAAGGCCACTCCAGGTCCCGAGCGTTTGACCCACAGACGCACACACATAAGAACACACTCAGACCGTTGTGTTATCGCAGCGTTTTAACAGCTTCCTGAAGGTGGATTCTTTACATGGTGTTAGAGTTAAGTCCTGACATGGAAAACCAACCCAGAGCTCCTCAGAGATTGTGAGATCGGGACAGATTAGTGTTGGTCCAGGCAGAGTCGACAGTTCTCTTTCAACAGTGTCACTGATAAGATTAGAGAGTATTGTCTCTGGGAGTTGTTTTTTCAGAATTTGGATGCAACACAATATGTAAAACACTGTCAAACGCACACATCCACACATGTCCATCATTTGTGCTGATTTGTGCTGCTTTAGTTTTTGAGATATTAACGATTCTTTTATAGGTCAAATTGAGGCAATTTATAATCTCAGGAAGCTCCCAAACGGCTCAAAATGTTGTTAATTGATTATGCTTTGTTTGTGCTGTTTTATACCGGGCATAGTTTATTTTCAGTAGCAAAACACATCAATATTTTTTGGTTTGCGGCAATTGTATTACATATTTTCTGGCCAGTTGTTAGCAGTGGCATGAGAAAATTAGATATTGCTAATATTTGAAAAAAGGAAATGCAAGTTTTTACAGCAGAAGCAGCACAAACAAAGCACAATTTTGACCAAAACTAATTTGACCTATAAAAGAATAATTAATATCTCAAATACTAAAACAGCACAAATGAAACTTTTTGCAGCACAAAACAGCACAAACAATGGACATAGTTTTTGTGCAGATGTACTGTATGTTTGATGGGAAACCAACTTTACGGAGGTCTGCACTTTTCTGTCCTACTGCGTGTTCACATGTGCATGTCTGCTGCATGCACCCAGTCCATGCTCACAATTCATCTCTCTCAAAAGCGAAAAAAGTTTACGGAGCGCAGAAATAGTTTCTGACATTGCGCGGTCGCATTTGCCAAAGTGGTGTTGAGCTGGTCGCAAATGTAAGCATGTGAGAGCTATTTAATTTTCATATTTAGCTCAGATGTGTAGCGCTATTCAGAACACATCTGCGGGGTTGTTTTAATAATTCTAAAGCAGCCCTCCATCGAGCCACATCGAAGCAAGTGCATGATACGGATCATAACTTTTAAACATCGCGATGCATCGTTACACCGACACTGGTCAGCTCATTTGGACATGAGGAAATAATAGATCATTGAAGCCCATAGCACTTCTTAAAAATCTTTACTGTAGAATGTCAATGTCCTAAAACAGTTCAGTAGGCCTATTTAACAAATAATAGTTGCCTCAGCTTTGGAGACCTTGTGTACAACACATACCTGCTTCATGGTGTCTTTTGAATCCAGAGCCTCGGGCAGCGGAGTCTGAAAGAGAGAAAAAACACTTATCAGAAAACAGCATTAACCTGAAACAACAGCGATAACTGTGAGTGTAGCCGCAGCACTTTCAGCACTGCAGTGGAAGATATGGCACTCACATTACATAATATGAAGCTGCTGGTCTCCTCTGATAGTACAAGTCATTATTTTGTTCTTCGGGTCAAACAAATACATTATCTCAGCAGTGATGGAGGTGGTGGGAGTGGGAGGCAAAGAACACAGCAGGAGGACAGCGCTTTATAACACTGCACCGTGTTATTTACTGTCACAACACCACTACTTTAAGACTCTATGATATACTTTATGTTTTAACTTGTGGACGACTTTGAAAGCAGAGCAAACAAAGCTTCCACTGCAGCACAAAGATAGTCAGGCTGATGTTAGCTCCTCCACTTAATTTAATTTTACTACAGCTACTGTAAATATAGGTATCACAGAACGTGTCTTTATTTTCCTCAACACAGTTACGTCATGACACAGTTAGCACATCTTTGCCAAAACCCCAAGCTTAAGCACATTAAGCACATTGAGTTAACTTAAGCCTAATCTAACCCAGATTTCAAAAGTAAATACTATAAAATATAAATTTTGGTGAGTAAAAAAAAATAAAAAAATAAAAAAATCAGGAAGTACAATGCCAATCAGAGAATAGAAGCAAGGCGGTGAGTAGGCCAGAACCAGCTTGAGTTGAGATAACAGACTGGATGTGTTCTCCTCATTTGACCTTATGTCAAATATTAACTTAAAATATGATAAGATGCCTTTTAATTTGTAAGTTTACCTCATAGAAACAGCAATGTTGCTGAGTAATGGGGATGTAACACTACTGATCGTGAAAACAAAACTGTCACAATATATCGTCTTCATAACTTGATAATTTAAAAAGCATGACTTGCATCAAAAATAGTTCTGAGTTCATAACATTAACACACATTTTATACAAAAAAGTAATAAAATTCAAAATATTTTAACAAAGAAACTTCAACAAAGACTTCATAACCTGTCTAGTGAGAGAGAAAAGGTCTAAGAATGACCGGAAAATATGACTTTAATGTTTATTATTGTTAGCATAAACTCAATATCGTATTATAAATATCGTATTGTGAGCTTAATATCCTTTCGTGAGATTTGTACACATCCCTACTTGGTCACAGTAAAGACTTTAGCATACCTTTAGCATACGGATGATTTTTGCACACTGGGACTAACAAATGATCCAAGACAGAAGAAAACGAGGTCATTTCTGCGGCTGACAGATGCCATTTTGACGAGAAAAATTGGGTTTCTGCGGCTAAACCAACTAGTAGTGAGTCAAGATTTACATTATTTAAGCTGCAGATGTAGTGATTTGTAATTTAATCTGATTTTAATCATTTACATGTCACTGAAAGCATCAGAGTGTTTAGACATTGAGGTGAATTGAGTGTCTTGCCCAAGAACACAACACTTTAACCATCTTGTGCTGGCTCCTTATGAGCCATGCTATTATAATTATTATTTTTTGGTAAGACACGTTAATATTGCACTTCAATTTATTTTTTGTAAGTTCTGATGTTGTTTACGCCTATTTTGGGTGAACCGGAAGTTGCGCCGATGTCACTTCCTGTACAAGCCGAGAGGAAAAGTTGTTGCTGTTCTGCTGCTTCTTCTGTGTGTCCTGAGCCAGCACAGCCTGTATGTGGTATTTTGTTTGCATAATTACACCCATAGCTTTGTTTTAATGACATATTGTAAAGGTCGAAAAGTAATGTTTAGAAATTGTGTACTTAACTTGGCTTGTTAGCCGCGAATGCTAGCCGCGGTAGCTAACGCTAGCACAGCATGCTAACTTGTGTTTCCACAATGTAATGTGCCGTTTTTCTTTCTGTTTGTTACAGTTTTTACCACGCACACACATATCTTCACATTTGCAAACGCTGGAAGAATAAACCCAGTAAAAATGAACAGTGTGTTGTGTGAGTTATCTGCCTGCCTAGAGCGTCTGTATGCTTCGAGGGCAGAACAGTAAAAAAGGCTCGCAGAAACGGCTCCTGCTAGAGGAACAGCACGCAACTGACCAAACTCCAGTAGCAACGATGCATCAAGGGGAAGAGGAGCGCAGTGAGGCTCGGTCTACCTGCTCGTCCAGACAATCTAGATCAAGTGCAAGATCTTTCAACGCACTCAATCAAGCAGCAGTGGAAGCACGTGCTAAGGCTGAAGCTGCACGAGCCAGAGCAGAGTTCACACGTAAAGAAATTGAAATAAAAATGAAACAAGCAGAGTTAAATGCTACATTAGATGCTCTTAAAGAAGAAAAGGAAGCAGAAGCTGCTCTTGCTGAAGCTAATGTATTTGAGGCAGCAGTAGCTGAGGAGGCAATTAATTTTGAAACGCAGTCAACACACTCAGTAGAACAACGTGTAGACACAAAGCTAAATCAAAGCACCACCCAAGCTAAGCTAACTCCTGAAACGTTAAGCCAACTTCCAACTGCAACACATTCAGACAACTATGGGCTACTTACGTACCTCAAATGCTCACCAGATCATCACCCTGAAGACCTTCCAGACACCAGGCTCTTCACTCCAATTCAAAAGAGTGCTATGAGCACAATCTCAACTCTAGCTGACACCGTTGAATTTATTCCAAAAACAGAGCAAGAAGACACGAAAGATAATGTTGCCCCTCTCCCACAGCTAAAGCAAGTGAACAGTTTACCTCAACATACAAGCCACCTTTCCTCTCACAGTACGCCCATTCAGTCAAATCCGAAAAACACTGGGGACAATGATTTTGTTAGTCTTGCTAAATTCCTAGCCAAAAGAGGTTTAGTGACTGACGGTCTGACAAAGTTTACTGACAGGGCAGAGGACTACTGGGCTTGGAGGGCTTCATTTTGCAACACTATAGAGGGGTTGGACTTAAAGCCAAGCGAAGAGTTAGATTTACTCTCTCGGTGGCTCGGTGAAGAGTCATCTAAACATGCCAAACGCATACGCTCAGTCCACATTAACAATCCAGCAGAGGGCTTGCGTCAGGTCTGGATACGACTACAGGACTGTTTTGGTACACCTGAAGCTGTAGAAAAGTCTCTTTTAGACAGACTTGAACGCTTTCCCAGAGTCACAAATAAAGAACCACAAAAGCTCAGAGAACTTGGGGACTTATTATCTGAGATAGATGCAGCCAAATCTGACGGTTCCTTACCTGGGCTTGTATATTTGGACACGTCACGTGGAGTCGCTCCAGTGGTCGAAAAGTTGCCAATTAATTTGCAAGATAGGTGGATGTCAGAAGGGACAAGGTTCAAGCAAAGAAATAATGTAAGCTTTCCTCCCTTTTCATTCTTTTGCCGTTTCATACAAGATGAAGCTAGAATGAGAAATGACCCTAGCTTCAAGTCAGCCACACCAGCTACAACTTCCACCTCAACAAACTACGACAACCACTACGCCAGAGCAGCTAAGTCCAGAGTTCCTGTCACAGTCCACAAAACAGAGGTAAACAAACCCAACAAAATAAACTCTCCAAAGGAGTTTACTAACAAACAATGTCCTATTCATCAGAAACCGCACTCATTAAGAAAGTGCAGGGGTTTTAGAGAAAAGACACTAGAAGAGCGCAAGGCCTTTCTCAGAGAAAATAGAATTTGCTTTCGCTGCTGTGATTCTTCCGCTCATCAGGCAAAGGACTGTAGAGTAGAAATTACTTGTGCAGAGTGCAACAGTAACAAACACATTGCTGCTCTACACGCAGGGCCTGCGCCATGGACAATTACAAATAAGCAGACTCAAAATGTTACTCAAGACCAGGGCAGGGAGCATAGTGGGGAGCACGGCGGGGAGGGTAGTACAGCCACTTTAGAGACTACCTCAGCGTGCACGCAAATATGTGGGGACCTTGGTGGGGGGCGCTCATGCTCAAAAATATGTCAGGCCTATGTCTATCCAGAGGGGCATCCAGAAAAGAAAGTCAAGGTTTACGCTATTATAGATGACCAGAGTAATAGGTCATTAGCCAGGTCAGCGCTTCTAGACATGTTTGACATTCCAATGAACAGTGTAGCGCCATATACACTTAAGACATGTACTGGGGTTTCCACAGCAAATGGTCGCTTAGTTGAGAACCTCACCATTAAGTCAGTTGACAGCGAGTTTTCTGCTTCTCTGCCTTCCCTGCTGGAGTGTGACTTCCTGCCAGATAACAAGTCAGAAATTCCAACACCAGAGGTTGCGCTAGCCCATCCTCACCTTAAACACTTGGCAGGCAAAATCCGACCCCTTGACCCTGACGCCCAAATTATGTTACTGTTAGGGAGAGACATTATACAAGTCCACAAGGTGTATGAACGAGTTAATGGCCCAGTGAATGCACCATTTGCCCAAAGACTTGCACTCGGGTGGGTTATTGTGGGGGATGTGTGCTTAGGGGGAGCTCATAAACCTGCTGTCGTGGGCTCATTCAAGACAAACGTCCTCGAGAATGGACGTCCCAGTTTTCTGCCTCCCTGCCAGAATAGCTTTAATGTTAAAGAGCAACTTCAGTCTTATACTGAGCCATGGGACACTCGCAGCTCGTATCAAATAGGGGAACAAATATTTCAACAAGGTGAAAAGGACGAAAAGTTAGCTCCCTCTCTTGACGACCAAGCTTTTCTACAGATTATGGAAAGAGACTTTTATCAAGACAGCACTAACAGCTGGACAGCCCCACTTCCCTTTCGCACACCGAGACCTCATCTCCCAAACAACAGAAATCTAGCCCTAAGCCGCTTAGAGTCACTGTGCCGCACGCTAAAGAAACGCCCTGAAATGCAGAAACACTTCATGGACTTTATGCAGGGGTTGTTTGATAGAGACCACGCAGAACTAGCTCCAGCTCTGGGGGAAGAAGATGAATGCTGGTATTTGCCTTTTTTTGGTGTCTATCATCCGCAGAAGCCGGGGAACATCAGGGTCGTGTTCGACTCAAGTGCCAAGTTTCAGGGAGTCTCATTAAACGATGTGCTTTACACGGGGCCCAACATGAACAACAGCCTTGTCGGGGTGCTTGTCCGCTTCAGAGAAGAAGCTGTAGCTGTGACTGCGGACATACAACAAATGTTCCACTGTTTCACGTGCGAGAGGACCACAGGAACTTCCTCCGGTTCCTCTGGTACCGCAACAACGATCCATCAGAGCCAATTGTTGAGTACAGGATGAAGGTGCACGTGTTTGGCAATAGTCCATCTCCAGCAGTGGCAATATTTGGCCTGAGAAATGCAGCACAACATCAGACAAAGAGTACCCTCCAGAGGCCAAGCAGTTCGTTCAGAGACATTTCTACGTTGACGACGGACTGAAATCTGTCTCCACTGAGTCCGGGGCAATCAAGCTTCTTAAAGACACACAGGAACTGCTTGCCACTTCCAACTTGAGGCTTCATAAAATAGCCTCAAACAGCTCAAACGTCATGAAAGCCTTTCCCAACGAAGACTTGGCAAGCGGGCTCAAAGATATAGACTTCAACACAGATTTCCCGCCAATGCAGAGGAGTTTGGGAGTATCCTGGGACATTGAAAAGGACACATTCACATTCAGTGTCTCTCAAGCTGACAAGCCCTACACAAAAAGAGGGGTTCTGTCCACAATCAATAGTCTTTTTGATCCGCTGGGGTTTGCAGTGCCAGTGAGCATCCAGGGAGGGCACTGTTAAGAGAACTGACCAAAGAGACTTGTGGGTGGGACGATACTCTACCACAGGCCATGTTCAAGGATTGGCAAGATTGGAAAAACGCTCTAGACAGCTTGAGCAAATTCACATCCCAAGACCATACTTAACCTTTTCGATCGCTAATGCAAAACACAAAGAAATTTGCATCTTCTGTGATGCCTCAACTCATGCAATTGCGGCAGTGGCTTACTTGAGGGCAACTAGCAAAGAGGACGAGACACAAGTTGCATTCATATTTGGAAAAGCCAAACTTGCTCCAAAGCCCGAACTTACCATTCCCAGACTCGAGTTGTGCGCAGCGGTGTTAGCTGTAGAAGTGGCGGAGCTAATCAGAGATGAAATGGACATTCAGCTTAGTGCAATGCGTTTCTTTTCAGACAGCAGAGTTGTTCTTGGCTATATTTACAACGAGTCGAGGAGGTTTCATGTTTTCGTAAACAATCGTGTGCAACGCATTCGACGAGTTACAAAGCCAACTCAGTGGAGCTACGTACCCTCAGAGCACAACCCAGCTGACCACGGGTCCAGATCTCTACCAGCTGACAGACTGTCATCCAGCACATGGCTATTAGGGCCAGAGTTTCTCTTAAAGCCCACTGAAAGCAGCTCACACGATTCATTTCAACTGCAAAGTCCTGAAACAGACATTGAGGTTCGTCCCTTGGTCACTACTGCCTCACAGACTCCGCAACCTCCTTTAAAGACTACAAACTTCCAGTCTTTTTCCAGCTGGCATTCATTGAGGAGAGCGTTTGCCCGTTTGATTCATGTTGCCAGCACATTCAAACAAAGACAATCAGACAATCAATGTAAAGGGTGGCACATGTGTGATGAGCTCAAACCCTCAGATTTTGAACAAGCACAAGAGGTGATCATCAAGGCAGTTCAAAGGGAATGCTTCTCTGAAGAAGTTACACTCATAGAGACAGGAAAGAACATTCCAAAGACAAGCCCTCTCCTAAAGCTCTCTCCTTACCTTGATAAGTCAGGTCTCCTTAGAGTTGGAGGACGGCTCCTTCGCTCCGACCTTGAAAATGCAGAAAAATGCCCCTTGATCTTGCCCCGCTATCACCATGTAACCCGTCTGTTAATTCGCCACTATCACGAAAAGGTTAGACACCAAGGGCGTCATATTACAGAAGGTGCTTTGAGGTCTGCAGGCTACTGGGTTATAGGGGGTAAGCGCCAGATCAGCAGTCTCATTTACTCATGCGTATGTGCCGCAAGTTAAGGGGAGCGACACAGTCTCAGAAAATGGCAGATCTTCCCACAGAGCGTTTAAGTACTGATCCCCCGTTCTCTTATGTGGGTATTGACGTGTTTGGGCCGTGGTCAGTTACTTCTCGTCGTACTCGGGGCGGGCTTGCTAGTAGCAAACGCTGGGCAGTGATGTTCACTTGCATGAGCACTAGGGCTGTTCACTTAGAGGTCATAGAGAGTATGGACACATCTAGCTTTATCAACGCGCTCCGCCGGTTCTTTTCCATTAGGGGGCCAGCTATACAGTTGAGGACAGATTGTGGGACTAATTTTACGGGGGCCTGCAGAGAGTTGGGGTTTGATAACAAGATTCCTTCTGACCCTAAGATAAGTCATTCCTTAACGATAGTGGCTGCGCTTGGGTGTTTAATCCGCCGCATTCTTCACACATGGGGGGTAGCTGGGAGCGGATGATAGGGGTAGCTCGTAGGATTTTAGATTCTCAGCTTTCACAGGTTGGATCCAGCACCTCACCCATGAAGTTACTCACAACCTTCCTGGCAGAAGTGACCGCCATCATGAATGCGAGGCCGCTGGTTCCGGTGTCGAGTGATCCCGAGTCTCCATTCATCCTCACTCCAGCCACACTCTTGACTCAGAAGACGGGAGTGCTGCCTGCACCACACGGCGACTTCAACGAGAAGGATCTACTCCGGCAACAGTGGAGAAGAGTCCAGAGCCTCGCCAACTCCTTCTGGAATCGCTGGCGGAAGGAATACCTGTCGACCCTGCAATCCCGTCGCAAGTGGCATTCTACAAGACCCAACCTACAGCAGGGGGATGTTGTCCTTTTGAAGGACCCTCTTGCAAAACGAAATCAATGGCCTATGGGTGTTATTGAAAAGGTTCACTCTAGTTCAGATGGACTTGTGAGAAAAGTAGAAGTTAAAGTGGTCAAAGATGGTACTTGTAGAGTATATTTCAGACCAGTCACAGATGTTGTTCTTCTTTTATCTGATGTTTTGTAAAAAAAAAAAAAGGTTTGCTAAAGTTGTATTCAGTTGTTTAAGTGTGGCATCTTACTGATGCCAGGCGGGGAGTGTGCTGGCTCCTTATGAGCCACGCTGTTATATTATTATTTTTTGGTAAGACACGTTAATATTGCACTTCAATTTATTTTTTGTAAGTTCTGATGTTGTTCACGCCTATTTTGGGTGAACCGGAAGTTGCGCCGATGTCACTTCCTGTACAAGCCGAGAGGAAAAAGTTGTTGCTGTCTGCTGCGTCTTCTGTGTGTCCTGAGCCAGCACAGCCTGTATGTGGTATTTTGTTTGCATAATTACACCCATAGCTTTGTTTTAATGACATATTGTAAAGGTCGAAAAGTAATGTTCAGAAACTGTGTACTTAAGTTAGCTTATTAGCCGCGAATGCTAGCCGCGGTAGCTAACGCTAGCTACAGTATGCTAACTTGTGTTTCCACAATGTAACGTGGTGTTTTTCTTTCTGTTTGTTACAGTTTTTACCATACACACACATATCTTCACATTTGCAAACGCTGGAAGAATAAACCCAGTAAAAATGAACAGTGTGTTGTGTGAGTTATCTGCCTGCCTAGAGCGTCTGTATGCTTCGAGGGCAGAACACCTTCACCAGAATCCACACACAGATTTTACACATTCACAAAATATGAACTGTATTTATGCTTTTTATCCTTTTTAACTTTTACACAAAATGAAATACTGTTTTTATCCACTTTTGAATGTAACTTATTTTCTTATCTTGTACATATATTTATATTTTTAACAATAAACCATGAATTTTCTAGTAAATCAAATCACTTTGCTAAATGGGTCATTCTCTGAAAGTGGGACCGTTTTGCCTATTGGTTATTTGACAGGTTTTTATTAAATAAATAATAATCGTTTTGTTTTATTTTTTTTATGTAATATACACTACTAATGTGCCTCTAAAAGATTTTAAAAAATTGCAGCCCAAGATAAGATGGAACTTTTTTTTTTTTTTACCTGTTTTTCAAAAAATTGTTTAAATCATGACCAAAAGTGTGACATTTTTATCCAGCAATAAACATGATGTATTTGCCTCATGTAAACTCGATAAAATACTGCATTGAAACACAATAAAATGAAAAATAATGTTGGAAAATTTGTTTGCATTTCGTTTTTCTACTTTTTGTATTCAGTTTTGCGAAAACAACGCCGAATTCCTGGGTATCCGTATGTAACTGTTGGCGTCCATATAAGTTACACGCGGAACTGATCAGTTTTATCAGCAAGTGAAGACTTTTCAACGCTCAGGAACCTTGCAGCGGATAAACGCCACTAATGTGTGTATTCAGAGAGAATATCTCAAAAATCAACATTTTATTTAGTATATAGTAACTCTCTCAGCTAAAAAATGTGGTCCAGTTTGTGTCCAGTTGGTGTCCATGTTACATGCGGAATTATGCTGGATATGAGCAATTGAAAATGAAATTGAAATGGCTATATTGGAAAAATAGTTGTGCATCTTTCTTGACCATTATAGATCCTGTCAGTACACTTCTCAAGATGGAAATTAACCTGAAAATAAAACAATTGCTGCAGTTTGAATTTTCAGCCTGGATGTCACACTTTATAGTCCCACTTTCAGAGAATGACCCACATGAAAAAGACGTTTCAGCAAGTGTTCATAAGATGGCGCTGGTCTCTCTAAAGCTAACATGACCGCCATGTGCTTAGTACACTGTTACAATAGCTTTACTGGTTCTTGGTAGTAAACCCAAATGTACATATTAAAATGAAACATACAACCCAGTAAATGCACCATTGTAGGAAAAACGTTTCATAAATGTCCTTAAATGTATTCAAGTGGTTTCTTGCACCAAAAACTGGTTCAGACTAGTTTAGTCACGTTGTACATTCTCTACACTTGACCGCTAGCATTGAAGGTTAGCTTGCAACACGTTTCACAAAAGTGCTCAAAAACACTTTACAAACTTCGTTTCAGTGCACATCTTATAACTCTGATATGCAACATAAATATGTGAATTTAGTGTTTACCAACCTGTTAATAAAGAAAACAGAGAGCACATGTGTTGAGCTGCTTTTACTTCACAACGAGGATTGTTTCTTCCTCTGCAGCGCTCACTATAGTCTCTATCAACACTGCGAGACACAGACATCTACTGGTCAGTGAAGGAATAGCACTTAAACTCAACAGAGATTATGAAACCACATGAAGTTGTAATTACATAAAATAAAATACTCCAATGACAAAATTAAAATTATATGAGGTGACTGTTTTTCACTCTAGCATTTTCTAGCCTCTACACTCACATAGAATCAGCTTTTCAAAACTAAATTTCGAATTTAGTTTTACATTCAAAACTGTTCAATTTTCCTGTAAAAAGCCAGTTTTATCATCCAAACTGTCACACGTTCTTCAGGTGTTTGATGTGTTTTCTCATTTGACTTTACAGCTCAGAAGCTTTAGTTCTGATCCCAGACACAAAATCACTTCAATCTGTTATTTACATTCACTCTTCACACAAAACAAATTTATATCTGGATGAGTTTTTCTCTTACTGGGTGAGAGAAAAACTAGTTGAGAAATGCCACACAGAAACACACAATGTCACACAATGACATAGAAAATATACAGTATTTAGTGGATTTTTTAATATACAACTCTGTGTCCTGTTTCATTCTTTGTTTTTTGATCTTCCTGCTCAAATGATTTTAGATTTTGCTGTGATGTGTGAGTTTGTAGAAAACTGTGAGAATGAATGAAAAATGTGGCAAATGTTCTTCTGTGTATCTCAACCTTTATTCGGATAAATGTTGGAAATCAAGTGATCAAACTAAACCGAATTTTAAAAAAAAATGTGTCAAAGCGATTGAGGGAAAAACTGTAAAGCATTCTTGATTGGGAAATCTATTTTTATGCCTTAAAAATTTGGTTAACGGAGCCAAATTATAGCCCAATTTGTACATTTTTTTTCCTTTTATTTAAGTCTCATTTTGGTCCTAAAGTTACTAAAGTCAGATTATTTGGTCAGATGAAGCAACAGAATTGACACTTAGTTTATTTAGCCAATTTATTTTTGAAAATGTATATTAATCACCTTTTCAGACACTCTCAAATCTACAGAAAAGTACTTTTACTCTTGTCCTTTTCAAAATGCAGTGACGTAAAAAGTACAGATACCTGCTCTCAAATGTAGTGAAATAAAAGTATCCAGAATAAAATATACTTAAGTAAAGTACAAATACCTTATAAAGTTACTTGAGTACAGTACTTTTGCTTTTGTACTTAGCTACTTTCCACTGGACCAGGCATGTGTGCAGACTGATATTCCGCTGTGCACCTTGCAGCAGGGACACAGTCTTTGTTCTACTTTTTTTTTTTTATATGTTTTATTCTCGATGCTGGCTTAAGCTGTGTTAAATAGCAGCTGGTTTAAACATAAAGAAACGTTTGACATCGCGGAAGTGAGCTCGACGTTCAGGGTGGGGACGCAGTATCACATTTTTAAAAACGTGTCTACTTACCGTCAGAATGAAGTGATGCACGAGGAGAAACACACGAAGAGATCCACGCGCGAAGAGATCCACGCAATATCCACCACAGGCCCGTACGAGAGACGGACTTTCACATGGTGGAACAGAACTACAGTCTGAGCAGATCATCGACCGTTACAGGAGCAGCATCCAGCCAGCGCGCTCTTCAAAGTGAAAGTAAAAAAAAGCTTACGGAAGGACGGTGCTCGCTGCTGAAAGACTCTTTACTGCAGGGTCTTCATCTGCATGTCACCTGTTTGTTTACAGAGATGGCAAGTAGGATTCAATATTTCTACTCAAGTAGGCCTACTTATGTCGGTGTTTTAGTAGGCCTATGTTCATAAAGTGCTCTGTGAAGTTAACAACGAAAATCACTAAAATGTGTATCATTTCTTTATTTTTTCTCTAATAAAAGTGTGAATAATAGTTTGATTTTGGTCTTTTTCTCTCGTTAAGAACACATTTTTTACTCATCCCAAATCTCTTGTAAACAATCAAAAATGTCTTGAAACAAGTGAAATATTTTGCCAAATGTCAACAGCATTCTAGTCTAGCTAAAACAACTACAACTAAGATGAATATTCTGAATTCTAGAAGCTTTAACCAAGACCAGGGGCGGACTGGCCATAGGTGCATTCTGGAGAAGCACAGAACGGCCGCTCGCTCCATGGGCCGGTGGCCTCTGGTACATTTTTTTAACACTGCCTGAACAGGGAGCAGCAGCCACATCCACACAGCTGCGCAGCGCGGCAGCCTGGGATAGGATGGACGCACGTGAAACGTTGAGAGGCTAGCTCGAGGGAAAGCAGGACAGACAGTCACGAAGCACAGACCCGGCCGTACCACAGGCAGTGCCTGTAGACGTGTGGAGAGCGCAGGGGTGCTGAGAGGAGCGCCAGCCTCAGCCGCTCTGATCGTTAACAGCAAATAGCGGGAAATCAAACTGGTTCAATCAAATCCCTGGGTACTTTGATAACCCCAAAAAGATGTTCTACATCTCATAAGCAGTTAGCCACTCTTTATTTCGCGTCAATATGACAAATATTAACATAGTTACCAGCATAAACAGCAGATGAACTCACACGTCTCCTAATCACGCAATTTACCGCAATGTATTTACCGCGGCGAAGTACGGCGCATTTCTCTAGACTTTGAAGTTGGATTGTGCTTATAAAACACACAAAGCATGCGGTTATTTGTTCTGACCAAAGTTTTAGACTTAAATATTTCTGTGACTGTCCACAAGTGTGAGGATGCAGCTCGTCAGGTGTCTGTGTTTGGTGCGCACTGGAGAGAAAGAGGGAGAGAGCAGGGGGCAGAGCTCAGGAGAAAGAGCAGGGGACACAGAGTGCTGGGGGCACACTGAGAAGTACACCAAATAGAAAATAGAAATGCACAAAAACTCAATGTGAATCTTGGTGAAGAGTGAAAACATATTATGGGACAAAATAACTAACTTTAGTAAAATATCACATTTGTTGGTCTAAAATTCCCCAGATTAAAGCAAATTACATCTAGTTTTCACATTTTCAGACCCTCCTGCCTTCAGAGCTACTATTTACTTTATTTATATACTTGAACTCTGTAAAGGAACTCTTATTATTGTCTTACAAACCAACCACTAGGGGGGCACCAAATGCAATCTTATTGACCTGCTGACAGTTTAATAATAGAACTATTCACTTCAGGTTATCCAATCTATAAAAACGAGTCTAAAACTCACTAAATTACAGGAAATTACACCTGTTTTTCAAATTTTCTTGGGGGAGGGCTCCCAAACCCCCTGGACCAGAGAGACGGTTTATTCTCAAATTTTGTATCAATGCTATACAATACTTTTCACAGTTTACTATTTATATTATCCAAGAATTCAACTAATTGAGCCAGAATAGTTACAGTATATCACATGTGTCAAACTCAAGGCCCGGGGGCCAGATGCGGCCCTCCAACTCATTTCATGCGGCCCTCAAGGTTTCATTTAACTTTATATTAGTGCTGCAGGAGTAATCTGGGTGTCTTAACATAATGAAATGATTTGTCTAAAACTTAAAGAATAATAATTTTTTAGACTAATGCAGATGTATATTCAGTAATTTCACCTAAATAAATATACAATAATCAAATACAACTATTATTTGTAGTTTGTCAAAGATTAGTAAGATTCATTTCAGTTACAACCGGCCCCTCTGAGGACAACCCAATCTGGCCCTTTGTCAAAATGAGTTCGACACCCCTGCAGTATATTCTGTATTTATGTGAAAAAAACAAATCTGTACATTTTGAATTTTGTGCCGCATATAATGAAGTGGGCTGGGGCTGACTATGTCCAGGGCTGATTTTTATCCCCAGTCCGCCCCTGACCAAGACTAATGTTGGCCGTGTAAATGTAGTCATCCTAAAGATCGTCTGCCGCTGCAACACTGTCAGCCTGCGCCAAGGCAGCGAGTGCCTCAGAGAACCGTCGCTAGCCGCGCCACGGCGGGCAACGTGAGTCACGGCACTCGGGTCGTCCCGGATCGTTTCAACAAGCGTCAGAATCCAACGGTACTGGTTTTGGGATCATCCATCGTGAGACACGTTCGTGTCCAGCGCGGTTTTACTTCCTGCATGCCCGGCGCATATGTGAAGGACTTCATGACTCCGCCCCCCAAATTATCAGCCAGCTGCCGTCTGTTTCAACAGTAGTGATCCACGTGGGATCGAACGACTTAAAGCGACAGCAATCTGAAAAGCTGAAAGATGACTTCATCGCGCTGATCAACTCTATTCAGAGCACTGGGAAGAAAGTGCGTCATTTCGGGACCACTCCCTGCGCCATGCTTTGGAGACGTCAAGTTCAGCCGCCTCAGACAGCTCCACGTTTGGCTCAAGGCTTTTTGTGCTGCCAGGAGATACCATTTGTGGACAATTTTGCAGCTTCTTCAGAAGACCAGAGTTATTTCGACGGGATCGTCTTCACCTAAGTTTCTCTGGAGCGCGTCTCCGTCCTTCAACATGAACTCACCTTGGAGACCTTTACTGAAAGGTATGACAGTTTTCCGATTTCCAAAGCAAATAGAGACTGTGTGTCTCCCCGCAAGAATTATCTCAAACAGTTTCGTCCAAAAAGGCTAGCTCAGGTGTCAGACTAAATAACTTAGTACAAATACCAAAGTGTGATATCACAAAACAAACAAATAAACATGTAAAATGTGGTCTACTAAACATAAGGTCAATCTCCTCTAAATCTCTTTTAGTTAATGAGATAATTCAAGATCATAATATTGATATTTTAGCTCTCACTGAAACTTGGCTTCAACAAGATGACTATGTAAGATTAAATGAGTCTACACCTCCAAATTACCTCAACTTTTNGTCCACAAGGTGTATGAACGAGTTAATGGCCCAGTGAATGCACCATTTGCCCAAAGACTTGCACTCGGTGGGTTATTGTGGGGGATGTGTGCTTAGGGGAGCTCATAACTGCTGTCGTGGGCTCATTCAGACAAACGTCTCGAGAATGGACGTCCCAGTTTTCTGCCTCCCTGCCAGAATAGCTTTATGTTAAAGAGCAACTTCAGTCTTATACTGAGCCATGGGACACCGCAGCTCGTATCAAATAGGGAACAAATATTTCAACAAGGTGAAAAGGACGAAAGTTAGCTCCCTCTCTTGACGACCAAGTTTCTACAGATTATGGAAAGACTTTTATCAGACAGCACTAACAGCTGACAGCCCCACTTCCCTTTCGCACACCGAGACCTCATCTCCCAACACAGAAATCTAGCCCTAAGCCGCTTAGAGTCACTGTGCCGCACGCTAAAGAAACGCCCTGAAATGCAGAAACACTTCATGGACTTTATGCAGGGGTTGTTTGATAGAGACCACGCAGACTAGCTCCAGCTCTGGGGAAGAAGAGGAATGCTGGTATTTGCCTTTTTTGGTGTCTATCATCCGCAGAAGCCGGGGAACATCAGGTCGTGTTCGACTCAAGTGCCAAGTTTCAGGGTCTCATTAACGATGTGCTTTACACGGGGCCCAACATGAACAACAGCCTTGTCGGGTGCTTGTCCGCTTCAGAGAAGAAGCTGTAGCTGTGACTGCGGACATACAACAAATGTTCCACTGCTTTCACGTGCGAGAGGACCACAGGAACTTCCTCCGTTCCTCTGGTACCGCAACAACGATCCATCAGAGCCAATGTTGAGTACAGATGAAGGTGCACGTGTTTGGCAATAGTCCATCTCCAGCAGTGGCAATATTTGGCCTGAGAATGCAGCACAACAATCAGACAAAGAGTACCCTCCAGAGGCCAAGCAGTTCGTTCAGAGACATTTCTACGTTGACGACGGACTGAATCTGTCTCCACTGAGTCCGGGGCAATCAAGCTTCTTAAAGACACACAGGAACTGCTTGCCACTTCCAACTTGAGGCTTCATAAATAGCCTCAAACAGCCCAAACGTCATGAAAGCCTTTCCCAACGAAGACTTGGCAAGCGGGCTCAAAGATATAGACTTCAACACAGATTTCCCGCCAATGCAGAGGAGTTTGGGAGTATCCTGGGACATTGAAAGGACACATTCACATTCAGTGTCTCTCAAGCTGACAAGCCCTACACAAAAGAGGGGTTCTGTCCACATCAATAGTCTTTTTGATCCGCTGGGGTTTGCAGTGCCAGTGAGCATCCAGGGGAGGCACTGTTAAGAGAACTGACCAAAGAGACTTGTGGGTGGGACGATACTCTACCAGAGGCCATGTTCAAGGATTGGCAAGATTGGAAAACGCTCTTAGACAGCTTGAGCAAATTCACATCCCAAGACCATACTTAACCTTTTCGATCGCTAATGCAAACACAAAGAAATTTGCATCTTCTGTGATGCCTCAACTCATGCAATTGCGGCAGTGGCTTACTTGAGGCAACTAGCAAAGAGGACGAGACACAAGTTGCATTCATATTTGGAAAAGCCAAACTTGCTCCAAAGCCCGAACTTACCATTCCCAGACTCGAGTTGTGCGCAGCGGTGTTAGCTGTAGAAGTGGCGGAGCTAATCAGAGATGAAATGGACATTCAGCTTAGTGCAATGCGTTTCTTTTCAGACAGCAGAGTTGTTCTTGGCTATATTTACAACGAGTCAAGGAGGTTTCATGTTTTCGTAAACAATCGTGTGCAACGCATTCGACGAGTTACAAAGCCACTCAGTGGAGCTACGTACCCTCAGAGCACAACCCAGCTGACCACGGGTCCAGATCTCTACCAGCTGACAGACTGTCATCCAGCACATGGCTATTAGGGCCAGAGTTTCTCTTAAAGCCCACTGAAAGCAGCTCACAGGATTCATTTCAACTGCAAAGTCCTGAAACAGACATTGAGGTTCGTCCCTTGGTCACTACTGCCTCACAGACTCCGCAACCTCCTTTAAAGACTACAAACTTCCAGTCTTTTTCCAGCTGGCATTCATTGAGGAGAGCGTTTGCCCGTTTGATTCATGTTGCCAGCACATTCAAACAAAGACATCAGACAATCAATGTAAAGGGTGGCACATGTGTGATGAGCTCAAACCCTCAGATTTTGAACAAGCACAAGAGGTGATCATCAAGGCAGTTCAAAGGGAATGCTTCTCTGAAGAAGTTACACTCATAGAGACAGGAAAGAACATTCCAAAGACAAGCCCTCTCCTAAAGCTCTCTCCTTACCTTGATAAGTCAGGTCTCCTTAGAGTTGGAGGACGGCTCCTTCGCTCCGACCTTGAAAATGCAGAAAAATGCCCCTTGATCTTGCCCCGCTATCACCATGTAACCCGTCTGTTAATTCGCCACTATCACGAAAAGGTTAGACACCAAGGGCGTCATATTACAGAAGGTGCTTTGAGGTCCGCAGGCTACTGGGTTATAGGTGGTAAGCGCCAGATCAGCAGTCTCATTTACTCATGTGTATCGTGCCGCAAGTTAAGGGAGCGACACAGTCTCAGAAAATGGCAGATCTTCCCACAGAGCGTTTAAGTACTGATCCCCCGTTCTCTTATGTGGGTATTGACGTGTTTGGGCCGTGGTCAGTTACTTCTCGTCGTACTCGGGGCGGGCTTGCTAGTAGCAAACGCTGGGCAGTGATGTTCACTTGCATGAGCACTAGGGCTGTTCACTTAGAGGTCATAGAGAGTATGGACACATCTAGCTTTATCAACGCGCTCCGTCGGTTCTTTTCCATTAGGGGGCCAGCTATACAGTTGAGGACAGATTGTGGGACTAATTTACGGGGCCTGCAGAGAGTTGGGGTTTGATAACAAGATTCCTTCTGACCCTAAGATTAAGTCATTCCTTAACGATAGTGGCTGCGCTTGGGTGTTTAATCCGCCGCATTCTTCACACATGGGGGGTAGCTGGGAGCGGATGATAGGGGTAGCTCGTAGGATTTTAGATTCTCAGCTTTCACAGGTTGGATCCCAGCACCTCACCCATGAAGTACTCACAACCTTCCTGGCAGAAGTGACCGCCATCATGAATGCTAGGCCGCTGGTTCCGGTGTCGAGTGATCCCGAGTCTCCATTCATCCTCACTCCAGCCACACTCTTGACTCAGAAGACGGGAGTGCTGCCTCCACCACACGGCGACTTCAACGAGAAGGATCTACTCCGGCAACAGTGGAGAAGAGTCCAGAGCCTCGCCAACTCCTTCTGGAATCGCTGGCGGAAGGAATACCTGTCGACCCTGCAATCCCGTCGCAAGTGGCATTCTACAAGACCCAACCTACAGCAGGGGGACGTTGTCCTTTTGAAGGACCCTCTTGCAAAACGAAATCAATGGCCTATGGGTGTTATTGAAAAGGTTCACTCTAGTTCAGATGGACTTGTGAGAAAAGTAGAAGTTAAAGTGGTCAAAGATGGTACTTGTAGAGTGTATTTAAGACCAGTCACAGATGTTGTTCTTCTTTTATCTGATGTTATGTAAAAAAAAAAAAGGTTTGCTAAAGTTGTATTCAGTTGTTTAAGTGTGGCATCTTACTGATGCCAGGCGGGGAGTGTGCTGGCTCCTTATGAGCCATGCTATTATAATTATTATTTTTGGTAAGACACGTTAATATTGCACTTCAATTTATTTTTTGTAAGTTCTGATGTTGTTTACGCCTATTTTGGGTGAACCGGAAGTTGCGCCGATGTCACTTCCTGTACAAGCGAGAGGAAAAGTTGTTGCTGTTCTGCTGCTTCTTCTGTGTGTCCTGAGCCAGCACAGCCTGTATGTGGTATTTTGTTTGCATAATTACACCCATAGCTTTGTTTTAATGACATATTGTAAAGGTCGAAAAGTAATGTTTAGAAATTGTGTACTTAACTTGGCTTGTTAGCCGCGAATGCTAGCCGCGGTAGCTAACGCTAGCACAGCATGCTAACTTGTGTTTCCACAATGTAATGTGCCGTTTTTCTTTCTGTTTGTTACAGTTTTTACCACGCACACACATATCTTCACATTTGCAAACGCTGGAAGAATAAACCCAGTAAAAATGAACAGTGTGTTGTGTGAGTTATCTGCCTGCCTAGAGCGTCTGTATGCTTCGAGGGCAGAACACATCTCACTGTGGCACATAATGTTCTCGAGATCTCCCATCCAAGCACTGACCGGGCCCTGACTTGCTTAGTTACAAAGGAACCGTATGTAAGATTCACAACTAGTGGTTTTAGAAAGGTATTACAATCACCAATGAACATGGGTTGCCAGAGTGTGAAATGGCCCATTCATTGAAGATAGGAAGCTGCTGACCAATCAAGATTGGCTATGAATCATGGGTAATAACCAGAAAGTCACTTTCACAGACACCTGACTCTTTGTCATGGTTTGTTCCCAAATATTGCTTTTTAACACATTGTGGGAGGAGCCTAATGAGAACTGTGTAGAAACAAGTGTATGAGCCTATCACAGACAGTTGTGTCTGTGTCATGGTTCAACATCAGTTCAAACTCAAACATGTTCCTGACTCATGTTTCAAAATTAACTTCAGGTTCTAAGAAACCAAACTGGCAACGCAACTGAGAGAGTCATGTGAGGCTCATTCTGCTTTCTGATTGGATAATAAACGTAAACATCAACAAAGGGACATCATGTCCATTGCTTTTTTAATTAAGAATAACTCAGAATTACATTGACTTTCAGTAAAAATTAAAGCATATTTGGACTTGTTGATCTTGTATCTTTGGACACATATAGGTCATGTTTATGAAATCTGACATCAAAATCTTACATACGGTTCCTTTAACAAACAGGTATGTATGACCTCTAAATGACAGCAGTGTCTTGTTTTTGTGTGTGACCTGTGACACCTGTCCTCTCAGCTCCTCACACACAGATAATGCAGGTGTTTTAGATGACATCATGTGTTAAGAATCTTGTTTTTGTCACTGTGAGTGAGACGGAGCTGATACACATCTGCTCACCTGTCGCCTCTGTGTCATGTTTTGTCTGATTTACTGTCACGTCACATCAGAATGTGTTCGTCTGTTCAAATCACCACCACTGTGTTTAGAGCTGGGCAATATATCGAAGTGGAGATAATATTGTGAATGTTGTTTTGGAGATGCGCAAAAATTGAGTATATCATGCAGTTTTAATAGACAAGGCATGTTTATATGAATTTGTACGGGAAGTAATTCAAGGTGCTTCACAACAGAGGAAAATTAATTTGACAAATATTTGTCTGTTAAACACACTTGGAAAAAATGACCATCTTAAATGAGATAAAACGAGAATTTGTGCCTGTCATGTTTGCATGTTATGAGAACATTATGACTGGAAACATTATGCCAATTGAACAATAATAAAATATCTTGCTTTACATAAAACAAAAAAAATAAACACTAGCTTACAATTAAGAGGAGAAAACAGAAAAAGGTTTTGTTTTGAAATAAAGGCTAAAATTGCTAGTTCAATTGGCAATTTTTTATTTGAGAAAGTCAAAACCTGTTTAAATCACTAGAACACGAAGTAATTAAACCAATTTTAAACTTATTAGCATATTCAAGGTTGTTTTTCCAGTGTGGTAACACATTTGAAAACGTATTAACACGTTTATGTTAAACTGACAGAATATTGTTGAGATGCACATTTTTGTCTATATACAGTATGTCCTACCCAGATACTTGCTTTAGCTAAAGTTGCTATAGTGACCAGACATGAGACAAACCATATCAGCGATTCATTAGAACCACTGTACTACTGAATTCATTTAGGGATTGTTCATTTATCAACACAGAAGATGCGCGCACACCCGGAATGCAGAAAGAGCCGCGGCTAATTGACACAAGCTGTAGCAACAAGACGATCCATTGCTGTTGTCAGCTAACTACAAGAGTTTATCACAGTGAGAAAACAAAAGTTATGCTGTTAAATCAGCATCTGTGAAGGAAATTTGTCTTTACAACTCATAACTGTTACATTCAGGTTAAAAACAGCAAGAAAAAAACTGTCTAAAGCTTCAGGAGTCAGACCGGTTTTGTTGTTTTAATCAAAGAAGGTTCCCCAGCCAACTAGACGGAACGGAATGGGACATGAGCGGAAAGTGACGTCGACCGATAATCCTTCTGTACATACAGTATGACCTTGGTTTGAGCAGATTTTTGCTTGTCACATAAAATTATCTGTCAATGGATCAAGACATTCAATTTACCGATTTTTTTTACTTCAAGTTAAAAAAGTTACATTGTATTTACTTATTTTAGTTACAAAATATAATAAAAAGGAATTTTTATTGCCAACATACAGTATGTCCAATGTCCTTTTTCAGTAAATACCTTTTGCCTGATTCTTAAACATCCTGTCTCAGCACTTGACAAGCCTTGAAGTTTGGGTACAGTTAATTGTTCAATTACTAAATTGGTTAACAACTATTGGAATAATTAATTTTTTGCAATTATTTGATTAACTTGCAGCCCTACACATGAAGTTTAATTCCAACACTTAATAAGACTACATTTTTATGCCATCAGCCAAGAAAAAACATATCTCCAGGCTGTAAAATGAACATCCTTTTCTTGTTTTAATAAATAATCCAGGACAACAATGACACACAACACTGCAGTAACATAATAAAAAGCTCACTTTTCCATGTAATTGTTTGTTTACGCTCAATCCGTCTGTGATAATGTGTCCGTGTTACAAATCATTTTTCAGATGTCCCTGGCTGATTAGTGAGAAATGCCACGGAGCCAGTTTTCCTGACATATCTCACAAACAGGCATCTTTAGGCCGGCTACGTGTGTGGCATCTGGATCTGCTTTTTCTCCAAACTGCTGCTGCTTTGTAACAGACAGAAAGTATGCCCTGATATCAGCTGCTTCCACACGTTTGTTTGCACTGGACTGAGCTCATTACTACATGCAAGAGAAGAGAACACAAGTGTGAAAAGAGAAGCTTCAAAGGGCTCAATATTAGTCAGTATTAGATTATTTTAATTTGTTGATCTTCAGATGAAAGGGTTCAGGTTTAGGGCTGGGCAATACTGACAACAATTGGATTATTTTTTGGATTATCAGTGCCGATCCAGGAAATTTTGCTGAATTGGGTATCGGCTCCATGATATCGGTTCAGCTGATATTGTTGTGCATTGTTGGACATAATGAGACTAATTTACAGGCTGATTTTGATCCAGAATGTCTCATAATGTTTGACAAAAGAGCAAATTTCTAATAAAAGTTAAATAAATGATGCTATCAACTTTCTAATACTGTAGATGCAATCAGTTTATATTCCTATCAGAATTAGTACAATGAGTAATTCAGAGCGCTTCACAAAACAGCAACATTATGATATAATAAAAGCTTCCTGCACTTGTAATTAATTTGACAAATATTTGTTTGATATTTAAAAAAACTGGGGGAAAAAAGTGAATATGTGCTTAGAATGAGGAGTATTTTAGGTTTTAAGTTGATTATTATTGGTTTGAACTAAGATTACATAAAATAAGAAAAATACACACCAACTTAAATTATTATTATTTTAAATATCCTTCTGTTCATGAAATAAGGGCTACGTTTTTTGTTGTATTGTCAGATTTTTATATTAAAGGGACTGTACTCGATTTTTTTGCAACAAGATAACTTAAAAGCAATTTCCCCCTAGCACTGATATCTTGTTAATGTATCTAATCAGGTGGAAATTAGTCCCCAAAGTCCTGTCTATGTCTAATAAAATCCCGTTTGTGTGCAGCTTTTTCTGTTTTTGTTTTTAGCATTGTGGCTAACTGTTGTTAGCATAGTGACTCACCTCACTGTTAAAAGCTGTGAAAAAACATTAAAACTCATCATGATGAACAATTCTGAAGCTCAGAATGCATTAGCTACGTGAGGAAACCATGTAGCCTGAAGGAAAAAGGTTAAAATTAATTATTTCTGTTTGTTTACATGGGTGCACGGTAGCAGAGTGGTTAGAGCTCTGGCTTCCCAATAATTAGAGCTCTGGCTTCCCAATAAGGAGGTCGTGGGTTCGACTCCCGGGTCGGATCATATCACATCTCACAATCTCTCTGGGTGGAGTTTGCATGTTCTCCCCGTGTCACCGTGGGTTTTCTCCGGGTACTCCGGTTTCCTCCCACCTCCAAAAACATGCATGTTTAGGTTAATTGGGCATCACTGTAAATTTCCCTTAGTGAGTGAATGAGAGAGTGAATGGGTTGTCTGTCTAACCCTGCGACGAGTTGGCCACTGTCCAGGGTGTTTCCCCGCCTAAGGCCCAAAGTCACTGGGATAGGCTCCAGTCACCCGCGACCCCTAACGGGATTAAGCGGTAGAAAATGAATGAATGAATGAATGTTTGTTTACATTTTTAGGATGCAAAAATTGTGTTTAACGTGAATATCATGAAAAAAAGTGTGTTTAACGTGAATATCATGATAAACATTAAGTCAGTCAACCAGTTTTAGGCTCATTGGAATATTTAGGGTTGTCGTTTTTATAATTTCACAAATTTGAAGACACAATTATGTTAGACTAGCAAATTACCGCCCTAATATCGTTATCGAGATATGCCAAAAAATGATCGAGATATTTGTTTGTTAATATCGCCCAGCCCTACGGATGTCTTGTGTTTTGAAAAGAAAAATAGGGTGTTTCAGTCCTTACACTATTCTGGTTTGTTATCGGGTATCGGCAAGCCAAAGTATCGAAATCGGTATCGGAACTACAAAAGATGGATCAGTACATCATAGGGATGGAAAATCGATTTAAAACTTCAAACATCTGATCTAATGATACAAGAATAGCCACAATGTTTGAAGAAACAAAGTGTGAACTTGTGCAAGACCTGACTGAATGTGTTTTATTATGTTGAGTTAACAACTGATGGTGGACAGACCTCTAAATATGGACACTAAATATGACTGTTTACTGTTTCAATGTTGACAAAAACACTAGTTCTAAGCTCTAAAACTGTGGCTTTGTTTTAAATGTCATGTATTCTGGTTTATTTTGTGTACTAAGAAAAAAAAGTGAATACAGATAAACAAAAAAAAAAAAAAAAAAAAAAAAAACGTGGCTGCAAAATCGAAAACTGAATCGAATCGTGACTTAAGTGAATCGTCTCGTTCCTAGTTACAATAATTTGTCACATTGTCACTCCTGTGTTATTTATGTTGATTTTGGCCCAGGTTTGCAAAGTGGTTGCTAGGTAACAGTTGTGGATCCCCCTCCACATGTGTCATATTTACAGGACAAAAGACAATAATGAACTTCACCAAAACAGACAAATTGGGTAAAATCAAGCTAAATGCTTAGTGAAAGCTTAATCATAATCATGTTTACTTTGTTTAATGTAGTTTAACCTGTCATACGCACTTTAAATGTCAAATTTGTCCATAAGCTCACTCATGTTCCAGTCAGCAGAGATTTACAGGCAGAACTCAGATATATTTAGAAATGATGGATCCTTTTCTTCCCATCCTTTCCGTGACCTAAAGCTCTCTGTCCTCTGACCATTCTTCCAAACCGTCCTGTAAATAGTGCAAGACTTTGTGGCTAAAGGTGAACAATAAACAATGCACTATTTATAACTGGAATTTAATAAAATAGGAAAAAGTGTCTGCTTGTTGTTGCCTTCCTGTTCTCCGCTCCCAGCAGCCAAAACAATAGAGAAATGTGCTCGAGGATGGGACATTTAAACTTCCAAGTATTTGAACTGAAGCGTGACAACACATGAGAGGAATGTCCGACCTGTGGCACAGTGTGTACCTCGTCGATAATCATTAGTTTACTTTAAAAAGATCAAGGAGATCAATGAGAATGCCAATGCTAACTGCAGTACGTTAAAAGAAAAGAACAGAAAGATTTATTGTCATTGTCACAGAGTCTAACGACATTACGTTTGGAGTGAGTCTTCAGGCAGCTGCACCTTTTGTGCGCCGCCACTCGCTAATGCAACAGTTAAATCCTGATCTGTGGTTACCTGTCATCATAACGGATAAACAAATTATTAACTGTTGTTAGAGGGAAGTAGCTTTGATTACAACACAAATAACTTTTATATTAGACTTTTTCAGAGAGTGAGCAAGATTTTAAGATTCACAAGTGAGCTGTGTCAGTTAGTCGTGGTATAAGCTAGAGTTTAGATTCTGGTCCACATTTTTCATGTAGTTGTCGGGCCTGGCCGGGTTTGGGCCAAGATGCAGAGTCGCACTGAACACGTGCGCTTTATAGATTATTGACAGCTGCGTCAGAACACAGTGCAAAACCACAGCGGTGACAAAAAGTGAGTGTTTTAAGTGGCCAACTATACAGCGTGAGAAGTTTGATGCACTGCTGCGAAGAGAGGAGAGAGAGACAGAAGACTTGTGTATAAGCACAGAGCAGGTAAAAGAGGAAGGAGAACCAGAGACAGGGAAGGCACGTCTTTTGTCCCTGCGGACCAAGGAAAAGATGAAGAAGAGAGAGAGAGCGTGCACATGTTACATGCTCGGTGAGAAAAGACAGAACAAGAGGGAGAGAGAGAGAGAGAGAGAGAGAGAGAGAGAGAGAGAGAGAGAGAGAAATGTGCGGTGGAGGAAGCGCTTTTAGTGGAGAGACACTTTTACATGTAAACACATGACATTGGACATCATAAGGAGCTTTTTCTGTCATTCAAATGCCACAGTGAGTGAGCAGGGCGGGCTCACTTCTGGCTCATGCTTAGGTACACAGACTAGCTCGGGTTCTGGTCGGGTTCGGACATGACGTGCGCGGGCTAGGGTTTTTTGGATTTTTTGGGCCCGATCTAAACTTTAATTTAAGCACAGTAAACAACTTGAGGCCGTGCGTTAAGCAATTTAATGCACACCACAGAGGAACAGCGGCCAAGCTAGCACCACCTAGTGCCTCTGCTCCATTTCAGTTCACTCCAGGAGTTTTAGTGTTGTTGCTGCTTGAATAAAGCTTGAGAAACCATTAACCAATCAGCTAACAGAAATTAAGCGGTGATGTCAAATTCAAGCATCTGTTTGTATTTCTGCAAGTTTGCCGTTTATTTAGATTCAAATACCACTTTTTTATGACGTGATGGAGTCGCTCTAGCCTGATGTATCAGCTTCTTTCATTTCACTCTGAGGAAAAAGCAACAATCACTAACGTCCATGTTTACGCTCCTCCACAGCAAAATGGGGTTTATATAAAATGTCCCCTTTAAAGAAGATACAATGCAATAATCAAATTGTAAATACTGACACATTTCTGCAGCTCTGTGTTTTTAATGCTGAAAGATTTTTAATGTTAGGAAAGTTACTGTAAAACACAGTTACAGGTATAAAAAGTAATACATTTGTATTAGAATATTATGAAGTTACACTACTGAGCTCGTCACACATGTGTTAAGACATTGCACAACCTTTTTACATTTATGATTAATTTATAGAAACATGTCACAAAACTTTTTTCTCATTATGTTTCATTAATTTAAACCAATATAGCCTAAGTTACATAAACTCCTCTACACTTTTAATGCTGTTTTGATCCTGAAGTGTCATTTTCAAAAGAATATCAATGCAATTAATGCTTATTTATTAACTCAACTCTATTACTTCGATCAGTTGCTAAAGCTTTTTATGGCAAATTTACTGTAAAGTGTACACTCTGAATTTAGCTCTGTCTTTAAATTTTAGGGTTTGAAAATCTGAATTTTAAACACAATGAACATTGCTCCTGTAAAATCCAGTGACTGACATTCAAAACATAAAAATCAGTGTTTATAATTCTAAGAAAAAACATCGTCCAGTCCAGTAGCCTCTTTATAAATGTAACTAAGTAGCCGCTTTAAGTTTAAACATAAATTGAACTAATGTATTATCCAGCAATGCAAAATGTGAATCAAATGGCTTTAAAAGTTGGTGTCAGAACCTATGGGACAGATCCTTGTTCAGGGTGACGACAGTTTTATTGTAATGCAGTGCTGCTGTGTAAAGTTATGAGGGGCTGTTCCCGTGTCTCCTACCCAGCTGATGCCTCGTATGCACGGCTTCTCCCCTCCGCGACGGTCCGGGAACACTTGGTAATGATAACTCCGAAACAAATGCATCTCGTCACAGTCCCAAACCACGCAAAAATCAACTTTCCCAGCCGAAAAATGCGCCAAAGCCACCTCCAGACATCGCCTTTTCGCCTTCACCGCTCTCCTTCTGACTGTCTCTTGGCACAGACGAGAATCATTTTCAAGGATTCCGCATGTTTTCTCCGCAAATGTGCACAAATACCGCTCCGAATCGCACTAAATCCCGTGACAGGCTCGCCGAGGACGCACTGTTGGCTCGGTTTGATCCATCCTCGCTGATTCGCTGCAGAAGATGGATCTACGTCGAGCGCGTGCTGTGGTTACGCGCGCTCTTTGGCACGGAAATACGCGGAGTCATAAAAGTGAAAGAGGCGGCCTCCTTTCGCACTTTACGCGTCTAATTAGTGACGTTGTGCGTGTGTGTTTTAATGATACGGGGGACGCCGCTGGTGCGTAACAGGTGCGGTGTTAACTGGGACTTCATGTTTAATAGAAGTATACTGTATTCTCACTTTGAGTATTTTCACGCTGTTGCATTGTGTAAGTCTATATTGAACTTGATGTCCAGTATGCTGTAGCTGGAGCACGCTGCAAAATGAACAGCAGTTAAAGGAGTCCTGTTACATAAAATACAACCCACTTGTTTGAGTTTGTAACATGTCAGACTAAAGTGCATATCACAAGTTAGACTTTTTTAACAGTAAAACACCGTGAACATTTTATTTAATTTAGTTCACCAAAAATTTTGCTTGTTTTCACCTAGATTAGCTATTTTTCTGAGGTTTGTAGTTGTATTTTGTCTAGCAACCGCATTGTCATTGTGGACCAAAACCACAATGACACATACACTTTGACTAGACAAATGATTATATTTTATAACACTTTAATTGTGTTAAATGGTTATTTGAATGACTGAATGATTTATTTATACAGCACATTTACACAGACTGATGTCTTCCAAAGTGCTACACACAGCAAACCCCCCGCACTTAGTGATGGCAAGTAGCCCTGGAGCAGCTCAGCAGAGGCAACACCTGGAGCCTCAACCTCCGACCAACACCAAGCGTTCCCTAACATGCATGTTATTGTTTGATGTGGAAACCAGAGTACCCAGAGGAAACCACCCAGACACAAGGAAGAACATGCAAACTCCACACAGAAAGGTCCGGGCCGAGCGGGAGTCGAACCCGCAACCTGCTTGTTGTGAGGCCAGAGAGCTGTCTGCTGTTTAACTGTAGTGCACAATAGCAGAGTGGTTAGAGCTCTGAATTCCCAATAAGGAGGTCGAGGGTTCGATTCGGTTCTCCCCGTGTCACTGTGGGTTATCTCCAGGTACTCTGGTTTCCTCCCACCTCCAAAAACATGCATGTTTTAATTGGGCATCACTGTAAATATATAGTGAGTGAATGGTTGTCTGTCTTGTGACGGTTTATTGTTTTTTTATGAAGCTTTAGTGGGGGGTTGCTGATTTTATTTTTAACTGGGGTGCCAGCCAGGTCTCCCTCCTGGCATTTAGGATTTTTTGTTATTATTATTATTATTATTTTTTTGTGAGTTGTTTGTTTAGTGAGGTGTATTTTTTTGTTTTAACAGTCACACAAGGATATATACAACAATGCATACACCCTTCAATAAAATACAAAAAAAAACAGCAAGATTTAAACAGAACAGGCAAAATTATAGTTTCGTTTTTCCAGTGTATTTTCAGTTCACCCAACACACACAAAATACATATGCACAAGAGACAAGAGAAATATAGTTTTTTTTTTTCCCTTGGTATTTTTTCAGTTCATGTAAACAGTCCTTTTCCTCCAGAGTTCGTTTGCTCCCCAATAGGTTTTTTCATTCCCCCCCAAAATTGTACTCCACAGCAAATGGACAGATGTTTGTTTGTACAGCTCAAATGCAGGGTAGAGCCAGGGCACAGATGGTCACTAAACAACAACAATATAAACATTTTTTAGGTTTCATTTAATTAATGTAGAAAACTACTTTCACTCGTTTCTAATTAACTGTATATTTATTTTTAGTTTATTTTAATTATTTGTCACTCACGAGTTGGCCGTACGCGGTGACGTCACTGACCGGCGTCTCACTTCCGCATTTGGAGCGGCGGATGAAAACAGCTTTTTCTCCGTTGTATGACGGTGACAACAGCCCGACAACAGGGGATTCAAGACAGCGGGTACGAAGGATTAAAGCAGCCTCGTATTTTCTGCTGTTATGCGTTGCTGTATCCAGACGGCTCTGCTACCGCTCCTCTCTCGGTTTGAGACGGGCGGACATTTGAAAAAGGGTGACACGGAAAGTTTGGGGCGGAGGCGCGAGCACCGGCGAATGGGTGAGTGAGCAGAGGGTCGGGCATGACTGCATAATGTAGTGAGGGGTGTGATTTTGTGCAGGACCGGCAATGTGGGGCTGTGCTGTATTTTTCCACGGTTGTGAGATTGAGGGTGTTAAGAAGGAGCGCTCTGAGTGAGGTGCAACCACGGGTTGTCACACTCCTCCCCCCTTGTGAAGATCCGAACTAGTAAGGTTTTTTCTTTTTCTTCTTTTCCCTTGTTTTCGTTTTTCAGTCTTCAATTTTTCAACACATTTTATTTACATTATTTACACACATTTTCTTCATCCATCATTCGTTTCAATCAGGTTTATCCTCAAATCCGAGGAAGTCCTCTTCATCACTATCCTCTTGGAAGATCTGAAGGACTTTCTGTTTTTGGCGCCTGTCCCACTCTTCCGCAGTGGGGAAGCAGGGCTTCATTTGAGCCATGTGGACCACACGGAGGTCCTCTCCGGTGTCTTCAAGAACAACTTCAAAATTGACGGGTCCAGTTTTTCGGGTAACCCGGTAAGGTCCCTTCCACCTTGGGGCAAGTTTCGCCATGAAAGATTTGTCCCCTTTTGACAAATGGTGAGCGCGGATCCAGACACGATCCTTTTCTGTGAATTCGCCATCCCGACGTCCTTTGTCATATTGTTGTTTTTGTTTTTGTCTTGCCTTTTGTAGATTAGTAGTGACAAACTTTTGGAGCTCTGCAATTTGCTTGGAGGTAGCGTAGGCAGCAGTGTCTGGGTTACCAAGATGCGGGCTCAACTCAGCATCTATGGGACCTCTGATGCAACGTCCAAGGTTCAGCTCAGCCGGGGTCACTCCCGTGGACTCATGAACAGCTGAGTTCAAGGCAAAACGAAATTCGGGTAAATGTTTGTCCCATGTGTTGTGTCTGGTGTCGACATAGGAAGCAAGCATGGCTTTGATGTTTCGATTAATTCTCTCAGTCAAGTTTGTTTGTGGATGGTATGCAGAGGTTTTCTTTGGAGAGATGTTCCATTTTTTGCAGGTCTCCTCATACACTGCGGACATGAATTGGGAGCCTTGGTCAGACAAAATGTAGGTAGGTACTCCCCATCGTGTGATGATTTCTTTGACCAGGTACTGTGAAACTACTTCGGCAGTGGCTTTTCTTATAGGGAACATTTCCACCCAGCGGCTGAAATAGTCCACAAAGACTAAAAGAAAGACATTTCGGGATGAGCTGCGAGGAAAAGGCCCCATGAGGTCAACTCCCAGCATTTCCCATGGACCATGAACTTCAGTCTGCTGGAGCTTCCCAGGAGGTTTTCTTGTCTCTGGCTTATAGAGTTGGCAGACCTGACAGCAGCGGACGTAGTCTCGCACATCCAGACTCATTCTGGGCCAGTACACAAGTGCTTGAAGACGTTTGTAGGTCTTGTATCTGCCAAAGTGGCCAGATAAGGGGTCATTGTGATAGTGATGAAGGAGTTGTTGACGGAGTGATGGGGGGATGTACACCTGGTAGATGGTCTTGTGCTGAAGCTTCACCACACGGTAAATTTTGTCTTCCAAGACTGTATATTTGTTTTGACCGTCATCCACTTCTCCTTTCTCCATAATCTCCTTGTACAGGTCCTGTGCAAATGGATCCTGCTGCTGTGCTCTCCAGATGTTTTCGTCGGTGACTTGGAGGTTGTCAGATGTGTCTTTCTTCGACCGGAGCACAACAGCACAAGTGGCAGGTGGGTTTTCAGGGTTCTCAACAGGAGCTCGCGATAGGGCGTCTGGAACGGTGTTGTACTTCCCTTTACGATACTCCACAGTGAAGGAGAACTCCTGGAGACGAAGAGCCCACCGGATCAGACGGGTGCTGGGTTTTTGAGTTTTAAAAACCCAAACCAAAGAAGAATGGTCAGTCACAACGGTAAAATGTCGGCCTTCGAGGTAATACCTCCATTTTTCAATAGCCCACACAACAGCAAGGCACTCTTGCTCTGTGGTGGAATAATTACGCTCAGCTTTGTTTAGGGTACGGCTGGCAAAAGCGAGCACTTGCTCCGTGCCAAGTCCAGTCTGCTGGGCTAGGATGGCTCCCAAGCCGACGTCACTAGCGTCAGTGTAGACGACAAAGGGCAGGTTAAAATTTGGATGTCCCAGGATGGGCGAAGAGGTCAGGTGATGCTTTAAGGCCTCAAAGGACATTTGACATGCTGGAGTCCAAACAAACTTTGCACCTTTGCGTTTCAGGGCGTTGAGTGGCTCGGTTAGTGCAGAGAAGCCTGGGACAAAGCGGTGGTACCATCCCGCCATCCCCAAAAAGCGTTGGAGCTGCTTGATATTTTGAGGGACAGGGAAATCCTGCACAGCTTTGACCTTCTCTCCATCCACAGTTACTCCTTCAGCCGAAACAATATGACCAAGAAATTTCAATGTGGTCCTGAAGAACTGACTTTTCTTCATGTTAACAGTAAGGTTAGCTTCTCGCAGCTTGTCCAAGACAGCTTGGATGTCATGATTGTGTTGGTCATAGGACGATGAATAAATGATGATGTCATCCAAGTAAACAAAACAAATGTTTCCTCTCAGCTCACCGAGAACAACCTCCATCAGACGCTGAAAGGTGGCTGGGGCATTTTTCAGCCCAAATGGCATAACTTTAAATTGATACAGTCCGTAAGGACAAACAAAAGCTGTTTTTTCCTGGCTGTCGGGGTCCATCTGGACCTGCCAGTATCCACTGTTGAGGTCCAGAGTGGTGAAAACTTGCGCTCCAGCAAGAGATTCCAAAATCTCTTGGATGTTTCACTTTCACTCGTTTCTAATTAACTGTATATTTATTTTTAGTTTATTTTAATTATTTGTCACTCACGAGTTGGCCGTACGCGGTGACGTCACTGACCGGCGTCTCACTTCCGCATTTGGAGCGGCGGATGAAAACAGCTTTTTCTCCGTTGTATGACGGTGACAACAGCCCGACAACAGGGGATTCAAGACAGCGGGTACGAAGGATTAAAGCAGCCTCGTATTTTCTGCTGTTATGCGTTGCTGTATCCAGACGGCTCTGCTACCGCTCCTCTCTCGGTTTGAGACGGGCGGACATTTGAAAAAGGGTGACACGGAAAGTTTGGGGCGGAGGCGCGAGCACCGGCGAATGGGTGAGTGAGCAGAGGGTCGGGCATGACTGCATAATGTAGTGAGGGGTGTGATTTTGTGCAGGACCGGCAATGTGGGGCTGTGCTGTATTTTTCCACGGTTGTGAGATTGAGGGTGTTAAGAAGGAGCGCTCTGAGTGAGGTGCAACCACGGGTTGTCACAGTCTAACCCTGCCACTGTCCAGGGTGTTCCTCCGCCTAAGGCCCAAAGTCACTGGGACAGGCTCCTAGCACCCGCAACACCTAGGGAATAAGCGATAGAAAGTTATTATTTAAACTTTGAGTAAATTGTCTTTGCTTTTTGGTGTTTTTTGACGACACACTTGGAGGGATTTTTTTTTTTTTTTGTTTTAGCTCAAATTACTTCCTGTAATTTTCAACTTTTATTTCTTCATAATTTGCAACTTTACTGCTGTAAAAATATTTTAAATATTTACCACAAAAACTAAATAAACATTAGAAAAATGTGAGCATCTGTCATACGGGCTTAAAATTGTCATGTAGCCAATGCTTATCTCTGCTGTTGTGTGCAGGAAGTCAATAAATCTGTTAATTATTCTAAGCCGTTTTAGATCAATTTTGGGTTTTGTATGGACAAAATGTATATTGTGTCAGAGTTTATTAATAAATACGGGAGAGTATGTCTTGCATTCCTTCTAAGTTATTTCTCACGCTTGAGGTACCCCAAACTCGGGTTAAGTTTAGGCATCAAGACACTAAAATGGGTATGTTTAGTGCTGGGGCTTGGGATAGGTTAAGATTAGGATTTTGTTAATTTTCACAACTAAGAACACATATTAACAACCACCGTAGAAATGAACTGGGACTGCGACGCATGGCATATTTACTCAAAAAAGCTGTTAAATTGTGCTAATCCTATGCAATTTGCATGTCCTGTAACGTCGTGGTAATTGTACGCTTTTTTGTGATATTGAGTTGTACATAGAAATCATCCTGGGGGCCACATGACATCATCTGGAGGGCCACATTTGGTCGCCAGTTTGAGACCCCTGCTCTTAATGCTAAAATATGCTTACACTGATACTTTTTTTTTCAAACAGCAATAAATTTGACCATCCCAAGTACCCCTGGAGTCACTTTACTGCCCCTGATTGGGAAACTCTGGTCTATAGATCTCATGTAAGCTTATAAAAACCAAATGACTGCCAAATAAAAGAGTGACACTGTATATGTTCAGAGTTACTTCTCCACACTGTCATAAACAATGTCCTCGGCTTTATTTTGGTGTTTAATTCTGCATGCTTACTCAGGCTCGTGTTGCTTTGATGACTTGATAAAGTGAATAATGCGGGCGAAATGTTTTTTAATGAGCAAAATCCCCGGAGTCGGCTGTGGAGATTACACGGCGAGGCACACATAAGCCCGCCAAATAAGCTTTCAGATCTGCGGTCAGCTGCTGCTCTAATTGTACCGCGGTGGGTCAAGGTAAATAGCAAAAGGGTTCAACGTGTTCCACCCAGTCAAATCCTTCATGGTCTAGTGCGCTCAGAAGCCTAAGGTTACCCGGGCTGTAAACGGTAAGAAGTTAAGACGTTATCAGTGGGTCCAGCTGTGGGTGAGAGCCAGGTCTAAGGCGCGTGGACAGCCTGATAAACAAGCTCAAGGGCAGGAGAGAGGAGCTGAACTTTCTGCTGTTTACCAGTGTGAGCTAGAGCATGGGAAAGTTGTGTATGAGAGTTTCTTCACACATGTAACTAAAAGATTCCTCTCAACACTTTGGTTGTTTTCATCCAGTTTAGCAGTTTTGATGAGGTTTTACAGTTGTCTTTTGTGACTTACACATGTGTAATTCTACAACTGCTAATAGCAACCACATTGTAAATTTGGGCCAAAATTCACATAAATTACCTAGTTGTGACTTGACAAATGTTTTTATCTTGTAAATTTAGTTTTGTTAAATGATTGCTTGAACCTGGCTTGATTTTTTTCCCTCCCAATCCAGTTATGCCATACTAGCCAGGCTGGCGCCACCTAGTGCCTCCAAAAATTTCATTTCACTCCAGCTACTGGGTCAGGTATCGTAGGATTGCAAATGCTTTCCAAAAAGCAGGAAGTATGGTTGTCCAATCTCCGACAAGGAGTGGAATGGTGTGACTGTATGCATTCTCCTCCTTTGACCTTGTGTCAAAGATTATCTTAGAAAATTATATTGTACCTTTTGTTTTGCAAGTTTACTACATAAAAAGGGCAACAATCACTGACACACATGCTCTACTTCCTAGATGACAGAACGACCAAAAAGTTGGTTTAATTTAAAAATGTCAGGCTACCAGTTGGGTAACTGGTAGCCTGACAGTTTAGCCAGTGAACAGAATTCAATTGTGATATGTTCATATCGAGCAGACATGCTGCCACATTTCAGACCATCGAACCAAAATATAAGACAGTACATTAGTTCTATTGGCTCTTGGAATGATATGACACACAGTCACCTCAACTCACTGTCACTGTCTGATCTTCAGAGTATTTTTTCATTTTAAACTGGTGTAGTGTAAACTTCATAGAAATTAACTGAACAGGAAATGCTCGTAAGTACAGAAGTTCGCTATTTTGAACATAAACAAGCCAACTGATGTTCCATGCACATCCGATTAAAGCATGCACAACATTTTCAAACTGATTTGACAGCAAATATTGTTTTAATTTACCAAGAAGCCTTAGCTGGAAGTGTGTAAAGTTGAACAAAAGCACTGTTTTTTTACTTGGATGTTTTTGTTGGAAATAGCTTCTTTAGCTATAATATTCCACAATGCAGCACGAAACTGATGCAGATGAAGAACGCCTCAAGCTATTGTTCTCACTTTCTATTTCAGTGGGTTATGCTTTTGATTTTTCTCCCCCAGAAACAGTGTACACAGTGTTACTTTAATACTGCTATAACCATAAATATCAAAAAGCACTTACTTCTTGCGTGCTGCGTCTGGGTGGGAACCACAACGACTCGATTACATTCTCCATAACGATGTTTAAGACGCGACTTAAACGGTGTCTGCAGGAGAAACAAACACACAGAGAGAGAGAGTACAGTGAGAATGTGGAATGTGCTATTATACAAAGCAAATGTTTGTAGTTTTAAACCAGCAGAAGCACATATTCCGATCAGCCCGGAGCTATTAGCAAAGTCAAATGTGGACATGTTACATAAGGAGACACTTGTTTGAGTCCAGGCCTTTGTTCCAGATGAGGTCCACTGTTCCTGCAAAGTTTTAAATACATTACTTGGTTAGTTGGACATGGTGTCGTCAGAAAATGTCCATGGCCTGGGGTTGTATAACGTTGCCATATGCACTTTTCTAAAGCTACTGAGCCCCAAAGAGAAAGATAAGCAACTATACTACATATGTGAGTCAATTTTTAGTCTTGTGTCTTCTTTAATTTCTGAGATTTGGGGGGGTTAAAATGAGGATGTGGTCAAATCATATTTTTCTACAATGCTAAGACAAAATTACTTTGGTTTGTCAGAGTTTAACAAGAATAGGCCCTTTTTACACTGCGGCTACGCTATCTCCGCTATGGATTACCTGTGGATTGTTACATTTACATCTCGTTCCATTCATTCCTTCTAAGGATACGCTAAAAGCATAGACTGTATATGTCAGAGTAATTTCTTGACTTATGGACAAAATAGCAAAATAAAAACACCTTAATCATGCAGAGCTCTTTAATACAAACATTTTAAGGCTAAGATGACACGCCTCACTGTAGTTACTGAGAAAAGAATGTGTTTTTTTCAATATTAAAGAAACGGAAAACTGGGGAGAAGGAGCTTAATTGGGCCCACGGCCACTTAATATATGGAACACGGTAACCAACTCGTTTAGTCCACTGATACGACTTCTGGCTCAAAGTAATTAATAATTAAAAACTCAAAGCAGAAAGCGGATTTCAACTATCACTGGCAGCAAGTTCAGAGCTTCACACACAAAGTAAATACTTCACCAGGGAAAGACAATCGCTGTGTCCGAATGTCCACACTTGTTCCCTAATCACTCAGTCACACAGTCCTGCCATGTTCAGTGGATTATTCAGTGCTCTCATTCATTTGGTCTTCTGGACACAAGCATATACTACTTTCAGCTGACTGCAGGTGATGTGATTCTCCCATTTGAAAGTCAGAAAAAGTTTGATAAAGATGAATTTTTATTATAAATACTAATCAATCTGTTTGACAAGAACATATTTATGAACTACTAATCATTATACAATTTTGGTTTAACTTGGACCCACATTAAATTGCAAACAAACTGGATAATTCAACGTCTACAGTCCAAACTAAGATAAGCTAACGTTAGCATCTTTATGGCTAACGGCTTTCAGTTACAAATGTTTTAATTATTCTCTGACTCAATAGTGAGTTTAAGGTTTTTTTTTATCAACTGTTGTTCAGTCATATTGGTTCCTGATGCTGTCTGCTTTGTTTTTCTGATTTTCGCAATGAATTGTGGTTTATATTGACCGTTATAGTGACCATCGATGCTAACTATGTTCCAGATGCACTGTGGGAAATTTTAAGAGTACTAATTTTTTACCTGCTTGACATTTGGACACCACTACAAAATAGCGAGACCACTATAGTGCACTTATATACAGTAGTAGTTAGAGCACACATTTCGACACAGCCTATGTGTTTATAAAAATGCGTAATTTTGGCACAATGCTAAATGCTAACTAATAAATCAGTGTAAATATAAAAATTGGCATCACTGAAAATTCTCTCTCTCGTGAATAAACAAAAGAGTGAATAATGTGCCTGTGTTAACCATGTGATAAGGGGGCTATCGTCCAGGGTGTTTCCCCGCCTAAGGCCCAAAGTCACTGGGATAGGCTTCAGTCAACCGCCACCACAAGCGGGAAAGTTTGGCAGAAAATGAATGAATGAATAATATTGTACTAGCGAAATGTGCTCTGTTTTCAATGTCTATTCATTTTGGTTTTGGTCTGTTTAGTTTAACCTCTGTAAAAAAAATATAATAATCTTTTGATTTCTTGTATAAATGAACAATTTTCTTGTTAAAAATATTTCCTCTTGCAGAACAAAGGCACATTCAACAATCTGTTTTGGGTTTTTAATCCTTGCTTGCTCAAAGACTTTTGTAAATCACAAGACAACCTCAGGGAGCATCTTTCATCTGATGAGTAGAACAAGTTAAACATAGAGCATCTAAAACAGTCTGAAGAAGAAACAGCACACGCAACACTTGTTTTATAAACTGCAAAAAGTGCACTTAAAGATTCTACAATAGAGGTTTTGCAGGTGAAATCACAGCATTCTAAATGTGACGTCTGAGTGGCAAGAAATACATGAGAGTCAATGGAGAGAAATTATGTTTTTTCCAATAAGAATAAAGTTAAAATAGGGAAAGGAAGCTACAGTATATGTGAGAAAAAAAATCAACTCACAACAACTCTGCAGAACACTGGGTTTGTAACTGACATGTAAAAGCAAAAAAGCAGGTTAACAGTGGCAGAAAAGCAGATAAACAGAAAGACTTGAGCTTTTTCCATTTTTATCACTGACTTTGGAATCACACACAGTTGAAGTAAATACCTTTTTTTTTCTTCATAAAAAATTTGTTCTTGAGTCTTTTTGATGAGGATATAAATTGTAGTGCAACACAAGGGAGAAAATGTACTTTTTTGCTTTTCTATTGACTAATTTTCATCCCTGGAGTTTTTGTTTTACACAAATTCATTTTTATGCGGCGCAATGCAAACTAACAATAACATTTTCTGTTGTCGTGGCAACAGTATAGCGCTTCAATAACTTGTTTAGCTACTACTGGCAGCTGGAGATTTCTGGCATTTTAATTGTAGAACTACATTTTACATCCTCATCAAAAAGACTCCAGAACATCTTAGGTAATTACTACTTCAACTGTGTCTGTGATAAATGTGAGAGAAGCTGAAGTTTTATGTTTATCTGCTTTTCTGCCACTGTTTACCTGCTTTTGTGCTTTTACAAACACAGTGCTCACACATTTTTTCTCACATATAACATCTTTTGCCTATTTTAACTTTATTTTAAGCTCTTGTATTTCTCTTGATTGAACCTCATGCATTTCTTGACACTTAGACCTCACATTTAGTTTGCTGTGATGTCACCTGCTTAACCTCTATATCAGCAATATTGTAGTTAACTGACAACAGCGCTGGCTGACAACAGCGCTGGCTAGTGTTGCTTCTACAGCTTGTGACCTTATACTTTAACTTTAAATATTATTCTGAACTAACTTTACTCTTCCTTATGTTTTGTACATCTTTGGCTTGACTTTATGGGACAGGAGACATAACAATACTACCTAGCTAATTCAACTATGTATGTGTCAGTGCATAAAGACACTGCCCTCTAATGCAGAAATGTATGAACTGCATTGTGATTAAATAAAGCTTAAAGAACATTTTTGCAAGAATCTGTTACACAATATTTAAATAGGTCTGAGTTGTAAACACGGCGTCCGTCCTCTCATGTTGTCCCGTGTTTACACTCGGCCCCGGTGGGACTGGGAGTGGGATTTCCTGTTACATTTTTACGCCCAAACTTTGTGGTCGAAGCGTCTTTAGTGGCAACACACCTTTTCCTTCCCAAATGTGGCCATTTAAAGACAAAAGGGAAAGGCATCTGTTGTATGCGCCACTTTATTATTATTATTATTTTAAAAGACATAATATTCTGAATAAGCGAATGTTGCCAAAGATTACTTCATTTGTTACCAGAAGAAATTTGACAAAATCACTGTATTTATCTTTAAAAAAATATGAATTAATTGTTCATTTTTGATGTTTTTTTCATACACATTTCATTAATTTTCTACCCACAGAAAATGACATGTAGAGCCAACTGTAATTGGTCCGTTTATTTACCAAACAATAAAAATGAGGATCAAAATAAACAGTTACAGTTACTATAGTTACTAACAATATGCCATCAAGTGCTAAAGCTTACTTAAATTTATTGTAATTTTTGGGAGTGATTTAAACAGCCTGTTTAGATAGAAAAGATTTATGAAAAATGTGTAAGATTTGTATCTGTACTTAAAGAATTCTATGTTGTTTATATATGAGAGAAAAACAACACATATAGATTTGACTAAATGAATGTATTTCTAGTCAAAGTATGTTATGTATTTCAACAAATGACCAAACTTCTTCTATGTTTTTATTATGAAAAATAAAATATTATTGTCCGTTTCTATGCCACGTCAAAAGAAGCAAGACCTCATAGCTGAGGCATTAAAAGTTCAAGGTTTAATCGTAGTTAAAATGCTGTTTTGTTGTGAAATGTAACTACGACATTTGTGTTTAATGTTAGCCTGACCTTACTCAGCAGTGCAATCACAGTTTGGTGTTAAAATTAATCTGTTTTATTTAGAATTCTAGTTAAAAGTACTGTTGTCAATAATTCAATTTTTGTACATAAAACCCTTCCTGCTTAGCAAATTCTTTGACCAGAGCTACGTTTTTTTAGAGCTACAAGCAACCAATTTTGTTGAACTCTTTTCCAACAAAATGAAGTTAATAATAAACTAGTGGGAGGTGCACACATTAGCATATTTAGCAATAGCTTCAAGAGATGAATGAACCGTTAAAACACAACATTTTAGCCACTACTGGGTCCGGCAAAGTAAAACGGACCTGAAACAAATGTAAAAATCAGTCTTCAGCCGAGTGAAAAAGCTCCGGATCTAGATCCTCTGATGAATCACACAAGTTCAGACAAAATGCTTCCATCCGCCAGAAGTAATTCACCAAAGTCTGTGTCAGGTCCCACAGAATAGGTCACGATACATATTCTGACAGCTCTGAACAGAATCTGACATAAAAATCCTGTGCTTAAAAATCCCTCCAAAAACACGTGAGTTTACACTGGTTTAGAAGAACACTACGTCTTCTTCTGCCTCTGACTAAGCTTCGCCCAGTAGAATTCAATGCAATGTTCGCCAACATGCAAGGGGTCTATACATCTGCTTTTATGGTATTTCCCACAGTTTATGAGTAAGTCCCTTTATCAGGGCCCAGGGACTATCTTTGGACTAGACTTGCACTGTAGAGAAGTACCTTATTGCAATGTTTTCTGACCAGTTTTGTGATTGCAATTAGATCTGATCTGTTCTAGAAGTACAATTCTCGTCAATGTTTACCACTTGAAACCAGAAATTGGGGGTATTTCATCAATCTTTACAAGTCTTATCCTAAAAGCTTAAGCCTCAAGTCGTTCCATGAAAAAAAATAAGCCTCGGTCTGAGCTAGGGATGGGACGATATACGATATTATCGGTAATCGCAATAATAAAGGGCTGCAATTAAATAATCGTTTTTCATAATCGTGATAATTGCACATGATGATAAGTTAATTACAGACTCTGAGACAAAGTTAAATGATTTTTGCTCAACATTGTGTTCACATTTGTTCACTTTGAATCATTGTTGATTCCACTTAGACCAAAATAAAAGAAGTAGTTGTACAAACACATGTATATTGTGCAGTAATGAATGTTTTTGAGACTTTTAAACTGTACACCTATACGTTTAGTAAATTATCAAGATAATATCGTTAATCGTGATTATTTTGGTCACAATAATCGTGAGTGCAAATTCTAATATCGTTCCATCTCTAGTCTGAGCAACGCTAATTCAATCTTGAAGATTAATCTGAGCTATGAGCGCTCTCCTGCTGAATGTGACCAGGCCAGATCAATGGAGCTCAATGGAGATCAATCTTTGTTTTACACGATCTGACTGAAACACGAGGAGCCAAAGTGCACACTTCTTTTTTTTTCAAAATATTGAAAGTAAATACATAGATACATTTTATGAGAAAACTACCAAAATTGAAAAATTAGGGAAAAAGTAGGAGGTACCGGTGCCTTAATTAAACAGATAAGAATAATGCAGATTAATTCAATGTAGATATGTTTAATATCATAATGTCAGACACTGTAGGCAGAGCAAAACATCACCATGGATACAAGGAAGTAAGTAACTGAAAAGTTACATTGTGCACCTTTAAAAGATAAATTTTACTGTTTTGTTTGTTTTGTTAATGTTGATTTAAAAAGATTACTGCCTAAACAAAATGTGAACATGACTAGTATCCCTATACATTATCTTCTATACGACACTAATATTTTTTCCAGTTGTAGCATCACAGACTAAAGCATGAGTGGATTTATTACACAACGATAACTTTGTAGAACTCACCAGAGGAGACGCGGGACCCAAAAGGCTTCCGTTCTTTGTGTTTATGTTCCTTTCTTCACAGCCTCGGCGCCTTTGATCTGCCTGATTCTGTCTCGGTCTCGTTTATGAAGCGGCGAGGGCAGAGAGAGGGACACGGCTTCCTGTATCTGCTCGAATCTGAAGAAAGATCAGCCTGGAGCACTTATCCACACGCACACTGCAAAAAGACAGAACACGTGTAAGTTTTAAAATAGGTTTCATTGAGAAGTGTTCCGATTGTTATTTTTTCACCTAAAAGTTTAGCATGAATTGGCTTCTGACAGTTGTGTAACTCATTGTGGTGATTGATTTGAAGACTCATGCACAGTACCAGCCCTAGTCCTTTCAGCGCCCAAGGCAAGAGTTCCCCTTTTGCCCCCCATATAGTATATAATTAGTATATAGGCCTGTATTATCTATTAGTGTTGATAGCAGGATGATTTTTTTATTATTATTTATGAAGGGAATATATGATATAATCCTATAATCTGGTCTACGTTTTATCACTGAATGCATCTTTTACAATTGTCTTTTTACAATTGTTGTTCATGCTTAATTTTACTTATTTTACTAAAATAAGTAGTCCCTCTCCCTTCCACCACCTCTCCCACTGCAGCCAATAAGCTTCATTCTCAGACAGGATTTTGTGAACAGAAATACTAAAATTTTAAATTTTGGCCAGGACTAATAGCCTCGTTTAATGAGACTTCTATAGCTGTGGTTGGTTGCACAATTAAATCTGCAGTAGTGTAGGGGGATTATAGGTCGATGTCAGTTTGCGCCCTATACGGCGCATGCTCCATGCAGAAAGAGACGCTGTCTGTCTAGTTGGCTGGGGAAACTTTTTGATTAAAACAAAACGAGACGAGAGCAGCTGTTTTGGATCAGGTCTGAACCGGTATGACGAACGTAAGGCTCCTGAAACTTGAAACAGTGTTTTTCTAGACAAAAATAAAGTCTTATGCTCCTGACTTATCACAGAACTGATTAGCCCCGAGGACAATTTAAAAATTTTAACTTTTTTTTTTTTGAAACCCCTATGGAGATTTAACATTGGAGCCCATGCTTGTTGAACCAGTAAGTGCTGAGCTTCATTTGTGGTCATAACTCAATAAATACAGTTAGCAGCGGGTCATATTTGAGGACATGGCCTACTGAGGGGGAAAGTGTCTCATATCTTACTATGTTAGTAAAATGTTGATGTACAAAATCCCCAATGTTTTTCCCCAGTGTCTTCCCTCCGTTTCCCTCTCCCATTGCCCTGCCTTGACTCCTCCTAAAGGCTTTACCTTGTCCTTAGTTCCGTCCCTTTCCCCTTAATTAGCTGCCCAGCTCACCTGCCATCTCTTTGTTCCTGAGACTGGCATGGTGGAGTTCCCATTCTCTGTGTGGAGAATGCGTAAATGACATACAACCACTCTTCACTGTTCACGCTCCACCCCACACTTGACATTATATCCTGCAATAAATTGTTAAACTGGACTTGGGTTGCTTTGCTTTGCTTTCCTTCATTGCGTTGAAGGCATTACCTGGAACCAGAATTGTTAAGGATAATTACAGTCGATAAATAAATATTTTTTTAGTTGATATGGACAGTTTTAATAATATTTATTGGGGTTATCAGCGATTAATACTTATTATTATACAATTGTGTAATGTGGAATCTATATGTGACCAGCATAGTTCCCTCTGTTTTGTATATATCTTTATTTATGTAGAAATCCACCACAAAACAAATTGGAACTGTTCTCTATTTAACAAACAGCAAACAGCTTCAAGACGTGTTGCTTACAAAAAGTCGTCCCAAACATCTCCCACACTGGTTTTCGACAAAAGGGGAACAGAAGTTACGATACCCTGATTTATACCAATGCACAGCTGGGGACACACGCAGAAGAAGAGCTGAGCAGACCACAACAACACAGACCAGGTAGAACAAAAACAGTAAAAAGAACGTCAGTTTTCGCGTAATTAATATTAAAATTTCAGATCCCTCAATGATTTCTAAGTGGGAGAACTTGCAAAATATAGACACAATCTTAGTAAAATAATGTGAAGTCTCAGAGCAAACAAGTGACAAGCGTGAACAAAGAAACATAGACAACTATTAACAAACAAACGAACCAGCAAACAATTAACATAAAATAGTGAATAAAAATCATTGTAACTCACACGCTCACATGTGTTTCCTGTGACGATGGTGCAGACTGAGTGAGGGGCTGGCTGGTGCTTTCTCAAAACGGTTTCAGTGCACAAACTGTGGCAACCTCAAGTAACAGACAACCACAGGAAATCTCTGCGGTGCAACTAACCGGCTTTTTGTGACTTTAATTTCTTTTTTTGTTGATAGCGTAACTGTTACATTTGATTTAAGGTGTGTAACTTACTTTTATCATCCAGGAATGATTTCATTTGCATCAGTCTTTATGTGAACAATCACCAATCATGATCCAAACAGAAGATGTGTGAGACTATTGTGCTGCAAATTGACTATTTACAGGCTATCACTGCACCCTTTACAATACTTAACATCATTTAGATTTATTTCGTGGATTACTTTAAGATTTAATTAGTCATGCCAAATTATAGGTCTTCAGAAACAATCCAAATACAAGGCAACAAATGTATAGTATTCTCACATGACAGTGAAGAACATAGGATTAGCTAAGCCTATGACATGGGTCCACAACCTGCAACTCTAGAGCCATATGCGACTCTTTAAAGACTTCATAGTGGCTCATTGGTCTCACATTGACAATTAGGAAATACACTGTTAAGAGAATCCAAAAGCAATTAAAACTACTACAACTGGACTTACTTATTTTTTAAGCCGATGTTTCATCGCTGATCCAGGTGGCTTCATCAGGGCTTGATTGAGTGACTGTCAGTCCCACTAGATATACAGTAGATGTGGGGGGTGATGTTCCAGTGACGTCACCAAAAAAGACCCCGGGGTATCCTTCACACGGCTCTGTCTCAGGTGTGAGAGAGCTGAAAGTGTAGTCTTCCATATTTACTGTTAAGAGAAAAAGAAAGAACATTCTTTTATATGCTATTAATGTGTATAAATGTGATACTTGTCTGCAGACCGAAGACTGTCTCTGAAACTCTTACAAGTCTGCTCAGTTTTTATGATAAATCATACAAACTGAGTATACGACTTGTGTGAGGTCATATATGACTAAAGCAGAGACAGGGAACAACAACTCACAGTCTGGGGCCTCTAACAATAACATGCAAAATATCAAGAACTTCAAAAATTTGATAAATATTACTGTCTTGGCCAAAAGCATCTCGGCAGACCAAGTTTTTTAAGACTATACACATTATTTTGGAGGTAGCTGACTTTTTTCCCCATCTGTATGCATCTGAAATGCACCAGAATGCAGAAAGTGACAAATTATTTGATTAAGCATGATAGATCTACTTTGTAAAATACCTGTATATTCACCCTATTGTCTTGTATAGTTTTATTTAACTATAGTTTCGGGTCTTTCTGACTTTAATTTTATTTGAATAGGTCCATTGTGACTCTTTTACTGTTAAATGTTTATGATTTTATATATTTTTCACCAAACAAAACCAACATTTTAAGCAGAGGCAGTTAGAGATGCCAATACTAAAAATGCATGTGAAACAAAGAGCAACTTTCCTTAGCTATTTTAAACATTTAGTTATTTAGCCAGGTAAGTTAGGAACAGACTCTAAAGCCACAGTTCTAGTCAGACGGCACTAGGATCAAATATGGGGGAAGTATGTATATTTACCTGTAAAGAATATTGAACTAGAGATAATCTCTAGTCTGCTCTATGCTATTTACATGTTGACCCCAGTCCCACTGTCCTCTTGGGAAGTGTGACTGTTTCAGATGCTGCTGTTCCTGCGACGAGGGCTGGACCACTGATGCTGGACCCCTCCTTCCACCCGGACACCCGCCCCATCTCCCTCTCCAGGATTAGCTTGTCCTGGTCCTGCTAGACGAGTCGTTTCTCTCTGGCTCGACAGACTCATAGTAAGATCTGTGTTAGTAGATCCGTGTTAGTCTTAGTTACATCTACAGCCTGTCCGTCCATGGGAGTGGACGAACAGGCTGTGAGTCTCCTCCAGGTTTCTCTTTTTCTCCTTCGTTTTTATTTTACATTTTTTCTTGCCAAGGAGGAGGGTCTAAGGACAGGGACAATTATTAATTAGCTTGTTTACTAATAATCTGCTTTGACATGCTTGATCAATCACTGTTTCTGAATGTTCATTATTTTACTGAGTGTGTATTGTTTTATTGTTTTTTTATACCATTCATGTTTGCTAAGTTTACAATCTTGGAAAGTCCTCAGAGATGACAAAAATACACAGATTTGAGTTTAAGTTAATTTAATGTAATATAAACTACCATCTTGAAAATTGTGAAAGTTCATTGTAAAAAAAAGTTCTTAAATGGAAAAAACTGTCTCTTGCCCACCAGCTAGTCTAATGTCATTACATTCTAATAAACACAATATATTATAGGTGTGTATTTTTCTTGTTTACTGTAGTATTCATTCATCCAACCACTAGATGGCAGTGAGTGATGTAAGTTGGGGACTCCGACTGTATGCTGTTATTATTTTTGAGAATATTGGTAATACATACCTTTCTGGACCTTAATAGTTTTGTTAATGTATATTGTATTTTGTAGCTCTGGCGTAGAAAAACAGACTGACAAATCTTAGCCAGAACATTTACATCAGGAAGGCTACGATGTGCGGATTTCCCCATTGGCTAACGCGCAGGGTTTTCCTCTTCTGACTGTTTCTGGGTCACGTGGTATTATCACCAGAGCTGTCATCAAAACAAGACGATATTCGTGCGACTGCTGTGCCATTTTATTCTTGATCATCGCCGTGGATTCGTCTAAAACAGCAGCATTCTTCGTTGGATCAAAGCGAGATGCGCTGAGGAGTCGCTCTGTGTGGTTTAAGCTAGCTAGCTGAAGCATTTAGCTTGTTTTCCTGCGCGCGTTACATAATAATAATGAGGCATCCGCGGTAAGCTCTTGTAGCTTAATGCAAGACTTCAGCCTGTGTGGAGCCCGAAAAGGTTTTATAACGCCGGAATTCCCTTAAATTCTCATTTAAATAGCCATGGCGTTCAACAGGGTGTATATTAGCGTAGGTTATGCTACTTTTGGCATGCTAGTCGGTCTTTCGGCTTTCGTAGTCTGGACCGTGGCTTATAAACAGTATTGGACAGCGACTATGGGAGGCCTGTCAGGTAGGTTAAACTTGCTATTTATAAAGTACACAAGTGTTTATAACAAGCACAGACAATATTCAGATTGCAGTCTTTGTTTTATAAATGGTTACAGGCGTGCGTAATGGTCTTTAAATCCAAAATATGCAAATTACGCACGCCTAGGGAAACTGTCATACAACTTTAAAATAAACTAATCTATATCTTATTCTGTAGTCTAGCCTTTTTGTGCCATTATATCAACTAGTTAATTACACACAATAGTTTAGTAGTAACTATTCACTTCATTGTTGGGACGCTTATGAGTCACACTTAAACTCATGACCAGATTCATTGCTTCATCCTCTCAAACCATTTAACACAGCAATTATGTTTCAGCCTTTGCCAATAGGTAGTGCATTTGTAAGTATGTAAGTATTGTCCATTGTGTCTGATCTGTGCACTTTCTTGTGTCCTTTCAGGCGTGCTGGCTCTGTGGGTGCTGGTCACTCATATCATGTATTTACAAGACTTCTGGCGCACTTGGCTCAAAGGCCTCAGATTCTTCATTGGAGTCGGGGTGCTTTTCTCTGTTTTGGCAGTCTCTGGTTTGGTCGCCTTCCTGACGCTCGCGATCACACAGAAGCAATGTAAGACTCCGGAGCAGTGTGTCTTTCTGCAAGATATGACAAAAAACATGTTTCTAAGTGTAAATATAGGCAGTTTGTACACATTTTGAGCCACATCTGTCAAACACAAATAGGCAATGTGAGGATAGGATTAATTTTATTTTTTTTCTTCAAACAAGAAAACAATAGACTTGCTATTATCAAGCCTTATTCAGATAAAATTGTTTTGTAGCCTGTTCTGATGTATATTAAGGATGCACAGATCTATTTTTTTTTCCAATTCCGGTACTTTGGCATCAATTATACGAGAATTTCTTTGGTCGTCTAAAATCCTACCTGATATCAATTGATACTAAAGTAAGGACCTAAGTAACTTTTATTTTCTTTGGTCATATCAGAACAGTAACTAAAAAGGTCCCGAAAGTGTGGCCACAGGCTATAGTTCCTGCTCTCTGTGTGAACAAGCCTAAAATTGGGACTGGATAGTGGAACTAAAAAAAGTACAAGGAACTGAAAAAGTTCCTACAGTAGGAAAAGGCCTATTTGCAAACTTTGTAAAACACAGTTACAATAACAAAACTACCGAACGGGTTTTGCAATAAATGGTAAAACACACAAATGTAAATGTAAATGTAGGGCAAGTAAGACACAATTAATCAGCTAAACAAACACTTATAAATGGACCACAAGTGAAGCTTTCAGTTAAGTTAAATCCTTTTTCCAGTGCCTAAAAAAACATGGTATTTACTAAAGACTGCAAACAGTATTGTGGATAAGTTTATGTACTCATAGTTAAATACAAAAATGTGTATATTTCCATGTTAAGATAGACCTCACTCTCCCTCTTTTCACCTTCTCCTTTACTCTTTTAGCATTGCTCAGTTTATAAAACTGTTTGAGGGTGCAGTTTAGCATCACTTAATTATTTATTTTTCCTTCAAAGTTTATTCTTCTATTTTCAAGAGCACCCTCTACCAAGTTTACTGAGTGGAACAACTCTAACAGACTGTTTCAAAAGGCCGATGTCATGTTTTGACCGAGCTGCCGCCTAAATAGTGCATAAAAAGCTTAAGAGGAAAGAGGAACTGCACAGAACATGATTGTACTTCACATCAGTTTCTCAGAACTCTAAACAATGTAGTGTTGTTGTCACCAAAACTTCAAACTCAATGTCGTTTCTAAGAAGTGCACTCAATACTTTATTATAGTATGCTTTTCTAAACAAGAATGTCTTTAAGCTCAAGATATTTATACTATTTAAAGTCGCATTTTGACATATTTGGGATTTTTTTTAATATCAATGCTTGTTCAGATTAGTATCTAGTAAAACTAATACTAGTTTTAGTATCTCATTGTTGATTGTTTTGACAACCCTGGGTCTGTGTCATTTTGTTCATTTACATTGTGTGATTGTGTCTTCCAGCGGCCACTGACCCTCGCAGCCTGTACCTGTCGGCCGTGTGGAGCTTCCTCACTCTAAAATGGGCCTTCCTGCTCTCGCTTTACTCGTACAGATATCGCCAGGAGTTCGCCGACATCAGCATCCTCAGTGATTTCTAACCTGGACGCACTTTACTCTACTGTCAGTGGACTATCAAGGTTACAATTGATTCTTTATTCAACTGTAACTGCACTTTACAGTTGAATAATGAATTAGATCACGTAATAAATCTAATGGAGGAGCCACCTGAGGCTTGTACCACACGTCTCTCTAGAAAATCCACAGCGAAACAGGTCTGTCAAGCCTGGATTTTCTCAAAGAGGTGGTGCACGTTCGTAGCTCAAGGGAAAAAGTGGAGTTTGAACTTAAGCGACCAATCTCGTCTATTCACAACTAATGAACTATTGAAAGAATCAGCAACTATTTTAGTAATTAAGTAATTGTTGACTGTTCTTCCTTTAGGTTCTAAACATCCCATGAACTGTAGAAAATTTTTAGAATAAAAAAATGTGAAACTTTAGGGTTTTTGGTGTAAAAACTAGTTTGCCAGAGCCTAGCTTTGTCAATTTTAATCCAAAGAAATAGCCTCAATTCTTGATATTATGATGCCACAATGATAATTAAAAATGCTCTTTTAGCGTCAAATTTGTATACAATAGAGCCGGGGATGACGAATCTGAGGCCAATCTGTGTGCGGCTCTTTGGCTCATTCAGAAACATTTGCTCCTCCAGTCCCTGTCAGGGCAGTGTCACAGCAGAAGTTTTTAACAGACAGATCGTTTCTTTGAGAAGCATTTGATAGCTTCATTTTGGTCCTTATTTTGTGCAAATCCGTCTTATATCCACGGAGAAAAGATCCAAAATGTACAATGAATTAAAACATGCAAAAATAACAGCGGCGCAAATCGCGGAAATCTTGAAAAAGTGATGTTTTCAGCTGTGGCTTTTGTCTGAATGTGACACGAAACAGAAGTTTACACACTGCCCTGACACAAGTGTGTGCAGCAGTGTTTTCTCTGCTCTGATCACACAGGACAGATCACACAGAGTCTGACTGACGCTCCTAAAGGCCAGGTTTACAGGGACGGAGCTAAGGGCATCTGGGACTGGGGCCTCTAAATCTGGCCTCTGTGGAGGGGGAGGCTTTTTGATTTACTGACTTTTGTCTTTTTAATTATAGTAAAATTACATCTCATAATGAAAATATCACATCTAAAACTCAACAAAATGTAGGAACTTACACAGAAATTTAAAATAATCTCCCCCAGACCCTCTTGAATTACATCAAAACCATGTTATATAGAAAAATATTTTTTAATGGAGAGCTTACAGTGTCTGCGTCTATTTAATGCAATAAAAATGTACTTTGCCCCCTGGTGGTGGCAGGAGGTCAACTCATGATTCGGCTCTTAAAGGATGACAGCTGAAAAATTCGACTCTTGGCCTCTGACTAGTTTGAGGTGGGCAGTTATTTCCGTTATTACAAGCAACTTTCTGCAAAATATTAGTTGCCAGACCACGCCTGGGAACAGCAGCTTAGGCGATGCATTTTAAAAGTCTGGTGGTATACTGTGTAACCCATCCCTACAGACAAGCTTTTACCCCAAATCGACCCCCAAAATGCACTTTTGTAGTACAGGCCTCTGGATTGTACCACGCTGAATTGCACTGGTCGAACGCGAGCTTTGTTTCTCTTACTAAGTTACATTGTAGGTCCTTGTTACGTGTCTTTTATGGGTGATCCTGAGAACTTTGTTAATTATTTGCTCATTTGTATTTTTTAGAAGCGTGTTTTTTACCTGTTAATATTTTAATTAATGCGAAAAAAAGTGAGTCAGTCTGTAAAGAAAAAAAAAAAACAGCTCATTCACAAAACCACCAAACATATCTGCTAATCTGCATTATTTTTTATTTACTGATGCTTTTATTTAACCTCATAGTGGAATTTATATATTTTATTGTTGCCATTTTGAAGTCTAGACAATGAAGCACTGATAAATGTAAATAATGTAGTCTTTTCATAATATTTCCACCAGAGGGAGACATACTACGTAAAATAACATTCCTCTCAAAACAAAGAATGAATTTGCACTTTAGTGTTGATACTGATGCCATGCTTTTGCACAGATTTAATATAACGTGTCACATTATCGTTTTTCCATATTTTGTTTGACCACGAGTGTGTACAAACTTTATTTTTATTTTTGGAGGATTATTTTAGATTGAAAAATGTAGTTTTGTGGTTCAAACTTCTTGTGTTTTCCATGTACAGCCTGTTGTTGATGAGGGATTGAATGTACTGTGTCAGTGTCAAATACCGATTCCAACAATTAAACATCGCTGTTAATCCATATTTAGTTCAGTTGTTTTTGTTTTAAAGTGGCATTGTGTAACTTTGTGGAGGTGAATGGACAACAGCACAGTTTAGTAGAAACAAAACAATGAAATCATTTTTCTGAACATTTTTATTTGGGATTAATACCGGTTTGTTTTATGTCATAATGAAAAAAAATGTTATATTGAAATATGCCTATTGTTCATGAAGTTTAAAATTACACATTTCAGCTCTTGGGAAATCACACTTTTATAGAGGATTTTCAGAGCAATAACAAAACGTGATTATAATGGAAGTCAATGGAGGGAAAAAATACCTCCAACAGAACAAGAGAAAAAACTATAAACTGCTTCTGCACAAAAACTACAAAATCATCAAAGTCAAACTTGAAACTGACTTTTAACATGTCCAAGGTTATAATAAAAGGTCCAAACAAATCCAGTTTAGATTCACATTTTAGAGGAAAAATGGGCCATTTTGTGTCACATTTTCACCTTCTCTGAGAATCTGATTTTCCTCAGTAAGTCTATAAAAATAATAAAACATTGAGAATGTTCAAATTTGGTATTTTTAGTCAGAACGAAGTGGATCAATAGATTGAAGCAAAAAAAAAAAAAAGTTTGAAAAAAAAAATCTACTATAATTTTCACAGCCATCTTTGGTGTAAAGAACCAAAGGTATAGTGTTGAGGAAAAGTAATTAATTACGTAATCATTACATATAAAAATTTAACTAGGTACACTACTTAGTTACTGCTCCAAGAAAACAACATATTTACATTACTTAAGTATTACTTTTGGTGTAATATGAGTTGTTTCATTTGGCTCAAATTCAGTAAAAAAAAAAGTAAAAACATTAAAAATGATTCTGTCCCTGTTCCAGCTGCTGATTTATGTCTCTGAACCGTTTTATCTCACTATAAGACAATAATTCACTTTAGTAGATTTTTTTAAACTTCAGAATTAAGAGTATTTTGTTAGTAACTGTAATTTAATTATAAGCACTTTCACAGTAACTACGTTTCACTACTAGTTACTCAAAAATGTTATTTAATTACGTTAAGTTACACCCAACACTGGGTGGTTGTAAATAACATGAGTCTGGGCTCAGGCAAACTGTGAGTAGATTTTTGAAAATATGGCTCAAACTAAGGTCTGTACCAAGAAATCATTGAAATATCTCCAAAATTGTAGCAATGGAGGACAATTTAAAAGTGAAAAATACAAAAAAGTGGTGTAAACCCCACCCCAACACACAAGGGTTATAAAGGCCAATTTTATAACTTTTGCGGTAGAGAGTGAAACTATTTATTGGGAACACATTTTTTCAAAGTATTTTTTCATGGTAGATCAATAGATATGCTACAATGTGTATCTTAAAGAGCAATTTACAAGTGATAGTTATAGTAAAAAATCTCCCCCACAATGACAGATTTCTATAGCTGCCACTTTTGCCTTATCTTACCTCTTGATTCTTAAACCTTAGCTCCGCCTCTGGACGGCGTCAGAAATGGACAAATAATGAACAAATCAAACATGAGGCGGAAAACATCAGAACAAAAGGCTTAGAGTCATTCTGCAATTTATTAGCGTCAAGAAACAGGAATAGTTTCATTTTTCAAGTGGCAAAAACTTACTGAAGATGATCTACTGATGCAATCCAGTAAAACAGACTGTACACATCTGATTCTCTTGTCTCAGACCAACTTTGATGCCAGAGTTGAACTTTATTTAGAGTTTACAGTATTTGTGAGCCATGCACCAGGACCAGCCTCGTTATGTGGTGGACAGAGCCGTGTTTAACCTGCCAGACTTCGAAAGAGAATTTGACAAGAAGAGCCGACACTTCCCCATTGATGAAAAAATCAAGAAATTCTTCAGGTAAATACATTTATTTATCCATCTATCATTAGTATATGGGATGTTGTGCCTCAGACAACACCTATAAAATCTCATCATGATGCATTTATTTCAAAGTAGGCCGGTTTATTGTAATATTATATCTAACAAAATCCTCCATCAGGCAGTAAAAAATGGTCATAATATATAATCTATAAAAAAAAATACTGCTTATTAGTCAAGTGGAGCAAGATCCTCAGAGAATCAATGTCAGACATCACTTAGGTCCACAAAACTTTCAGTATTGGACGGACCTGCTAATCCAGGAGTGTCCAAACTCTTTTTTCCCATCTGTGGGTCAAACTTGTTCAATATTTTCCTTGGTAAAGTGAAATATGTTAGCATGTTAAATTATATTTAGCTAACAAGCTGTTTGAGATAATAGCTTTGATTTTGTGTCCATAGGTCCATTGACTTTTAAATAAGTCAATGGTAAAAAGAAACAGGTGGACAAACTTCCTTTTCAAACCTACAGAATTGCTAAGCTCTGCCTCCTCATTATACAATTTTATTTGAATAAGCCACACATTTTAAATTACACTTTTTATGTTGTTAGAAAGTGTCTACATGACAATTTTGAACCCTTCTTGTTTTAGCCAGAGTCTGATTTTTTTTAAGTAATCGCAATTAAACACAGACAAGTGGCCGAGGATAGGTGGAAGCATCAGCTACAGGACAAAACAAGATAACTCAAACATGTATGAATTAATCCAAATACAACTTTGGGTAAACTAATGATGAGTAAACGCTGTTGTAACAGGGTCAAAAACTTAGAAAAGAAGATTTTCTATAATAGGTTTCTTTTACTACAGATGAAAGGCAGTCAAACTGAATGTCACACATGTACTTTTTGTTGTTATACAAAAAGTAAAGGGGTCTAGTCACTAAAAGATATCACTTGACTGACAAAGTATACTATTAACGAGAAAAAATTCGCCTTTGTCTTGCTCTCCCGAAACATTTTTGAAATAATCTGATGTTTTAATACTGCAATTATAAATGCAACTTTTAAATATCGCTTATTAATTATGAATAACCCATGACATGGGTTATTTATGGATTCATACTTTCAAGTGTAATCGTAAAGCTTATTCTTTGTAATTATTGTAATGTGTGTCGACTTGCTGTTTGTACACATTTAAATCATTAGTTTTGTCGTCACCAGATGCTCGGTGCCCAGACTCCGGGGTCTTCTGCTCCGACTCCTGCCTGTTTTAAGCTGGATGCCCCGGTACAAAGTGAGAGAAAACCTGCTGTTTGATGTTATCAGTGGAGTCAGCGCTGGGACGATACAAGTGCCTCAAGGTCAGACATGTTTTTATTAAATGTACTTCAATGACAAAGATCTTGCTCTAAAAGTATTTTGTGTAACGTGTAGTGATTGTAGTGACAGGTTTGCATCCTCTCAAAATGTAATATCAGGAAAAAACCTTATAGAATGAGTTCTGTCTGCAGCTGCACCTGTTTAGCTCAGTGCAGCCGTACTTCTAGTCTTATTCTTGTTCGCACTTGTCCAAGCCAAGGCATTTCAGAACAAATGCTGTATTTGACCTAAACCACACATCATCCACACGAAGCAGAAGTTTAGAGACACTGAAAATTTCTGAAACCAGGTCCCAGAGTAAAAATATTTCCAAATTCTGGTTTAGAGTCTTTGCGTGCCCCGCCCACTGCCCTTTTTTTTCTTTATACAGTTTTCTCTGCATTATTTTTCAAGTACGAGGCTCGGTATCCCAGGCCTCATTAAAGCCAAAATTGTGCATCTTATTTATCATTATTATCCTTATTTGCATGTTTTCGTGGTTGTGGTTATTGCTTTTAAATCGTATTTATATATTTTAAAGCATTTTAAAAGCTCAAGAAGGAATTGGTTCTAGGATTGTTTGAACTTTTGTGAATGAAACTCAGTGAACTTCAAAATGCTGCCGTTGAGGTAACAACATTCTAACAGGGTTAAGAGCTCACAAATGCCAATTTTAAGTAGTGCATATGAACTGCTCTCATTTTCTTTAATAAATAAATAAATCTTTGTTCTCCAGGCATGGCGTTCGCTCTGCTGGCTAATCTCCCGCCTGTCAATGGCCTGTACTCTTCTTTCTTCCCCCTCATACCGTACTTCTTCATGGGCACGGCTCACCAGATGGTCCCAGGTAAACCCGTGTGATTTATCTTCAGCCGTTTAGTTGGATGACATTGATAACTTACTCTGCAGATCAGCTACCTCTGCTCTAAGTGCAGTGAGGCGGAGAAAGCACAGACGCAGCGTTATTCTACGTGTGTTCTTTCAGGGACGTTTGCCGTGCTCAGCATTATGGTGGGAATCGTCTGCTCGGATCTGGCTCCAGAGTCCAAATTCACTTACTTCAACGCCACTCTGAATCACACAGTAGTGGACACAGAGCTCATGAATGAAGTCCGTCTGACAATATCTGGAACGCTGGCCTGCCTCACTGCTGTTATACAGGTAAATGTGTAATTAAAGCACACTGACTCTCTATAACCGTCTGCACACTGGAGGAGTTTTTAGCCTGATTTGTCTTTGGTGTGGCCTGAGTAGTGATTCTCGTTAAAGATTATTTGTCATGTCGCTCATTATGTCTGTGGGTCAGTACAACTCTGTTAAAACTTTTGAATAGATTCTATATTTCTGTTATTTTAAGATGCAAATATTTTGGGCAGCCAATCATAGCAGCAAGACAGTGCTGCTATCTCTATCTTCTGCAGATAGAGACGCAGTGGCAGTTCCTGACTCATTTCTTTGGGGGTGCTATGGTCAACACAGCCAGTTATCAAAGTCCAATACCCACAATTCTATTGTCTAATCAATCAATATAATATGCATTTACACTTCTACTTTTATGTAAAATCTAATGACATGTGGCCAACTTATGTCATTAAAACTATAAAATCAAGATCCACGCCTGTAAAAGGCATATGCTGGCTTCATATTTATAATACCATATTTATTTATCATTTAAGACAGTAAAACTAGCCTGAGAGCCACAGTAAACATGTGTTGCACACTTAAATGATGAGTCAAAGTGTGGCTTTAAGTGGGTTTATTTTCTGTGAACAGATAGAAATATCTTCAATGTGCGTGTCTGCCATGTTTTGACTGCTTTACTGTAGCAGAACTACTTCTGTTGCTGCATAGAACATACATTTACAAATAATATGAAATAAAAGACAAAATAATAAAATGTACATAAACAAAAAGTGACATAAATCTGTAATTTTCTTTATGTAAAGACATTTTAGACTTAATAATAGTGCCCTCTACTGGTCATTTCACCTCCGCTAGCTTACCACTATTAGCATAACAAGCAGGGTAGATAGAAATCAACAACTTAGCTTCAAAATCACAGTAAAAACGGCTCGCACAGTCTCACTAGCCTTATTACTTCATTATACATTCCCACATAAACACCTACAGTCCCACTTTACCTGTGAACAGATAGAAATATCTTCAATGTGCGTGTCTGCCATGTTTTGACTGCTTTACTGTAGCAGAACTACTTCTGTTGCTGCAGATACGCTCGCTACACAGGCGGAGAAGCTCCCTCTTGTGGTCAGGAGTAGGAACTGCACTATACTTTTCTAATTGGATTGCTTACAGTATTTATGTATTTAAACCAAAAATATAATAAATAAATTAAACAGCACATGAAATAAAATAATTTTCGGGGGGTGCCCTGTTTCGTACTCCCACACTCTCCCCTCCAAAATAAATGGCGTCTCGACATTCTGACGTTATCAGTCTTTTTGTTCCTTGTGTGTTACACAGTTCAAAGTTAAAGCTAAGTAGGAGTCAGAGGATCACAATGTCTATAAAGTGCATAACTTCTTCAAAGAAGACCATATGACATGTATCTCCTGTTGGTGTCATATGCGCGGAGCAGACGTTATCGTGCACTATAACTGTCCACTGCTTCCTCCCTCACATTCCGGGGTATCTGCACTTTCTCTGAGTAAGGTTTCTTAACATAGCAGTAACTTCCTATTGTAATAACATGTCAAGCTATACCAATAACCAAAATATTGTTTTTAAGTGTAACTGAAGTATTTAAATGTTATGCATGTGTAAATATAAATGTAAAACTGGAACTGTAAACTTATGAACCTGAGTGTTTGCTTAACATTTCAACTATAGATTTACTTATATGACATAGTAGGCTGTCCTAATCTGTGATAAGTAAACATTAGCTTTGGTTTTCTCAATCTGAAAGGATACTTTTTCTGCTGCCCAGAAGATGGACCGGGGTCTTCTTGGTCACTGCCTGCAGACTCAGGAGACTGATGATCTTCTACATTGCCTTGTCTGTCATTATCACCATCTTGGCTTTCAGTGTCCACCTCATTTTGGTCCCCTTGTGGCTCGTCTTCCTCACCAGCACTTGAGTGTCTCTCTGCCTCTTCATTGTCAATAGCAACCTCTTCTACCAGCTCATAGTGTTCCTCAGGAATCCTGTACTCCATGTGTAATCCTGTTATGTCTCTCAAGTCATCCTCATCATCTGAACTGTGGTCTTGTGGTTGTTGTTTGTGTCTTGTTTTGTCTCTTTTTTTCTTTTGTACAGGCAGATCAACCTTTTCTCCAGGCAAGAAGTCACAGGGAAGCAGGAGGTTTCTGTGCATGACTCTTGTTCGTCCCTTTCCACTTTCTGGCTGTATCTCATATACAGGACTGTCTTCATGTTTTCTTTGTGTCACCACATATACTTGATCTTCCCAGAACGCTCTCAACTTTCCTGGACCACCTTTTTCATTCAAGTTCCTCACCAGCACTCTAGATCCCGGATGCAGATCAGGACCGTATGTTTTCTTGTCGTACAGCACTTTTCCACGTTTGTTCTCTTTATTTGCTGTTTCAGAAGCGAGTCTGTAAGCATCATCCATACGTTGTCTCCACTTCTCTGCATAATCTTTGTGAGATGCACTCTGATCTTTTGCAGTGAGTCCAAACATCAAATCAATGGGGAGTCTGGGGTTGCGGCCAAAGAGGAGGAAGTACGGTGCATAACCTGTGGCTTCACTGCGGGTGCAGTTATAAGCATGCACCACTTTTGCAAGCGAGGCTTTCCAGTCTTCTTTTGCTCTCTCGGGAAGGCACCTTAGCATGCTCAGGAGCGTCCTGTTAAACCTCTCAACCTGGCCGTTCCCTTGAGGGTGATATGGTGTAGTCCTGGATCCTTTCACTCCGCTGTACTCCTCAAGCTTGGCAAACAGTTTGTTCTGAAACTCTCTCCTTGATCATGATGGACTGTGGTGGGGAAGCCAAACTTTAACATGAAGTCTCCATAGAGCTTCTCAGCGGCTGTTTTTGCTGATTTGTCCCTGCAGGCGTATGCTTGAGCGAATCGAGTGAAATGGTCCATAATGACCAGAATATACTCGTATCCTCCTTTACACTTTTCCAGATGCAGGAAATCAATGGACACCAGCTCGAATGGGTACGTTGTTGTGATGTTGGTGAGAGGGGCTCTAGTCGGCTTGTTCGGGCGCTTGTTCTTCAGGCAACTGCATACTCGTGTTATGTGGTGCTCCACATCGCGCTGCATATGGGGCCAGTAGAAGCGGTCTCGAATGAGGGCTAAAACTCTCTCCACCCCGAGGTGTCCCATCTCCTCATGCAGCTCTTTGTAAACGAGTCTGTGGTATTTCTTAGGGAGAACAAGCTGCATTCGATTAGCTGTTTTCCGGCACAGCAGCCCGTCTTCATTGATGTGAAGCTTTTGTTTTTCTCGTGCCAGAGCAGCTATGTCTTTGTTTTGAGTGGTCTTCCCATGTTTCGGCCAGTGATCTGAGGAGACATATTTCAGCGCCTGACCAATTACAGGATCTTCACATTGTGCCTCTCTGAGAGCAGTTGGGGACAGTCTTTGAATTGATCTTGTCACCTGTTCTTCCTCATGATCCACTATTGCAGAAGAGATTGTAAAAGGGCACAGCCAGGGTTCGGTACTTTTAGCTTTAACAGCCAGAGCTTGTGTCACACTGTGCATCACATCTTGCGCCACTGCTTGTGTGCAGCTCTCCATGTATCTCTCCATGTCCAGAGGCATGCGTGATAGTCCGTCTGCGTCACGATTAGCTCTGCCGGGCCGATATTTGATCGTGAACTGGAAGTCTGCAAGTTCGGCAACCCAGCGGTGAGTGGTCGCATTCAGCTTGGCTGTTGTGAGCACATATGTGAGTGGGTTGTTATCTGTGTACACTAGGAATGGTGGTGAGTAGTACAAATAGTCCCTGAAGCGCTCACATATGGCCCATTTGAGGGCCAGAAACTCCAACTTTCCCGAGTGGAGGTGGTAGTTCTTCTCCGGGGCGGTCAGAGTTCTGGACCCGTAAGCAATCACACGTAACTTCCCCTGCTGCCTCTGGTAAAGTACCGCGCCTAGGCCCTCTTGGGATGCATCACAGTGTAAGAGGAATGGCTGTTCGAAGTCTGGATAACCCAGGACTGGTGGCTGTGACAGGAAATCAATGAGCTTGTGGAGTGCTTGTTCGTGTTCGGTTGTCCACACCACAGGATGAGAAGCGGGGAGCTGGCCACTTTTTGACTGTTTCTTTTTATTCGTCTTCTTTTGTGTGTGTTTAGCACTCGAAAGACTGCCTTTTGCCAGGAGATCGTAAAGAGGGGTGGCAATGCGTGAGAAGTTAGGGATATAACTTCTGTAATAGGACACAAATCCCAACAACTTCCTCACCTCTCCAACTGTGGTCGGCTTCTTCTCTTTGAGCGCCTGGACAGGAGCAATGTCTGCAGGATCCATTGTGTATCCATCCTTGGTGACCAGCCTGCCCAGAAATCGCACCTGATTCTTGAACAACTCACATTTTCTGGGTGTAAGCTTCACTCCGTGAGTCTCATATCGCTGCAAGACACTTTTCAAGTCATTAAGGTGATCATTAAAAGTTTTTGAATGGACCAGGTTGTCGTCCAGATAAGGCAAGCAGATCTCGTCTCGTAAGCCCACCAGACACTCCTCCATGGACCTCTGGAACTCAGCTGGGGCAGATGATAGCCCAAAAGGGATTCTCACCCACTCATATAATCCCCATGGAGTGATAAATGCTGTGAATGGACGACTTGATTCCTCCAGGAAGCCCTGGTGATAGGCCTTTCCTTGATCCAGCACTGAAAACCAGGAACTTCCTGTCAAGGTGTTGAGCATATCTTGAATGCGGGGTATGGGATGGCGGTCTGGGATAGATTTTCTGTTCAACTCCCTGTAATCACAGCAGAGGCGGAGACTGCCATCCTTTTTCCTCACGCATACAATTGGACTGGAGTATGGCGATTTGGACTTGGTGATCCAGCCTCTATTCAAGAGATCTTCCAGGTACTCTTTAACCTCTTTATGGAGCGGCTTTGGCACAGAAATGTAAGTCTGACGTACCGGTGTGGGGTCACTCAGGCGAATCTTGAGCTGCAGCGATGGTATAGTTCCAACATCTGTGTCATCCCGGGCAAAGACATTGCACATTTCTCTCAGCACTTGCCTTACTCTGAGCTGTTGGGATGGGTCAAGATGATCCAGGGGAACTGGGGGGTCCCATGCACTTTCATTTTGTTGGTGACTTCTGCTTTGTTGTTCAATTGTCTGCTTTTCATTAGTTTGTTTCATTACTTCCAAATGCATCATCTCCGCTGCCTTTGTGTTTGCAGGATATATTATTTTCACTGCTTGTGTTTGTCCAAGTATAGTACGTGGAGACAAGATGATGTCATGAGCTGTGCAGTTTGTGATGGGCAAGGTGACACTGGACCGTGTTCCTCGTTGCAGTCGCACCACACTCTCTTGAATCTCTAAACCTTCGGGTAAGTGCACATGAGAATTTGGCTCACACAGGACATCTTGTTGTTCTGGCAGTGACCTTGTTCTCACATTACACTTGACAGTTTTTGTTCGACCTGCAGGAATAGTAATCAGTTCTTTCCCTGTTTTTACAGTGCCTTCAGTCAGTTCCTCTTTATTGCTCATTGCTTTTAAAACACCTCTGTTTTCTTACAGTCGAAGGAGAAAGCTGCACGGACTGCATTTGTTACAGCACGGGGGGGATATATGCCTCTATCCAACAAGCACTCTATTACATTGAAACCAATGATGGGATCTTCTGCAATTCCCTCTTGGTCTGTTACCAGTATTGGGACGAGCAGCTCTAGTTGTGTGGCTTCAGAAGCAGGAAGCTCAAACTTAATCTCAACCCACCCATGGAAAGGAATTGGAGTCTGATTCACGGCTCTTCCATCCAAGATGCCAGGACCCAAGATTTCTGACAGGCTTCTCACAGTGGCGTGTGGGATATTCCGCTGTCTCCATTTTTCATTGATCAGGCAGACTTGTGATCCTGTATCCCACAACGCCTTTGTTTCATGTCCATCAAACCTGCAGATGATCATGTGTTTCTTACCAATCAGGTGAAGAAGCTGGGCTTTTCGCTCTGGTGAAAGGAGATTGATGCTCACTGCTGCTCTCTCTTTTTCCTGCATGTCTGCTGCCAACTTTGTTTCAAGATACTGGATGCTGTCTGTAAGAAGCTTATGCACATCTCTTTGCTCTTTTTGTTTTGCCTGAGGAGTCACTGAGAGTGGAAGAGTTGTTACCGTATTAGCGGACAAGTCTATTGGCTCTGCTCTGTCCGTAGGCTTCCTTCTGGTCCTACAACCTCTCGACAGGTGACCACTCTGACCACACTTAAAGCAATGGTCACACTGTTCCTCTTGGTTGCGGTCTTGACAGCTTTTACAGCCTCTTTTCTTGTTTGGGCGGTGCTGAGGGGATGACTTTTTGGACTCATGGATGGCGCTTTTTATTTCAGCTATTTCCCCTTTAAGTTGGCTTATGACATCAAGAAGTTCAGATTCCCTACGAGACACTGTAGGTTGTGGTTTTGTCTTTGGAGGCACAGCGGATGTCTTTTCACGTCCCCCAACTGCACCTATCTCTGCTTCTTGCACTGTCTGGGTTTCTGCTTTTATTTCTCTGATTCTTGGTTCCTTGCTGTGTTTTCTAAACTTTTGCTGTCGCTCCCACTCTAAGCTTGCTGCTTCATTAATCTTAGCAATCAGGACATCATCAGTAACTGCTGTATCATCAAGATAACTTTTTATTTGATACTTCACATTGTCATTGATCAGTCCTGTACCCACAGCTCGCAGAAACTTTTTCTGAATCAACTCAGCGCTATACTGTTCTTCTGCTCCTGGTTCTCTTGAAGCGGCAAAGAGGCGCTCTTTTAGTTCGATGGCTCTGAATAAAAAGTTTTGAGGGGACTCATTGTGCTCTTGAGTGACATTAATCAATCTATGGTAGAGATCAGTTGAACTATCTTCTTTGTAATGTCCTTTTAAGATGGTTCTGAGTTGAGATAGAGTTAAGTCTGTTTTAATCTCTAACATGTCACGAAGACTCAGGCCTGGACTTACAGCTCTAATCACAGCTTCTACTATCTCGGCTTCACTGTGGCCCTTTCTCAGTCCCATTTCAATCTGATGGACCAAATTAGAGTAAGATAACTTGTCCTTTTGGCCTTTCTCTCCAATTTGACCATTTACTTTGAATTCTCTGCGGATGATGAACTCAGGTGGCTGTGTCGGTGGAGGAGTAGCTGACATGGGAGCAAAGGACGGACTTGTCTCTTGTTTAGTGGCACTAGCTGTTAGTTTTGCCATCTCTTCCTCTAACTTTTGTGTTGCTGTTTGGAAGTTTAACTGGAGGGCTGCATACTGTTCTTTTAGACTGGCCAACGCAACTGCATCTGGACTGGGACTCTCTGGAACTGGCTGTGTTGTGTCAGCTTTCTCTTTCAAGTCATTTGCAAATGCTATTGACCTTTTTAGGAACTCTCGTGCCACATCCTCTTCCTCATCGTCTACAGCTTTCTCCACTCCTTCACTTATTGCTCTGATCAGCGTGTGCTTCTTTTTCAGATTTTCAGTTGAGATTTTACAGTGCCTGCATACTTCGAGGAGTTGCTCACAGTTCAGCTGCACAAGCACTTCACTGAGCTGGTCTTGCAGTCGCTCGAACTCCACTGTCTCCATCTCTGTTGACTGCAGCACCGCTGATCCCACTTCTGACACCAGATTTTGTTGCACACTTAAATGATGAGTCAAAGTGTGGCTTTAAGTGGGTTTATTTTCTGTGAACAGATAGAAATATCTTCAATGTGCGTGTCTGCCATGTTTTGACTGCTTTACTGTAGCAGAACTACTTCTGTTGCTGCATAGAACATACATTTACAAATAATATGAAATAAAAGACAAAATAATAAAATGTACATAAACAAAAAGTGACATAAATCTGTAATTTTCTTTATGTAAAGACATTTTAGACTTAATAATAGTGCCCTCTACTGGTCATTTCACCTCCGCTAGCTTACCACTATTAGCATAACAAGCAGGGTAGATAGAAATCAACAACTTAGCTTCAAAATCACAGTAAAAACGGCTCACACAGTCTCACTAGCCTTATTACTTCATTATACATTCCCACATAAACACCTACAGTCCCACTTTACCTGTGAACAGATAGAAATATCTTCAATGTGCGTGTCTGCCATGTTTTGACTGCTTTACTGTAGCAGAACTACTTCTGTTGCTGCAGATACGCTCGCTACACAGGCGGAGAAGCTCCCTCTTGTGGTCAGGAGTAGGAACTGCACTATACTTTTCTAATTGGATTGCTTACAGTATTTATGTATTTAAACCAAAAATATAATAAATAAATTAAACAGCACATGAAATAAAATAATTTTCGGGGGGTGCCCTGTTTCGTACTCCCACACATGGACATAGAGGACATGGCTGAATTTGGTTTTAAGCGTTGTAGCAGTTAAAACAGCTTGTTTGAGTGCCTTATAGTCGGAGTTTCTTGCGTAATCATGCAGACGTACGTGACGGCAGAGTTTGAGGTCCAAGTAAAAAAAAGTAAGCAAGTAAAAAATGCTCTTACAATAGATTCAGTGGAAACAGTGGGTGCGATAAGCCACCCTGAGATTGCACCAAAAGAGGCGGGACTATGTACTTGTAGTCGAAAAAAAGCCCTTCTTATTGGACAATGATGTCTTAAGACATTTGAATCAAGTTTTAATTGGTTTTGATTAATTTTAGCTGCACACCTTGTTCATTTTTTTACCTTTTTGTTGGCGGTGCATTGCACCTATTGCCTTAGTGACAAGCCACCCCTGTAGAGACAGCAATAAAATATGAAAAATAGCAAGCACATTTTTAACTTTAAGATGTCACCAGTACACTGACTGTACCAGGTGCTTCCTGGATGGTTTCTTGCCTATTGCACCAACTCCAGTGCAGGGCTATTTGTGCTTGACCAAAGGGTTCAGGGTCGTATGGATTTCTGAAAGAAAAGCGGTTTCCTGCTGTCTCCAGGAAAAATTGACTTCATCCAAATTCTTTCTGCCGGCATGCGCTCTTTTGGACCCTCACACTGACTGCGAGTCAGGTTCGCTTCGGGACACGTACAGGTTTCTACACCAGCTCCAGTCAACTGTGACCTGTATTTGTCCAAAGCAGATTCATGTGGATTCTCACGAAAACACTTTTCACATTGCAACGCTCTCACAGACCTGCACGACTCTCACTCCTGTGTCCACACTACTCCGAGGTCTGTGTAACAAGGTGCACTCATGTGGTTTCACGTCATGAAAGACAAATTGTTGAGACCAAAATCTTTGCAAAATGTCCTTATTTTCTCGACATGTTTTTAAAATTTCTAGTGTACTTTAACATAAAACCCATCCCAGCAGTTGTTTTTGTATGTTGTCTGTCTAGATTGGCCTGGGCTTCCTCCAGTTTGGCTTTGTTGCGATTTACCTCTCCGAGTCGTTTGTCCGAGGTTTTATGACAGCAGCAGGACTCCAGATCCTCATTTCTGTGCTCAAGTATATTTTTGGCATACATGTTCCTCCATACAGCGGACCTCTGGCTGTAGTCTATGTAAGTCTTGACCAGCTCCTTTTTGTTTTGCCTGTTTTCTCGTTCTGTCCTGATGCAGCCTTTGCATTCAGACTCTTTCAGATATTGTTTGTGGCCTTCCTAAAACCAACATTGCCTCGCTGGTCTTTGCTCTGGTCAGCGCTGTGGTTCTGATTGTGGTGAAGGAGCTGAGTGCCCGCTACAGACACAAGCTCCCATTTCCTATTCCCATAGAGATCATTGTTGTACGTACTCTATTAACTGAATAAAGATTGAGTTCAAATGTGTCTTTAATTGTGCTTTTACTACTTTGCAGGTGATTGTGGCCACGGCAATTTCAGGTCCTCTGGATCTTCCGAAGAAATACAACATGGACAAAGTGGGGAAAATAGCTTTGGGGTAAAAAATTGCTGCACAAAGCTTTGCATTACATTATGTTTAATGAGTTTACATAGGGCTGTTTAATTTAATGTTGAGATATTTGAGAGGAAACATAATGATGTCGTCATTTTGTGTATAAACTTGTTGCTAAATATTGATCCAGTGTTTACAGCCATAATAAAGAGAACGAGATCTAGATTTTTAGCACAGTATCAGTGACTTATTACTGGGAGCAGGTCAGATGTTTATCACAAGTTTGTTCACAGGTTGCCAGGGCAATTAACATGTGAATATCTAGGGGAGCCTAAAACAGTCTAGGCAGACTCAGTCAGAACAATAGGGCCCTAGACAAACAATAGAGAGAATGCAGACAATAGAGAGGAAGTATAGCACCCACCGCTCCTCCTCAGGGGCAGGGCCAAACAGCCTATTTTTGATAAGCTAAAATTAATTAGCTTTTCCAAACGTCTTGTTTTGTACCGCCTAAAAGATGTCCTACTTCCACGGGCAACTGCACTGAACATGTGTTAGATTGCTTTATTTTAAAAAAATCAGAAAATCTGTTAGAATTTTTCAGTTTTGCGCTCCCTGTAATGCTGCTTTCAGGCACTTCTGCCTTCCGTCACCCACATGATCATGTGACGTAGGTGCAAATGGTCAATAATTACAGCCAATCTTTGGTCACTTCTATCAGACTGAAAATTACTTTGATGATAGTTAAAACATTTCAATCTTCAAATACGCTGTTCAGATGACAACTCTGAAGCTTTTCTACACTAATATTCACCTCACCTTTTATGTTGACTTCAGAGTTGTCTTGTCATTTCCTTTTGTTTTTCAGTTTTCCAGCTCCGATTGTACCAACAGTGAGTCAGTGGAGTGACATGTTGAGCACTGCATTCTCTTTGGCCATTGTGGGATATGTTATAAACTTGGCGATGGGACGAACTTTGGCAGCGAAACATGGATATGACGTTGATCCAAATCAGGTAGTTGGCTGACTCTATATAGAGCACTTTCATAAAACATCATAGCATTGCTTTTTTTATAATGTTTTGCTCATGCAACTTTTCTAGTTCACAGTTAACTGCAAATCGATCAGTTAAACCCACTGTCACTCAATAAGTGCAATATGAAAGTAGACCAAGTGGGCAAAATACAGCTGAAGACACTATTCCCACAACACCATAAAAAATGTCTTATTGATCTTTTTCAGCCTACATCAGGTGTTGTCACAGCTCTAGTCAAAGGCAAAAGAAACAAAATAGCCCATGCATTAAAAGTTTGAGGTTTTAGCGTGGTTAAAATTCAGTTTCATTGTGAACTGTTGCTAGGACATTTGTGTCTAATGTTATCCTGACCTCACCCATCCGTGCAAGTGCAGTTTCATGTTCAAATTGGTCCGTTTTATTCAGAATTCTAGCTAAAACTACAGTTGACCAGAACTAACAGATTTTAGAGCTACAAGTAATCAATTTTGTTGGATTTTAGTCCATCAAAAGTAAGTTAAGTATAAAATAATTACTAGTAAATGCTGTGTCATCTCTGAAGCACTAATGAGATGTGGATACATTAGCATATTTAGCATTAGCTTTAGGATGTGAATGAATCATTAAAAGACAGCATTTTAGCAACTCCTGGGTCTAGCGAAGTAAAACAAACTTGAAACAAATGTAAAAATCACCTCTACAGCCATGTGAAAGAGCAGATCCAGATCCTTTGACAAATGATTAAGACACAATCAGTGTTGGAGTAACTAGTTACAAAAGTAACTAGTTACTGTAATATATTCCACTTTTCAGTAACTAAGTAGTGTAACTCATTACTTATAAAAATATTGACAATATATTACCAGTTACAATCTGAGTAACTCAAGTTACTTTCACATAAAGTAATTGCTTTTATATTCTATTGAAAACAACACTTTGGGACCGAAACACCACTAAAATACTGTCTGTTGACTTAAAGATGAATAAAAGATACGGGGGAAAATGTGTTGTGACGTCACATTTCCATAAATTAATCAGTAATCAAGTGTAAATGTAACAGGATTAGTGTTCAATGTCTTAACAAACGTGTGATTAGCTCAAAGTAACTCACAGTAGTGTAACTCAGTTACATTTTTGAGACAGTAATATTGTAATACAAATGTATTACATTTTTCTCCCTGTAACTAGTAATTTATAATGTATTACAATTTTAAAGTAACTTACCCAACACTGGACACAATACATTTTCTGACAGTTCCAAATAGTGCCTGAGATTTTTTTTATGCATTTGACCCTCCACAAACAAGCTAGTTTACACTGGTTCAAATGGACACAACATTGTTTTTGATGCAAAAAGAAAGTTATGGAGGAACTGTGTGCGCCCGCCCCTTTTAATGATGTAGGCCAGGGGTTCCCAAACTTTTCAGACTTGGAACCCCAAAATAACCATGTAACCAACTTGCGACCTCTCCCACAGAAAAATGAAATGTTTGTAAAAATGTTAAAAATTTAATTATGCATTTATTTTAGTAGTTTGTTGCTTTATAATACCAGATCAGTTAAATATGATGTTTCCAGGGAAAACAAAAAAACAGAATAAATACTAAGTCAGAATTATAAAATTACATCTTGAAATCACCCCCCAATTTTGCCTTGTGACCCCCGAGGGATTCAGACCCCCACTTTGGGAACCACTGATGTAGGCTGCTGGTCCCAAATTTGTATTGAAAAATGTGCATACAACACCTACGACAAAACTAATTTGCACCACTTTAAATGTTGGATTTTCATTCTGTGTGAGAGAACAATGCAATTTGTTAATTTTTGTTCCTCTTTTAGCGTTGTTAGCAATTTTCCACTTTAGCAAAAGCTTGAAAAAAAGAGGCTCGTACAATTTATAGTACATGGTGAATTTAATAAAACATCAAGGGGGCCAATACATTCATGTTCTAAATAGTGTACAAACTACTATTCTTGATCGATTTCAGTGTGGAATAAAGTGTTTTAGTGGCATCTGTTGAAAATAGATAATTAACTATTGATTTATATGTATTGTTTTTGTTTAGGAGATGCTCGCTCTGGGCTGCAGTAATTTCCTTGGATCTTTTTTCAAAATCCATGTCATCTGCTGTGCTCTGTCTGTGACTCTGGCAGTGGACAGTGCAGGAGGAACCTCACAGGTAGAGTTTCCACTGTTCATAACAAAATGTTTTTAAAGGCCTCATATGTTGCAAGGTTGGCAGAATTGTAATCTGAATTTGAGTCAGTGAGTTTGTTGCAGAACAGTTCACTGGTTTCAAATTTTGAACAGATTGTTATAGAATCTGGTATAAAATAGGAAAATATCAGTGAAGTAAATAAAATGTTCTTTACATATTTGCTCCAATGAAGAAGCATTGTCTTCAAACAAGTCTGAAACTGAAATCATTGTGCTTGTTTTTTAATGTATTATTTTGGTCATTTACAGAGATCTTTATTAACAACACACTTGCAGACATGCTTCATAGTTAAGTCAATCAAAAAAGTAACAGTGCGCTTGATAAAAACAGGTGGAGGGCCACATCTGGCCCCTGGGCCGCAGTTTACCCAGGTCTGGGCTAGATAGAGTAGTTTTGGACTCAGATTTTTACAGTCACATCAATTCAATTACTTGAAAAGCTTTTTACCATTTGAAAAACATTGCCAAGATTTGTAATTGCGTGTCTAAATCCGAACCTGGAGAGACTTGTACACGCATTTGTCTCCGGTAGGTTAGACTATTGTAACGACCTGCTCACCGGCCTATCCAAACGAGCTGTAAAACAGCTGCAGTACATCCAGAACGCTGCTGCTTGAGTTCTGACTAGAACCAGGAAGTACCATTACATTAGTCCTGTGCTTAGGTCTTTGCACTGGCTCCAGTGGCTCAGAGAATAGACTTTAAAACAGCTCTGCTTGTGTTTAAGTCTCTCCATGGACTAGCACCAAAGTACATCTCTGACATGTTAGTGCCTTATGAACCATCTCGGACTCTGAGGACCTCAGGGACCGGCCTCCTGCTGGTGCCCAGAGTCAAGACTAAACGTGGACCAGAGTCAGAACTAAACGTGGACCAGAGTCAGGAATAAAAAGCACTTGCTACATGCATGAAAAAGCTCTACAAATAAAATGATGATTATTATTATTATAGATAGATTCAATTCCATTTTCAGACTTATTCAAAGACATATTCAAAGAAAGTCTAGGTTCATTTTGTAATATTTGTTAATACATTTTTTACAGTTTGCGAGTTTCTGTGTGATGCTGGTGGTGATGCTGACCATGCTTGTTCTCGGAGCTTTTCTAAACCCACTTCCCAAAGTAAGTGAGAATTACCATGTTTTCTTCAGTCACAGTTTAACTGGTTCATTTCCTGTGTTTAGTCCGTGCTCGGAGCTTTGATCGCCGTCAACTTAAAGAACACTCTGCTGCAGCTCGCTGACCCGTATCACCTGTGGAAGAAGAGCAAACTGGACTGTGTAAAACACCGTAGAAAAGTCTCACTGTGCTTCTTTAAGTTAATGCATCAGTTTTGTTGTGTCTCTCTTTGCAGTTTGTTTGGGTGGTGTCCTTTTTGGCCACGTTCTTTCTCAGTTTGCCGTACGGAGTTGCTGTTGGCGTAGCTACTTCGATTCTAGTTGTGATTTTTAAAACACAATTGTAAGTTCATCATATTGGGCTTTGTGCACAACAACACTTGGCTAGCTCATTGGGTTTTTAATAGTTATATTTTAATAATAGAATTAGTGTTTCCATTGAAACACAAGTGTTTTTTGGTGAAGTATTGGACTGATTTGTAAGTTCTTTAGCACGTCAGTCATATCCACAACTTCAAGACTGATTTGAGCCTTGTGCACACTAGAGAAATATCCATTCATCCATTTTCTTCCCCTTTATCTGGAGTCAGGTCGCGGAGGCAGCAGTCTGAGCAGGGAGCACCAAAATTCCCTTTCCACTCCCACCACCTCCAGCTCTTCCGGTGGAATCCCGAGGCATTCCCAGGCCAGTCAAGAGACATAGTCCTTCCATCGTTTCCTAGATCTTCCTCGAGGTCTCGCCCAGAACACCTCCCCAGGGAGGCGTCCAGGAGGCATCCGAAACAGATGCCCGAGCCAATATTTTGTTCTAATTTACTGGGTTAATTATGTGTTAGTCGTGGTTTAGACCTGGTTTGTTGGTTTAGACATTTGATTCTGGCTTAGACTTTGTCCAGAGGCGGCTATATCGGCTACAGGGCTGCTAGTTTTGGTTCAGGTGTTGAGGAATAAGGGAGATAAAATGTTGTTTCCACGAAACAGTTTTAATAGTTATTTTACTAAAACAAATCAAATGTTGGGTTCTTCATCGTGCATCTCTGGAGATGTTGACATGATTTGACTATCAGCAAGCAAACTTCAGGACAGTTACTTGTCTAGTTGGTGATGTGTAGTTTATCAGCTACTTCCTGAGGCATAGTCACTCTGTCTCTCAGACTGACAGTGCCTTCTGTTGTCCAGTGGAGACAAGTGTTTCAGGTGTGGGAAAGGAAGAACTCTCCATTGTCGCGGTTGATGTCTCGCTTTCTAATCTCAATGGCCTCCTTAATCCAGCGTTTGATAGAATTAGATCTAAAAACAGCAAATACTAATGCCATTGAAAATGCAAACACTTACTGAGCTTTAAAGGTACTGTTGTGCAAAAAGCCCATTTAAAATGTCCAAGCAGCATGAAATAGACAAATCACAAATACAGTAAATACTAACAAGATGATGACCCAATGTTGCTTTTTCTAGTCGCAATGGTTCAACAATAGAACAAATTGCTGGAACTGGCATCTACAAAAACCCTAAAGAGTACAGTAAGGTAAGCAGATGTTGTCATAAACATTTGAACAATACTTTAAATTAATGTTTTTTTTTACTTTCTCCACAGAGTGCATTACTAACTGGTGTCAAAATCGTCAACTACTGCTCACCGATCTATTTTGCAAATGCTGAGATGTTTCGTCAGAGAGTCATAAAAAAGGTAAATGTTTAAGTAACCGAAACTGAGAATGCTTTGTTGATTGTAGTGTTTGTGTCTAGACTGATTTCGATCCCGACAAACTGCTCCTGGCTCGACAGAAGTTCCTAAAAAAAGAGCAAAAGAAAAGGACCAAGAGGAGAAGAAAGAGCACGTGAGAAGGAGAACGATAGGCTCTTTGGTGACTATGAAAACTCAGGTAAGAAACAGTCAAATGGTCAATAACAGTTCTATACTAAAGAAAAACACAAAGACCCAAGGGAGAAACTGGATGTGACTTCTAAGTTAATGTAATTGGAAGTAACCTAAAGAAATAATACACAAAATCTGGTCTTTGCATCAATCTAGCTTTTGTCACTTGTCAGTGTCAGTATTTCCTGTCTCATTCTTTCTGAGATTTTTGCCTGTCAATAAAAGATAACATACTGTAAATAGTATCAGATTAGGCTGTGACCAAATGTTAGTCACAAGTGACAATATGTAAAAAACTTGCACAAGAGGAGACTACTTCATCAAGGGGACTTGTTTGGGCGTCAATGTTAATTCTACTATTGAGGCATTAAAAATGGAAAAATAAAATATATTAAATGTCAAACTGATATCTGATCAAACGTAGCGTTAACTTTGTTAAACAATTAAGTAGTGTATCCAAAGAAGATTTTTTTTATGGGTTAGTGCTAGAAAGTCGAGCCCAGTAGGACCTGGTTCTAACCAGGCCAAACGGGAACTAAATTGTTGTAGCTGATACTGATTGGCCAGACTGCTGATGGAATCCTCTGTTAGACTCTGCAGACTTTCTGTAGATATTGGTTTGTTGTGCAGAATCTGGTACTTTGCAGATAGTGCCAGATTATAAAGAGTAAACACAACAAGGCCAATTAGGATTGAGCTGAGTAGGGTAGGCTAGGGCCAAATAGGGCTAGTGGAAACGCTCCAGTTGATTTATTGCAGACCTCTATAATTTGTACCTTCTGTTAATGATGATCAATATAACAATACAAATACTGGTAACCACAGTTTTAGGAAAACTTAAAAGTTTACATTTTTTGATAATAAAACTTTTCTTAATTTCAGACTATATCTCGGTTGGATCTCCAGAACGACTTTGACCTGGCGGACAGCAGCTCTCAGGCCGCAGACCCTCCCACCAGCTACATAAACTTCGGCTGCAGAGACAGTGAGGAGGCTGGGCAGAAGGAGAACCAGGAGTCCCCAGGTCCCACGCTGCAGTCACACCCTGTCCCCTTCCACACGCTGGTCCTGGACATGGCTGGAGTCTGCTTCATCGACCTCATGGGGATCAAAGTGCTGATGAAGGTGCTTTTCGATCATGACAGACAAATGCATCTTGTTTCTGGTCCTATTCATTTAAATGTAATTTCTAAAAGAGTTACTGTATGTATATACTGCTTAAATATCAAACTTAATCTTCACTGTTAACTGTCAAGAATACATTTTATAATGTAGCAGTACAGCTGGTACATTATGAAATTATGAAATGTAGAGGGTAAATGTCATCACAGCATTCTAAATGTCAGCAGTGAGTGACAAAAATGAATGAGAGTCAATAGAAAACACAACTACAAAAGAAAAAGAAAGGCAGTTATAGTCTTTAAATAATAAAAATAAACAACCACAACTACAGCTAAATACAGTGGTCCTGGGCTTATCGCAGTCGTGTTTTAAAAATAACCCAGAAAAAGCGAAGTCTGCGAAGTAGTCAGCCTCTATATTTATTTTTACAATTATTTTATCCAGTATAACTGTTCACCACACGTTACTCTTTTTCTCAGATGGGCAGGAACATTTTAACCTAAACAAACCAAAGTTCAAACCTTCATCAAAAATTTTTTTTTTTTAAATGTAGGCAAAAAAAGTTTTTAGAAATAAAAATACTTAATTTTAATGAACAGCATAAGAAATTGTGAGTCATACGTATTTCACAGTTCCTCCTCTGAGCGTGTGTATTCGTTCTGGCCCTGCTCTGCTGGAGCGCGGATGATGTTGTTTTCCTGCAGTCACGGACCCACAAAGCTAAAGCATTCTTGGTCTTGTTGCGGGTCAGTCTGGCAACCTGTCTGGTATGTCCAGAAGTTCAACTGTTTGTGCGATGGTTAGCATTGTCTTCTGTTTTTTGAGGACGACTGCAGTTGCCATTGAAGCGCAGAGCTTTTTGTCGACATTGTGGGTTTTGTTGGGGAGAAAACTTGCAAACACACAGCACTTCAGAGTCACACTGCTACGAGCAATCAAATGTTTGTGTAAACTTAGCAAGTCGAACATATTCTGTGCTGTAAAGTAGGCGACAGGAGACAGGGCATGGAAGAGCTTGACTGACAACTGTCGCTTAGCTAATCAGGACCTAGAACACAACGCTTAACAGTAAACCATAAAAAAACACTTCTTCACATCTACAACTCAAACTGTAGAAAAGCTGGATTGGATCTTCTGTATGAATTAAAAACCGATATTTCCTTTACAGATGAATACAAGCTACAAAAAGTTGGGCATCCGATTATACTTCGCCAACATTCAAGGTACTATCACAAAAGCTTTTGCATTGATTGTTGAGATAATAGAAACTTTGAACATACAGTATAATTTGTCAGTGTCACTAGCACAGTTTGTTTCTAGTTCTTTTATAAATCCAGACTTCATATTCGTACAGTATTTTCTTGTTGTGAAAATGTTGAAAACCACTGATATAAAGCCTTATCAGTGTCTGTTTCTCATAGCCCAGGTTTACCAGGATCTGGAGGAAGGAGGAGCTTTTGACGACGGAAACATCTCCAACAGTGATATTTTCATTTCTGTGCATGATGCAGTTCTTTTCGCTCAGCAGACGGCAGCTGACAGACCCAAGGTACAAAACACTGCTCACACAGACTTTAAATCTTGTTTTGGTTTCCTTTTCTGCTGCTCCTATCGGCTTCCACATAAGGCTGGGTTGTGGTTTGTCCGCCTCACCAGTTTTTGGGATACTGGAATTGGGAATGGATTCAGGCTTAAAGTGGGTGGGTGAGAATAGACATTGGCCTCTATCTTGTGAAATGGCGCAGTTACCTTGCGCAAGTAGCTAGTCCGAAAAGTCGCCGCAGGCGCTTTTTGAAAGACTAGGCGCAATACGAAGTCTAAAAGGCGGAACCAGTTGGCGCTGATTAGAATAGGGTGGAGTTGAGCTGCCTGCAGGTGGAGCCCTGTGAATTTGAAGATGCGCATTGGACAAAACCTAAGAGTGTGGCCTGACGCACCTCTTAGAAAGAAAGTGTGAAAATGTTAAGAAAATGAACAACAGGTTATGGGCCTAATTAATAAAAATATGTAGGCCTCACACATTGTTTTTCTTGAATTAGGTCTATTAATTATTATTTTTGTTTGTTTTGTAGGCTGCACAACAAAGGCTGCATGATTCACGAAAGGTGTAGACCTAGCTTATGTGAGGGTCTAATTCTGACATAAAAGAAGTAGGTTTGTGTCAGTGAAAAAAGATGAAGTTGTCCTCTCAGTCAAAAGCCTACAAGAAGAGTATTCCTAAATGTGTTTTGCCAAAAAACTAGGCCACAACTCGGATTGGCCGTATGGATATATCAACAGAGTAAATCATCACCTCTATGTCAGTTTTTATTTTTTTGAAATACGTTCAGTAACCGCGTAGTTACAGAACAGTAAAATAACTAAACCAAAAGTTACACAATAATGAATCTAGCGCGAGTCGCGGAGATCGCTGCCGCTGCGTCTGCTGCGTGAACCGTGGAAAGGCGCTCCGTTTTATTATAAAAACAAGCAAAAACAAGATGTAAAATGTTCATTACGGTTGGCTTTGTTCGTGTCATGAGCGGGTTGTGGAGTCTGCGGAGGAGCTGACGCAGGCACAGAACCACAATCAGACAGACCGGACTCACCCAGAACCAGGTCTAGACCAGGACCCAGGACTAACTGCTGCAGGTCTCACAATGTATTTCTGTGTTTAAGAAGAAGCCTTTCTTATGTATTTCAAGAGGTTATAAGCTTCACTTTTACTGATCACATTTATTTACCAGTAAAACCACGTTTAAACACAAGCATGCAAATACTACACTTACCTTGTGTCAGAAAGCAGCTGTAGCAACTGTGTCAATAAATATGCTATAAGTGTTTATAAGTATAAGATTAATCCATATAAATAGCAATGTTGCAGTACGACACAGTAATACATATGTTATAGGCTAGTAGTAATAGTGGTATCAGAAGTAAGGTCTCGGCTCAAGGAGGGGACGGCAAGAGACTGAATTATGATTTGGTGAGGCACCATATATTATGTGAAAAAGTAAATTAAAAGGACAAACAACATACAACATTAAATAACAACAAAACGAATGGCCATTCAAGGTTTACAGTTGATCAACAATCGAATCAGTTTCAATTCAAGGTGACAATACAATGAATTATCGCATAGTCATTATATCGAGAGTCCAAGCAGTTCTAAGGTGCTTATATCGAGAGTTCATCGGTTGTTGTTAATTGCACAATCAATATATCGAGAGTCCAGCAAATATTGTGCAAATAGTAGAACAACGATTTTGCCCAAACTACATACAGTTCATTAATTACACCCACGGCTGGGTTAGACCAGTGTCCAGAGGAGAGGTGAGTGCAATGGGCGTAGAAGTGAGTGGGGTGAGTTTATCGGGCCTCTAAGAGCCCCCTACCGGACTGGAGGGAGACTGTAGACTCTGCAGTTGACTCAGTTCATTGGGCTCTGTAGGCTCTAGGCCTGCTCCAGCTCGCCATCGGGTTCCAGAATGCTGGCCTGAACAACAGGACCAGAATTCAATAAATCAACTAATAATGTAACCCTCATATCCAAGAAAGGCTATAGTATTATTAGCTCCAGTGTATACACAAATATCATCAAATATAGCACTTGTTGTACCATATAAAATTCTAAATCCATAGCTATGAAAATTGCATCAATATACATGTATATAATCCATAAATCATTCAAATGCTAACATCTTAGCTGAAGTAAGCAAAAACAATTCATCATGTTACATTTCAAGTCAATTCGAATAAAGCTTAAGTGCTCAGTAAGTCATAATCAGTGCTAGAAACATCTCTTAGCAAAATCGTATTTAAATGCATTAAATAAATATTGTCACACATATAACTCCATACATTGGATGTGCAGACTTATCACAATTAAGTCTGTACATATAAAAGGTTGAGTTTTAACGAACCAGGCATAAAGTTAATGTGTAAGTGTGCTAACAGCGCCCATTGAAATAACATGGCGGCGCTAAGCTAATGCTAACAAACACAATCAAACACTCACCAATTCTGCTGACTACACCTCATACACGAACCGGATTGGCGTGATACAAGCCGCGATAGAGGGCTCCTACAACAAAGCAGGCATTGCATTGAATGTCAAGCAGAATAAAGTGCTAAAAAGTATGAAAATAGCGTGTACTGACCAGAGCTCGATCTCTCATCCAGCTGCCCCACTGCACTTAACTAGACTAAATCAAAGGCGCCATATAAACCACACGATTGGCCGCGCCGCGTCACGTGACCATGTGACGTCACGGGAGGGACAAGCTCTCATTGGTTAATCAAGTCACATGACCTAATGATGTCATACTTTCCCGGGAAACCATTAAAATAGCGCGAGATTTAGAGACGGCAGAAACATGAGGAGGAGCGCTTAGAGAGAGAGAGGGAGAGAGAGGCAGGCAGGAACAGTATTTGTCACCTGGGTTACACCCTCCCCTCCTAAAATCATGCAACTCCGGTGCATGTTTAACTACATGGACATAGGAACATATACTCGATCGGACATAGAAGTGCTAAAAGCGTCACCATAAGCGTCGGTTAGGCTATGCCAAATCGTTCGAGCTACTGAGATAAGCGGCTTGCTTAAAGCAGAGTACTGTGAATGCTTCTGCGGTTCCCTGTCTCTAACAGAACGACGAAGTAGCTGCTCTGGCTCAATAGTTTCTTTAGCCTCCCTACCCTCAGACATTGACTTAAGAGTAGGTGCTTCACAATCGGATGCTGATGCTGCCACACGAGGGAGTGTCTTTACTGGACCTCCAATTACTGGATCTTCCTCTGGTGGCCTTGCTTCAGGAGGAACGGGACTGTCATGTAGGTATTCTCCAGATAGCATTTCAGCTTCCTCCACAGGTTCGTCAGAGACTACATCTCCCTCCTCACTGGATGAAGATGGATCTCCAGCATCAGAGACTTCAGGCGTGACAGAGGTCTTCTCAAAATCAGGCAAGTAGACTTCAGGTTGCAGAACAGGCAATTCAGAACAGGCTGGCAACACGGGCACAAGATCAGTAACACAGGACACAGGCTTAATATCACTGGTTTCATCAGAATCGGCACGTTCAAAGTAGAAAGGGACTGTCTTAACTTTAAGTGGACGCACTTCAAACTCGTCATCCTCACTGCTCCGGATGTCAGTGAACTCATCCGGATATGCAATGGACGGTTCTTCAGGCGGATGAAGTCTGAATCGTCGTCGATAGGGACGCCAGAATGTTCGTCTGGATCGATCAGTCTGTGGGTCACCTTCAGCTACCCCTCTCTGCTCAACACAATCAACATTCGGAGACCATCCTCTGGAGGGTCTTCGTCGATACATCGGGGGTGTAGCGTACTCACACTCTGTCTCGCTCTTCGTTCCGTTCGCAGATTTGGGCTGATTCTTGGGACGAGGACTGCGAGGAAAGGACCGTCCTCGCCAGCGCTTTCTGTTCGGTGCGTACGAACTGCCTTTGACAGGCACACCACCAGGACCTGTCACATTGATGGCTTTCGGCCCTCTTGCTGACTCTACAACATCAAACTCTACAACTTCTCCATCGCCCACACTTCGGAGAACTTTTCTGGGATTATTCTTCTTTATAGCTGTCTGATGGACAAACACATCCTCTTTGGTGTCATTTCTGGTCAGAAATCCATACCTCTGTTTAACGTTGAACCATTTAACGGTGCCTTGGATCAGTGTTGCTATGACTTTTCTTTTCTGCTGGGGCTCATCACCTGGTGTCGATGGGGAGACTTCTGTGTAGATGGCATCATACCATGATCCACATCTGGCAACCTCCTCACAGGTGATACGTCAGGCTGTTGGACAGCGGAAGCAGACTCCAGCAACGAAACAGCAGAGGCAGGAGCAATTTGCTTCTGACAGTTCTCTGTAGACAGCTGATGTTCAATGACAGTAGGTGAAAGTTCAGTCAGACTTTGGCCAAGCAGAGACATAACACTTTTAAGTACTTCCACATAGTCCTTGCCAGTACGCGTCGCAATGTCTCTGAGTGCACGCAGGTAAATGTCAGTAACAATTTCTTCCACTAGTGCAGCGCAAAGTGTTGCGAGTTCTGAGATTTCATAAGTAACAGCTTTATCGTGGCTAACGTAAGTGTATGGCAATATTTTACGCAGCGCAACAACAGCTTCATCTGAAGTAAATTCAACAACAAGGTTCTGCTCAAACGTGGACTCGGGCTCATCGATAATTAGTGTTTTTAAAATGGAACCGTACTCACTCAAAAAACTAACAACTTCATCATCTGTTTCTGTTTTTGTAATACCTTCAATAATAACCGCATTGGGAATCTTTATGCCATGTTTCGCCAAAACATCCATGTTGTACCCAAAAAAAATGTCAATTTACTTTCTTTCCACAATCAGCTCTGCAAAACAATACCCCTCCTGGCTAGCTCGCCACTAATTATGTAGCAACTGTGTCAATAAATATGCTATAAGTGTTTATAAGTATAAGATTAATCCATATAAATAGCAATGTTGCAGTACGACACAGTAATACATATGTTATAGGCTAGTAGTAATAGTGGTATCAGAAGTAAGGTCTCGGCTCAAGGAGGGGACGGCAAGAGACTGAATTATGATTTGGTGAGGCACCATATATTATGTGAAAAAGTAAATTAAAAGGACAAACAACATACAACATTAAATAACAACAAAACGAATGGCCATTCAAGGTTTACAGTTGATCAACAATCGAATCAGTTTCAATTCAAGGTGACAATACAATGAATTATCGCATAGTCATTATATCGAGAGTCCAAGCAGTTCTAAGGTGCTTATATCGAGAGTTCATCGGTTGTTGTTAATTGCACAATCAATATATCGAGAGTCCAGCAAATATTGTGCAAATAGTAGAACAACGATTTTGCCCAAACTACATACAGTTCATTAATTACACCCACGGCTGGGTTAGACCAGTGTCCAGAGGAGAGGTGAGTGCAATGGGCGTAGAAGTGAGTGGGGTGAGTTTATCGGGCCTCTAAGAGCCCCCTACCGGACTGGAGGGAGACTGTAGACTCTGCAGTTGACTCAGTTCATTGGGCTCTGTAGGCTCTAGGCCTGCTCCAGCTCGCCATCGGGTTCCAGAATGCTGGCCTGAACAACAGGACCAGAATTCAATAAATCAACTAATAATGTAACCCTCATATCCAAGAAAGGCTATAGTATTATTAGCTCCAGTGTATACACAAATATCATCAAAATATAGCACTTGTTGTACCATATAAAATTCTAAATCCATAGCTATGAAAATTGCATCAATATACATGTATATAATCCATAAATCATTCAAATGCTAACATCTTAGCTGAAGTAAGCAAAAACAATTCATCATGTTACATTTCAAGTCAATTCGAATAAAGCTTAAGTGCTCAGTAAGTCATAATCAGTGCTAGAAACATCTCTTAGCAAAATCGTATTTAAATGCATTAAATAAATATTGTCACACATATAACTCCATACATTGGATGTGCAGACTTATCACAATTAAGTCTGTACATATAAAAGGTTGAGTTTTAACGAACCAGGCATAAAGTTAATGTGTAAAGTGTGCTAACAGCGCCCATTGAAATAACATGGCGGCGCTAAGCTAATGCTAACAAACACAATCAAACACTCACCAATTCTGCTGACTACACCTCATACACGAACCGGATTGGCGTGATACAAGCCGCGATAGAGGGCTCCTACAACAAAGCAGGCATTGCATTGAATGTCAAGCAGAATAAAGTGCTAAAAAGTATGAAAATAGCGTGTACTGACCAGAGCTCGATCTCTCATCCAGCTGCCCCACTGCACTTAACTAGACTAAATCAAAGGCGCCATATAAACCACACGATTGGCCGCGCCGCGTCACGTGACCATGTGACGTCACGGGAGGGACAAGCTCTCATTGGTTAATCAAGTCACATGACCTAATGATGTCATACTTTCCCGGGAAACCATTAAAATAGCGCGAGATTTAGAGACGGCAGAAACATGAGGAGGAGCGCTTAGAGAGAGAGAGGGAGAGAGAGGCAGGCAGGAACAGTATTTGTCACCTGGGTTACACAGCACATCCATGTCAAGCGTTGGTAACTGTCCTCACTGAAGAAAATTTAATAAATCCAAACAATGACCGCTGTCCAGAGCGTGTCCTAAAGTTCTGTCCGACTGCTGTCGCTCTGTCTCTGGGTCCGTGTTTCTGCTTAAAGCGCTCCAAGTAAACACAGTCCTCCAAACGCATTTGCTTACAGGCCAACTTGCTCCTTGGTCCCGGTGTGATGAATGATGTCGTCATTCCAGTCAGTTTAGTAAACTATAAAAACTATAAAACAGCAAATATTGTAGGCTTTCGGCCAGAACTCATCCTCAAACTCACGAAGCTCCACCTGCAGGCAGCTTAGCTCCACCCTATTCTGATCAGCCCCAACTAGTTCCGCCTTTTAGACTTCGAATTGCGCCTAGTTTTTCAAAAAGCGCCTGCGGCGACTTTTGGCACTTTTGCCAGCGTCACGTTTTGCGCCGCTTTCACAAGATAGAGGCCACTGAGTTACAACACGAAATATGGACAGAGAGCTTGGCGAGAGATGTAAGTTTAGTGTGGGAGCTGTCCTGACGTGCGGTGAGGTTTACAGCTGCTGAGGCTGCGCATCACAGGTCTAGTTGCTTGCACTTCAAGATTCCTTTATATTAACTTTGCACACATACAGGATAACTTTCCACAGCAACAGTGTCAGAAGGAGGAGTTTTTATATTCCATGACACAGCGGCTTGACTGTGTCGTCAACTCAGTGTGACGTCGGCAAGGAGCTGAAAATGCACTGACAGTGTATGACCAGTGTGGCAGCACAGTTGCGGGTTTTGCACACATACTGTACTTGCAAAATGGCCCAGAAACAATAAATAATTCAATTTCAACCTCATATACATAGTTTGACTATGAAAAAGAGACGAGTAGGCATTTAGTTTCACTTTAAATAGAAGATGAAATTAATATGTCGGGGACTTACTTCACTAGAACATAGTTAAGTTCATTATTATCAAGATTTTTTTTTATTTCATTTAACAAATTTTATGTCAGTTTAGTTAGTGTTTTAGGATTCAAATTTTACTTCCTGATTATTAATTATGACATTATGAGGTAATAGGTATTTGAGAGTGTAAAACCAAGAGGTTAAATGGGAATGAAAAGGTTGGAATGTTTTTTAGGGTTAGGGTTAGTGTTTTACGTAACATAGGACCTTTAAGTCTTTTAAAATTGGAGTTGGGCATGGATTAATTCTTAAGAGTTTATGAACTTTTTGTTTGAAGATTTATGAAGATCAAAAGTTTATACATATGAAAAATTAGTGACGTACCAAGGGGTTTGTGAAAGCTGGAAACTACCTGGAAAGACTTTCACTGTTTGAAAATAAGCTTTAAGTAAATAAACTCTGCTTTCTAATATCACTTATCAGAGTTCCACGCTCTCACACTATCAGGTCATAACAAAGTCGAGGAGATTTGGTCTTTCCATGAAGTGTGATCCAGCAGAAATCTGAATGTCACTGAGGCTTTCAAATATTTGCTTTGGTTCTTTTAGGAGGAAAAAGTGGCACAAGAATTTGACTTTGAATTTGGTGATGACAGTGATTTGGAAAAGGTATGCCTTATTATTCTTTTACAAGCAGTTAATCATTGCTTTGTAGTAACTCATGTTTTAATTTTACAGAAAATGTTTTAAGATGGACCATCATTCTGGCATAATATGATGAGTTTTTGTAAGAAATACAGTCCTTGTTTAGATCTGTGTCTCACATTTTGTGTTATCAGTAACTTACAGTCACATTTTTTGATTTATTTATTCTTTAGGTAACCATGGAAGTCCCATTGAAATTAATAATCTTGTTTTTAAAAAAGTCCTGGCCAAGACGACAGCATTACAGTTACAATTACAATACACACATTCCACGACAGAGTTCACAACGTGTCCGGGTTTTACAGTTTGTGATAAATCAAAAGCAAAATTTCAGATATTGGGTTGGGACAATAATGTAAATAAGTTCCCTGTAATCTGCTGCAACAAGTTCCTTTTTTCTTAAGAGAAACATAACTTATTTAATAATTAAAAAAAGGGTTTGGGGGTTAGCTTCATTCTTAGTGTCATCAATTGACCAAAATATTTAAATGATTTAACTACCTCTATTTTTGTCTTTGAAATGTGACAATCGGTGGGATATTCTAGGAATTACTCTTTGGACCAGATTTATCAAGCATTTGCTCATGCGCAAAACAGGTTAAGGGGAGCAAAACCTTGGCAGAAATTACATTTTTCTCTCTCACACACTAAGGCCCCGAACCCACTGCACGCTGCAGCGTTTACGCATGTAAGCTCGCGTAACCACAGACGTGCGTCTACGCATAGGCGGCCCCACTGCCAGCTACAATAACGCGCTCTCGCCCGGATTGCGCGCCTCTGTTGCAACCACAAAATCATATCTAGCGAGTTATTTCAACTGAATTCTGATGGGAAATGCACCTAAATATTGTACTGGAGTGTTCCTACTGTAGTAAAAAGGTAAAGGGAGTTCCTTGGCGCCACTGGAAGGGACCAAAAAGTGTGATGTGACGAAAATGTCTGTAAATACAGCCTAGACAGGAGGAAAGAAACAAACATGCGAGCGGGTATGAATGAGAGAGAGAGAGAGAGAGAGAGAGAGAGAGAAGGAGAAAGCGAGAGGAGAGGGAGAAAGAGAGAGAGAAGGAGAAAGCAATAGGAGAGGGAGCGAGTAGCAGCGTCTTGGCTCCTACAAGTCGTAGATCAAACTCGTTGGCACTCTCCCTTTTGGAGCAGCACTGAGTTCACGTGTCTTTCTGCAGAGAAAATCATCATAGACTGATATACAGTCTATGATCCAGACAATCACCGGGACTACTTTCGGACGTCAGCTGGAAAGCCCAACTGTCACCGTCTCACAAAAACAATGAGCTATGATGAGCACAATCAATAATTGAATGCAATTCACTTTTATTAATCATTTTGAGGGAAATATCATACAGAAAATGCAAACTTTCTATGTATTTTGGCTGAAATACGCGCGTATGCTCGCGTGAAGCGTCAAAAAATAGGTTGGATTCTATTTTGAGCGTTCTACGCGCGTGTGACGTGCTGCTCCCTACGCGCGCCATACGCGGACAGTGGAGCCGCTCTCATTGACTCTGGCTGCTTTCTAAAAATACGCGAGCAAACGCGAGGCATTTTATGCCCGCGTAGATTGTTTTACGCGCGTTTTACGCTTGCGGTGGGTTTGGGGCCTAAAGATGCAGAATTTGAGGTGGTTCATTACTGTTTTGTTTAGTGTGTTGTATGTGCATCTTCCAATCTTACAGTTTGTAATATTGGAAGATGTAAACTGCAGTGCTTGATAAGTCTTTGTAAAATGCACAAGTTTGGTTTTATTTGCATTTAGAGAAAGGTCTAATTCTAGTAAGGAAGTAATCTTTTATTTGTATAGCGCATTTCACAGACAGAGCCACAAAGCTTGTGATGAACCCCTCCCCTCCCCACTCAGTGACAGTAAACTGCCCTGGAGCAGCTCAGCAGAGGCGATTCACCTAAACACCTGGCGCCTCAACCTCTGACTATCACCTGATAGTCGGTGATATGACCTGATAGTGTGCATGTTACTGGTTGGTGGGAAACTGGAGTGCCTGGAGGAAACCACCCAGACACGGGGAGAAACATGCAAACTCCACACAGAAAGATCCTGGGAATCGAACCCCCGACCTTCTTGCTGTGAGGCCCCGGCACTGAAAAAATTAAAAGCCTTCTGCAGTGTAATGATTCTGTTAGCAATGGTTTTGGAAAAACAATAAATAATCCTATTGTCAGCATAGACATGATAATTGGTATCAATAAGATCTTGACCAACATCATTAACATACAGTAGATTGAAAATAGGAGTGGCCTCAAAACAGAGCCTTGAGGCACTCCTTTTGTCACTGAGAGGCTTTTGTTTACATCCGCTTAACGTCTGGGGATTAGAAAGAGTTCTGATTGGATTGTGCACTTCAGGTCTTTTGAAAGCTTTCATTTGGCTCAGTGAAGTAGGATGTCTGCAACACAAGATCATTTATTACATCCATTGCCTCACCGCAAGTAAATCATCCAGATTATATGAAAAGTCCACCTTTTTCAAACTGTAGGGGTTGTTTCCTATATGTACAGTATTTTTCTCAGATAATGCGTTTGTATTGCTCCATTTAAAGCTTTGAACTACTCGTTGTCATTGATTGCTCTGTGTTTTGAATGGGAGTCACTTTTTGCTCCCAATTTGGATTTATTCAGGTAGAAACTATGGCATATGCAGATCAACAATTTATGTTTTGCTCATCGTAAAACAGAACAAAAAAATTATCTAAAACAGCTTAGAAAAACAAACATGTCCATTGACTTCTGTTCAAAACGTCAGAACTGATAAGCTCTAAAACAAATGATCTTCCATACCAAACAAAAGTAAGATTTATTCATTTACAGAGACATAAGTATTTGTAATTAGTCACTTTCTTTCATGATAGAACAATTTGTGCCACTAATCAGCCCAAGTCCTTTTCGTGAACCAGCGCAGTATAGGCAACGCTCCACAAGAAGCCATAACAAACAAGTCTATAATGAAGTCCACGGTGTCTTCTAGCTTGTCCTACACAATAAACCCAGAGTAACCCGCTGACCGTGCGCCATTACACAAGCGTAACAGTAATTAAGGTGAATCTCGAGCCCGGCCACAGCTGCGAGAGTCCAACGCCGACGAGAGGAGGAACCCCGCGGAGACAACGAGCGTGAATGAAGCCCAATAACATCTTGTGCACAAAAACAACAGCGACGCGTGGCCAAATGAGCCGCCGGCGTCGTTAGAATAAAGCAAATGAGAGCAGCGGTCGGTGGTGGAGCAGGTGCTTAAAGGCCTGCGGTGAGGAGGCTATTACTGCTTTTGAAATGACTTCACAGGATGCAAAAGAGAGTCGTGTGTGGATACGGCAATGTTTAGTTGTTGATGTTTAGGCTTTATTAAAACTGAATGATATTTTAACGCTTGATATTTTGCAAAAACAAATAAACAATGACATATATAGATCAGCACTTTACATTTTGATCATAAACTACTGCAAAAATGGTCAATAAACTTGACTTTTACTGTTAAATGTAATTGTTACACTCAGTCTGTGAAAAGTGCTGTACAAATAAAGCTTTCTTACTTATGGTGGTGCAGTGGTTTGTGCCTTTCTATGTGGAGCTTGCATGTTTCCGAGTTAGCGTAGGTTTCCTCCGGCTTCAATTGACACCAAAAATATGTCCGGTGCCTCCCCAGGACTAAAAATAGCTGTAATTTGACACATTATAGTTCCGTAAGTCTACATTTGCTGTTGTAGTTGTCAAGCGCATTACTGCCAATCTCTACTTTATTTCATTTTTTTTCAGTTGTGTGGCATCCAAGGGGTCTAACAGTTCAGGTTTGTTTTGATTAAACAGTGGCAGGAATCCAAAAATTTGACAATAAATGCAATTTAATATTTTTTCATTTTGTAATTTACTTGAACAATTTGAGCACATTTCTTTTTATTCTAGTTGTTGTTGTTTAGTATAACAGTACAGGTATGTTCACATTTAAGATACTACACTTTCAGTTCACACAGAGTTCAGGCACAACATTGAACCAGATACACTGTTGAGTCTGGGCAAGGCCAGGACAAGGCAAAAGAAACCCAAGGCAACGGTTCTCCGCACACCACAGCTCCTTTGAGACATCCAGCTAAAAGAGAAACGTCAGGCTAACTTTACTTTTAAACAGGCGACGAAAGTTTATAACCCCAAACGTACCGATTTAGCTGCACAGGACCACGTGTTGCGGGGCTATGACAGCGGATCCACAACAATCCTAGAGCTAACCAAGAGCAGGACATCGGAGCATTTACCCAGGGCACCGGTGACAGGCCACGGCATTGGAGAGCGGCGGGCGCAGAGCAACTCAAGAGACCAGAAAATACATGAATCAGAGATTGAGTGAAACCCAGAAGCACTTTTTATAAGTTGACGACTGTCGCGACTAGCCAATAGAAAGTTTTCTTAATTAGCATGGTCAGTCTGCAGACCGTACTGCAACAGTTGTATGATGAAATTTCATAATAACTATCAGATAATAACGTGACACTATCAGGTAATAATGTGATACAAATTTAAAAAAAGTTTTGGGGAAAAATTATCAGATAATAAGGTTCTACAAATATTTAAAATTATGACCTAATCATTTTCCCCGAAAACTTAAAAAAAAAAAAAATTGTATCATGTTATTACCTGATAGTATGACGTTGTTATTATTATTATTAGGTAGAGATTGTCAGTACTGAGCTTCCGTAGTGTGAGAAAGCTATTGTTCTGTATAAAAATGAATGCACTGTTCAGAGATGATTCCTTTCCCTCTGAGGCTGACTGTATTTATTATAAACAAACAAGATGTTCAGTGAAATGTTAACTATAATCCTGTTTATTATGTTTTGCAGAAAAATGTGGTTCAACTTGTCAAAGGCACTTTAATTTACACAATGGTTCATTTTGTTCAGTTCAATCTTGCTTAACTTGTTGTGCAGCGTCTGCATTTCATTTTTCTCATTTGTACATGTCTCAATAACTTTATAAAGCTTTTTTTTAAATTGATTATCAAAGCGAAATATGAAATGCTTTGAGTCTAAATTGACTTATGAAAGGCTGTATGCATTTCATATCGAGCTCATATAAACTTCATTTTACACTGGCTGCTTCTCCGTGGACCATAGTTTAATTAACAAGCAGAGATTTATGTATTGAATTTGTTTGCATGCTGTGTGGTTCCATATTATTAAAGCTAATTGCGTGGTGTCGGGGGTCTCTCCTCCAGAGCAGTGGTGCGCGTTGCCTATCGGGGGATTCCCAGTGAAAATATTCAGCTTTGACCTTTTGTGATAAATGCCTAAACCGCAGACTCACAGACTATAAAACACGGATGCTCTGTTTAATTAGAAGACTTATAGGGTCATAAATAAGATTCCCTGCAGCCCAAATGTGTTCAGACATGATAAACATGCACGTCTTATTTAACCAGGAAAGCCCCGTGATTCTAAATGACTATGAGAAGTCTGTCTATCGGATCTGTTTGTGTAGAGACCTATGGAGCTCAGCAGTGGCCACGCACCAACAAATCATAATGAGGTATCCAATGTTTGTGAGGGATAGAACAAGTACGCTCTTCTTTCAAAAAGAAATGACTCCGTATTTCTGCTAAAACTGCATCAAAAGCAGCAGACAACATGTACATCCACGGGAGCAGCCATCTTTGTTTAGCTTGAAACACACTCAACGCTAACAGCCGTCTTAGTCTTAGTAGCATTTCAATATTGATCTAACTGTGCGTTTTCTGCGAGGTTGTCCCAGAGTCGACCACCCGTATGTTCTTTTCCTGCGTCTATTGTAACAGTTTTTGGTCTGATGCAATGGACTGGCTCAACAACCAAAACAAAATCTTACAGAGGCAAATGGGATCTGTGGTGTTGTTGATGAAGACAATTGTACTCGAACTTTAATGAACTTTGTTATTACATCTGGTTAATTTTTCATACGCAAATGCAAATGGCTAAGAACACATTCATCTTTTTTGCATTTAAAAATAAACTAAAACTATACAATGAAACACTGAAGTTTGTTCAAACTGAAAATGCAATTAATTTGAAAGACATTGTTTCTTCTATTAACCTTTTCAGCTGATCCCCATTTTAATTTTTTTTTGTCTTTCTTGTTCTTTCTTTTTTGTGTTTTTTTTTTATGTTGTATGAATGTGAAATGAAACTCCAGCTCTGCACAGAACCTGCTCATTTGATCTCAACCTGCTGTTTGAGTGGAAGGACATCTGACATTTCAGGAAACTTTTTACAGCAGAAAAAAAGTTAAGTTAAACATCACTGTAAAGTAAAGTTATACATCACTGTTGCGGGGCTTCTGTGGAGTCGATTGGCAGATGGATTGGTCTCCTCTGTCTTGCACACCCAATCAGACGGCTCACCTGCAGAGGGCGTGCCCAATAAAAGGCCTTGCTTTCTGCTTCTCTGGACGGCTGGATTTTTGTGTCTTTTTTTGTTCATTTTAGTTATGGTTTAAGCTTTTGTTATTCTTTGTTGAGGCACTCATTAAATATTATTATTACAAACTTTGTTTAGTAAAAATGTTTGTAATTCATTTTGGTTTGGCTTAGATCTACACGTTATTGATATATGGCCACCAGGTTCATGCATGAATCTTCTTGTTCTGAGACAAGTCAAAGAAATACACACATCATTTTTGGCTGTTTTAAACAACTACCCTGACTGACGCAAATGAGGTAGAGGAATAACTAGAATCCCTGTTAGCATCTTTGCCAAGAGTAACTTATGACAACTGCTTCACGACCACCAAGGCGTCCCTATTTACAGTCACAGACCCTGTTTTGCACAAGACAAGTCCCAGTTGTTTCAATTTTTCACCGCTTTGACACTTTCCAGCTGTAAAGAGAGTAGCTAATATAATGCTATTTCTTTAGAGAAAACCTAGCTTAAAAAAGACAAAAAACACAAGTTAACACTGACAGACTTTTGTGAGAATGCACCTGAGCTGTGAATAAGACACAAGTTGACTACATGCAAATTAAGTGCAATTTTGTTTTCAGTACCTGCATGTGCAAAAATGTGCATCTGTCCCAGTTTTTATTTTCACAACCAGCAGAGGGCATGAGACATCCATGTATTCGAATGTGAAGCAGAAGTATGTACTTTCCAAACACAAAACTTAACCAAGACAATTAATATTTCCTTTAAAATGACTCCAAGAGACTTTAATAGTAGATAAGAGTTTGTTGACATTGTTGAAGCTGCTGCTGCTGTTCTGTGAGCTTTTACAGGCTAAACTAACAGGATCTATAGTGCTTCATTAACAAATCAGCTCGTGTCCTGGGACTCATAAATACAGACTGTGCAACATCAGCAAACTCCAGTCTGAGGTGAAGGCTTGTTTACAGCACAGGGTTAAAACACAACAAAAATACTGTATACGATCTCACAGCTTCAAAGAATTACAGGTGTGTTTTCTCATCAGAATCTGGAGTTATCTTGTTTTAGTGCTGAAGCACGGTTTACCATCAAGTCTAGATACAATACTTGTCTTGTACTTGGTTGAAGACAAAGAAAGAAGAAAACCAGAGCATTTTGAAGGATTTTCACAGCTTTTGGAAAATACTTGTTATAGTTTTTCGTTAGCTAAGCTGAAATTTATAAAGAAATTGACAAATTAAAGTTGAAATCACAGGAGGGAATTGGAGTTCTAAAAGGGATTCCCTGCTTATGTCGTCAAAAAGCACCAAAACGCAAAGACCATTTATTCACAACTGAACCACTGAAAGTGTCTCTAGATCAGCCATTCCCAAACTTTTCGGAGCCGCGGCCCCTCTATTGGCCTGTAGATTTCCCGAGGCCCCTCAGTAATATTTCACACTCCATTCAAAATGAAGTAGAATGTACAGTATATACCTTCTTATATTAAAATGCCAAAACAACAAAAATAATAATGCCTGTGGATTTAAAAGAAGATTTTAAAGAGTAATCTAATCAAATGATAAAGTGAGTTTCAAACCCAGTTTTCTGTCATGCTTGTTGGGTGCACAAACTTTGGAGGCCTCCCTGCAGAGATCCCACAAGGACAGACCCCACTTTGGGAATCACTTCTCTAGATAATATAATTTGTCAAATTGTGACTGTTGAGTCTGTCATTCCCTCATCAGAATCTGAATCAGAGCCGAATTTGAGTCAAAAGTTGATGTGCACATGCCCAGATGCTTCTGCACAACCACATAAACATTAGAGTTTGACTACGGCAACACCTACGAAGACAAACAACAAAGAACATGTTTTATTCATCATTCACCTTTTAAATGTGCTTATTTTAAGTTAAATATGAGAATAACATTTGTGAAAACACAATATTTAACTGTTAATAAACTTTCACAAACAGCTCAGAGCAGTGAAACTAGGAGGTCGCCCACGTTAGTGTTAAATTTATTGTTTTTATGTGTGTCACTTTATCAGAAATGTATGTTATTAAACGTTCTCAACAGACTTTTTTTTTCTCTCATCTGATTGGCGATCTAAAGTTACAATTGACAGGTGGCCTTTTTAGTTGTTTCAGGCAGTTGAAGTAATGAAAATATAGTCAAGCGAACAACAAGCACTAAATTTCGGTAACTGACTCCGATTGGTGCATGACAGGGTCCTGTATGTGGACGTTGGCCAAGCCCCGGTGATGAACGTGGCTGTGCTTGTGGTGCATTGTTGTAAGTTAGCTAGCTCAGATTCAGCTAACATCCGACCACCGAACATGCTCATGATCTAAAACTTGGTAAGATCTGGCACAGAATCCGACCTTTTTAACCTGAGAAATGTGTAGCTGATCTTTGAGGCGACTACATTGTGCTCTATTGAAAAAAAAAATCTTTCAAGACTGACTCAGTTGTTACTTCTGCTGCAGTACCAACTGAGTAGCCTCTTCTACAACTCAAGACAGTATTAGACACTAGACAGTATTAAGCTGGCAATGTCCTATCCAGGTTTGTTAATAGATCCATAATGTTGCCTTATATATACACACTGTGGTTGCTTGGTAACAGTTGTGGAATAGCGCTACATATTATCTGGACAAAGACCATTTTACACCCCATCATAAGTAGAAAATCTGAAATATAATCATGTATGTTCACTATTAAATTACTAAACAAGGTAGAAACGCAAAGAATGGATCTATGCATCTATTGAACTAACAAGAGTCAACTGTTGAATCTTAAATGATCTTAGTGTAGAATAAACATAGATCATATAAACGAACAGTTCAAGTTTTTATTAATGAAGTGACCTCAGCTGGCACATTTTAATAACTGAGATTAAAACGGAGCCATGAGCCGTGTCTGATGGAAAAAGTGTGTGTTCTTTTGTTTTTCCTCTTGTGCATGTGAAGGCGTGTTTAATTTCATGGTTCCACTCTCATGACGTTAGGAGTTAATTATTACAGCACAGTGACCTTTGTGGGATTAGCCAAACACGGGTCTGAAGTGATGCTCTGCTGCTTTTCTCTCTTATTAGGACCGGAATAGAAGAAGTAATGACAATATATTACAAAAGAAGGTACAATAACATTAACATTTGTGTGATACTTTTTATGGTGCTTCATAATTCAAATATGAGTGAAACAAAAAGATGTTTTTAAAAGGTGTAAGAATGAAGATTATGTTTAGGCCTGATAAGCCTCATCACTAGAGCCTACTTTCCCTAAAACGCCTGACTGAAATGGTCTAAACTAGTGTATACTCGAACCATTTGCCAAGTGAACGGAAACATAAGTTTGTGCTTCAGTGAAGTGTTTTGTTTGCTCCTCTGCAATGTCTTGTGATCAAAAAAATTTTATGCATGTAAAATGAAACCATGTCCTGAACAACTAAATGCTGATTTTGTAGATAATAACCAACAAAACTGTATTAAGTAGCTTAATTGAATAAATGTTTGCCTTTCAAACTTCAAGCAGACGCTTAGTGTGTTGAGTCACAGTGACACTTGTGAGCTTCAAATTTCATACATGCCAGCATTTTTTTAATTGATAAACGAGATCTAAGCTTATTTTTACATTGAGAGTCTTTAATCAATCATAAAACCCGGTCCAACATGAACCAGTCCAGGTCTCTGAATGGTCCCAGATCCAGGCTCTGCTGTGGATCATGAGGCGGTCCTTTTACTTCAACACAACTCGGTCGAAATGATCCACTTCAGACTTATAAGTCGAGACAAGGACGAGATCAAAACCGTGGTCAATCAAGACCAAATCTAGACCATGTACTTTTATACAATTATCAGTGTCTACAATGACGTCTACATCATTGCAAACTGTCTGGGACATGTCACCGCGCTCCTAGTTCAGTAGAGCGTATGTGGTAATGAAATGTGTTCTTTGTTCAAAACACAACACAGTCCTCGAAGAAAACGTAGATATACTACAAAACGTCAAACATGTATGTTGAGCATGTTTTCATGTCTTTTTTATATAAATATGCAACACAAAGCCAGAATGTAAAATAACAAATTTTGTTTGAAGCCTTTTTGCGACTGAGTGTAACGGATAAGTTAAGGGTTTAAGTTACAAAAATGGGTAAGTTTAGGTCTGGGGCTTGGGATAGGTTAACGCCGGGTTCACACTGCCTCCAGTCTAGATCCAGATCCATGTCCAGATCCGTCTGGCTCCGGTGGTCACTCACACTGCGACCAGAATATGCATGTGTATGTACTGAGTCTGATGGCCTTACGAGGCCACGAGTTCTCAGGGGTTCACACTCAACTTGGGAGTTTACGCGATCACTGACACATGCGCCAGGTGCGACATCCGACACTCCGCCAAGTTTTGGGCTTATTTCACGTCACTTCATTTTCTGTTTAATTTTTTGGCGCACAATGCATAAGCACGAGACGTTAATTTCCATCCTGTGCGTTATGTAGTTGTATATATGTTGAGCATTTTGACATATTTGTATTATTAGTAGAAATGTAACGTTTTTATTTTGAAAACCACCGGATTCACTTCACCTGCGCTCGCTTGGTTTCCTGTTTGTTGTGTCTTGTTTTCACAACTTCACCAAAAAGAGCTCCAAGCGCCACGGCGGTCTGGAAAAAGTTCCTTGCAACGTAAACAATCCGGACCACCGGAGCAGAGCCACGCGACTTGTCAGACTGGACGGATTGCTGTGTGAAAGTATCTAATTACTTTTCAAGAAACGGAAAGCCTCCGTACACCGGACCGGAGTACGGAATGGATGCAGTGTGAGCTCGGCGTAAGATTTACCCGTTAAACGCAAAGAAAATGTCGTCACAAGGCTTCAACCAAAATTTGTGGTTATTTTACGTTTTGGCTTATTTGTAGCATTTTTGCGTAAAAACTTGTGTTTTTGACATTTTGTGTTCTATTTACATTTTCTTTGGCAACCTGGCTACCAAAACAAGACCGAACCCAAGATAAGACCGAGTTCAAGACAAAACCAAGTCCAAGCACCCTCAAGACCAAGACAAGACCGAGTCCAAATGTGCTTGAGTTCGAGATGAGACCAAGACCAGTCTCCAGTACTAGGATGGAGTTAGTATCAGAAAAGTGATACAGTGCACCTTTAATAAGAAAACATGTTTTAAATCAGTGTTATTTCTTGAAGCAGACTCACACACGTTTGTCTAAAGACTCAGACGTGTTGTGTGTCATCTTTGTTTACCTCTTCATCAGGCTCACATCAATCACAGGACCATTTATTAATGCTAATGCAGAAGTCAATTAAAATCATTATGGAGGAGAATGAAGACTGACAGAAGGTTTATTGGCAATACGAAACACATTATCGCTCCCCTCTCTCTGTCTGGACTGGCATGCGGGGCACGAGTTCTTTCACTGGGTATTTTACAGATTTTTTTAAGGTTTAAGTTAGGATAATGTTCAGAGTCATGAATGGTGACAAACCTCATGATCATTGGATGATTCTGTTGTTACGATTTGATTCTTGTCTCGTTTCCTGGGTCACATTCCGGATATTTTCCCCTAAGCCTCACAAGAACAATCTACTTTTTCTGTGATTTTTATGGATAAAAATTAGAATTAGATGGATATAAGGAATTAAGACAGAAGTTTATTAAAATAATCTTTAAAAAAAGTTTATTTCTGTGTCAATTTTCATAAAACAAAAGGGGACAGAATGACAAAACTCACACCAATAAGAATATAAAGACAATAAGCTGCTGTTTATTTCCTCTGACTGAAAAATGACATGTCTCTTTGTTCCACCCTGTGATGTCATTAAGTGGTGGGTTCAAAGTTAAAGGGGACTTATTGGGTCAATGTTTTTAACCTTTTAAACTTACTCTCATTTAATCAAAGTTTTATTATGAATGATTCCTGCATGTTATCTTGTATTGTGCTGCAGCTGATGATTGAGAGTTCAAAAAAGTCTCGTCCTCACCACATATCCCCGCCCGCTTGTCTGTATTAACTTGCGATTACTTACAAATTCAGAGTAAAACATAGTGTTATTGTCACGGAGCCACTTTTCAACAAGAAATAGTAATTTAGTCAGCTGCTTATGAAAGTTATAGGTGGGGCGTTTTTGAACAGGAAGTCAATAGACCTGCCTCTGTTTCTAAGCCATTTTAGATCTTTTTTTTTTCTGAGTGGCGGCGCGCAAAAAGTGCAGCGGCCCGGAGACTCTCACCAAACAGAATTTCTTGATAGTGAAAGCATGTAGAATTTTAAAACAAGCTGTCTCCTTGTTTCACATTGCGATGTCATTAATTGGAATTGAGTTTTACTACTACTACTACTACTACTACTACCACTACCACTACCACTACCACTACCACTACTACTACTACTAATAATAATGCATTGGATTTAAATGTGATGTGACCCAAAGACGCATCACATTTAGCATTATTCATTCATTCCATACTGGGTAGTGGTAAGCTACTATTGTAGCCACAGCTGCCCTGGGGAAGACTGACAGAAGCGAGGCTGCCATTTTTGCGCCATCGGCCCCTCCGACCACCACCAACCATTCATACACACACACCAGATCCATACTAGGCAATGTGGGTGAAGTGTCTTGCCTAAGGACACAACAACGAGTTTCTCCTCTGTTGCCCCACTGTGGCACCTGAGGTTCCTCCGCGGTCTCCCATCCGAGTACTGCCCAGGCCCAACCCTGCTTAGCTTCTGAGATCTGACGGGATCAGGCTTTGGCATGCTGGTATGGTAAATGAAACAAACCACTAGGATTGATTTATGAAAATACATTGTGACAAGAGTGAAATGAGAGTATTATTTGGCTGTTAAACCAATGGACAGACTGAATGACTGTAATGACAAGTTTAAGCCTCCTGGTGGCACTGTGGGCCTGTGTTTCCTCAAACCTGCTGCTGCTGCTGCTGCTGCTTAGTCCAAACTTTCCCTGGAGCAAAGCACACAAAACAAAGTTGTGAGTGCTGCAGGTGATGCCATGAAAAGTGTTTAGCAGCATTTAGCAGAGCAGCCATCTTGTGTCCTGTGATCTTTACATATCAGGCAGAGAAAGACATGATTGGTCTGCCACAACACAAACTGTGAAAAATAACATTTAGGCAAGATTACAGTTTTTAATCAATCACTTTGTCGCGATTTTTGAAACTAAGGTTTAGCTACACTGAACATTTGCAACGTTATTCATTCATTCACAAAGTTTTTAGACTCTTTCTCAGATTTCTCAGAAACTCACATGTTCTGTAAGTTAATTTGTATTTACAACACCACAGAACTGTTCACACACCGGTAACAGACTTTGGCCATAACAAAGTCCTTTTTTTTTTTCTTTCTACAAACTCACAAATCACAGCTAAATCAAAAAATCACATGAACAACAAAGAATGAAACAGGACAAAGGTCTGAGCAGAAAACACAGCCTAGGAAAGAATAAGTGTAGGGCTGAGCAATAAGGAGAAAAATGCATATCTCGATACTCAGATTAGGGTTAGGGTTGTGACATTTTTAAGTGAAAATACTTTTTTCTAAGCCTATAATCTGCTGATTAGAAAGTAGAAAAGTGAAATACTTTGAATAAATTAATGTGGGTCATGCCTTTTGCTGAGTAAAACTAAACGACGTTATAAGGTCCCATTGGCTCGCAGGAACTTGTACAAAAAATCATTTGTTCCAAATGCCATTGCTTCATTGAACAGTCATAGATGAGCCCAGGGAACAGAACTGTTGTCTCATGCATTATGATGTTTTTATTTGTGCTTTTTTATGGATGAACTGTGGATGAATGTCTAGAGCCTTGTCAAAGACGAATTTCTGCCACATGTTGGGGCAGACAATAAAGTTTTTCTATTTCTATTTCTATTTCTAAAAAAAAACTAAATTCTATGCATAAAACATATTTAAAATTTGACTGTTACAACAAACAGAGCATTTTGTTTTCTTATCTTCTCTTATCTTATCAATCTCTTTGTCACTTTTCTTTGTAACTGTAACTGCTTTTCATTAATTTTTTACACAGAATTAGAATAGAATAGAATAGAATTATCGATTATTTATGAATATCAACAAAATTCTTGTCCTAATCTTTATCTACCCCAAAGCCTCAGACCTAAACTTACCATTTTAGTAACTTTAAGCCTAAACTTACCAGTTAAATCTAAAGAAAATGTCTCGATGTGGCTCCAACACTATGAAATAATGTGTGATCTTTACATTTTTTTTCATATCGTGCAAGATACACGGTGTAACAGTATACACAAAGAAGGTCTGAAATCATGCTCATATGTGTCATAGTATATATTCTTGTGAGACTGTGTTGACTCGAATCATGATCATTGTAAATAAAACAAGTGATTTGAACTTAATTTTTTTTTTTTTGCACTGCAGACAGCGTAGCCAGCACAAATAGTTCATGTTAAATGTCTGGTCCCTCATCAAAATCCCAGGAGTTGTTTGATTCCTCTCAAATCTTTAACACAAAATCCTCCATTTGTTGGCTTCTGCTCAGAGGAGACTACACTGAGTACCCAGAGTCCCCTATAATCTAAAAACAGGCAAAATAAATAAAATAATCTATCTATCTATATATCTATATACCAAGGCTGTGTCCCATGTACATGGGGTAGCCTAGACAGGGCACCTTTCTCTTTCCCCCCTCCTCCCTCTGGTCCCATGTTCTGAGTGCGTGTGTGTGTGACTTGTGTGTTATGTGTATGTTTATGTTGTACAGCCTTTTTATTATGTCACTGTTCCAGAATCCTTTTAAGTTTTTGTTTATTATTTACCATCTCGGCTGAGGAGACCACACTCGCCCCGGCATCTATCCACCCTCCGCCCATGAGCAAGAGAACTCAAAAAGGCCACGAGAGAACCCAAACGAAAGCCACCAGGAACACGTCTGAGGAGCCACAAGGGACGACCACCAGACCCAGAGAGCGACCCAGACCACCATCCACCCCCAGGACTCCCTCCTAGTTATACCACAGGGCACAACTGCAGTATAATCTAAAAACAGGCAAAATAAATAAAATAAAATATGCTTTATACCTGTTGCAGAATCTCAAAAATGCAAGTAACTTCATCAGTTTGTTGTGGATTAAAAGAGGCAATAAACTGCAAAAGAAATTACATCAACCTGATCTGGTCTGATCTTATAATGCTACAGAAATGATGAAAACAAGTCTGGAATATTTATGGACTTTAAAACAGAGCAGATAATTTCAAAGATCAGAAACTTGGAAATTCTGAAGAGTGTTTTCTGAGGCTCAGTGGGGAAAGAATATAGAGTATCTCACAGACACAAACTTCAGCTGTGTTTTTGAGGATAAAACATGAATAAAGAAAACACAATGTTTTTAATAAAGCAGCAGCTCACACAGGTTTTGCACATACAGTAGATACACCTTTTAAACAGAAGCAAAAAAAGGAAGGTGCAATGGATGATTTATTAAAAAGATAAAATTTGATGCTTCAACTCCAGCAGCGAAGGAAGAAAATGATGGATTTGTGAAGGAAAATATCTCAGTGGGACGTATAGACTCTGAAAGATTAAGACGGATGTTCCTGCTGCTCTGCGGAAATGCACTAAAACAATTAAAACCTGTCCTACTTTTCCAGCTAATCATTTTGTTTATAAATACTTTGGATTCTTAGTAAGTCTACTTTAAGCTTGTGTGACAACCTTTTTTGTTGTAAAAATATATATTCAACGTGTGGCAAATTTACGCAAAAAAGGCCTGAAATCCTGCTAATCAGACACTATTGACATGGCCTGTTATGTCATGGTATATGTACACTTTGTTGTGAGATGCAGCGCTCTGGTTGGCTGCTCTTTGGTGGTCCACTCCAGCTTCACTTTGCTGTCTATAAAAAGATGCACTAAGTCATGATTTCATCCAAAAAAATGAATGCATGTGGGTACTAAACATGAGTCAAGGATTTGAGAAATGAATTGGACACTTTTAAATTGCCTGGGATTCAGAACCCAGAGAACTTCTTGTCACCACTCCCTCTGAATCATCTCCAACCATTTCCACAATGAACCATGCCATGTGTGTCTGTCATTCAGAACAAAATTGAACTAAGAGGTAAACATGCTGGCCAGACGATTTATTTTTCAGGCAAAACATTCAGCCACTTCAACTTTTAAAGAGTTAAAATTAAATATCTTGTGTTGCAGCTCCTTCCAATCTTGCTCTTGGAAATTGCATTTTCTTTCTAATAAGTCTCTTTTCAGGGCCGACTCTGGGCAGTTGCCAAATTGCAGCTCTAAAAAAACTTAAGTTCAAACTAGTCACTTCTTCTTTTGTCTCAATGGGACACATATTGAGTTATGACCACAAAAACCTGACAAACTTTTAGTACCTCAGATTTAATCGTGTAAAATACTGTGGTGGTAGAAGTCTCATAAAACATAAAGCTTTTTGTTCTGTAAAAAAATTAAAATTTTAGTATTTCTGTTCACAAAATTCAGAGTGTGGATGAAGCGAATCAGCTGTGTTTGAGAAGGAGCCGTAGAGAAGAGGGTAAGTTTAGGCTTAAACCCAAAAGAAAAGTCACCACAGTGCTTCAACCAATATTCTTAGTTATTTAAAGTTTTGGCTTTTTGTAGCATATTTACGTAAAAAAAGTGTGAAAACGTGCCGATCATATGTTTTTGACATTGCGTTGAATATTTATGTTTTAGTTAACGTTATAGATAAGAATTAGCATGTATACTGCTGTTTAAGCTAATGACAGGTGAAGTAGAGATTTCTAATCATATGCATATTTAAGAATCAATCATGACAATAAACTAGGCAAGGCAAGGCAAGTTTATTTGTATAGCACAATTCATACACAAAGCAATTCACAGTGCTTTACAAGGCAGGAAAATGCATCAAAATTACAATAATTAAATAATCAGCATAAAATTTACTTTAAAAAGAAGTAAAGAAATAAAGAGTGCAGACAAAGTATTTCAGTCATATGCACAGACATGATAAAAAGACATGTTTTCAGCCTAGATTTAAACACTGTCACAGTGGAGGCCTGTCTTACATCATCTGGAAGACTGTTCCAGATCTTAGCTGCATAAAACTGAAACGCTGATTCTCCATGTTTAGTCCTGACTCTGGGCACCAGCAGGAGGCCGGTCCCTGAGGTCCTCAGAGTGCGAGATGGTTCATAACGCACTAACATGTCAGAGATGTACTTTGGTGCTAGTCCATGGAGAGACTTAAACACAAGCAGAGCTGTTTTAAAGTCTATTCTCTGAGCCACTGGAAGCCAGTGCAAAGACCTAAGCACAGGACTAATGTGATCGTACTTCCTGGTTCTGGTCAGGACTCGAGCAGCAGCGTTCTGGATGTACTGCAGCTGTTTTACAGCCTGTTTGGATAGGCCGGTGAGCAGGCCGTTACAATAGTCTAACCTACTGGAGACAAATGCATGGATAAGTCTCTCCAGGTCAGGCTTTGACACTATACTTTTGATTTTGGCAATGTTTTTTAGATGGTAAAAAGCTGCTGATGTTATTGACTTAATGTGGCTGTTAAAGTTCAAGTCTGAGTCCAATTATTACCCCCAGATTTCTAACTTGACTTGAAGGTTTCAGAGAGAGAGACTGAAGGTGACTGCTGACAACCTCTCTTTGTTTCTGTGGGCCAAAGATGATAACTTCAGTCTTGTCTGAGTTTAGCTGGAGAAAGTTGTTTTGCATCCACACACTGATCTGTTGGATGCAGTGACAGAGTGAATCCACAGGCCCATATTCACCTGCTGTTAATGACACATAGATCTGAGTATCGTCTGCATAGTTGTGATAGCTCACATTATTATTGCGTATTAACTGACTTAAAGGCAACATGTAAAGATTGAACAGAAGGGGTCCCAAGATTGACCCCTGGGGCACACCACAGGTCAAGGCCATGTGCTCAGACACGCAATTTCCAATTTCAACAAAATACTTCCTGTCTTCTAGATAGGATTTAAACCACTTCAGGGCAGAACCAGAGATGCCCACCCAGTCCTTTAGTCTGTGTAAAAGGATGTCATGATCGACAGTGTCAAAAGCAGCACTCAGATCCAGCAGGATTAGGACAGAGACTTTGCCAGCGTCTGTGTTCAGGCGGATGTCATTAGTTACCTTGATAAGAGCTGTTTCTGTGCTATGGTGGGGTCTGAAACCTGACTGGAAAACATCAAATGTGTTGTTTATTAGGAGAAAGTCAGTAAGTTGTTGGTAAACTACTTTTTCAAGAACTTTTCCTAAAAATGGCAGATTTGAGATGGGTCGATAATTGTTCAGTACTGTGGCATCAAGACTGCTCTTCTTCAGGAGAGGCTTAATGACGGCAGTTTTTAAAGCACTTGGAAATGTTCCAGATTGGATCGACATGTTCACTATTTGAGTGACTGGTGCTGACAAACTACTCAGCACAGACTTTAGAAATCTAGTGGGTAAAACATCAAGGCAACATGTAGATGAACTCAGACTGGTGATAATTTCTTGGACAGTTGTGTCAGTTACAGGTGCAAAGTCAGTCAGTTGTAAGTGACTAGGTGGTTGTAAGGTAGTTTTTTGCATTGTGGAGTTAATGGCATTTTTAATACCCTGAACTTTGTCATTAAAGAACTTTGCAAATTCATTACATTTAGATGTAGAAACAAGTTCTAACGGCAACTGAGCTGGAGGGTTTGTTAATCTGTTTACAGTTTGGAATAGGACATGTGCGTTGTTACTGCAATTACTAATTATTTCAGAAAAATATCTTTCCCTTGTTCTGCATAAAACTTGGTTGTAAGTGTACAACTCTCCTTTATAAGCTTCATAATGAACTTGGAGTTCTGACTTACGCCATTTTCTCTCGGCTCTGCGGCACACCCTTTTCTGTGCTCTGACCGAATCAACATTCCTCCAAGGCGCTTTCTGCTTATTTCTCACAATTTTGACCTTCATTGGTGCGATGGTGTCCAAAACATTCAAAACATTAGAAGTAACAGAATTTAACAAACCATCAACATTAGAACATGAGATATTTTCAAAGTTAATCATTTCCATAAACTGTGCACTTGTGCTTACATCTATGTGTCTTCTCTGAACAACTGAGGGACCAGGCGGTGGTTTAGGAGCAACACGCAGGTCAAAGAAAACACAGAAATGATCAGATAGTGCAACATCAACTACACTGACATTTGAAACATTAACTCCCTTTGTAATGAGCAGGTCCAGAGTGTGCCCTCTGTTGTGGTGGGGCCACTCACATGCTGAGTCAGACCAAAAGCTTCAAAAATGGCATTGAGCTCTTTTGTATTTCTGTCATACAAAAGAGCTCAATGCCATGCCTATCCTCCATAATGAGAACATCAGACTAATGACATAAATATCACCAGATAATATTATATACCTTCACCTATTGTTGACTGGACGTTTAATCAGTAGGGTTGCATTTGAATCACTTTGAAAAATATGAAGAGAAGAAACACAAATCAGTCAGTTTTTCTTACGGCTTTCATCCATAAAAGTGCAACTTCTGCCATTTTGTTCAACGGATTTGCGACACAAAGCAACTGAACACAGGCGTTGATCGAATGTCTACTAAATTATCTATGATCAGATAAACTTTACTGTATAATTTCTTTTTTTTTATTGTATGTATATTTTTAAAGCTTGCAGAGTTCTTTTCAGTGCAATAATGTGTTCTAATGTTGATTAATGAGCTAATTGCCTGTAATGGCAGCTCAGGGTTAATCCGAGCTGTCTGCCTCCTCAAGCACATTACACCAGGATTGTGTAATGAAGTCATTAGTTCAATTATGAAGCAGAGACTAAGCATAATGTAGAAGACTTGTACTGCCACCAGCACCAGCACCATAGTCACTGTCACTGATGCTTTTTGATTGTTTGTATGAGCTAAGAAGTACTATACTCAATACTACTGATACTTGATATAAATGTTAAAACCACGCCTGACAGATGCAAAATATGCACACTGACTAAATATTAATTAATTTTCTACCGCTTAATCCCGTTAGGGGTCGCGGGTGACTGGAGCCTATCCCAGTGACTTTGGGCCTTAGGCGGGTAAACACCCTGGACAGTGGCCAACTTGCCGCAGGGTTAGACAGACAAACATTCAGTCTCTCATTCACAACCATTAACTCACTAAGGGAAATTTACAGTGATGCCAAATTAACCGAAACATGCATGTTTTTGGAGGTGGGAAGAAACCGGATTACCCGGAGAAAACCCACGGTGACACGGGGAGAACATGCAAACTCCACCCAGAGAGATCGTGAGATGTTGATATGGTCCGACCCGGGAGTCGAAAAAACTGAAAAATGTTGTGGATTTCTACAGAATCAGTGTGTCAATTGGCTCTGTGCAGTTGGCTTGCGTACGTTTAAAATAGTACATCCTGTACACACAACCACTTCCTGTCCAATGCTTTTCAATGAGGTTTTCACTACATTAGTTTAAAACAAATAAATCCTCTATAGATCAGACAGTTGTGGTGAATGTTACAGAAAACATGTTAAAGACGTTACATATCAGAGGAATATTTCACCAGAGACACTTGTGTGTTTAAAAAAAGACGTGTTTGTGTCTAAATGCTAACGCTAACAGGAAGTGGTCGTATGTACAGAAGTTAGCTTTTTTGAATGTACACAAGCCAACTGAAGTTAAGTGCAGTCAATTGTAGTGTCACCATGAGCTCTTGTTCTTGCGCTCAAAAATACTAAATTCTCTAAAATTTTCTAATGTTTATGATCTTTTAAAGCAGAGCTATTCAATATTTTGCCCAAGGACCAGATCAGGACCTCCATTCATTTTAATTTGTTCCCTGACCCATCATCCAAACATTAGAAAATATATTTGTTTTGTATTTGGTATAATTTAAGGTTTAGACCTGGTTTGATTAGTCTAGGCTTGCTCCTCATTCAGTTTCTGCTTTGCTTTCGAATTGAAATATGTAATGTTAGTAAAGAAAATTGTATTTTATTCTTTCACACAAACCTAACGTACCAGTAGTCAATATGCAACGTTAAAACAAATTCAATCAAGAGAATATTGTGTGAGCCCAAATTGTGTAAAAAGTGATAAAGTGTGGTGTGCTTGTGTGGAAAATCTGGCCCTTGGGTTTTAATCTATTGATGCTTGTTTAAATGAGTATCTAGATTTTATGCTAGTTTTATCGTTGAAGATCTGATGTTTGAAACCTATTCTTCCGGAATGGCGTATATACCAAGCGATTTCTCCGTGTCTATAATATGTGTTGCTGCCTCAGTTCATTTCTATGATGGATGTAAAAATGTGGTATTCTTCTAATCATAACTAACTCCAAGCCCCAGACCTAAACTTACCCATTTTTGTAACTTGAGATCTAAACTTAGCTGTTAAGCCCAAGAAAAATGCCCCCATGTGACGTCAACCTAAACTATAAGAAGCTAAGAAAATAGACACGCAAAGAAGGAGCAGAAACGTGCTCATGATCTGCTATTAACATTAACATAATTGTACATTTCTGTGAGACCGTGCTGGATTTTGATTCTCGTGCCAACCCTAGCACTGACTAGTTGTTTTGTTTGGCTGTGTCTGAATGTTGTAGCTGCCATCACAAGCAGGAGCTCCACAGTCGTCTGCATTGTCCTTGTTATTAGCCTCTTGGATGGGCCGCGGGGGTTCGGGCTGGAGGGGGCCGGTGCCGTGCCAGCCTGGATAATTATCTGCCGGTCACTGCCAGTCGGGCACGCTGCCGTCACCGTGAGGGGAAATGGAAGAGGCATCGTCGGTATCACAGCGACACCGGAACAAGCTTTTGGATCCAGCGCATCTGTCACCCGCGAGGGGAAAGAGACAGCAGCCCAGACGCAGCTCGATGGGACGCACTGGAGATAATCGCTTTATCACAAGTGTTCGTGCCATGTTTGTCTTTAGTTTTGTGCGTAAAGAACAAAATCAACAGCATTGTCATGATGATCAAAGTGTGTAATAAAGAGAAAATGTCTGAAATGTTACCTTGTCAAACTTTTTAGACAGTGATTTAAGTTTTCCCCTGCCGTCATTGCGAGGCCAACCGTAGCCTGCCACGTCGATGGATTTTTATACACACCATTCAACTTATTCTGCTCCGCCACTTTTGCCTCTTTCTGGTACAGATGCAGCTCTGCTGTTGGGTTCTCACTTCCGGGTAAGCAGGAATAGGTTGTGATTAGGTGACCTCAACATTATTTGGGCCAATGCTATTTGAATGAGGTGGAGAGGCTAAAACGGATATTGTTTAATTAAGTTTTCTACCTTGTCATTACTGCCTTCTCTCATCAATAGTTTACTCAAAGTTTCATAAAGAATAATTCCTGAGTGTTTGAGTAATCTTGTGTTGTCCTGCAGCTGATGACTGAGTCATCCTCACCTACCACCTAACCCCCCCCACTTGTCTGTATTTAATTGTGATTTTTCCAAAAATTCTGATTTATTGTAAAGCCTGTGTAGTTCAAAATAGTCACAAAGCCACCTTACAACAAAAAAAAATTCAACTCTGCGGCTTGTTACGTTAAAATTTTACAACAAAGAGGCGGGGCTTATCAGTTCTGCAGTTCTGAACAGGAAGTAAATGGACCTCTTTATTTTTTAAAGCGGTTTTACATGAATTTTGTGTTTTACAAAAAAACAAAATATATATAGCTGAACTACATTTATTCTAGTTTATTCCCAAATACTTAGAAAAAAACAAACAAACAAACAAACAAATATTTTAAATGCATGTTTGTAATGAAGAAAATTGAATGTGTCTAGTGCCTCAGAAATCACCAGATTTTACATTTGTGACTTTTATTATGGTAAAGCTAAAACTGCCTCTCGCCTCTAATAATTTTTATATGGTGCGTTTAGACGGGACAGCACATTTGCATTTTTGCGTCCATTTATTAAATTTAAGTCAATGTATCAAATCAAATCAAATCAAACTTTATTTATAAAGCGCTTTTCATACATACATGTAACACAAAGTGCTTTACAGTGCATTAAAAACAATCCCACATGCCTCCCACCCCCAATCCCCAGACACCCCACAATAGATAAACCCCCCCCTCCCCTCTTCCCATCCACACACACGAACCCACACTCATTTACACAAACACTAAAATACTTTTTGCTACATTTACATACGTACATTGGCTGGGTACAGATGGACCAAAGGCAGCATCATCAGAGGAGCTGTCTGCACCAGAAGCAGAGCCGCCTGCAGCCACAGGACAGTGGCCCAGGGCCCAAAGAGGACACCCGCACGTCTTCAGCATTCAAGCAAATTTGCTTCTGGGACGTCTGTCTTACAACGTGGAAGCTGCGGCGAACGTATGAGTTGGAAAAATCTATCCTTAGACGCATTGCAAGTCCGTGTCCACCAATCAGACACTGCTCTTCTGTGACGTAGTGGCATGGCGTTCTCCTCGATAGAACGTTGTGCTATCGGGTAAGCTACATTTTATTAAGGCAGCAATCCTCTATCTCTCGTCCTCCTCTCTCTCAACGTCATCTGTCCCCTGCGTAAAACTAAGCCTTTCGCAAAAAAACGGAAACGCAAAGAAGTGCGTCAGGGTGTAAAAAGTGTCCTTATCCCTCGATGCGCCTTGGGGCGTTTAGGGTGCTTGTTGGGGCTTAGAAAATATCCTCCGTCAAAATACACTTTAACGCGCAAAATTGGACACTTAAACGCTGTCCGGTCTGAACGCAGCAATAGGCTATTATTGTTTGTATTTTTCAAGATCTTGCAACTTGGCGGTAGATGTCCTAAAAAGTTGAAATAAATATGCAATAAATAAGTCTGGTCATAAAAATCCAGTTTATTAAGATATTCTGTTAAGACAGGGGAACAGTACCATAAAAGTGGTTGACAATACAGGACAGAGAGAGTAGAGCCAGCAATGTTCCAAAGAAGCCCAGGGACAGGCCTTCGAGCAGGGGTATGACCACAGTCAGAGGGCCTATTCTGACTCTAAGGGCTAGACCTCTGTAGAACGTCAAACCTTCACAGTATTTACTGCTCAGGTCGCTCACTGCAAAACACAAGATCGGAACAACTTAGGTTTCATACAATTTTGTTTTGTCCCAATTCCTCTGTCTGTCTATATTTCTAGCTGGAACTTGATGCTGACATTTAGTTTGCCAGCATCGACATTGCCCTTTGATTATACATCCAACTGAAATGAAAATATTTGTCAGCTGAAATAAACGATTACTTATTTTCATAAACTGCTAAGCCCGACTCACATTCAAAGGACACAAGATTATTTTGTTCAAATTAGCTGGAAGCAGCCGCGAGCTACAAATGACCAGGTGATAATTACATTTGGAGTTTTGGCTCCTCTTGGGAAATACTTTGTGAATAGAAAGCGTTGATGTCATAATGAGCTGGCAGCGAGCCCACAGCCTGTGCATCTGATCTCATCAAAACACTTAATAGATTTAAGGATCAGTGGGAAACATCAGAGCGTTTGTCATTGAGACTGACACTTCAGGGGAAACCCAAAAGTGCCCATCCAAACTACTGCAAAAATGTGCTTTTGCTCAAAAAGTCATAGTTTTGAGTTCATGCTTGGGAAAGACTAAGTTGAACAGCCCTACACTACACCTTTAGCAGTTCCATAAAACTACATACATGCCACTTTCTTGTCTTGATTGTTGCCATTTCCTTTGTTGGTTTCCTCGGGCACGTTGAAAGAGCTCACAGTCTCATGATAATTCTCAACGAAATGCTTCAGGTTCAGAGACTGGTCCTGGTTCATGTTCTTTCCCACTTCTGTGAAAACATAACATGTAAAGTTGTAGATGGAATTGTTCTAAAATCTCTGAGAATGTCACAAAAACAAGTTGTGCTGACCAGTGAAAGACGCTTTTAGGTCATACTTTGACCGAAAAGCATTAATTAATCTTTGACTGCTGCATCAGCTCGTTTCATTTAACTTTGTGGAAACTCTTTTATATAGAGCTAGTTCACTCCACTGTGGCTGAGAACACTGCAGCTGAACACATCAGTGTAACCTGTTAAACACTGATGCAAACATGTGTATCAGTGGTTGTTACAGTTTCTGTGCTGTAAAATTACAAACTAAAAATGCAAGATAAAATTTAAAAGGGACCTATAGTGTAAAATCTATTTTGATTTTTTAACTTTGTTACGACTGTATTCTCTAATCAGTAGTTTACTTAAAGTTTTTATTATATTAAGAAAGATTCCTGCATGTTCGAGCAATCTTATATTGTCCTAATGCTGAGTGCTCAGAAAAGCCTCGTCCTCACCTCCCACCTATCCCTGCCCACTTGTCTGTATTTGATTGTGATTATTCCAAAAAGTCAGATTCATATTAAAGTATGTTTGGTTCAAAATAGTCAGAGCCCCTTTATAACAATAAAGATTATTTATTTAAAATTTGCTGCATAGAGTAAAATTTTCTAATGAAGAGGCGGGGCTTATCTCTATAAAGAGGCGGAGCTTATAATTTCTGCAGTTTTACACAGGAAGTAATCTGACCTCTTTTTGTTTCTAAGCTGTTTTACATCAGTTTTGTGTTTTATAAAAAAGTGATTCACAAACATTATAGTTTATTCCTAAATACATAGAAAAAACACGACAGGTCTCCTTTAAAGTGAATATTTGATACAAGGTCAAAAAGGACATGCAGAAGGAGCCGCGACTGGCTGACACAAGCTATAGCAGCAACACTAGCCAGCGCTGTTGTGAGCTACAACTACGAAAGTTTATCACTGTGTGAAAACAACAATGCGCAGTAGAGCGGAAAGTGACGTTAAAGATAATCTCTTTACACAGTCAGACTAAACAGGACAGATTTGAAGTCCACAAAAGTGTTACAGTTACATTCCATTCTCATTGTTTTTGGTTATAATTAATTCATCAACATAACTATACAATACAAACAAAATGTCATATTTAGATTTTTTTTTTCCTAGATATAGATATATATTTTTAAATGATATTTTTTTAAATTAAATATGTTTTTCCAAGCTTATAGCCTGCTTATTAGAAAGAAGAAGAAATGTAAATTTACCATGGATGCAATGATTTTAGTGACGTCTTCTGCTGACTAAAACTAAATTATATGCATAACACAAGTTAACAATTTGACTGTTCCAACAAATAGAAAATTGAATGGGTCTTCTCATTCTCTTTGTCTCATTTCTCTGTAATGTTTTAACCCAGGATTACATTATCTTGATATTTATGGCCAAAGTCATGTCCAGTAAATATACATTTTTTGTATCTTGGTATAAAAACAGACTTAAAAACAATTCTGTCCTTTTGTGCTACAACAAAACAAACCGAGTCAGACATTTTACACAGACTTCTCTCTCTCTCTCAGAAATGTGATCAACTGTTTGTCAGTGTCGGGCAGTATCTCGTCTTGTTCCTCAGAGCCTGTTCTGTGTCTTCCTGTCGTCTTTTCGCTGTGAAGTCGCTGATGAGAGGAGCAGATGGTTTGTACCGCGCCTGGTGTCATCTCCACTGAGGCTCTGTCAGATCATTTACACCTCTCTCTCTCTCCTGCCGACACCGGGAGGCGGAGTGGACTCACACATGCCATCCGGACTGGCAACGCGCAAAAGACGACACTCCTCATAAGACCCAATTATATCCAAATCTCAGACTAATCAAGCAATTACACACTGTTGTTGGAGGCGCCGCTAATGAAGGAGTTTGGAGAGTAAGTTTGTTGAAGTCACTGACGGCTTGTTTCATTTTGTTTAGAAGTGATGCTGAAGTCTGTTCATGTGTTACAATAAGTTTCTGTTGGTTTAACTTTTATGTGAAAAACATACAAACATTTGTTCATACCTGAAGCACAAGCATGAATACACTTTCTAATGGATGGTGTGCTACATTGGTGTTTTCATAAAAATGTTTAGCTTTTCCTTGAGTCAGAAGTTTGCTGATTGTGAGAAAAATCTGAGGTGTGGCTTAAAATTGTAAGCACGCTTTTGTCCTATTCGCATGACATAAGATTTACCTATGGACCTCATGTACATTGTGATATTATTGTTTCTACTCCTGTGCGAATCGTTTATGTCTGTAAAGGTTCCCTTGAATTGTACCGACTGTAATTTGTCAAACTCAGACGTCCTCATCTAATTCTTATGAAGTCCTAAAGTGTATGTTTGTGTTTTCAATCCGTGAACGGTTTATAAATAAAATAATACTCACTTTGCAACTTATTTTAATTGCAGATTTGTACAAAACGAGTATTACTATTCACCACGGATCATTCTCCAAATGAAAACAAACAAACAGAAAACTTTAAAAAGCTAAAGATGAATCAAACTACGATTAAAACATTTGTGACCTGAAAGTACAATAACTCTGTTGTTGTAGCAATGGAAGGTCGTGAAGATGGATGTTTGGACTTTTTAACCGTAAATGGAGAGAGAGTCTAAGACTGTTTCATAAGTAATCTGATTGTGTGGATGTGATTTTGATCGACGAACTCGTCAACAAGATGAGGAGCTACGTTTACGCTGCTGCAGCTCCGGTAAGTTAATTGATGTTAAAACAAACACAAAAACACAAAAAAACAAACAAACAAACAAACAAACGCGCATTTCATTAAGTAAATGGTTGTTGTCAAATAATCTGTCACCATTTCCGGAAAGTCTGTAAAAGCAAGAAAATTACAGACATCAAATATCCCCGTGCGAATGCCTGTACAATTACCCCAACAATGAGGTGTAACTTAAAGTTCACATACGTCCCTAGGTAAATATTAAGCCGTGCATAATATTTACCTAGGCACCTCATGTAAATTGGATGAAGGAACTTTATCACCGTAAATGGATCAAACAGTCTACGAATGTTTCATAAGAAATCTGATTGTGTGGATGTGATTCTGAATGACAAACTCAACAATGTGTCCTAGAGACACATTCCTTGGTAAGCTCATTCACGACAAAACAAACTGATAACGCAAACACTCATTTCTGAATCAACAAAAGACACGGGGAGAATTTAATTTCACACTAGCTACTAGGTCAGGTATGGCAGGACTGCAGAAGCTTCCTTAAAACGAGGAAGTAAAATTGGCCAATCAACAAACACTTGCTCCCGGGTCTGGAAGGATTGCAGTGTGAGAGCCTTACTTTACAAGAAACAAAAAAACTCTGGATACTGAACTGGCCTATAAACTGGATGCAGTGTGAGCCCGTTGTAAGGGTTACATACAGCAGGACACAGGTGAAAACAGTAGAATTCAAATCATCAATACAGTCAGATCATTTCCTCACCAACGGCCACATCTGTTCTGCCGATGTGCTGCAGAGCTCTGGTCAGGCTGTCGTAGTACATCTCCTCTCCGTTCTCCACTAACCAGTCTGTTAGAGCTGTTCTGCACTCGGACTCAGTCTCTGCTGGGACACAGGGTATAAGTCTGAGTGTTTGCAATCCTGTCATGTGAAACAATAAATTATTCAGGTGTGCAATTGTGCAAGGTCTGAATTGGGAGCTAATTCTCTGTCAGGGAAAAGTCTGTCTTTGGAACAAGAAATGTCACTGTTTTATGTGTTAAATTGCAGAAATTAAAATTCTGTTTAACCAAAAATCAAGCGTGGTGGCTGCTCCTTGTTGTTTAACCCTTATTTAGCAACTAGAATGATTGTGTAAAAGTTTTCCCGTGTAATTCTCTGTGCATGTACCATATACAGAGGCCAGCCTTCTCTTGCTCAGCGGCTGAAGACTGAGCACGTTATTCTCCGGAGACAAGCGGTCCAGGCGTTTGAAGATGTCGTCCTCAGAGCTCGACAGCGCCACCACCAGGTCCTCACACTCCTTCAGCGTCAGCAGATTCACCAGGCGCTCCATCTGGTGAGCGCCTACGTTTGCTATCACTGTTAAGAATCAGATTCAGAGGTATGTGCATTTTCATATTATCATTGTAAGCTTAGATTAACAGTAAAATGTAAGTTTGTGGTTGGATTTGTTCGACCCAAGACTGTAACTGCACGGTTCACAGCTGACAGACTTTTGGCTTCCAGTTATAGAGCTCCTGCACCCACGTGACCAAATCCGCTGAGGCCGCCATTATGGTTGCCTGACCAGCCAGTCCCTGCTACACGCTTTGACAGACACTTTACAAACTGCGAGGGTCTGGAAGCGGTGCGCCGAGGTTCAATTTCGTGGACGGCCTTTCCGAACGCTGAGTCAACCAATCACAGAAAACTTGGAAATTCCACCAAAACAGCGACACAATGTTTTCGTAAACATGTAGCGCAGTCTGAAGCCTCTCAACACGGTTTGCTGCTCACGTTTTAAGGAGTTGATACATTCATTGTTAAAACCGAAGCACGAGCCGAATCAGCTACGTTCGTCTTCTTGAATGTTTTGAAACGGGGCTTGCAAGCAACTTCCGCCTTTTAGTGTCACGTGTCAGAATCACTGTGCTTGATTGGATCGTCTTAACTTTGGGAGACGACTTTATTGGCTAACCGTCAGGTCCCAGACCCTTCTGCATTCCAACAGAATGTAACAGAATGTAGGAGGGGCTGACTTGTCAGGCAACCATTATGGTAGTGACGCTATCATTGAATCAAATGAGGAGAAGCCTGAAATTTAGCTTCTGTGGTTGGTCCTCGGCATTAAATTAGGCTGTAAATAATTGTGTGTCAAAAAAAAACAACTTTAGAAACAGAAATCGCGCTCTGAATCTGCCATTTCTGTTCATCTGATTCACTCTCCATCTTCTCTTATTCACGTTAGTCTGCCCCGCCAAAACACACTTTCAGCTTAGCTGCTGTTTTCCTAACTTACGTTAGTCATAATCAGACATTAAATCATCACATACAGTGCATATGCAGATGTTTTGTCTTGTTTCAAACAAGAGAGACAGTGGTTTATATCATCCCATTAGCCAGAAAAGCTAGCATGTTAGCTACCTTAACCGAGCTAAGCAGCAAGTGATGAGAAATTTCTTAATTTTCTACTGACATAGCAAACACCATAAAGATTCCTAGATGCCCTATCTATTTGTGGTTCAGTTGTCCCTGGATCTTACCTGACAGAGAACTGAGAAGCAGCACAAAGACGCAACGCCACACTTCCATTGTCGTCTGATTATATGAACACAGTTTGGAAGTAAACAAACCAACCAAAGTTCAAAGTTTACTTTTAAACTGTAACTGAATGAAATTTACACCACCTGCATTAATGGTGCGTTCCAGTCGTCCTCGGAGGTCGGAACTCGGACCTCAGAGTGATGCTTTCTCCAAGTGTTGTGTGTTCCAGTGGTCAAGTCGAATTACTTTTATAATAATGAGCCAATCAAGTAATAAATAGCTTGGAAACTGCCCAGAACAGCCAAAATACAGATCTCTTTATGTCAGTTTATCAACTCGGACATTGCTGTTACATTTACAGTTTGTAAAACATTGCAAGAGCGAATTTCTGCTTTTGTTTACATTAGCTCTGTGTAGCCATTAGCAACATTAGCATTGCAGCACATAACAGCAGGTTTATAACGGCAGACGTGCATGAGCAGCGCAGGAGCAAAGTCACAGAGGCGAGTGAACTGTAGAGACAAACTAAAGACAAAATAACACAGGTACGATCAGTAGTGAAGCTGTCGGAGGTTTTTCTTTCTCAAAAAAAAAAAAAAAAAAAAAAAAAAAAAAAAATATATATATATATATATATATATATATATATATATATATATACACACCTTCAGAACCTATATATACACAGTATATATAGGTTCTGAACGAATCTATAACAGACACACAAAAAAGGGCTAGAAATTTGCTCATGGTACAGTATTAACGTATTAACGTGTCGTATAAACAGTATACTTTTCAGTGAGACCGTGATGATCATCCAAACCTCACCTGATTTCTTTTGTGGTCATTCACTTTTGTGCTCGATCTCTCCATCAGTCTATTTCTTCTTCCCTCTGACTATCTTTCAGTGCTTTCCTCTCTGGTTTTGCTGGAGCTGTAAAATGCCGCTCGCTGGCCTCAGTCTCGTCCTTTAAACAGTGAGCAACACATTTTAACGGCTCTGTACGGCTGGAGCTGGTGAGGGCATGTTTTAAATTGTTAATAAGTTTCATTTGCCAAACAGTAAAAGGTTGTTTGTGTGGGTGCGTCTCCGGCTCTCCGCGTTGACTAATGAAAATATAAAAAAATATACATATACATAATCCTGCTCCAGGGCTGAGAACCAAGGCAACCTGGGTGTGGGTGGTATAATGGCTGTGTTACAATCTGAACTGTTGGAGAAGTGAAAAAAAAAAAAACAACAGAAGAAGACAGGAGCATAGAGGTCATGGACTTTTATTCCAGCAGCATTAGTCACTGCAAAGTGCGCAATTCAAATCATTTCTTTATATGTTATACAGCAAAATTCATTAAGCAAAGATGTATAAACTCAGATGTAGACAAACAACTTCATTTATTCAAATAACTGTTAACTCTGTGCAATCATTTATAAGGTAGAGGCTCCTCCCATTTTTTCTTAATTCTTTCTATGGAGCTCAACAGTGGAAGATCGCCCTGGTTCTGGAAGTATTTTGCCCCATGTTAAAGTGCCATAGGCTTTTCGAAAAATTCAAATATTACGAGTTTAGCTTAATAGCTAGCCAGCTATGTGCTAACTCAGATCCACAGAGTGATTGTTTTCAGTCTAAAAAGCACATCTAGAACTTAAAATTCTGCAAAATGTCATAATAACTTTGTAGTTTATAAAGCTGAAAAACTTGTTTTAAACAAAAATGTAGGTCTTATACCCCTGACTCACCACAGCTGCTTAGCCTCGAGGACGTTTCCAAACTTTAATATAATTTTTTATCTAATCCCCCATGGAAATTTCACATGGGGTTCCATATTTTGGAACCAGAAAGTGGGCGGTCACTGTTGAGCTCCATTGTGTTCATCTGATTAAAATGAACCATCACACTCCTGGAAATGCGAAAGACAACACTTTTTAAAGTCAAATACTGAATTTGTACTCTAAACTTGCAATTAATAAAAACTCCAATAATTCAGAATAATTCATCAAGGAGACCTATTATATCAAATCTATTTTTCTGACTTTTTAACTTGCTCATCATTAGTTTACCCAAAATTGGATTTGAATTAGTACCTGCATGTTTGAATAACCTCGTATTGTTCTACAACTGCAGGTCCAGTGCACAGAATGTTTGGTAAAGTTTATTAAATACAATGTACAATTACATTAAGCACAATGGCAGAGATGCTTGTACCAGATTAGAGCTAATTTCCATCTGTAGTTCTGGGGAGGGGAGAAGGGAGGCACACAGTACATGTTTTTAGTTGTAGGAGGAAACCGGAGTACCCGGAGGGAACCTGCCTTGCTAAAGGCCAGAGCACTAACCCTTCGCCACCGTGTCACACAGTCTTCACCACCTATCCCCGCCCATTTGTCTGTATTTACTTGCGATTACTTCAAAAATCACGTAGTGTCCACAGTGGTCAACAACACAAAATGTAACCAGTCACTGCTTTTTGGTCGTTTTGTCGTCCAGGAAGTAGAGCGTAAACATGAGTCAGTGATTGCTGACTCAAAGGTAAAAGTGCATATTCTAAGTTAACCACTCTGCTCCTTCTCGCTGATTGGACGACCATACTTCCTGCTTTGCATGAGCCGTCTGCAGTCCTGCGATACCTGACCTAGTAGCTCAAGTGAAATGAAATTGAGTGGAGGCACTAGGTGGCGCCACACATACATATGTCATAGTTTCTTCACGAGGTCTCCTGGATTTGGATTCCGCTTTCACCTTTTTTTCTTGAAGTTTGGACAAGTCGTTAAAGCCAAAATAGGTTCAGCTTTTGAAGAGGAATTGTCAAAACTTTATACTCTCTTTCTCCATCTCTCTCTCTCTTTCAATATTTATTAATACCTTCATATAACCAATAGTATATTATATCTATTTCAAGATGTCTTAAGTAAGCAAACCTGACCCTGTGCATGTGAGCTGTTTACTTTTCAAATTGTCAGGTTTTAGCATTAGCATTAGGACACAAACACGTTCTTTTATAAACACATTTTGGCCCTTTGGTGAAGTTTTCTCCTGAAATGTATCGGACAGATCGTCATGTTGTATTGCAACTCACTGTTCAAATTCTTATCAGTTCTCCCAGGATGCCAATGGACCTATTTAAATGTGTAACCCATTTAGATTAACTTGTGTTTTACAGATAAACAAAACACATTCATTTACATCATATTTTATTACTTTATACACAGAAAAAAAACAACTTAATGTCTCTTATACTTTTCCTAAACCCAAAATAACTATAAGAGATCTCTTTTTGCAGCAAACTAAATATTCCTTCACTTAGTTTATTTCACACAATTATAAAAAAACACAAATCTTCCTTTTTCGATCTGCAGATGAACACAAATGCCTTCTACACTTCACGCCACTGAAATCTGATTCGAGACACAGACAGACTCCGGTGGAATGAAGGACAGAAAACAAAATCAAATCTCTCCGAAAACACGCATCTAACCAGTCCTTATCTTCTGCACTTTCTCTGCAAACTCGCATGTGAGACCTGCAGGGCGTAAAGGGGGAGGTGGAGGAGGTTTGGGATTCTTTGTGTCTTTGGTTGGAGCGAGATCGAACCTGCCCAGGACTGTATAGCTGCAGGGCTCTCTGGGAAACTTGCTGCTGTTCAGATCCTGCTTTGGCATGCTTTCACAGGCTCTGGTGCTGCCTACGTTAGTCATCGGAGAGAGAGAGAGAGTCCTGCATGGGAAAAAACACAACGCAAAGTCATTGTACTGCGTGTTAAGTAGAGTTGGGGTGTTTAGTGTAACCTGCTTGTTTCATGTTGTTAAACTAATGCTGTTTTTTCTTGCATTTCTCCTCATATTTAACATAGATTTAATCCTGATCTGGTTCAAGTTGTAGCTTGCTTTAAGATCATATTTATGTCCTGCTTAGTCCAGGTTTCGAATCAGTTGGGTTTCTGAATTAGCTCTTGTTGAGAGTTGATAAGCTTTTGATGCAAATATTGCAAAGAACCTAAAACATATTCAATTTAATCCTGGCCTTGTCGACATTTTCTTTTTCCTTTAAAACCTTCTTTATGCCAAGTTTGTTCTTGCTTTAGAAGCAGTTCAGTTTCTCAATTAGTTCTTTTTATTTCTCTTTTCAGTTTGTGCAACAAAAGCCCAATGTGTTATATAAAGAATTACAAAAAACCTACAACAATGACTTCCTGACACATTTTGAACCCTAATCATGTTTGAAAGAAATCAAAGTATGCAAAAAGCACTTCTCAAAAGTCTCTATTTGCTAAAAAAAACAAAAAAGAAAAATGGTCTATACTCACGTTTGTCTTCTGAAGTTGTCCATCATCTGAAAACCTTCTGCTCGTCCTGTCCTGCTTAAACCTGGAGCTACCTGTCCCACTGTGGGACTTTTTTCAGCACCTGGCGCAGGTATTGGTCTTTTAGAAGGCAGCCTCGACCAATCAGATTCAAGAACCTCCAAAAAAGGGCCGCCTATGTTTTTTTAACAACCCTAAAAAACACCACACCCAGTCGTTTGGTGGGCTTGTAATCAGAACCCGAGAACATCCAAAGTTGGAGCAGATTTTCTACATTTGCCCAGGGCGGTGGTTCTCAACGGGGGTCGCTAAATGACCTCTGGGAGTCTTCTGATGAGTTGTGAAAAATGTAACATTTCTTAAACAAGGTTCGACACCTTTCAAAAGTAGACATACATATCTAGATTCCTATTTGTTCTGTAGAAAGATTTTTGTACTGATTTTTAGCAAAGATTTGGGATTGACTGAAAAGCTGTACCAACATTTGCAGTGCTATAAGTTAGGGCTGTCAAGTTTCAATTAAATACAATTTGTATTTCAATGTTTTTTGCTCTAATCCAATGATTCTTCAACTGCTCACACCATGTAACCATAAAACTCACAATATTTAAGCTCCAAATTATAAAAATTAAACTAGGTTGGATCTGAAACAATAGTAAGCCATGGATAAGGCAGTTAAGGGCTGCTTAGCCCAACACACTAATACAATTTCAATCAATGGGCTTAAGGTCAATTTAAAAACCAACAGACAGTAAACAATAATACAATTACTTTGTAAAAAGACAGTCACCAATGTTGCCACATTTGTGACTGACAGCGGACTGCACTAAATCGAATGTTTGTGAGTGACACAAGACTTATTCAGCCTCCAAATAAAGCTGTACATACGAGTTCCTATTAGAGTAAAGTGTTCGCTTGTGCAGTAGCAAACATTTCCATTGCACTGGCCCATTGTGGTCATGATTTCTTTCAATTAAGTTAGAGTTTGGGAAATAGAGACATATCAGTTTGGTATTTCCAGACTAAAGCTTTAAGTCTCTGTGTTTACTGTGTATTACAAATGAAAAGGTGCGTTTCTTTGTGGGAAAATGTATTAAAAGTAGTATTTAGACACAAACAGATCATTTGTGTGCTATGCTGTCTATACTTTCCCGTAGTCATCATTTAAGCTGCACCGATGGAAAGTTGTATAGCCCCACCCACTTGTCTGTGTTTACGTTTAGCTCTGAGTGAAACACAGGGTTAAGACTTGTCACGCAGCCACTTTGACTTAAAAGTGTGAATGAAAACGAGGAGACACCCAAGATCACAGAGAAAGGAGTCAGATTTAGTCAAAAGCATTCCAGCTCACAATAGAGAGAGAGAGACAGAGAGAGGGAGAGGAGAGAGAGAGTGGGGGGATAGAGAGGAGAGAGAGAGGGAGAAGAGAGAAGGAGAGAGAGGGCAAGAGAGAGGGAGAAGGAGGGAGAGAGACAAGAAGACAGAGAGAGCAAGAGAGAGGGAGAGGGAGAGGGAGGGAGAGGAGAGAGAGGGAGGGGGAGAGAGAGAGGAAGGGAGGAGGGAGAAAGAGAGAGACAAGAAGAGAGAGAGAGGAGAGAGGGGGGGCAAGAGAGAGGGAAAAGGAGGGAGAGAGACAAGAAGACAGAAAGATTAAGAGAGAGGGAGAGGAGAGAGAGGGAGAGCAAGAGAGAGGGAGGGAGAGAGAGAGAGGGGAGAGAGAGAGAGAGGGAGGAGGGAGGGAGAAATAGAGAGGAGAGAGAGACAAGAAGAGAGAGAGGGGGGAGTAGAGAGAGAAGGAGGAGACAGAGAGCGAGAGAAAGAGAGAGAAAGTGAGAGAGAGATGGGGGAGAGAGAGAGAGGGGGACAGAGCTAGAGAGAGAGAAAGAGAGAGGTAGAGGGAGCGAGAGAGCAAAAGAGAGGAAGGGAGAAAGAGAGAGATGGGGGAGAGACAGAGAGCAAGAGAGAGGGAGTGAGAGAGTGAGAAAGGGGGAGTACAGTGAGATGATACAGGGAGAGAGAGAGTGAAGCAATATAGTTTAAGATAAAAATGGAAGTGTCTTAATGTTCTTAACTTTTATATCAGTATGTGAGTTGTTTGTTATTAAGTGTTTTTCGCACATAAAAGTACCAAGAACTAAGTCCCCACATTGTGAATTTTCCAAACAACTTATCAGAAATTGAAAATCTGGAGACTAAAAATGTGTTGTTTATTTTTTCGAGAATAAAGAAAGTTTGCCTAAATGTGTTATAAAACCTGTTTCCAAACCAAGTTAACATTGTAAATGTGCTTATGTCACCAAAAAGTTCCTGGTCTGACTGGAAAATACCTGCCCCAGAGCAGGAGCTAAAAAAGTCCCTTAAGTGTGACCCCAGTTCATGGTTCCTGCTCTGTGTGAGAACGTCTACAATGGGGACTGGAATTAAAAACACTAGTACTAGGAACTCAAAAAAGTTCCAGTGGTAAAAGGCCAATACTCTCTCTCTCCTCACACAACTCTCCCCACTCAGTGTATCTTTCTCTCTTTTCTTCTCTGTCTCTCCTCTTACTTGCTCACTCTCTCTCTTTGACTCTCTCTCCTCCCTCTCTCTCTCCTTTCCTCTCACCGTTCTCTCCCTCTGCCACCCCCCTCTCTTTCTCTCTCCCTCTCTTTAATATAACTTAATGGCCTTATGACCTTTTACAGTGAGAGCGAGAGAGAGAGAATGGAAGAAGAAAAGGAAGTATACAGGATGAGTATGAGGGGACAGAGAAGGAGGTTTAGAATAGAGAAGGTGAGAGAGGAGAAAGGAAGGGACAAGAGAGGACGAAAGTGGATGTGGGGGTGAGATAAATGGAGAGAGAGGGCTAGAAAGAGGAGAAGAGGAATAGAAGGGGAATAGAAGAGAGGAGAGAAAGGGAAAAAGAGGTGGGGCTGAAGGAGGGGGGCACTGGGGGAGGGGTGAGGTGAGACAGAACATTCCAGGACAACACAGCCACACACTGCTCTTCACCTGACAGGACATTTCTCAGTCACATATCTGTTTAAGGTTTGATTTTATTCACAAAAGCAGCGATACTTTTTGACTTATGACTTGTTGTGCCGCAGAGACGATTGAAAAGGTTCTGCACGGGACGAGGACAGGTACCTGTTTGAGGTATTTCTTTTCTCGGTCGCAGAGAAGGAGGTGAAAAATGAACCCCCTCCCCAAACACAGTGCTCCTCCCAGGCACTTTACTCTGCCTGTCTCACAAATCCCACACAGACAGACTGAGATTTCACACTGATAACTGTCGTGTGATCTTCAGAGCTTCAGATATCCAATATTTAGGTTTAAAAAGGCACACAAAAATAAGCTAAGTTACAGTAAAGTTCACAATTGCATTTCACTTTTGAAGAACATACAATCAAAAGGTATCAAATTGTGATTAAAAATGATTTATAGCATGCTTTTAGTTTAGTGTTTAGTGCTCTGGCCTCATGGCAAGAAGGTCCTAGATTGACTACCTCATCGTCTTTGTATGTTCTTTCCGTGTCTGCGTAGGTTTCCTCCAGGTGCTCTTTCCTGGTTATATAAAAAACTTGATTGCATTTTTTGTAAAAATTTGGCCATCAGTAAAAGTAAAAGTTCTCCTCTGTTTTCATTTTCACTATAAGAACAACTACGTATGTGATGGTTTGAGAATAAACTACGACAGATACAGAGAGAGAGAAAAAACAATATTCAATTACTCTCTGTAATTTGAAAGCATGCATCAGCTCTCATTTGTCTCAGTGGAAAACTTGCTCTTGCAATTTTAGTGAACTCCTTCTGAGACCTTGGCTCTTGGATTTTTAGATTTGGGCTGTTGACTCTACCAGATGGATTCTCATTATCTTTGAGATTTTCAAAAAATCTTGAGAATCCATCTGGGGAGACCCAAAAGCAACATGTTCTTGTGCCTCCCCTCCCCAGGACTACAGATGGAAATTAGCTTGAAAGCTACAATCTGGTAGAAGCATCTCTGCCTTTGTGCTTAATGTACTTATACATTGTCCTTAATAAACATTACCTTGTGGATTGTGTGTCTATATTAGGCCATGTAAATAGCATGCCTCGACGACAAAACTTTTAGGCCCTGATTTACTAAGGTGGATAATAGCACGTACTAATTTGCGGCCGCAGTTCAGAATTTTGCGCGTCCCTGAAGTGGGCGTGTTGCACGCGATCAACAAAGAGAAACTGCGTCAGTAGTGCGGGAGCAAACCGATGAAGGCGGGCCTATATGTAAATGACCCTTTTGCGTGCTTCAGTTTCCACATAGAGGAAGAGACTCGCAAACGAAAAAAAATTTCGACCCCGAGGAACTAAGGTCCTCGTGGAAGAAGCAAACTCTCGTCACGAGGAGCTGACCCATGCAGAGGAATATAACCATCACAATAGCCGCAATGCCATCTGGCAAGATATCACGGATAAAATAAATGCCGTTGGAAAGGCCAACACGCCAACTCACAACTGTTGTTTTAGTCATTTGGTGGCAGAGATTTCTAATCATATTTGTACTTGTATTAATTTAATTTAATTTAATATGTATTGTATAAAATGTTTTAATTATTGTGTTTTTATTTTAAACAGGGCGCCAATGAAAAGGAGAGTCTTGTCTCATTGAGCCTCCCGGTATAAATAAAAAAATGAATAATAATAATAATAATAATAATAATAATAATAATAATAATAATAATAATAATAATAATAATAATAATAATAACTTTCTATCTTTAAGCTTTCCGAAGTTATAACCATAACACAATTTATCACAGACTATGTCATTGCAGGATCACACTCTTTCACTGAGACCATTTATATCATCAAATATTACATGAAAAAAATATTTTTAATTCTGCACATGCCAAAGATCATTAAAGAGTTAAATATAAGTTGTAGAAGTACACATATTTTAATATACAAAGCCTCAGACATAAGTGTCCGCTTCACATATTGTCCCTCTTTACCAATATTCACCCTATTGCATAACCAGCAGGATACACATTATAAATACATTTATTAATTTATAAGCTTATTTTTAAGCGTATTATTTGTTTAGATACATGTGAAAACCAGCAGGAACGGGCCAAATCAGTGACGCAGTGGATATATACGCGCTACTGGAAGAACTCAAAAACCAGAACGCGAGGGTCTTTCTTCCGTGGCGCAGGAGGTACGGGCACTCACAGGAGTAATGCGAGGTTCGCGGGACTGTGTCCACTCTAAAAAACATCTGTTCAGGCCCTCATTGTGAGTGACCATCGCACAGCGCATCCAGCTAGTGAAGAAAGCACGGCACAGTGCGCACGGCGGCGCGCGAGGTCGAGGAGACGCCACAGACGTCTGGACGCACGCTGAGAAAGAAAAAAAAATAATAAAATCATATTGAAATCGCGTTGCATGTTGTCTTGTGTCTCCAAACCATACTTTGCCTGTGAAATGATTTTAAATGAGATCATTCCGTGCCTGCAGCAGCGTTGTCTTGATTTAACCAGGCTCCTCCAAAACCTCACCACATATGATTATATTGTATTATATTATAACAACATCATCTTGCAGGCCGTGTCTTTTTGCAATGTTGTGTAAGATGCAGCAAGCCACTACGATGTGAGCGGCTTTTTGGGGGCTGTATATCCGCCGCAGTGCGATGAAGACAGCGACAATAATAATCAAATATAAATAATAATAATAATACTTATTGTAAATTATTTTTATAATAATAATAATAATAATAAACGAATAATACGTATTATCAATTATTGTTATAATAATACGTATTATTAATTATTGTTATAATAATAACTATACTAGTTATTATTAATTATTATTGTGACAATATTATTGTTCTTGTAAAACTATCATTTTAATTTAGACTATTACTATTATTAATATGAATGGCATGTGATGCACTGCTCTGTGAAATACCAGCAGCAACTGCCACTGTCCTCTGAATGAGCCAGATACCAGACGAGAAAATGACGATAAAATGATCTCTTCTAATGTTTCTACATTTACACGCACCTCTCTGGTTTCTGCGTCTTCTCCGGCGGAGTATTACAGCTGCCACACCCTCGACGTTGGTTGCAGGCGCTTTTTAACGACATTTGCATTTCCTCCGCCTATATTTTGCGGCATGACGCAAAAATGCCCGAAATTACATATTCATGATACCAAAGGTGCTAAACTGGCGCAGCGCAAAACTGTGTCACGTGAAAGACGCTATTTCTTTTGCACATGCATGGTAAATCGTTTTGCTCCCTTTTTTGCGCGTGCAATTCACTTTGCGTCTGTGCAAACGCTTAGTAAATCAGGGCCTTAATGTTCTGCTGTGCCTGTTACACGGTCATTTTCTTATCGTCTTATAAACATGTTTTTTGGTTGAGGAAACACAGGTTTAGCAGCTAACTTCAGATCATAGGTTACAAAAACGAGCTTAGGTCTGAGGCGTGGTTAGGATTTCAATTTATTTGTACTGCCCGAAATCACCACAGCAGTTATGTCAGAGGACTTCACATGATTGTTGATTTAAGAAAATCTGAAAATCATAGAATGAAACATTTGGTCAATACCAACAGTCATTATTAGGAAATACAGGAAGATTGTCCAACAGCAAACAGGCAGATGGGCAGTTGCCCCAGCGCATCCAGTGTCCTCAGATCCTCCTCAGAAAGGAAAAACTAAAAAAGAGAAACCTGGAGAAGAACCACTGGAGAGATCCACTCCCATGGACGGACAGGCTGTAGATGTGACCAGGACTGACACGTATTCAGATGCAATAAATAGTAACACTTATCATCAGCTGGCACGCTAATAATATAAAATGCATTCATACACGCTGTTTAACACTGCAATTTGTAGACATGCATTTTGTGAAACCAGGCTCAACAAACCTGCTGTGGTGACAAGAACTGACTTTAGTGGCTGTTAGTGACGTACCAACCTAACTGTGAGTAGTTAAAAAGTATTTTGGCATTGGGGTGAGGATTAGAAAAAGTAATCGAAATCGCTGAATGATTTTCTTGAAATGTAGCTTTAAACAAAAAGGAACCAATCTCAAAAGGGGATCCAGCTCGACAGAACAACAGGATATAATTCAACATATTTTAGCTGAATAATTTCCTTTTTTGACTTTAGAAAAACGTGCACAGGGAGGTGGTTGGGAAAGACGTCTGTTCTATTCTCTCGACTGGATTTATGAAAAAATAACTCAACTACTTCCTGGTTTTGACGCTTCCAACAATCAGCTTAAAATATTGCCGTAACATTTAGTTTTTTCCTGACAACTTTTACATCAATTCAGTTATTAAATTTAAAACAAAATACCAATTTGCTGATCATAAAAGTCACGTACAGCTCGACTTTTCTGCCGTTTGGAGTCATTGCCCCACAAAGGACAGTTGGAGAAAGCAGAAGCACACTTTCACACTCTCAGTCTCTGGTGGCTGCAGAGTGTGAACAGTGACAGATATTAAAATGAGAAGTGTACAAGGTTGTGTTTACTGCGCAGCCTCTGGACATCAGTTTAATGAAGCTTCTCCGTTTTAACCGCCGCAGAATGTCCACACATATATCAGTGGTTTTGTTTATTCATGAGGAGCAGACGTAATGCACAGCTGAGCATTACCATCGCTGTCGTGTGGTTCATATTTATACGGCTCATTATTAGTGTCCCATTTTAACCTAACCAAGCCTTATTAATAATGGAATAAAGGCATTCTTCTCATGCCATTGTTTTTGCAATGACTTTTATGGTGCATACTGCAAAACATGTACGAGAATAAAACTATTTAAATAACAATATAAATGTAAGTAATTTGGGCTAGTTGTTTATAAAGTCCAGATTTATTAATTCAACCCATTTTTGCAGATTTCTTTATTGTCAAAATATTTTTTCAGCCTACAGCTCTGTTTGAAATGTGTTTGTGGCAGGAGATTATTGGTTTAACTTGACTTTCATGTGATTTCGAAACTTGAAGATACTTATATAAAGATCAAAATTCCCAAAACAAGAGTGTTCATGACAACATCTGATGAAATGTGAAACCAACACAGTCTCACAGTAAAACCTATATACACCACGACACATAAATACCGTAGGATGAGCATGATATGAAAACACAATATTTCAAAGCACACGAGTTTTGGATGAAGCTTAACAGGTAAGTTTGTGTTTCTAAATGTGGTTATTGAGCCGCTCTCCGTGTGGTTAGCTGGGGAAACTTCTTTAAATGAAACAACGAAACGGGACGAGAGCAGCTGTTTGGATCAGGTATGAACCGGTCTGACAGACGTCTCTCCATTTTTTTCACCTGAATGTAACTTTTAAGGGTCGTAGGGTTGAATTTTATTCACAAATGTTGATTTAGCAGCATAACTTTTGATTTAACAGTGATAAACTCTGGTTAGCAGACAACAGTGCTTTTTTGACTTATTTCCACTGTTTGTGTCTGTGTGAGGTGGCTCTTTCTGGAGGCGGGTGCGCAAATATTGCCTGTGTTGATCCCTCTAGAGCACATATGTCAAAGTCAAGGCCCGGGGGCCAGATGCAGCCCTCCACCTCATTTCATGTGGCCCTCAAGGTCTTATAAGGTTTACTTAAGGTTTTAATTTTATATAGTCCCAGGAGTAATCTGGGTCTCCTTAACCTAATGAAATGATTTGTCTTCTAAAACTTAAAGAGTAAGTCATTTTTCAGACTAATGCAGCTGTATATTCAGTAATTGTGACTTCAAACAATAATCAAATACAACTATTATTTGTATACGTCAAAGATTAGTAGGTTAATTTTTGTTACAACCGGCCCTTCAAGGACAACCCCAATCCCAATGTGGCCCTTTGTCAAAATGAGTTCGACACCCCTGCTCTAGCGCTAAAAGAACAGCTTTTCCATTGATTTATACAGGAAAGGATTGCATCTTTTTTACCCAACACATTTATGCAGTGGTTTGGTTCGCATGCTTTTCCCAAAAACATACACATACTTACCTAATCTGACTCTAATCCCAATCCTCATGCACTTTTCAGAAATATATTTGGTAAAATCTAAACATCTGCTAGCACAGCCACCACGTAAAGTGACTTTGTGTGACAGAACTTGATGTGACCATTCAAGCTAGTTCAATATAAAGACACTGATTTTTTGTGTGTGTTATTTATTCAGAGCGTCAAGGACTTTTTTTTAAAGGTCAAAATGTTACACAGTGTGTCTTTAACTTGAATGGTAACTTTTGTTCAAACCCAAACTTTGCAGTAACTAAACACAGAACCATTTAAATAGTCAAGATGTGTTTACAAACTGTACATATAACACATTAACATCTCAGTGTTGATCAGAAGAAGCTCCACAATGTAACTTTAGCACATCCTCAGAGCAGAATGTTCTTTAAACGTTTGTGTATCTCTCTCTCTCTGCAGGTCCTCCTCCCGTCTCATTGGTCGATTCTGTTTGGACTTGCCTGAGCAGGAATGCACCTACGCCGCTAATGCACTTTTATGTTCGGGCAAATTGACAATGAAGAGTGCTGTCATTTCGTGGCATAAATATTTCATTCTCCATTTGGATGCAGATCTGGCAGCGTGGCGGGCGGAATACAAATGTGGTTTATGAAAGTGGCTGCGGGCGAGAGACGGACAGTGTGTTAAAAGTAATGCGCTGAAGATGTGTTGATAAATTACACGAGGTCAAATAGTGTGAAGGCAGAAGCACCGGGCAGGGATTTCAAATAACATTCATCATGGCAGAAATCAGACGCTGCCTTTTGTCTTATCATTGCTTTATTTTGCAAAACATTAATTTAGCAACTGACACAATATTTTTATTCACTGAGATGAACATGTCAATAGATCTGCAGGTAAAGCGTAGAAACTAGTGACTAAATGTTAAAATTTTGTGCCTGTGTTGTATGTATTTAGTTAATTATTTATCAGTTAATCCACTTCTGTTTTTGATCAGTGTGAGTCAAAAGATTTTCAACTTAGGCCTTTGAGTTATAAGAGAGAGAAAGAACTATCATTAGTATTGTTGGATATGTTTACATACTTGGATCACTTTTTTCATCTCTGTGTCTTCATATCTTTATTCAACACAGTCTCACTAGATGGCGTACTTTTACCACGACACAAAAACAGCGTATTTGGACTACGACTTCACAGCTATTTTTAGTACTTATGTTACGCCGTGCATTTAGCACGATATGAAAAAGCGTAAAAATGACACGAGATTTCACAGCGTCAAAAAAACACGAGTTTTAATTGAAGCCACGTGGGGACGTTTTCTTCAAGTGAAACGGGTAAATTCAGGCATAAAGTTACTAAAATTGGTACGATCAGGTCTGGAGCTTGGGGCAGGTTAAGATTAGAATCAGGATAGGGACTGTGATGCGTACTATAATTACGCAAAACAGCTGTGAACTCGTGCTAATCATACCTCATTTACATGTTGTGTAATGTCGTGGTAAATGTACGCTTTCATGTGAGATCGGGCTCCTTTATTTGACACAACACATTTCCTTAAGTCCTCATTTGCAGTTGTAGTTGTATTGAGTTATAAAGGAGTAATTAATGTTAATTCCCCCCATGGAGGTTCATAGGCGTGGACTCTGATGCCGACTGTATCTGTGTTATGTAAAACCAAGTTCTGTCATTAGTTTATTCAAAGTGAATGAACTCATACATGTTTGATCTTCTATTCTGCCTAACTGTCTCTATTTACTTTGATTACAAAAAAAAAAAATCTAATTAATGGACTGCAGAGTAAACAGGAATCAACATTGTCATTTAATAAAGTTTATTGCTAAAACAGGAAAAAACAAAAAACACTAACACTGTGTATTTGATTTAAAAGACAAAATGCATTAAAACAAAACTAAAATGCATGAAAACAAACAAACAAACCAAAAAACTTTTTTTCAGTATAAGCAATAAGCAGTGAGTGTGGAATAATAATTAAAAAAACAACAACTATTTTTGTGCAGAAGTGCACATTCCCCAACAATGTTCTCAGCAACAAAACAATGTAATCCCTCATTTGTCCAGGAGTAATCCATAGTAGAAAGGCTTCAAAAGTTGGCATCTGGGCACCCTAGAACCTGTATGTGGGTGTAGCCCCTCTGCAGGGCAGGGCTAAAGTCAGTCTAGTATAAATACAGCCAGTCTCAGGTCACTTCCATCAGATTGAAAATGACTTTTGGACGAGACTCCAAATTGACACCCATTGTATTCAAATGACAGCTCTGTATGTCCAAAGTATTTTTCTATTTTGTTTTTCCTTGTAGAATATTCGAGCTACAACAACAACAAAAACGAGTAAGCAATTTCATATAATGTATATTCTTCACAGTCCACTAAAAATGGCTTGGTGTCACATTTTTTCTTCTTAGTTTAAATAATTGACTTCCTTCATCCTAAATTCCAACAGTGATGCGTTTCTAAGATACAGCAATCCTTTTGTTTATAATAGAAAATAAATCCTCCTTCTCTTTATCTGTCCTGCTGGAACAAACTCACTTTACTAAAAAAAATCTTCTTACACATACAGCCTACCCAACAGTGTGATGTCGTTCAATTATAGTTTCAAATTGCTCTTTTAAACGACTTGAACAGCACACCATCGTCTTGTCATTTCAAATGTTTTCCAAATGTTTCTCCTGGTGTGATGGAGCTTAAACTTTGTGTGGGTAATTCTTGCATTGGTGTGTGTGTGTTTACATCCTAGTCTCGCTGACACGTGGTTGTGTGTGTGTGTGTGTGTGGGTGGGGGGGGGGTGTAATGACAGTGCGGAGACGCCATCGCTGCGGCACTTATTGAAAACGCTCATTACGGCAGCGGCGGTGTTTCTCATGTGAGTGTTATTTGACCATGAAGACGCCATTATAGCCTCGCTCGCCCTCAGGACTCCACTCATGTCCACTCTGTGCAGAATACCATGTCCTGTTGCCATGGAGACAAAGATGTTAAATGTACAAAACAGACTGAATGAGATCTTTACTTCTGTTTCTTGAGATTTCAGCCGTCTTGTAACACTGCTCCTTCTTCTTCTTCAAACACACTCGGAAATATATTATGCTGGCTTTAATAAGCTGTTTACAAAGTTGTCTCCCTCTGAGCCTCAAAAAGATCTTTGTTTCAAACTTTCTTGATTTATTATGTCATGGTCTCAGAGCTTTCCTGTGCTATTTTTAAGTTAACATCATTAAACTAAACTTGTTTATTCTCCATGGTAATTACCTCTGCTGCTAAAAGAAAGTCGAGCTAACACCAATCCGGATAAGTCTCTGAAAAATTATATACTGTAATGTGAAATTTCTATAGCAATAGCGGTGATTGACAGATTATTTAGCCAATCATGGACGAGCATCATCTGCCGTGTGAAAACCAACATGACTGCTTACGACGAAAAAAAAAAAAAATACATGGAAAGAATATCACATGGAACTGAAAAACATGGCAGATTTTTGCAGAATCAATGAGCGAAGCAAAAAACTGTTTAAATGTGAGGTGAGTGAAGTTAGATTTTAGTCTAAATGACAGACGATCAATCAACTTCTTTGTTTCATCTACATCACGTAAATAAACTAACCTGATTGGACAAAACAATGTAGATTTGATCTGAAACTGGGGCTTGGTGTAAGTGAAGATTTACTCATTAAACTCAAATTTGTGGTTATTTTACATTTTGGCTTTTTGTTACATATTGACGTAAAAAAAGGTGTGACATGTTTTTGATATTTTGTTGTATATCTACGTGTTCTTTGGAGACTGGGCTGGATTTGAGACTTAACAAGAATTCTCTGGTCTACAGTTGGTGATGTTGTATGTTCTCAAAATGATCTGACATGGAGGCGATTCCTGTTGTCTGTCTCCATGGAGATGTTGTTGCCTTGGCCGTATTATTCTTTACAGCGCGGCACGAAACATAACCAACATAACCAGGATGTGCCAAAGTATTTATGTTGGAATTTTACAGATGCAACTTGTACTCACAAACTCACATTCTTCTGTGAACATTTTTGACAGTGGCACAGTGGTTAGGGTTCTGGCTTCACAGCAAGCATTAAAGCCCATATGACAGATCTTTCTTTTTTTGACTTAGTTTGGTGTGATAGTCTTTGTGGTAATTTTTTATCTTAGTGTAACAGCAGTTAAGTTATAAATTATGAAGAAATTGAGAAATAAAGGTAGAAAATTACAGGAAGTAATCTGAGTTCCAAGTGTCAAAATGCAAAGACAATGTACACACAACTGACAGAGTTTCCTGGAGTTTAAACAATCATTTAACACAATTTAAGTGTTATAAGTTTTTATAATTTGTCACTGTGTTTTTGATTTTGGCCAAATGTACATTGTGATTGCTATATTTAAAAAAATATAAAAGACACTGGGTTTTATCAAAACAATCAAATTGAGGAAAAACGAGCTAAATGTTTAATAATATCTGAATCATGTTTACTACGTTTTACTAAAAATGTCGTCTAACTTGTCAGACGCACTTTAAATATTAGACTCACAGAAAACTCTATTTGACCTTTGCTAATCGTTAGCAGTTTTATTCGCAAACTTTGCCTATAATAAAACACAAAAGGTTTGTAAACTCAACAGTAACTTGTAACAAGGCTCTGACCTCTACTAAATGTGGTCAGTAGGTTTGTATTAGCCGACACTTTGCATTTCATAACTTGTGTATTTTGATGGCTAATGCTAACGGCTATAGGAAAACAAACAGGAGAACACTCCAGAGTTCTTCAAAACATAGACTGGACTAGCTCAGATGCTAAAGGTTTGTTAGCATCAGAGTCGAACTGTGCATCTACTAATTATATGTCTATGATAGCAAGAAGGTCCTGGGATCAACTTCCAGGTGACTCTAGGAGTTTGTATGTTCTTCCTGTGTCTGTGTAGCTTTCTTCAGCATGCTCCGGTTGCTCGTACCACTAAAAACATGTCCCCTCTTCTCTTAAGACTCTCCTGAAAAAGAGATAACAATCTAAGTGGGACTTTCCTGGTTTTGTTAATCTTCTGACTAAAAGTTTGGTGATTGCACATTCTGCAATCACCAAACTTTTAAATTAGCCCAACAGTTCAGCCTCATTATATCAGCACTATCCCTGTTTTCAGAATTTGCCACATTTCTTCACCAAATGTGTTTCTTCTTGTTGCGAACACAAAAGCTTCCCAGACACTCCCACTTTTATTATGTTCCTGGAGCCGCGGCGCTGAATGGGCCCGGGCTTGTCTCGGGCTGAATACCTGAGTTTTTCCATAGAAACACAGCACATTCCACCGGCCTGGAGGTGTTTCTGAAGAGTCCCGGCTTCTGTGTGGCTGCTGTGGGCGGGACGGGGGGCTGCGGGGGTGAAGGGGGTCAGTACTCAGGTATTGACTGGAGTTACACAGCAGCAGTGGACTGTCATTTGTCCGTTAGTTTATCAGCGCTCACAGACGAGACGAGAACAGACGGATCAAATGTATGTGAGAGGCTGTGGTGAGAGAGATACTTGGAAATGACAGGAGGAAGAGGTTTTGTGAATTTGAGAGAACACATTTCACAGAATTGAGTAGATTCACTTTGATATATGAACAAACAGCAAAGTGTTACAAACAATTGAATGCGCTATGCGTCGCTCAAATGAGCTTTTTAGCAGGAGAAGTACAGGAAATATCTGCGCAGTGACAAAATCAAGTTCCAATGCCCTTTCAAAATACAGTGGTCCTTTGCTCTATCGCGGTTCACTTTTCGCGGCTTCACTGTTTCGCAGATTTTTTTTAGAGCAATTTTCCTTTTTTTTTTACAGTGCGCAGCCCTATAGACATACGCTGTAAGCGTGCTTTTCTCTCAAACGCTCTGTTTGGGGACCGTGTGACATCGTAACATTCACAGGCAACAGCACAGAAGCTCGTTTAGAAAATTTTAGTTTTCTAAAACAGTTTGGATCATGCAGGGGAAGCTGACCTGACGCTGGACGTTTCTCCAGATGAGGATTTGACTCTTTGAGCTCGTAGTTATGATGATAAGTTTGTTCACGCTGGAACGTCATTTGTGTAGTTCAGAGATGTGTTTGAGGAGCGTGTTGTGGCTTCGCTAGAGTCCGGATGTGTTTCGTGTGATTTGTGGCTCTGCGGTCGGCTGTGAAGCGCAGCAGCAGAGCAGGCGAACGCACACAGCACCGTCCCTCTCAAGCGGTCACATCATGTGTTCAGGACATTATTACCTGTACAAAAGACACTAAACATCATAACCAGGCAGGTTATCAACTGAAATTACTGGTAAAAAATGAAGATCACTACTTCGTGGGTTTCGCCTTTCACGGGTTATTTTTGGAACCTAACCCCCGCAATAAACGAGGGGCCACTGTAAGTCAACTAAAAAGATAACAGTCACTGAAACAATGTGTGTTGTGTCCAGAAGCTCTGTGAATAAGTGATTAATAGATCGAACAAGTTTGCTGTTAGTTTGGAAACACATTGCAAACTTTCCGACTTCAAACATTCTTCTGAGACTCTTTTCTCCATGAATATTAGTCGGACTGTTATAAACCACACAGTATTTTACAGCTTAACTTGATAGAAAAAAATATACAAATGCTGCAGCCGTGACTTGTCTGATTCACAATTTGGAGCTCTTTCCCACCTGATCAATAGATAATATGTGGGCAGTTTTTTGCTTTATTAATGAGTGTAGATGATCAGGCTCATGTTGTTGGAGCAGTTCTGATACGTCTAGTGTGGATTAACGCTTCTGAAAATACATGCGTATGTCACTCTGCCTACGTTACGTGCTGCTGCAGCTTATGAGACGATATTAAAATGTACACCCACGATTACTGTGACCAAAATAATTGCAATTAACCATATTACCACGATAATTTACTGAACGTAAAAGTGCACTCAAAGTCACTGAAATATTTATTACTGCACAATATGTATTTGTTTAATCACTACTTATTGTATTCTGGTCTAAGTACAATCAACAATGATTCAAAGTTAACATATGCTTACAATGTTTACAAAAATCTATTAACTTTCTCTCAGAGTCATTAATTAACTCTGTATAAGCTCAATTCAAACTTTAACACATGATCCTCTTCTTTGTTTAACCACACAGCCTGTTCTCATGGATAAGCGTGTCAATACCACGCTATTATAAACAACGTGTCATATGAACGCTACTTCTATTTTGTGCGTGTGTATTTGACGCGTTTCTGTCCTCGTTCATTTCAAAGGTGAATGTTAAGACATGTTGTTATTCATGAAAACTAACACAATCCTAATCCTAACCTTAACCAACTTCAAGCCTAATAGCTAAATTTACCCATTTTTGTAACTTCAGACTAAAATGTAGCCGTTAATCCCTTGAAAAACCTTGTGTTTGTCGTCAACCACTAGGCGTGTCCAAACCACGCCACAAAAAACGAGCGTGTAATTGCACGCCAAAACAGGCAGAGGGCGTTGTCATGACACACAATTTGTCATGGCGTGCTATTTTACGAAATCCATGAGAACACGTTGAATACAAAGTGTTATTAGGTTCACAGCAATCAAAATCCAGAACTAACATTTGAACATTGGATTATGAAGCCACAGGCGCTCACCTGCTGGTATAATTGTGATTATCGTTGTGTGCGATGATCACGATTATAAAAAAAACAACAACCCACAATTAATTGCAACTCTTAATTATCGCGATAAACGTTTATATTGTATATCGTCCCATTCCTACTGCAGCTCCTGGTGTCAGTTCTGGGTTGCAACTGGTGCATAAGTAGAAGGTTAGGTTTGGTTCACATGACATTACAGCATTCTAATGGGCAATGATATTTCTCTGATGGTTCTAGTTACCTGCAGTAATCAGCAAATTTTAAATCAGTGAAATAGTTTTTAAATTTTTCACAGAAAAGTACAGTGTTATTAATAGAAAAAGCCTCCCTCTGGCTTCATGACTGCCTTGAGTTCTAGTACGTGAGTGAAGGATATTGGAGGTATTATTGAGGAGGCGAGCGAGGCGTGGTTTGCTGGAGGGAAGGCTGCTCTGTGGCCTGCTTCAGAACCAAACATGTTCTCATGGAATGACTGTCAGTGCCAAGGCAATCATGACAACGCAGTTTCCTTTGCTGGCGAGTCTGACACGTCGCTGGGGTGACACGCTATGAAGACATGCTGTTATCTTGGAGTCTTATCGACACAGTTCAGTTTAGGCCTGAAGTTACAAAAAAAGTTAAGATTAGAAATGAACTGGGGGGAAAAATAAAATATGCCACGCCCTTGTACATTGTGTAATATTCCATGAGACCAGGCTGATGAACCTCAGTTTATCATTATTAACTTCAATTACGTGCAATTATGTGTTATCACTTTCCTTTGCTTCATCAGTCAATAAATAAATAAATGAATGGCTCATCCCCAACCCTAATGTGAAAGTAGATTTGTAATCCATCCCTCTTCTATTTCTCACCACAGTCCAGCCTTCGTTCTGCGGTTGCTTTATTGGTCCAAATAGTAGCCGTTCTCCTCCATATTTTTGTCCTGTTTGAACCCGGGTAAATAACAACAATTCATGCTTGCCTAAATACTGTTTTCTGTAAGCGCTATTTTTTTTGTTTTTTCGCACAATTTTTCGTACACTGATTTGCTGGTTCATGGTAGCCATGAAACAATTCAAGCAGCTGCGTTTCTTTCACACCAAACTGAGGGTCAGCTTGGTGTGAAAGACCGTTAATGGGTAAGTTGAGGATTAAAGTTACTAAAATGGGTAAGTTTAGGACTGGGGCTTGGATAGGTTAAAATGTACTTGTTTAACCCAAAAAACATGTCGCCACGTGGCTTCAACCAACGTTTTGGCCTTTTGTTACACATTGACGTTAAAAAAAGCATGAAAACGTGCTTATCAAACATTTTCGGTGATGGAAACTCATTTTGACCGCTTGTATCTGCGACCTGACCAGACATGAGTGTTGTTATGATTGACCAGTAAACCAAGAGCTTCTTCTTCAATAATGTATGCTCAATTCATTTTACGACAAATTCTATCAGAAAAGGTTTGTATGTCTAACAAAAACATCTAAATTAACCATTGCTAACCTTCGAGAAACTGTATCACTTTAATTCCTCTGACTTTGTGCTGCGATGATCCAAAACAAGCTCCTTTAAACCTGACTGTGACTGTCTCTGCAGCAGTTTGTGTAAAGGTCGTGTGGTCAGATTCAGATCAGAACAATTTGTCTGCTTCACACTTTTAAAATGGCTTCAGATTCAGATTTCCCCAAACCTGCCAAAGTTATTTTAACAAGAGAATTTCACACCAGCGCTGACTAAAAGACTATTCACACCTGTTTATCAGCCAAATGTCTGCTACTATCTGCCTCCAAACACTATTATTATAAAGAAAGTGTTTGTTGTTACATGTCTTCAGAGCTTTAGATTGTAGTTTTGCAGGTGTCACATTGGCACAGAGTTTCCTCTGCCTTTTATTCACTGGAATAAGTAATTGAGCAGTTTCACTAAAGAACACAAGTGTCATTTCTGCCTGTTTGAACGTGTAGGTTTGTTGTCTGAGATCATGTGTACCATACTTAAGCATGACTGAGTCTCTAGAACTAGATAAAAAAGTACATACTGTATGTACCTTGTTTACAGTGAGTAGCTGCAAATCTATAATTTGTTGTATCAGCTGCAAATGTTTTAGAAAATGTTTTGCTTGTTGTCAAGTATCAAAGCAAATCTAATGTTAATAGAACTTATTGATCAGAATCAGAATCAGAAAGAATTTTATTGCCATTGTCAGTGAACAAACAGAATTCACAGACTAGGAACTTGCTGCGGTGCTAATGTGCAACATATAACACAGAAAAACACAAATAAGATAAAGAATCTAAAGAGTAAAAAATATCAAATATAGTAAAAATATTTAAGATATATAAAATCAAGTATAAGGGCATGCAAAAATAGGCCAATAAAAATTAGGCAATAAAAATATACACGTTAATCAGAACAATCAAAACAACAGTGCAATCTGTCAGTGCAAGAGGTAGGACAATACTAAGATATTAACATAATGAATAAATGCACGAATGAGTAAATGCACGAATGAATAAAGTGACAGGTGATGATATGACTGTTAAAGTGACAATGCAGGAGATCAACAGAGTCGCAGGTTTATAGAGTATTCATGAGTCCAACAGCAGAGGGAAAGAAACTGTTCTTGTGGCGTGAGGTTCTGGTCCGGATGGACCGTAACCTCCTGCCCGAGGGGAGTGGCTCAAAAAGTCTGTGTCCAGGGTGAGAAGGGTCAGCTGCTATCCGACCAGCACGCCCCCGAGTCCTGGAGACGTACAGGTCCTGGAGAGATGGAAGGCTGCAGCCAATCACCTTCTCAGCAGAGCGCACAATGCGCTGCAGTCTGTGTCTGTCCCTGACCGTGGCTCCAGCGTACCACACGGTGATGGAGGAGGTGAGGATGGACTCAATGATGGCCGTGTAAAACTGCACCATCATCTGGACCGGCAGCTTGGATGTGACTTTTTGCTGTGTAGCAAGTTAGTTTTTATGTTTACCAGCTGTTCCCTACATAAAAAATACAAACTATAGCTTAATGCCATACTGTGGAACACAATAACAACTCAAATGAGTCCAGCAGAACTTTAAACAAAATGAGAAAGATGCTATATGTAATATTAATACATAAAAAAAAATTAAATATGTGTATGCATACATACATGCATTTTATTATAATCCTGCATTACAGTTATCTTTGGTGGTTGGATTTTCGACCCCAACGAGACGTTTTCTTCCAAGTCTCTATGTTCCATTTGTCTGTCTGTCAAGTCTGAAAATGTATGTGGCCTACTGTAACATAGATATGTTACAACATATCAACTCGATCTCACAAGAAAGAGTTCCCTGGGATCCAGAACCCACGCTCCAGAAAACTGCGAAGAGTGAGTCTGGTCACCACGCCCTCTGCCTGTGTTTCAGATCAAATCTACATCGTACCAGCCAATTAGATTAGGTTATTTGTCTGATGCAGATGAAACAAAGAAGCTGATTGGTCGTCTGTCATTTAGACCAAAATCTGACTTCACTCACCTCACATTAAAATTGTTTTTTGCTTCGCTCATTGATTCTGCAAATATCAGCAATGTTTTTCAGTTCCACATAATATTTTTTTCAATGCATTTTTTTCGTCGGAAACAGCCATGTCGGTTTCCACCCGGCAGAAGATGCGTGTCTCTGATTGGCTAATTAATCTGTCAATCACGGCGACAGAAATTTGAAAGAGGGAAAAGATTTGTGTGTCGTGATATCTTTATACTTTCCTGTGATACTGTGTTGAACATCTTACAACAGAAATGGCATATGGAACACAGACAGAAAATATCTCGTCAAGGTCGGAATTCTGAACAGTCGCTCAAAGGCAGAGGAGCAAGTTCACAGACAGTGAGGACATATGAGAAACTAAAGAGAAAATAGCACAAGTAGTCATAATATCAAGATTATAACTGTCGGATAGATAAACTCACATCCTGCAATGTTACCCAACTTTCTGAGTAGAAATTCTGAAATGTCTGGGTATGATTTTACTAGTTGGTTCTGGGAAAATGTGACCTCCGAGGACACCTGGCCGAAACACAGAATCAGGAGAAATGTGAAGTCGCAGCGTGTGCAGAATAAAACTTTACTAAAGTCTGAATAAATAACATTGACAGTGAATTAACCACTTTCATATACAGTACATATTAATTAAAAGATGTTATTAATCGCACCTTAAAATAAAGTGCTTCTGAATAAATACTTCTCTGGGTAAAGTAGGTGGTGTGACTATGGACACTGAATGATGCTATTTAAAGCCAAAGGAAGCAAATGTTATGTGGTGTAAGTGACATGTTTTGTTTACATAATCACATATGGATTCTTTTAATGAGCAATTTCATGTGGGAGAAAAGGTGTTTATTGAACATATTGCCATCTTGTTTCTCTACAAGAGTGAAACAGTAAATAATTATTCCAACAAGCTTGTAGCGGTGCTGTTTATTAAAGAATGTACAAGCTTAAAATAATCGTAGAGCAGAGCACGAGTAGGTGTGATGTTCTGTGGGCTGCAGATACGTGGACTATAACTGTTACAAAACATGGGACAGTGTTAGAAATGGATAATCATAGTCAAATATAAACTGAAAGAACTATGAAGCAAACTTTGCAATTAACAAATATATACACTACTTTAGGCCTGGTGAAGTAGCAACAGTCTCATGTCTAGGTTCAGCAACACTATGAGCTTAAAAAGGTATACTCCAACATTATCCTTTTCTTATACCATGATCAGCGACAATTCCAATGTGAACTGGCGAACATTATTTTTATGCAACACCTGAGCAAAACGAATGAACTGTTAATAGCCCGAGACTGAAGAGCAAGAATCTCTGGAGCTCTGTCGTTGACTGACTGTTACATAATAAAACTTTGCTTTCAGAGGGCTTATATTGAGGCTTTTATTGTACAGGAGACACAGGAAAATATACTTTTAATTAGCGGAACCTTGACATCGCACCAAGCGGAACTTTTCCTAGTTTTGATAGACTAATGAATGTGATATTTTAAACAACACAAGAGGACAGACATCACATTTTGAGAACATTGACTGTGTTTTTTTTTTTTTTCTGAGACAAAACATAGTCGGAATACATTGCCTACATTGAAAACTGAGGGACTGCAGCTTCCTCAATCTTCTCCTCCGCCCTGAGGTAAATAAACATATGTGACAGAGAGAGAGAACAGCGGTCTGCTACTACAAGCAGTGCTCTGCATTAATGGCGTAAACGTAAATATGCAGTATTGTCTGGACACAAAAGAAATAAAATTTCTGAGCATAAATTGAGATTAGTGAACAAATTGTACATGTATTATAACATTTTAGATGTACCATGGTATGAGCGGATAAAAAAACTCAAAGCGGTGCATTATATAATCCATATAATGCATTGGTGTGATGATTGGTGTTTATGAGTCCGTGTTGTTCATTAGATCTGTATAATGCACGACTCCGAGTTGTTTATTCCTCACTGAAAATGGGTCTTAAAGTGTCTCAGGAGCACAAGACATTATTTCCACACATGGACTCACCTCCACAGAGTCCAGATCTTAAGCTCAATGAGAATTCTAGAAATGTGCTATTGGTTTATTAACTGGGGGCCAAGACTCTCCTAGAGTTGGAAAATTTCTGAGAGCACCTGCTTGATATCCTACAAAGCTTGTCACTTTTCATTGGTCATTCAGCTAATGAATTTATCTAGGTTTATATCTTCAAAAATAAAACCAAACATAAGACTAAAGACTAGTTTATCACTTTGCAGATAGTCTACATGTGTTTGAGGGTCGCAGCTGCTAGAGAATCAAACTCTCACCTCCTCATCAAAACACGATCTTGATGGAAATCTCTTTCATTTACATTGTAGAAGCTTGTTGAAACAACAGTACATTTTTAATGTATTCAGAGCTAAAGGCCGTCAAACTAAACACTGTACTAGAGCATGTTTAACCTGATGATAAACATCTTCTGCAGCTGCCCTGAGGCTGTCGGATTGAAGCTTAACTGCCACTCTGCTTTATATCAATGCAAACAATCAACTGTCATGAAGAAAAGGTGGGCGAAGTGTTTAGCTCAAGGGCACAGTGGCAGTGTCTGATGTGAGAGGGGTTTGTACCTGCAAACTAACAGTCAGAGCAAAAATCTATTACAGCAGCATCAATGTTAAATGTAACTTATTTTATATGAAGGTATTTATTCCTTCTCTGCTCTGTACATAAACATACAGTATATCTACTGAAGATATTTACCTTATATTTATTCACAGTTTAGTTTTTTCTGCCCTTACACTGCAGTTGTTTATAATCATAATCACAAATTGCACAACACTATAGTATTGTATGCTAATGCAACTTTGTCAACTATTTATTCAGGATTGTGCTCAGCCAAAATGTATTGGACATACAAGTCTGTATAGCTTTATATTTTTGTAATTGTTTTGTAATTATTATTTTATTCAGGGTTTCTGCCGGGTCTTAAAAAGTCTTAAATAGAAAAGTTAAATTTGAAGGCCCTAAAAAGTCCTAAATTGGTGGTTGTTGTTTTTTTGGGTTGATCAAATAGATGGAATCCTCAGTTGCATATGAATAGCGTTCGTTTTGTTAAAAAGTAATTATGTCTTTAAAAATTCTCTAGAAAGTAATGAGTCAATTCCCCATTGGCTCTGTGCACAGAAGTCAGTTGGCTTATTTATTTTCAAAAAACGCTAACTTCCTGTTGGCATGTTTGTTTCCTGTTTTGTTAATTTCTATGGGGTTTCACTGCCTCGGTCTAAAATCGCTCCGAGAACAGTGAGTTGTTAGTGGTTTTCTTGAATATTTCACCAAAGGACCAAAGTATGTTTATAAAAAGATGTGTTTGTTTGTCAATGCTAACGCTAAAGCTTCTATGCACAGGGTCGATTTGCGAGACAAATAATAGAGATCTCATCTTCTTAGTAATCATATTTTTGATCATTCCTATCTGGATTAAAAACGTGCAAATCTAAAGTTTGAAACAGCAGTGGGAATGTTAAAAATACATGGTTTTCGTCAATATACACTACTTGTTTTAGCTTTAATTGTAACTTTTGATATACCGTAATTTTTGTAATATAAGACGCTACTTTTTCCACAAACTTTGAACTCTGCAGCTTGTATAACGATACAGCAAAAGTATAGATTCTCATAGACTTACTTTTAACAAGGGCGGCTTATATATTCTTTATCATTTTTTCTTATTTAACTCTTGTTGGTGCAGCTTACATTCAGGTGAGCTTCATAGTGCGGAAATTACGGTAGTTTGCTGGTTTTACAAAATGTATCTTCAGTAAGAGCTTATTTCTTTAGCCCACACAGCAGAAAATAGTGGATATTACGTCATTTCGAATAGTTTTTGCTGCTAAATTACAAGTTTTTCAATGTGCTTTTTTCCTTATTTTCCAAACCAAACATGTGCAGCGAAATGACTCTGTGACTTCTGACAAAAAGCGCTTCCGTCTCTCAGTATGTAATTTATTTGGTGTTAGAGGTTGTCTGACCCGGTTCACTCACTAAATTATGTATTAATGTGTGATAGCAGTTTGTATAGACCTGCTGTGCCCTGAGGCTCTGAGGGGCAAACACATGTACAGATCCAAGTCTCTATGTAGTTTTATATTATTTATTTATCTCACAATCATCAGGTTCTAAATTCTGTGACTATGTGATAAATATTCATCTTGTGGCCTTTCCTATTCACGTGTTTTAGATCCAGGATGAAGAGGAGTTTAGCTGGACAGTTTCAACATTCAGCAACACCAAATGACATTCAGAAGATGTATTAAAATGACCTGAAATCATTCTTGCACCAGCACAATTGCATTATTGAAGTATCTGTCCAGGTTTGCTTGCAGTGTCCCATCTGCATCTACTATTTGGTTCCCAGAAAATATGCTTGTTATGGTGGTTAGCTTGTGACTAGCTGCTGTTGACTTTACCGACATTAACACAACTCACTCTGGTTTCTGAAAGTTGTTTAAAGCATGTTTTAGCTCATTATAATGAAGAATTTCAAGGGATTAGCTTGTCCTCGTCCTACCATAGGAGGCTGTTTCCCTCTGCTAATGAACTCAGGATCTACAGTGTTTTTCTTTGCCAAGACAGCGAGTCTAAGGACAAGGAGTACTGTGGAATTATCCATTTGCTGTTGGACAATCTAGTTTTAGTAATTTTGTGATGTTTCTGCTTGCTGTTGACCAATGACTGTTTCATTTTCTAGCCTTTCTGTTTGCTAAATCAACAATCCACAACCATCAGAAGCAACTGTTGTTATGATTTTGGGTTCTGTGATCAAAATGCAGACTTTCTGTAAAAAAAAAAAAAAAAGCATAAATTCCAACAAAATTCGGAAAATTCAACCTCCCATCTGTGAAACCTGAGCTCTCGAGAACCAAATGAATGTAGCATTAATATGCGTTTTCTGCATCTGTCACCTAGTGCCTTCCCCCAATTTTCTGTTCACTTTAGCCACTAGGTAAAAAAAAACATACAATTGACCTTTCGCCGAGCTCCGCCCCAAAACGGCTCTTGTCCAATCAAACATCGTAGCAACCGTTGCTATGTAAATAAGGTCCGTCAAATCTTGAGCTCCAAGCAGGATGGTGAAGCGATGCGCCTACGGGTTTTGTAAACCGGACCGCAGATACCCCGAAATATTGACCGGAGGAGTTGCATTTTTTTCATTTCTAAAGCCGAAAACAACTGGAGCAGTGCCTACAATGGATTAAACAGTGCGGGCGGCTCGGGACAGCTCCTCTACCAACTAAATATATCGAACAAATGTCTACTCAAAGGTAAAACTAATGTTTAACTAACGTTATAGCTATGGACTGACTGTGTTGTTAGATCTAGAGGCAAGAACACAAACTAGGCCCAAGTTATACCATGACGAGGATATAACTGCAGAAGTTACGCTCTAAGCTTAGCTAGCCTCTTAGCTTTAGCCAACACTAGGTTTAGCTTGCTAACATAGCCTCGTAAATGAACAATATTCTTGCAATAGGGAAAAATAGACCTTTACATAAGAAAGCGAACTTACCCGGCAGTGCAAGTGCAGGACAAGGCTGTGCTTGTTGTATTTGAGGTAACGTTAAAATTCATGGGTTTCTCTGATTTAGCTTGAGACCAGTAGCATTAGCCTCCATAGGAGTTATGTTCCTCCGTGGCGTATTTTAATGTTTTGAATAAATCCCTCCGCTGCGTAGTGAACCCCTTTTGCCTCGATCTAGAGGATATCGCGGAAAAATTGCTTTAAAAAAGTCACTAACGTGAACAGGAGTTCTTCTTTTTGTCATTGAAGTCTATGGCATGCTGTCATATTTGACGGACGTAGCAACAGTAACTAAGGAGGGCGGGGCTCGGCGAAAGGTAAATTGGCCAATCAGTGAATAGAGATAAAGCAGTGTATTGGCCACTTACCAACGCAATCTCCAGAAAACATATACAGATAAAAATGTCAGAAATGTACGCCAAGCACATTTTCATGTCTTTTTTATGTCAATATGTTACAAAAAGCCAAAACGTAAAAAAAACCACGAGTTTTGATTGTAGCCATGTGGCGACATTTTCTTTGGGTTTAATGGGTAAGTATAACTAGCAAGTTTATGACTGGGGCTTGGAATTAGGTTTGATTTACCCGTTGAACCTATTTTATGTTTTAGCTTTTCATAACTTGACGTAAAAAAGGCTTAAAAACATGCTCATCATATATTTTTGTTCTATATCTACATTTTCTTCTGAGACTCGGCTGCAAATGCTATGGTAAATACAGTATATCTGATTTTACTCTATTTAAAAGGAAACTATTATTGTTTTTCCGTATAATTAGGAAGAAACTGTGGCATATGCAGAACAATAATTCACTTTTTGTTCATTGCAAAACCAAAAAAATTATCAAAAACAGGTCCTTTTGCTTCCTGTTCAAAACCGCAGAACTGATAAGCTCCACCTCTTCATTGTAAAATTGTTCTTTAATAAACCTCAGATTTGGCTATGCCCATTTTGAACGTGTTTTACTCTGAATTTTTGCAGCTTCAAGACAATACAAGATTACTCCAACATTGAAGAAATGAAAAGAACTTAAACTTAAGGTACCAAAAGTAGACAGTCACTTCCTTCAGAAACACAAGTTGGAATAAACCGATTACAACCGTTTGCACTCAACAACACTTCAAGTCTGGACGTTTAGACTTCATCAGATCTGAAATCAAGACCAAACCAGGACACACTGAACTCTCCCATAGTTATCTTTTTCATTTATAACGACGCCGTGGCCAGAGGCAACAACACGGCAGCCGGCAAACAAGTCGACGCTTGATAAAATAATTGAGTTTGCATTCATTGTTCTTTAGCCGCATCTGAACCATTTTGCAACTTTTCCCGTGCGCTCCAGGCCTCTGGGTTCGAGCAGGTTCATCAGGAGGAATGTGACACAGAGAGAGGAATGTGGACAGGACTGAGCTTGTCTTTGCTTTGGGATGGCCTCACTAACAAACACACTTAAGAGTCTGAGAGCAGAAGCAGCAGCAACCTAAAACCAACACTGTCTTTCCTTATGTAGGTTTTAGGATTCTTATGTGACAGATATGTTTCTTATGCAATGTTTTATAGAAGTGTGAAGTTGAACTGACGTGAAATATGGTCATTTTGGAGGAGACATTGTAGATCATTGTAGAATATTGGATCACCAGTTGCATGAACATATAAGATAAGTCAAACCTGCAGGAATCAATCCAAATACAGTAAACCTAATTGTTAACTTCTCAGTCAAGTAGATTTTACATAATAGGTCCACTTCAAAATAAGACATCAGACTAATTTTTTGGTTGCTTTTGACATTCATTTTTGGTGAAAGTTATATTTATTAATACCTGATAATCAGAAATGCAATAACTGAAATCTGTGGACAGTTAACCTGAAATGACTTTGCGTTGGTGCTAAAGGAGACTTGACTTGGATGTTTCTCTTTGACTTGGAACTTGAATCAGACTTGAAGCCAAAACTTCAAAATTTACTTCAGACTTGCAACACAATAACCTTTGCAATTCGGGTTTGGTATTATGATTAATGCCTTCATTTGCTGACAATGATCATTTCTGCACAAAGGTCTGAAACAAGAGTAAATTGTGATTAAGACACACCTTTATTTTCCCCAACCCAGTTATGCCGTGACCTGGTTAGCATACCTTTCACAAATACCTAAACTTAACCACATCAATTTTCCCTAATCCTAACCTTACCCAAATTCCTAAAGTAAATATTTATAAAAGAAGCTTTTGCTAGCATAGTAATGGTGTGTGACATAACATAAATTACAAAGAGCGCAAAACTGACAAAATCTCACAGTTTTGTGTAAAGAAAGCAATGACTACTTCTCGCGCATGTTCAGTACAACTGTCCGTGGACGTAGGACATCTTGTAAAAAGCAAGGTTTTTGAAAAAGCTAATGAAAGCTAGCTGATCTTTACCTTCTGTTTGTCGATTTAATCAAACCTCCAAGTTTGCCCAACTTTATGATGGAGGGCGGGTCCACTTCATCCTTCTTCATGGTGATGTGGGCACTCTCTCAAAGAAAACCACCTGACAAAATGTTTTACTTACCCAAATTTTTATCCTTGGAGTTTTTTTTAACCTGAAGTAGCTTTTCTGTTGTCATGGTAACAGCTTAGCTTTTACCTAGCAGTTGAAGATTTATAACATGTTTACTGTCATACAACAAATTATTCATGGACTAAAACGAATTATTTAGGAAGAGAAAGATAATTAGATTCTTCTCTCCATTGACTCTCATGCATTTTTACCACTCACTTACACAGCAAGTTTGAGAAACACACAAAATCTCCCATCCTCTTAAGTTTACTTAGCAAATTCCTGCTGGATGCCTTTTATTTCCCTCCCCTGACGTGATGCCGACACGCGGGAACCTGATCCATGCTTTTGTCTGCTCTGATCTCCTCTGGTTTAGTCACTACCGACCCGGGCCGTCTCTGAAATCCGACCCACAGCCAGACTTTCCTTTCAAACGCAGAGGTAATCTCGCTCACCTGCCTGCAGCTTTGATAAACCCACCGCTAACTTTCCATTATGTCCTAGTCAAGCATCAAACTGTGCCACTGCGCCCCGGTAATGGTGCGCCGGCTCGTTTTGGCGAACAACTCTGACACTGGGATATTATGATGATGTGGGGTCATGCTGTACAGACATTAGCCTCCTACAGGAAACAGCTTTATTAATAACAAGAAGAGTGAAGGGGGTCAGTAGAGTGCACAGTCAAACGAAACACAAAAGGAGGAGTTTGTATGAGCTCATAATCTGCAGGTAAAGGTGGAGAGAGAGTGAGAGAGTGTTTGGAGATGCACTTGGGCACCATCTAGTGAAAGAGAAGAGGAATGGACAGCACAATCCCCATGCACAATAAAGTCGATGTAATCCTACATTTGTTCAGGGGGTGAGCCATAGAAAAAGGCTCCAAAGTTATCTGATGACAACTTTGAACCTTTTCACCCACAATCAAATATTTACTGTACTGAAGATAATTTAATGTTGTGACGACTTGGCAGAATGTTTAATATTCAATTGAGCTCTTTTTGGGCTGCCAGTCATAGTTTCCCCCTGACATAAATCATAGTCCATGTAATGTACTCAATAAGATCCAAACACTTCTTAAAAATGCACTATACGTAACTTTGGTGAAAAGTCAACTTCACAATTCAGAACTAAGTGAAAATTAAATCCATACCCTGCACTGTAAAACCTGGAAGGGTATATTAACAGTAAAATACAGGCAAACTAGCTGCCTGTATTTTACTGTTATTAAACATACAGCATTATACTGTTATAACAGAAACAGTATAGAAAGATATATTAACAGTAAATTACAGGCAAACTAGCTGCCTGTAATTTACTGTTATTTAACATACAGTGTGTTACTGTAGAAACAGCTACAGTATTTTACCGTAACAGTATACAGTATGCTACAGTATGTGCTTATACGGTAATTTACAGTAATAAATTAAATTAACAGCAGTTTGCCGTTTATGCATTTTTCAGGAAAATACTGTTTATTTACCATATCAAAATGTAAATTTACAGTGTAACTACTGTTTTCAGTCCAAAGAGCCAAAAAAGGTCTCTAAAATAATAAAAGCACACAAAGGTTAGATTTTTTAAATGTAACTTATTTAAAAACGACAGAAACAATTTGTGTTTGTTTTTAAAAGAAAGACATTAGGGAAATAAAAAGTTTTAGAACTCTCTTAATTTTGTCTCACATTTTTTATGACATTTTGTTAACATCAATGCATCATGCATAATGTGGCCTAAAAACAAGCCTAAAAATACAATAAAAGAGAACAAGAGATGGTGGTTTGAGATGGCACATCTAGCCATCTCAAATGGTGGCCAGATGACTAAGAGGACATTAAAAATGGCAAAATGAAGCAGTTACAGTTACACAATGCTGAAAGAAACTCCCATCTGAAGTGAGTGAGTTTTTTCATTTGAGTAAAGACATGAGCTTTTACTCTGCTTTGCTTTGGCATTACCAACCTGTAGCAGCTTTAATATTCAAAATATATGTATTGCATTGTAAAAGTATTTTTTAGGTTCCTAATTGTGTGCACTACGTAATAGCTAATGTTTTAAATTGACCCCCAATTGTATTTCCTACAAGAAAATAGCTCCCCTGTTTTTGTGTATTAAAGGTAGATCTCCAGGGTTAAAAATATTAAGTCAAAACAGGGGTGGTTACGGTACACAGACTGAACCCTAAAGAGAGGGTACAAAATGTACCCCAGGGAACAAATTTGTACCTTTTTACAATGGTACAATAATGTACCTTTGGGAAATGGTACAAATTTGTCTCTTTAGGGTACTGCCCCAGCGACGAGCCCATTGTACCTTTAGAGGTACAAAAATGCACCTAAATAAAATAGTACTAAAATGTCCCTTTAGGGTACTGCCCCAGCGACAAGCCCATTGTACCTTTAGAGGTACAAAAATGCACCTAAATAAAATAGTACTAAAATGTCCCTTTAGGGTACCTCCCCAGCGTCGAGCCCATTGTACCTTTAGGGTGGCAAATTTTTACAAATCCAAAGTAGGTTCACATATTCACATTTCTTACCTTTATTTCACTTAGGTCAAAAATATTACAAATAATACGAAGAGTTACCAAGATTGATTGTCCTTAAATCAGATGAAATATGTTTTCATACAGTTCATCTTCACATGGCTGTAGGAGTCCATTCAGGTCTCAGTCCTTGTGTCTTTTTAGTGTCCACTTCCGCTCATGGTGCAGATCCACACAGTCCAAGGTCAAAATTGATAAACACTGATGGTAGAGTTGGTCTTCCAGTCCAGATCTCCTGAAACTATGATGGGCAGGGACACAGCTCATCAGACTGAAAAAATACAAGAGGAAAAGCAGACTTGTTAAAATCAATTTGTGTGACGTGAGTTCAGACAACCGCATAACTTTGTACATCAACATTGCAAAGTGGACTAAAAAGTTAGTAGTATTTATTTATTTATTTTGTATTCAACACGGATCAAATTAGATTAAAATGCTACTATAGTTAAAATTGTATTGAATTAAAACTGACATGTATAGTAACCCCTGGATGAAAGAGGATTATGTAGATCAGTTTGCAGGACATAACAGATGTCAGTGGCTCAGGCTCGTCCAGATTGATTAGTAAAGTTAAAAAGGAGTAAGGAAAGGAAGTTGCCAAATAAAGAGTTACCATATTAAACTGACAAATCTCTCATTCAGACAAACTATTAAATTAGCACGTTTTCAGGCCTGAAATTCCAATCTACAAGATCCTCTCAAAATATGGGAAATATCATACCTGAACCACAGCAACAAGTTGGTCAGTCGTCTCTCTGAATGTTTGTGGCTGCAGCAGAATCAGTGCATCTTGGACTCCATCATCTGTGACATTGAAATAATAGATATAATATAATCTAAATAAAATATAACTAAAACACTTAGGCACTCAAAAAGATTAAACATACAGTATATATATTATTTTTTCTTTTTGAGTGTGGTACACATAACACACTTTAGGAATGTTTTTATCTAGAGGTCTACGTCTTACCTTTTTTACCTTTGGTGCCAGTTCGTCCTGCGTTTGAGTTCTGGACATTGTGATTAAACTGTGGACAAGAAAAAGACACTGTGACATGTGCAATAGACTAGTCACTTCCTTTCCAAACTAACATCTAAGCTTTTGCTCACATGCAAAATAGTTCAGGCTAATCGAGGAGCAAAAACCTCACACACACACACAAATTGATACATTTGATATATTGAATATATTTACGAGAAATGTGAACTGAATGCGATAACACATAGATTTAATAAGTTTATCCTTGCAATGCACATGGATTGAAAAATGAGGCCCAAAGTGTAGAATACCTTTATAGTAAATACATGTTTCACTTACATGGTTAAACTTTGGGACAGAAGCTTGTGTTGAGGTGGTTCATCTGGAGCTCAGGGCTGTGGACACTTCAGTCTCATGAAGATTCTGCTGATGGATAACAGATCTCAGTCAGTGTTGCAGAAGAAACTCATCTCAGGCAACAGCAAGCAAAAAGTGCTTGCCTATGTATTGTGGATAGATGACACGTTTTATTGTGTGGTGAGTGTGTTACCATATTTAATGTGGTTTTGTAGAAAAAGCTAAACCTCATCAGTTTGCAACTGTTTTAAAACCATTGGGAAAGTACTTAGTAGGTATATAATAAATTATGTGCTATATAATAAACTGCAGTGTAAATAGATATACAGTATAACAATGCACTTAATTACTCATGACAAATGATATCCCACGATGTCATCAGGTCTAAAACTTAAATCTTAAAAAGGACTGTGGACCGTCAGTCAGCTGGAGATTCTTCTGTGAGAAAAAATAGAGATGTTAGTCAAACAGCCAGCAGGAAATATTGAGAAACCAGCTTTGCTATAGAGGGATTTTCGGTCGACGTCACTCTCTGCCCTACTGCGCGTGCGTCATGCAGAAAGAGCTCATCTCTGTTTGTTTACATTGGGAAACTTGTTAGAATTAAACAATGAAACAGGACGACAGCAGCTGCTTTCATCAGGTATGAACCAGTCCGATAGACATCTGTCCCCTAAAGCTTGAGACAGTGTTTTTCTCGCCGTTTTTCTCACTTACCTAAATGTAACTTTTAAGGGTCGTAGGATCAAGATTCATCCATAAATGTTAACTTAGCAGCATAACTTTTGTTTTCGCAAAGTGATAAACTCTTGACGTTAGCTGATAGCGGAGCTTTTTTGACTTGTTTCCACTGTTTGTGTCTATGTGCGGAGGCTCTTTCTACAGGCATTGCACGCATCGCCCGTGTTGAGAAACAAAAAATCCCTCTATAGTAAGGTGAGTAGAGTAGCCAAACCTAAAGTTACTTCCAAATACTGGAAGTGAATGTAATTGGAAAGGAAAAATGTAAAAAATAAAATAAAAAGCTGAATACCTGTAATACACATGAATGTATTTGTAAAACAAATTTGAGTTAATAAATTATGTCTATTGTGCAAGAAAAAAAAAATCAGTTAAAATTGTCAACATGGAAGCATATCTCAATTGAAAATAGAAATAGGAATGTAATAAATGCAATTTGAGAAATAAAGCATATGTCTGATCCAAAATCTATTGCTGGGTTACTGGCAGGCGATAGAGTAACTGAGTATTACCAAACTCTGACAAGTAAAAGTGTTTGTACACTGCAATAATAGGGCAGTTCATCTTAAACATTTTTGTACAAATTCTGCCTTAAATTTGTAAGTTTTGATGATTTTTGCTGGTGACTACACCACAACAAAAACTCAATTTGAATTTCAGCTGGAGAGCTGCTAACATTTGTTTCAGCTGCTCTCCACTTCTTTTAAAAAGCATTGGTCTGTAGAATAATGTGATGTCAGATCTATTGGCCTAAACAACAATACCTGAGGATAATCTTCTCAGGAGCAGTGGACACAGCAGTTAGGGACACATCTCCAAATGCTCTGTGAGGTTTGGTCAGGTCTGCAGCTAGACTCCATCACACATGTTATTGGTGGATAAACTGGAGAACCTGGAAGAAACCCACACAGACATGAAGAGAAACATCCAAACTCCACACAAGAGTTGAACCCACAACCTTCTTGCTGAGAGGCAAGAGTATTAGCCACTGCTGTGACATCCATTTTAGTTTTATATTTTCAATTTTTGTTTTTATATTACAAAAGAGAAATGTACAGCTTTTGTGGCAAAATAGTAAACGTTCCACATACTTTGAGGAGTCAGAACAGGTATTGTGGTTTTACATTTTCAAATAAGAAGAAGGTCCATCTCAGAGCCCACTAAGAAACACAAATTAATGAGTTACCTGATGCTTTGGTGCTGAATTCTTCATCCATTTTGACCATAGCAGATTCTGCTCTTGTCCACTCTATGAAAACATCATCATTTGTCAACATCAATGAAAAGTCATTACAGTCTAGTTTAACATAAATATGTCGGGAAAAAAAAAAAAAAAAAAGCATCTACAATAAGATACAGACAATATCAAATAAAATACACTTAGGCAGCAACATATAAATTACACTAAAGATGTACATCTATACATTTCCTTCCACCTGTCCGGGGCTGAGTCTGGGGCAGAAGCAGAAGCAGTAATCTGAGAAGAGCTGCCCAAACCTTCCAGGCCGGTCCAGAGACAGTTCCTCCTGGTGGGTCGTGCCTGAAACATCTCACCAGGGAGGCTTACAGAGATCTGAAACAGACGTACTATTGTTAGTAAAATATTCTGAATTAAATAATTACAGCTAATAACTTAAATTATGAGACAACATAAGACAACTGCAGACATTACAAACCTGGAACATCAGAGCTTCAGACCAATATTCACTTCAACAGTCACTTCAGGATTTCATATTATTTATCTGATTGTGGGGGGCAAAATGCCAGATTTTTATTTGTATTTAGTATTAAACTACACAATTTAACTTTTTGTACAGTACATGCAGTGTGATCAGTTTGAGGATGCCGACTGTAGCCTATTACAGCCTTTTTAAATTTGATATTTTAAAAGATTTTTATTTGGAAATTTGATTGAAAAATTTCAGTTACAATTTGTTTAGAATTATAATAAGTATGGTATGCCACCTGTAGTCTCTCATTGCTTCAACTCATTTATTATTGGCTATTGCATTATTAATAGCTTAACAGTAACAGTAAAGGTAATTCATTAATTCAGTTTTTGTCATTTCTGTGTGTGTATAAACAAACCAAGGCTCAGCTGTGAGGGGGCGGGGTCACTGCCACACAAAGGCACTACTGCCCTATGACTCCTAACTTTAACATATCAAAACTACAAAAATGAATAGCGAAGCAAAGGAAAATGCGCACATGGTCAAGTAATTGACCAAAATGATCACCGCTGCGCTTTCATTTACCCCCCAAGAGGACGCGATGGAGAATTCGTTTACACCCGGAGAGATCATTTTAAGGAGCCTGGCTCATGATGGAATATGATTTAAGAAGAGCGCACCGCGGAGTGGTTCATGTTGAAAGTCTGTCCCTGCGTCAAAGGTAAACTCACTCTCGCGCTGAGTTTCGCTTTTGTGGTCAAGAATGCGTCCGTGTGTGATCCAGAACACGTCTGTGTCCCGTCCTGCACACAATTCACATTTATGACCTATTAAATTGATCAGAAACTGTCAAACCAAGGCTTAATAAAGCCGCGTTTAACCAGAACCCCGACAGGTCTGAACCAGGTCTAAACCAGGACTGAGCCAAGTCTTAACCAGGTCTAAACCAGGTCTAAACCAGGACTGAGCCAGGACTTGACGAGAATTAAAGCGGGTCTGACGCATTATCTAACCACGACCATACCTGATCCAAGCCAGGTTAAAAACAGGTCTAAACCGGCGTCACGTAGCGAGACTTCTATCCGTCTTCCAGCGCGGGGTCCCTGAGCTCTCTTCCCCGGATGCCGCCTCCAGGGAGGAGTGTCTCGGGTTCCCCCCGCGGGCTTTCCCGTGAAGCTTTTTTTACACTACATATGTGTTTAATGCACAGAACTGTTGCTAATAAACATTGTTGTTAGGCACACATTACGTTAGAAATACGTCTCATTAGTTTTCGATTAGAAAATATTTTCACAAACCAACCGTTGGAAGTAACCGTTGGCATCGGCGACGCGAGGCACAACTTCTAGCCGCCCACGAGTGCTCGTCCTGCGGATACGGCCGGCGGGGGCTCCCGGTGGAGACCCAGCGTCCGGACATTTAGCACAAAAAAAGTTAAAATGACTCCGGATATGGCAATAATACCCACTATTTCTCGCCTCAAATGGTCTCAAAGTTTAGATTTGACTCTTATAAACAAAAATATAGTAACTTTAAACTTACCCCGTAATGGCGGCGCCGCCGCATCTGGCGCGGCGCAAGGCCGCAGGACTGAGCTCGTCCTGCGGCTAGGGCCGGCCGAGGCTCCCGGTGGAGACCCAGCCTCCGGACCTTTAGTAGAAAAAAAGTTAAAATGACTCCGGATATGGCAATAATACCCACTATTTCTCGCCTCAAATGGTCTCAAAGTTTAGATTTGACTCTTATAAACAAAAATATAGTAACTTTAAACTTACCCCGTAATGGCGGCGCCGCCGCATCTGGCGCGGCGCAAGGCCGCAGGACTGAGCTCGTCCTGCGGCTAGGGCCGGCCGAGGCTCCCGGTGGAGACCCAGCCTCCGGACCTTTAGTAGAAAAAAAGTTAAAATGACTCCGGATATGGCAATAATACCCACTATTTCTCGCCTCAAATGGTCTCAAAGATTAGATTTGACTCTTATAAACAAAAATATAGCTAGTAACTTTTAACTTATCCCGCCGCTAATGCTAACAGGCTAATGCTAACGGGCCTCTTTTTAAACTTATATTTTGAACCTAAAGTGATATATTACAGCTCTCTGTCAGTTCTGGATATTTTGACAAAAATACAAAGATTATAATAAAGCTTAAATATCCCCTCTCAATACTTGCTGACTAGTTATTTGTTGCTGTAAAGCATTGTTAGCTACGTTAGCATTTTTCAAAGAGACCTCCTCCTACAAATCTTTTAGTCACGAGAAACTAAGCACAATGCTGGTCAATTAAATCACTTCAGCTTGTTGTTTTTTTGCAAAATTGTCCACACTTTTTCCTAAATGATGAGCATAGTGTGAGATTTTTCAAATCTAAACAAAAAAAATAAAACCTTACAATCGTTCAGTTGTAGAACAAACAAGCACTTCAGTATACATTTATCTTTTTAAAGATAAAATGTGAAATACCTTTTTGAAAAGCCTTTCTCCAGCAGCACACACAGCTTTTGCAGCACAGAAGACGCTTGTTGTGGGTGCAGTAGTCAATGGCACACATGTCACGTTTCTATTGGTCAAAAGTATTGTACCCCTTTATGAGCATTTACAGGTACAAAGATGTGCCTTTTTATCAAGAGGTACATATATGTTCCATTTTAGTCGGAAAATGGTACAAATTTGCGTCTTAAGGCTCAAACAGAGACACATTGAGGGTACATTGCTAAAAATTGTACCTTAGACAACATTTATGTACCCTCTCCGTACCCCTATTTCTAACAGTGTATGATGTGAGAAAATATAAAACAAAAAGTAATACTTACTCAAAGTATGTGATTTTTTCCCCAAGCTGCTGCCGTCCATGGAGTTTCCAACTTTTCCCGCACTTCTTCTCCTTCCCACAATTCTTTGCTGCTACCCGTAAAATTACAGTAAAACAAGAAGCCCCCTCATTTGAATGCTGTAAACAGTATATTACTGTATGAAAGCAATAGGTGTCTTGTTAAAAGTGCCAGACCCTTTTTTCACCCAAAATGCATTGCAATTTACTGTATAATACTGTATTGAGGGAAAACAGTAAAAAGCTGTTGAGATTTCAGTGTAATTTTACAGCAAAGGTTTACAGTGTGGGACATTTTGTGAATGAGGATATCTATGTTGTGTGCCATAATGTGAAAAAATAAAACTAAAGGAGTAGCTTTTATGTGGAAAAAGAGGAGGCCCTCCTCATAACAGTTTATTTTGTGGCCATACAAGCTTACACAAAACAAATATACAGCTTTTTTTTTAGGGCAACAAAGGCATCTAAATGACAAACATGCTTTTATTAAAGACTGTTTTTGGTCAAAAAGTTACACAGTGCATCAACAAAAAACTTTTGGTTGTTGCATATACATTTTAATGCAATAGAAAATACTTTGATGTGTTTCCACTAGACTGACCTAGTGCTATCTGCAGCAAACATATTATTCAGATACTGAATTCTCAGTCTGTTTTCACAAATACGCGTGTCTATGCCATGCAATTTGAAACAGCGTGTCATAGGAACACAATTTAAAATTTTGGCATGTGTATTTCAGTTCATTTCTATGGTGGATGTAAAGACGTGTTATTATTCATGAATATTAACAAAGTCCCAATTGTAACCTTAACCAACTCCAAGCTTCAGACCTAAATTTACCCATTTCGTCATCATGACTCGCAATTTGTCATGACATGGTATAGACACAATCCATAAGAACACTTTGGATTTCTAGAGCTGTTCACTCAGATTAACTTGAATAGTACAAATGATTGCCTCGGTCTTAAGATTCATACATACATTAGGAATGAACCGATTACAATAAATTGCTTGTTTTTGTCAATACCGACCGATATAGACTAAAGATGGCTTTTCTATTTCTCAAACTCAAATGACACATCAGAAAATTTGTCGTATCGTGTTATGTAACTAATATTGTACAACTTCATGTGAAGAAAATTTCAAACATTATGAGACAGTGAAACATCCGTCATTAAACAAACTATCTAGGCTGTATTGATGTCATGGAACCAATACTCGATACATCTGCATCCTTACATCTCGCAAAAAAATGCAGTAAACCCCAGACTTTAGCTATACTCCATCTTATTCCACATTTCTTGCTCTTCTCGTGATCTATTTAACCACCAACAGGAACAGAAATCCCAACATAACACATCCTTGCTTCACCTTAAACCATTGGAATATCTCACCTCCATCTGTGACTGCGCAATTTCCATAGAGAGCACTTTTAAAATTGTAGTTGAAGACAAATTGCCATGTTCTTTCTCCATCCACTTCCAGCCCGGCGCACCATTCAAACTCTTTAAATTGAACCTGTAGCTCCAAGTCCCTATTATCTGAAGCCGAAATGACCACACAAATCACCATATCCCGCTGAATTAAGTCGGGGAAAGTACTTATTTAACCCGACTGCGCTTAATATTAGGATTCCTGCAGCCGCCTGAAGTCCAGCCATAACAGTTATTTGACCAGCGTTGAAATTCACAGAGTGTCCTGAAGTGTGCACCCGGAGAGATTTGAATGAGCGGTCTACATCTACGCCTTTAATAGCCCCGGTGCTATTTCTTCCATTTCTTGACATCTCATTTAATTCGGCTCTTTTGCTCGCCCTACAGCCACTTGACAGAGGCTACGAGGACAGTGTCAACTTAAGCTGTTTTGCATAGGACCCAGACGGACTTTTCTAATTACGGTTAGCAACCTGGCGTGGTCAGAGGTCGAGTTTGGATAATATGTCGCACGCCTGGAGTTGCGTAATAAGGGAAAAGTGAGTCTGTACCGATCAGAAGGAACATTATGGACATTATGGAAAGCAGAACTAAGCTACTTCAAGTGTACTAGTTTGTACACAACCAAAAACTTCTTATAAAACAGTAAAGAGAGGTAATATCACAGAAGCACCAAAAATACATACATCATCGTCATGGAGACTTATAAAGATGGAGAACCCTAAGATGCACAACTAGTGGTTTAAAAAAGATAATAAAATCACAAATGAACTTGGGTTGCCGGAGTAAGAAATGACCATTACATTAAAGATTAGGAGCTACTGACCAATCAGAGAAGTTTTGCTATGAATCATGCGATAATATGCTAGTCACTTTCTCAGACCCTTTATTTATTTATTTTTTTGATAAAGACAAGTACGCACATTAAGTATGTAGCATTAAATTTAAAGCCTTGGGTAATTTTGCGGACGACACGGTGGCACAGTGGTTAGCGCTCTAGCTAGAAGGTCCTGGGTTCAATTCCCAGGAATTTGCATGTTTCCAGGTTTCCTTCAGGTACTCCGGTTTCTCTTACCACCAAAAACATGTCCATTAATGATTCCCCTGACCCCTCCCCCAGGGCTTCCCTGCAAAAGAGATTCTGAATCTCTGTGGGACTTTCCTGGTTAAATAAAGGTCAATTAAATGTCCGTCCCACAGAAGGGCTTTTATAACAAATTTACAGCATCAAACAGTACAAAACATTAAATATTAAGGCACACACATCTGCGTTCTCTTTAAAAACCTGTTTAGGTTCATGTTTAAACTACTCCAGTCAAGGTTCACTCTCGTGTGTTGGAGCCACAGCTCTGATTCACTGTCATGGTTTGTCCCGAAGAACAACAATCCCACACAATGTGGGTGAAGCCTAATGAGAACTGTGTGGAAACAAGTGCATGAGCCTATTACAGACAGTTGTGTCTATGTCCTGGAGCAACATCAGTTCAAACTCGAGCATGTTTCTGACTCATGGTTCAAATTCAGAACCAAACTGGAGACATAAATGAGTGAGTCATGTGAGGCTCATTCGACTCTCTGATTGGATAATCCTTTTGAGAATCAAAACACCAAATGTAAACTTCGACAAATTATGTTCATTGTTTTTTATATAATTCAAATTTAAAATGACTTTCAGTAAAAGATTACATTTGGACATGTTGACCTTCTTATCTGTGACACATGGATCATGTTTATAAAATCTGAAATCAAAACCTTACATAGATTCCTTTAAACAAGGTAACATGTTACTTATTTCTGCTTTAAAAGATACATAAGATGTATTAAGTGTAAAATCTGTATAGCTCATACAGTATATTGATGTAAATTATACATCAGTATAAGTGGTGTGCAAGGTGGAAGTGTGGTTAGAGCTCTGGTTTCTCAAAAAGGAGTTGAAACGTGCTCATGATACACCAACATATCGTAGTGTAGACATGCATTTCAGTGAGACTGCGTTGAGATCTAGAGATGTGTGACCTCAATTAAAACTCATACAATTTTGTCCCAGGAGTCAATTACAGGTAAAATAAACATAACAATATATTTCAAAGCCCGATTGTCAGCCCTCACAGTTATTCCGTATATATCTGCGCCTGTTTAAGTCTCTCTTTGTTATACATTTTGCACATTATCCCTGGTTGCAGCTGAAAAGTCCCACAACGCCAGCACTTATTTTTAGACAAATGTTCCCAAACTAGATTTTGTGGAAAGATACAAATGCGCTCTGCAGTTTTCTCCATCCCAATAAGAGCGGAGGAGGAAAAGCAGGAGGAGGAGGCGCCCGGTGTGAAGGCATTTTCTGTTGCCGCGGGAGACACACCAGAAAGAATGCCTGCAATATTATTTGTGAAACTCGGTTGATGTTATTGCGGTTTTATGTGCCATGGGAAATCACCGAGTCCTAGGCTGCAGCAAATGATTATTGAGGGCTAATAGTGCGCAATGTTTAATATAGGGGAAAGAGGAGAGCCAATCAGTCATGGGCCCCAGGGGAGGGAATTAGGGCAGTGGGAGTGTGCATCACCACCTGCCTCCGGGCCTGTAATGACAATAGGACTTACACACTGCAGGAGAGGAGGCTGTCTGTGTGGACCTATGTTTACCAAAACCAACACATATTGACCTGTGAAAGCTGGAGCCTCAACTCAACCAATATATCCGTTTATCCCCTCCATATGTGTCACTAAAGGCTTGGTTGTTTTTGTGTTTTTGGTGCTCTGGTGCAACTGTAAATGTGGTTAGTTTAGCACTAGGGTTTAAAATCAAAATGTGATGTAACAAGTTCTGATTCTGGTTAAAAACAAATATGATGTTCAGTGTATTAGTATGCAACAAGTTGATTGATTAATTGCAACTAATTGATTATTTATATGAACGCAGCTTCCTCAGTTCTGCACAAGCTGGACACAGTTTATCACAGTGCATTACGTTTCATTACAAATGTTCAGCACCACTGTGAGCTGTATGCACATGGCCTTCCCTGAGCCTCAGAAGACAACAGCATTGGCTTATTTTTATATTATAAAGTCATAATGGGTAACCTGCCATCAGACCTGTGCCAGCTCCTGACTCCAACGAACAGTGGTTATAACTCACGTTCTTCACAGTGGCTTCTGTTCAAGTTGCCCAGGATTAACACCATGCGCAGCTCCCTGGGCTTGTAACAACATTCAGAAATCTCTAAAACTTGTGGAAATGATTCCACTGATATCTTTTAAGTGTCTTTATAAAAATGTCTTCACTGAAAGTTGTACATGTCATTCTGGAGCTGGATCTTTTACTTTTTATATGTGTTTATCATGGTTTTAAATGTTTATTTGTTCTGTGGTGCCTCTTGGCCAGGTCTCCCAGAAAAAGAGATTTATCTCAAGGGACTTCCTGGTAAACTGAAGGTAAAAAAAAAGTTGTTTTTTTAATCATCAAAAAAAAAAAAAAAACTTTTTTCTACTTTTAAAGTTAGAAAATGCATTATTCTGAGCAAAGCTACATATTTTAGAGATCTTGTTCCATTGACAAATCATATCTTAAAACAGCCAAAATAAAATTTTTAGCTCAAATTTGCCAAAATTCTTGTCTTCTTGTGACTCCAACTTTGTAAAAAACTACTTGATTGATTGATTGAAAGAATGTTCATCCAGATAATTAATTAGCAAAAGTCTCCCAAGAAAGCATAGATTTACAATGAAATGTCAAAACGTATGAGTACATTTTCACACATTTTTTTTAAAGTCAACTTGGTCGAAGTCATGTTGCAACATTTTCTTTAGGTTTAAGCAAATATATACCCAAGCCCCAGCCCTAAACGTCCCCTGTCCTTAGACCCTCCCTCTCGGAAAGAAAAAAACAAACAACACTGGAGTGAAAAAGAAAAACCTTGAGGAGAACCACAGTGAAGGACAGATCCACTTTGATGGGCGGACAAGCTTTGACATGATAATAAACAATCCTTGCAAAAATATTCACGTCTGTGACTTTATGTTTTATTAAAACATAAAAAAAAAGTCACAAACGATTTTAAACTCCTCTTGTGCAGTGGGCTTTAGTGTATTAAGTGTTTGTTGACTTGTCAGTGACGTTGTAAGTCCTCTGAGCAGGTCCCTCTGCTGCTGACCTTCCGCGGTGGAGGTTCTGGTGATGGAGGTGGAGCAGGTGGAGCAGAGTGGAGAGGAGGAGCTGGTCTCAGGAGGTCCTTGTGTGCTTATGGTGACGCAGAGTGTGTCTCTCCTTCAGTCAAGGACACACAGAGGCAACGGAAGCATATGGACACTCATTTATTAACATAAATAATGGGGACAGTGTTTGTACATGAATAATTGTCTGTGTTAAAGAAGCAACACGCAGCCTTTCTGGAGGGTTCCGTTTTCTTGACATTTTGTTGTAAATTTAAGTCTTATTCAGAGACTGTGTTGAAAAAAAAAATAAAAAAATTGATGAAAGTCCAAAGACAATGTTTATAGGACAAATTTGAGCAAATCTACATCACACTGCAGTGTTTATAGACTAATATCAATCATGCATAGTTTTATTCACTTGGATTTTATGTTGGAGAAGAAAACAGACTGGATTATTCAGCTTTTGCCTGGAAAACTATCAATGTTTTATCTGTTCAATCTAATGTAAGTGACAAATGTTAGGGTTAGGGTTAGGGTAAGGTTGGTCTGTCTAGACTCGGATGAATCGAGCTATGGTTTGTTTTGTGAACGCAAACGGACCAAGAGTGAAACCAAACTAGGATGTGAACAGTGTCGTGATCCAGGCTCATGAGGCTCAGAATCACAACAAACAACCTGTGTGAGATTGATAACGAGACAAAAAATAGGCAAAAACACACGAAAGTAACATGACAAGGACAGGGGATGATTCACAATATATGCAGTAATAAACTTGTTTCATAACAGTCTTTACCTTGTTTGTGTAGCAAAAGTACACCACCAAGTACACAATTAAGCATCACTAGAGGTACCCGTATAAGTACCGCTAATTAGTACAAATGATGCCACCATAATCCCTAGTTATCGCTCTAAAAGTACCGCAAAAGTACCAGTAATTACCAGTAACTATCACTATAATTAATACTTAACTTGCCGGTAACTGTCACTTTAGTTACCAGTACTTGTGACTCTAAGTACCACTACAAGTACCACTGTAGTTACTAGTAAGTACCACTGGTACTAACACCAGAAGTACCAGTAAGTACCCCCGTAGTTACCTATTAACTAGCGGGCAGTACTTTAAAGTGTTACCCAGGATTGAAATAAGGCAGCAAAAACATACAAAAATCAAAGAGCTAGGGTTTCTCAGAACAAAAGTTTGGGTTCACACGGTGGCAAAACAGACACATTGCATCTGCTTTTCCCTAATGTGGGACGCAGAAGACGTGCATCCCTAGTTCTAAATGAAAAGCAACCAATGAGCTCCTTCAAACTAATTTTCATCGCTTGGTTCATTATGGAGTTGATTTGAGGTGTGGCAGGGTGAGTAAAGACCAGACCCACTCACAGCAGAAGTTTAGGTACTCGATCTCAGACAAAGTGAATGGAACTTTGCCTACATAAATTGAATCGGTGAATAAACCTCATGTAAGATTGGAGCTGAGTTTGGAGCTCCCTGTCAGGACTGAGATGTGTTTCTCCTGCAGTGACCCTCCTCAGGCCTGCCTCGCTCCTCGGTCTGAGCCGGACACAAACAGCAGAGCAGCTCACAGCGGTGATTAAGTCAGAAGGTCAGCTGGAATTGATTTGTTTCCTCCTCTTGCCCTCACGAACCTCTCACAGCACAGACCCACACCAGGGTTTAGATTCAATTGATATATATCGATCAAGAGTTTTATTATTTTTATTGATGCCTTCAAGAGTTCCCAGAAAAAACTATAAATTATTGAAACAGTAACTACTTTTTTGAGCAGAGTGAAAAAAATACAAATCCCATTCATTTTTTATTAAAATGGAAAAAAGGTAAGCATAATATTCATTCATTTATTTTCTACAGCTTGTTCCAATTTGGGGTTTTAGATCTCAGTGACTTTGTGCCTTAGACGGGAGAGCACAGACAGACATGATTCTCCCACTGTCAATTGACAAGAGCTGTTACCACTGTGCACTCCCCCCTAAAATAAAATGTTCTACAAACCACAGGCTCACACTGCATACATTACAAGTCCAGTGCAGCCAAAGGAGTCTTTGTGTAACTTGAAAAGCCGGTGAGGCACTAACATGGCATACAGTGCGGTATCTTACGACTTAACTCTCTTGTTGACACATCTTTATTTTCTGCATAATGTTTCCTGAGGTAAGAACATTAACAAGGCACTTTGCAAGAAACTCAGACATGTTTCGGACCAAACTCACCTCGCAGTCAGTGTAGGGAGGTGTAAGTCAAAGACTTCAAACTTTAAATCCAGAACATTCATTTATTCACTTCCGCTTGTTAGGATTGCGGGTGACAGGAGCCTATTCCAATGAACACCGTGAACAGTGGCCAAGACGTCGTAGGGTTAGAGACAGACAATCATTCACTCTCTCATTCATTCAGTAGGGGATTTGACAGTGCTATCTACTGATCTAAACATGTATGTGTAAGGGATTGGCCACTAGGTGGTAGACTTGCATTTTTGTTTTCTTTAAGAGATCGCCTTTTTGAGTTTTGGCCTTTCATGTCCTAGTTCGGCCACCGTAGCGGCAGCGTCAAGAGGCTGCGCAGTTCATCATTTTTCCTCTTTCTTCTGCCCTTACTCCGTAAGGTACGCACTGACAAATGTTCCACATGTAATCCATTAATATCTTTGTTTTTATTTGCCATCTACACGTTAAATCCAGTCAGTTTATTGCCTCGGGTGTTCTGCTAAATATTGATACTGTTCTTTGTGACCCGAAAAAGTATTTTGATTGTTTTATTTGCACTTGAACTTAAGCTAGCGGCATGCACAGTAGTGCTGGTTATATTTGCACTTGTATGGATAATCCACCTTTTCACACTGTTATTGCACTATACAAAATGTGAATTTAGATTTAGTTAGGAGAAAATTGTATTAGATAACTAATTCTTACGCTCTCTTTCTTCTGCCCTTACTCCGTAAGGTTCCATGAGCCAAGCAACTGTAAAACACCTATCATCATCTGAGAGCAAAATAAATGTGTCTCCTGCCGCATGTTCCACAATCAAAAAGAACCACTGTGTCTGCTGTGCTCCTTTCTGCACCACACCAAGCCACTCCATCACTGAAACACAACGCAGAGTCCATAAGCCGGGTGTGCAGAGACATTCAAGGACCACACATAGACAAAGACAGTACAACAGGGTTACATCTTTTTGGTGCCGTGACCCGGATTGTGGTGCTCCAACCGTGCAGACTGCAGAGAGAGGAGTGGAGAAGGTGTTGTTGCTTGGCTCTTCCTGGATGGTGTCCTGCCCATTGCCAGACGTGTCGACCTGGGTGTTCATCGGTTCGGGGATTGGCTGTCCTGCGTCGGATCCATCGAATCTCTTCACTTGCATAGACCTGGGTTTCATTGGGCGCTTCTCGCTGACTGGGCACCTGTACCTCATAGTCGAACTGAGTCAGAGCACCGACGCAGCTCCCTGGTGTTGGTAGAACTGAGTCCATTGGGGTATACCAAAGGTGTTTTGTGTGGTACAAATATTTCTTTTGTGCATTGTATCTTTTTGGCTGTGTGTTGCTATTTGCTATATACGTAGAGCTTGTACTGCCTTTTAAACACACGTGTGCATTAGTAGCTGACTTAAAATGCAGCACCAGGTTAACATTGACATTCCAGTAGAACAGCAGGGACCTAAAGTAGGGTTTTCCACACCCCAGCTTACTCTAGGTGCCCCACCTCCATACAGGCCCCTTATATTGACCATTACCCAACCCCTGCCCACTCTACTGGTCTCCTTATTCCTGATATCTCCAGGCCCCTGCTCTCTCCCACCTCGGATCACAGCCCAGCCGCCGGAGCCAACTACCCAGATAACAGGTCAGGGCAGTGGCAGCCTGTCGTAAGTGGAGCTTCCTCAGTGCCCCTGCCACAAGTTAACCCCTGGCCTCCTGCATCTGTGCAGCCTCCTGCCGTGAGCCCGGTGCCATCTCTACTCAATCTGCCCACCTCATTGCCACATCCCACACCTGTGTTTCCCCACACCATGCCTGCAAAAGCCACCGCCCACCATAGCTCTCCGGTCCCTGCCTATGGAGGCTTTATGCAAACTCACCAGGTAAAAAATGTGCAAGTTTTCACTGGTAACATGGACAGTAAAATACTGGTAGAGGATTGGATAAGGGACATGCAGTACCTGCTTGATGCTATTGAACTCCCTGTGCACCTCCGCTTTTCTACTGTTGTAAGACACCTAGGCGGGGAGGCGAGAAAACTTGTACTGAACTTGCCCTCCTATGAACAAACCCCTGAAAGAGCATTTGAAGAGCTAAAGGCGGAATATAGTGACGCACACTCCTCCTTAGACCCATTAGCGGACTTCTATGAGCGTAACCAAAAACCTGGCGAGTCCCCCTGCTCCTTTGCCATAGCATTAGAGGCTATATTGAGAACTGTTGAAGAAAGTCAACGGGGTGGCCGTCCCTTCCCTGACAGAGATAGTAAGCTTACCCGCCAGTTTTTGAGGGGGCTTATTGATGAAAATGTGTACACCAGAATTGCTCCTCTCAAGCCCAGACTTTTAAGTTTTAGGGAGTTGCAGGCTGAGCTTCGTGATCTAGCACGAGAAGGTAACAAGTTTCAGCCAGTACACAAACAGAGAAAGTCTTATGCTCAAGTGCACACCTCCGAAGAGCTAAACAGTGACACAAAAAGGGTAAAAAACAAGCAAACTTCAGAGTTGACAGAGCTAACAGAGATTGTCAAAAAACTTGCCCTCAGCCAAGAGCAGCAAATGACCAAGCTAGCTGACCTTGAGTCAAAAATGTCTAACGCGGTGCCCAGAGTTAAGCCAGCACTGAACACTAAGTCTCAGAGTGCTAGCTTTATATGTCACAGATGTGGTAAGCAGGGACATATAGCTCGTGTCTGCAGGGCCGTCCTCCCAGAAGATAACACTAGGCGGTCCCAGCCCGCTGAACCCACAGACCACACCACTTCAGCGGCTCAGGCTTTAAACTCTTAGAGCCCATGGTAGAAGGGGAAACCATGGGCACCCCAAAATGTCCCCTCCCAAAAAAATCAAACAAAAGGGAGAAAACGCCTTTAGTGGGGCCAAGAAATGAAGGTGGGGTGGTGGTTAATGGTTTAGAGTGCACCGCTCTCATTGATTCAGGTTCGCAGGTAACTACTATCACTAATAGTTTTTACTGTAGTCACCCAGTGCTAAGCAAGCAAAAACCACAACCTTCTACAGTGCCCATAGAAGGGGCAGCAGGCCATGCTGTGCCCTACAGTGGTTTCATTAACATAGAGTTGAAAGTGCTAGGCCAAGTGTTTAGGTCAGTGCCTACTTTTGTTGTTCCTGACTCAGACTATCGCATCTCTGTCCCCTGTTAGTAGGAACCAATGTGCTTAGGGCCTCCAGAAGTCATCTTAAGGACACTTATGGGCAAAACTTCCTCCATCAAGTGAAGGAACAGCATCCTGAGTGGTACACTGCCCTGCTAGAGGTTGAAAAATGTGAAAAAAAGAAAACAAGTGACCTGGTTGGCCCCGCTGTGTTTACTGGTCGCAAGTTGAGGATTCCTGCAGGGAAAGAAATGGACTTGAGGTGTAAAGTAAAAGCTGGGCCCCAACAGCGAGCATACACGGTCCTCCTTGAGAGCCATGCCTCCTTACGTCTGCCCCAGGATCTCCTGGTTGCCAAAGTCCTGGCTAATGTGGACAAAGGCTACGTCCCCCTCAGAGTAATGAATATGTCCCAACGCAGTATCACTATTAGGCCCCAAACGACTCTGGCCCAGGCCTTTCTTGTTGAAAATGTGGTTGAGTTTCCAGACTGTGTGAGTCCCTCTGAAGTTCAGACAACTGTGAGTCTTAACCAAATTGTTGCTGAAACTGTAGTGGACATAAGTGAGGCAGCCACAGACAATGAGGAACAACGTGCTCTCCTTCAACAGCTCCTTGACAAAAACAGAGATGTTTTCTCACAACATTCAACAGACTATGGCCATACTAAGACTGTGCAACATGAAATACCACTTGTTGACTCAAAACCCTTTCGACTACCATATCGTAAAATCCCTCCTTCGCAGTGGCAGGACGTGAGGAAGTTGCTAACTGAAATGGAGGCTACAGGAGTAATCAGGCCAAGCAAAAGCCCCTATGCGTCTCCTGTGGTTGTTGTTACAAAAAAGGATGGGTCACTAAGGCTGTGTATTGACTATAAAAAGCTAAACTCATGCAGCACAAGAGACGCATTCCCCTGCCAAGAATAGAGGAGGCTCTGGAGGCTCTGGGACAGGCGAAATATTTTTCCACACTTGACCTCACATCAGGCTATTGGCAGGTGGAAGTCGCGGAACAGGACAAACATAAGACAGCGTTTAGCACACCAATGGGACTGTTTGAGGCAAATAGAATGCCATTTGGCCTGCAAAATGCCCCTTCCACATTTCAGAGGCTAATGACTTGCTGTTTCGGTGACCTCAACTTCACTCACCTTCTCATTTATCTGGATGATTTAATCATTTTTTCAGCTACTTTTGATGACCATTTGGAAAGGCTCCAGCTGGTGTTCGACCGTCTCCGCCAGCATGGTCTTAAGCTTAAGCCCTCCAAGTGCCAGCTCATGAGAAGAGAGGTGCAGTATTTGGGGCACATAGTCTCAGGTGAGGGGATAAAGACTGACCCAGAGAAAATCAATAAAGTCAAGGATTGGCCAAAACCCACAAACAGAAAAGAGGTGCTCCAGTTTCTGGGCTTTGTGGGGTATTATAGGAGATATGTCCCAAACTTCTCCGCTGTTGCTGCACCATTGTACTGCCTAACGTCAGGGGACCCGAGGAGAAAGAAAAGGAGTAAAAACAAAAGTGCTGAGTTTGTGCATCCATTTGTGTGGACTGAATTGTGCGACAGTGCTTTTTCCTGCTGAAAGACAAGCTTGTCACCGCACCTGTGCTTGGTTATCCAGACTACAACCTCCCGTTTGTGCTTCAGACAGATGCGTCAGGGGGAGGATTAGGAGCTGTGTTAGCGCAAATACAGGGGGGGCAAGAAAGGGTTATAGCTTATGCCAGCAGGGGTTTAACTCCACCTGAAACCCGTTACCCTGCACATAAGCTTGAGTTCCTCGCCCTTAAGTGGGCGGTTACTGATAAATTCTATGATCATCTGTATGGGCGCAGTTTTTCAGTTCTAACAGACAATAATCCCCTTAAGTATGTCATGTCCTCTGCAAAGCTTGACGCGACAGGTCAGCGTTGGGTCTCGCAGCTCTCTATTTTCAACTTTGACATTCAGTATCGCAGGGGCAGAAACAATGCAAATGCGGATGCACTCTCTCGCATGTCAAACCAAGATGTCGCCATAGCTCTGCAGTCCTGTCCCCAACAGATCAAAGACCACAGCAGCCCCCAGGCACCTGAAAATGCCTCAGTTATGAGCCCTGAGCCCCAGAACCATGCAAATGAGCCCTACCTGGATGTGGGTACAGAATCTCTCCCGGCCATGACCACCAATGAACTCCGCTTGGCCAGAAAGAGGACACTGTCATTGGCCCTGTTCTGTTTTCAAAAAGCCGCAAGCAAAAACCAAGTCGCAGTGAGAGAACTGAGATGAGTGAGCAGGCATGCCTTCTCTTAAAGGAGTGGAGGAGGTTGGAGATAAAAAATGGAGTCTTGTTTCGAAAAATCAAAGATCAACAAAGAGGGACAATTGAGCAGCTAGTACTGCCTGAGACACTGCACACTACAGTTAAAACAACCCTGCACGACGACTCTGGGCATCTGGGGTTTGAAAGAACTTTGCAAAGCATCAGAGAGCGATTTTACTGGCCGAAAATGTTTCATGAAATTAAACTCTGGTGTGAACAATGTGAGAGGTGCTGCCTGAGAAAAAACCCTACTGCAGGTTTAAGAGCTCCCCTGGTCAGTATCCACACAAGTGCCCCTATGGAACTTGTGTGCATTGACTTTTTAACATTAGAAAAATCCAGAGGTGGCATTGAAAACGTGCTCATTGTTACAGATCATTTCTCCCGTTACGCTCAAGCTTACCCCACCAGAGATCAGAAAGCCAGTACAGTAGCTAGAACGCTGTGGAAGAACTACTTTTGTCGCTTTGGTTTCCCTGCCAAGCTCCACGCAGACCAGGGCCGCAACTTTGAAAGTGCCATTGTAAAAGAACTGTGTAGATGTGTCGGCATCACAAAAACCCACACAAGCCCATACCACCCGCAGGGCAACGGCACTACTGAAAGATTTAATCGCACGTTAATGAACATGCTTGGTACCCTTGAGCCCCACCAAAAGCCTCGTTGGCATGAACATGTCGATGCAATGACCCATGCCTATAACTGTACACAGCATGATTCCACTGGCTACTCGCCTTACTATCTTATGTTCGGTCGACACCCCAGACTCCCTGTAGATCTTGTGTTTGGGCTTTCCACGTCTAGTAAGCCTTGTGAATACTCTGAATATGTCCAAACCCTCCACACTGCTCTGTCTGAGGCCTATGCTCTAGCTGATCAGTCCTCTCATCAAGCCAAACAGCTGCAGAAAAAGCACTATGACAAACGAGTAAAGGGTCAAGTGTTCAGTCCAGGGGATAGAGTCCTAGTCAAAATCTGTCATGTCGAGGGCCGTCAGAAACTGGGAGACAGGTGGGAGTCACCCCATACATTGTGATTAAAAAGCAGCCTAATGTGCCAGTGTATGTGGTTAGACGAGAAGATGGCGAGACAGAGCGAGTGGTCCATCGTAACCTCTTAACGCAGTGCATGTTCTTCCTGTACAGCAGAGACAAACAGGACCTCCAGAGGCACACCCAATGGAGGGTGAAAGTGAGCAACTGGACACAAATGAGATGGAGGAGTCAGATTCGGATGATGTGGAGGAACCAGCTGGCTGCATAAGCCCGGAAGTTGATTACCAAGAGCCGGATCAACTGAGCACAGAAGACGGAGAAATCCCGGCTGGGCTGTGGGAGGATGAGGTGGAAAGCAACCCTGCTATCCAGCCACAAGAGCCCAGTGTCCCAAGGAGAAACCCGACTAGGGAACGCCGTGCCCCAAAGAGACTTTCATATGAGACCCAAGTGACTAAGACTAATGATGTCCAGACATTGTTAGACAGAGGCAGGGAGATATGGCAGAGGGCAAAAGCGAAAAGAGCTTCAGGATGTACATAGGCACACATACTTTTGTGTATTGTTTTTGTTTTATGTAGATGGTAAAGTTGGGTTCTAAGTTGTGCGTCTGATGGCTGGGTCGCCATCAATTAAAGGAGGGGTGGATGTAAGGGATTGGCCACTAGGTGGTAGACTTGCATTTTTGTTTTCTTTAAGAGATCGCCTTTTTGAGTTTTGGCCTTTCATGTCCTAGTTCGGCCACCGTAGCGGCAGCGTCAAGAGGCTGCGCAGTTCATCATTTTTCCTCTTTCTTCTGCCCTTACTCCGTAAGGTACGCACTGACAAATGTTCCACATGTAATCCATTAATATCTTTGTTTTTATTTGCCATCTACACGTTAAATCCAGTCAGTTTATTGCCTCGGGTGTTCTGCTAAATATTGATACTGTTCTTTGTGACCCGAAAAAGTATTTTGATTGTTTTATTTGCACTTGAACTTAAGCTAGCGGCATGCACAGTAGTGCTGGTTATATTTGCACTTGTATGGATAATCCACCTTTTCACACTGTTATTGCACTATACAAAATGTGAATTTAGATTTAGTTAGGAGAAAATTGTATTAGATAACTAATTCTTACGCTCTCTTTCTTCTGCCCTTACTCCGTAAGGTTCCATGAGCCAAGCAACTGTAAAACACCTATCATCATCTGAGAGCAAAATAAATGTGTCTCCTGCCGCATGTTCCACAATCAAAAAGAACCACTGTGTCTGCTGTGCTCCTTTCTGCACCACACCAAGCCACTCCATCACTGAAACACAACGCAGAGTCCATAAGCCGGGTGTGCAGAGACATTCAAGGACCACACATAGACAAAGACAGTACAACAGGGTTACATATGTTTTTGGAGGTGGGAAGGAACCAGAGTCCATAGAGAGAACCCATGGTAACATGGTAAAATTTATCATAAGGCCTTTTCCCACTGTGGGAACTTTTTCCAGTTCCTAGTACTTTTTTAGTTCTTGTCCCTATTTTGGGAGCATTCAGACAGAGCAGGAACTATAGACTGGGGCCACACTTTAGGGACTTTTTTAGCTCCTGCTCTGGGGCAGGTACTTTCCAGTCAGACCTGGAACCTTTTGGTGACACAAACACATTTACACTGCTAACTTTGTTTTTAAATGTGTTTTACACATTCTCACATTTAGATAAACTTTCCTTCTCCTTAAGAAAAAATATTTAAAAGCAGAAACTCCCAAAATGTATTTATTTAATTTGTAAATAGTAGCCTATTCTATTATTAGGAATTACAGTGAATCATTTAGTTTTATTGTTATTTCCAGTTGATGTTATTAAGTTTTGCACATTATAGTTTTATGTGGAATCAAAAAAAGACAACTTTTGTTTTCCTAACACTACTTATTATTATTTAAATGTTCCAGACTTTACAGATGCTAATGCTAAAGCTAGTTAGACCCACTTTTTGAAACTGCTGCTGTGTGAACACAAACATGGGGACAGGGTAGTTCCCCTGACTAAACAGGGACTGGAGGAATGTGGGGACTAGTTCTTGGTACTTTCATGTGGGAAAACGCCTATGGTGTCTTGAACTGTCCTGTCAACATCTCTGCCGTGGCCCCTCCCCTACTTGTACCCTGTCCATAACCTCTGCCGCCTCTTTATCTCCTTTTTTTCTCCGACCAACTCCTCTCAAAAAAATCTCGTGATCACTGGTACTGTAGTTGCTATGTATTGTTGTGTTTTATATTTTATTTATTTGTGGAATACCCCTTGAGATGTGCCATCTCGTTTTCGAGGGGGTCCAAAACATAGAACAATACAGTACAATTATACAGGTCATACAAAAAACAATATTTAAGTTACAAACAAAACAAAACAAGACACACTTGCTCACTCTTACACCTCTCCACACTCCTGCCAATGTACAGATGTAAAACACACACATTACACAGCTGGGGATGTCAGGATCAGTTGATTAGTCAGTAAATATAGTTGTTTATCGAGTCACACAATTGCATAAAAAGGCAAAGCACACTTTGAGAATACATTATGTTTGCTCCTGTTTTTGTTTTTTTCTGTTTTGTTTTTTTGCATCAACACAAGTTTTATATCGTGACATCCCTAGAGACAACAATTGAAAAGCATTACAAATTACATCAATACCAACATAGTTGGTAAGTACATTCATATTAACCATGCTACCATTATTGCAATGGTATTACGAAAAGAAACCTCAAGAAGTGAATGTGTGATTAATTCGCACTCAGAATAATATAATAGAACTAGAAACAATGACAAGGAGTTTTAAGATAAATATATAAAGATGACTTAAATAAACCAAAGGATGTTATGGATCTTAAGTGTGTGGGTAACTTGTTCCAGTCTGAAGGAGCTTTGTACTGAAATGCCCTGCGTCCAACCTCTTTGTAGATTCGTGGCACAGTCAAAGTAAGACAGTAAGTGCTTCTCAGTGAATAAGAAGATGTTACTGGATTTAAATATTGTTTGAGGTAATATGGACAGTAAAAGTAAATGCATTTAAAGATGAACTGAGTCCAGTGAAATTCACGTCTTTTAGATGGATGCAACCAGTTGAGTTTATCAAATAAAACACAATGGTGAGTTTGATATGGACATTTAAGAATAAATCTACAAAGAGAGTTGAAGAGAACATTCAGTGGTTTAAGATATGAGTCATAGGTGTTTTGATAAATAGTGTCGGCGTAATCAATAATGGGTAAAATTAGTTGAGTGACTATTCTTTTCCTAACTTCTACAGTAAAGCAATTAGAAGAGCGATATAAAGGACTTAGAGAAGCATATGTTCTTTTAATTATATAATCAATGTGTGGTTTGAAGTTTAGTTCAGGGTCAAGCCAAAGACCAAGATATTTAATAGAATCCGTTCTGTGCATCATGGAACCATCACTAAACCGAATTTGAAAATCGGGAGAGTTTTGTAATCTACGGTGAGTACCAAAGAGCATACAACAAGATTTTTTCAAATTTAAAATTAATTGATTCTCATAAAGCCATTTTTGAACCAAATTAAAGTCAAGTTGCAGCTGTTTTTCACAACAGAAAGATCAGAGTTTGAGTTGTAAATAACAGTATCATCAGCATAAATATTTATCGAACAATTAGAAATTACACTGGGAAGATCATTAATAAAAATGCTGAATAAAAGAGGGCCAAGAGTGGACCCTTGAGGCACACCTTTTTCAATTATATAATTATCAGACTGTACACCATTAGAAACTACATATTGGGATCTATTATGAAGATAGGAATTGAACCACAGAATTGCATTAGTGTCAAGACCTATTGCATAAAGTTTGTCAAGAAGCAGATAATGGTCAACAAGATCAAAGGCTTTAGACAAATCTAGAAATATTGATCCCACATATTGATTTTGATCAAACGAAATGAACAGGTCGTTTGTGAATTTGAGGAGGGCAGTGGTGGTGGAGAAACCAGAACGGAAACCCGATTGAAAAGGGGACAGGATATTGAATGAATTTAAGTAACAAAATAACTGATTGAAGATAATCTTTTCAAAGACCTTAGCTACCGCACAAATATTGGAGATCGGACGATAATTATTCATATTAGTAGGATCGCCTCCTTTGTAAAGAGGAGTAACTCTGGCTGTCTTCCAGATGGAAGGAAATTTTGCTGAATTTAATGACAAATTAAATAAATCAGCTAACGGAAACATTAGAACATGTGCTGCCATTTTTAGAAATTTGGACTCAAGGCCATCAGGACCGGCACTGCAGTTGGCTTTCAAATCTAATAAAGCATTGTAAACATCAATCGGTAGAATTTTGGTGAAGGAGAAAGAGGGACCAGAAAGGCGCTTGTATGGTACATTTCCAGACACATAATTAGAATGCACACTGCTACTAATTGAGGAAAAATGATGATTAAATGCATCTGAAATTTTAGACTGGTCAGAGATTATTTCATTATTGACAACAACATGGTTAGTATTTTTGCTTTTAGATTTATTAAGAACTTGTTCAAGTTTGGACCAGAATCTTTTTGGATTATTCAAATTTTGAGCAAAGCCCTCTTTGTAATAGTAGGATTTAGCATTCCTTGTTTGCACTTTACAAAAATTTCGAAGTGATTTGTAGGTTTCCCAGTCAGCTAGATCTTTAGACGAATTATATTTTTTCCAGGCCTGGTCCCTTTTTCTGTAAAGATCAAGCAAAGCAGAATTGACCCAGGGCAGATGTCTGCCTTTTACACGGAAAGTTTTAAAAGGAGCATGCTTATTAATAATATTGGAAACTTCTGAGTAAAAATAATTCCATGCATCCTCTGCATATGGAATGAGCTGAAACCTGTCCCAATTAATATTAGCAATATCATTTATAAATAATTCAGTGTTCATGTGTTTAGTATGTCTAATGTTAATATAATTGGGAGGGACTTTTGGTAGTTTTATTTTCCAAACACAAAATACAGCAGAATGATCACTAAAGCAGTCAGACATGACTCCAGATAAAGAGATTCTCTCAGGGTGTGACACAAGTATCCAATCTAAAAGTGAAGAGGAGCGTGGATCTACTCTGGTAGGTTCTGTTATAAGTTGAGTAAGATTGACACTATTTAAAAGATTTCTTTCATTGGATGAGGAACGGTGGAGTCAGTTACTATTGAATATATATGTCTTCTTTACATTTCATGTTCTGAAGAGTGAGTAGCAATGCACAAAAGATGCAGCGGACCTGGAGGCTCACTCCAAATGTAATTCTGCCGTACTCTGCGACAATGACATTAACTCTTTCTGTTCTGTTTATGATTATTTGTGTTGATTTTTTTTAGGACTGATATTCTTTCACATTTTCAAAAATTAGCCAGGTGTCACTGATGAGCAAAATGAAACAAGATTATGAAGGCTGAGCTGAGTTTAAGTTAGGCCTTGAAATAAACTGTGGTTTAAGTCAACGACAATTCAAAAGGAATGTAGTTATTGCATTTTTTTTTTTCAGTACTTGTGTCCCCTCTGGAGTGCCTGTACCACTGGTTGAGAAGCACTGTCATACACTTCTTTATCTGTCAGCCAAGGTTGTGCAGTGAGTTTAGGCAAAACAAGGCGATGCCCCACAGACACACACTTGATTAAGCTCCATTACTGGAATGAGAGAAGCAGCTCCAACTCAGTCTAATGAATCATTACTGCATTAACCACACATTTGGCTAAAGACACTCGACTATTTTTACTTTAGGAGCCGATACAACACAATCCTTTTGCCCTTGGTCTAAATCATTAAAGTCATCCACAGTGAAGAGAGGCAACATTTCAACCGACACAGGCAGATCAATGGAGTTTTTTAATGAATAACTTTTTGGTGATTGGAGAAAATAACTTCACCCGAGGCGACTACATTTGTGATGGAGAAGATTGAGAGGATCTGTTCTGCTGATGTGGTTCATATTTAAGTGTCTTAAAACAACATTTCCCAATTCCCATTTCTTGTGTCACTCTGGTAAAAATCCACTAATATAGCCACAACCCAACACTTATAACTTTCAACAAAAGCATTTCTGAAAACTTAACCTTACATTGTTTGGGGGTTGTCTTCTACAGTTTGTGCTTGTGGTTCCTGATTTGCCTCTTGGGTTGTTTATAGTACACATATTATGGAAAACTGGTTCCTGAAGTTTTTTTGAGTCTGTAGAAACGTGTGTTCAGTTTTCTATAACTATAATGCTAACTTTGGACCTCTAAAATGGCAGACTTTCACACCTGAAGCAGAAGATCTTGCAGTGAAAATACTTTTGAATCTTGGAATTTCAACCACCTTGAGATGTTCAACAGACTTAAGGATTTTGTGAATTGACTTGTTTGTTTGTCTTGTAACAATTGAGATGAGCTATGAATACTAACTTTGGACATTTGAAAAGCAACAGAACTTTTAGAAGATTTTCCGGAGATATATTTTGAGGGGATGGTCTTATCACCGATCCATTGCTGCCCCTCCCTCTGGGACAGAGACTGCACCGACCTCACCACTTTTAAGAAAAATCTGACGACCCATGTGTTTAAATCTACTTTAATGTTTGGGTTATGTTTTAATTACTAACTGTTTGTATGTATTGTACCTTTGTTTGACTGAGTTTGTCTGTAAAGTGTCCTTGAGTGTCTACTTTTTAACTTTGGGAAGTCCACTGAGACAACTGTTGTTGTGATTTTGGGCTATATAAAAATAAATTGATTTGATAACTATCCTCATTAGCAGCCACTGAAACTCAGGAGATGAATATGTTGGCCAAAGGATAAAGATATACTGAATATTCTATGAATTGAAAAGAGTCTAGAAATGACATGGCCTAAAACTTGCTAATATGCACTAAAATTATTAAAAATTACTTTGAATATTAGGCAATGGTGTTTAAACTCCAGACACACAGTTTAGGAACCAAAAAAGTTTTTTTTTTTTTTTTAGCTTCACTTTAAGTCACTTATTAAAACAAGTCAAATAATCTTTTATTGAGATACTTTGACTTGTTTTTAGATTCAAATAATCTTGTTCCACTGGCAGATAGAATAACTAAAAAAAGGATGCTTTTTTTCTCTTTTGATAAACTTTTTTTGCAGTGAACAAAACATATTAACAGCTGTAAAATGCTTGAAATTAAATTAAGTTTGTTTACATTTTTAAAACAGTAAAGATTGGGTTTTGAGTCTTTTCACTTTGTGTTGTTTTATACGTTGTGTAACTGGTGTGATACAACTTTTTAATCCCCAACAAAACATCTTTTGAATCTCTTCTTTGTGTAGGCGCAGCTTATTCTCGTCGTGTTGACAGTATCCCTCATCGTGACAAGTCTTCTCCTCCATCTTAATGCCTCATCAAGCTTTGACAACAGTTTTGAACAGAACGTTTGCTTTGACAGATTGACAGACAGCGACGAAGCCACCAGCACTGTCTTACATTGTCTACCGCGTTTATACCGAAAAAGCATTCAGAAACACCTATTCCAACAGTGAAACGCAAACTAACAATAGCCTTTTGAAACGCGCTTCTGAAATTACCACACTTACAATAAACGCAGCGTGTATGGTCAACTTGTTTGTCGTCTTTCCGAGTGCAGGAAAAATCAATTTGTGTCAATTACCGCATTGACGTGTGAGGAGGAGAAAAATGTGGAGTTTCTACGTGACACATGGGGGAAGTCACGCGCTTGGGTCCGTGGGTGGTGGAGGCTGTGGAACATAAGGATTGTATTTGTAAGTCCCAGAGGAGTTACAGGCTGCAGTCACCTTGCTTATACTCTGGGAGAGAGGAGAAGTGGTGCATGATGGGTAGACAAGGAGGTAGAGGGGACGCTTGTTAAAGGGCAACACCGACACACTGAAATCTATATCTACACTACGATAGAGCTCCTCCGGCTGACATAAAGTTATCCCAGTGTAACCGAGGGAGGATGGCGACATGAAAAATTAAATAAACTCAACATAAACTTAATGAGATTACTCCTAAAGCAGCCAACAACGCCACTGGAGTTTAATCCAGAAAATAAAAGGACACAGGTTTGTTTGTTTGTTTGATCATTTCTGGGTTTTCTGTGATTGGTTGACTCAGCGCTCGGAAAGGCCGCCCCCGAAACTGAAACCCGGTGATCTGATTCCAGACTCTCAAAAAATAAACATGTAACAAACCAAAGTCTAACATCATTATGCACCACAGACGCTGGTCAAAACCCACAACTATACTGAGACCCTGCACGTTCCCATTCAGTAGCTTTCTCAACATTAGCATTAGCAGTGCACCCAATAAAGACTGTGTTTGTCACACAGTGGACACATACCAGCGACGCAAGACATCAGTAGTGTTATTTTTGTTGTTGGCTATGACGGCCTTCATTGGCAGCTTGACCTTTCAGTCACAACGAGTACAACGAACATCAACATCAGGCTCTAGTCCCAAACCTGTGACGTCAGAGGATAGACAGGATGCACCAGGTGAATGACTCCCCAATTTGTAGGACACTGTTAATGATTGTTGGCTAAAGAAGGGTTGTTTTTACGCCATATCATTACACCAGCATCACCGTGTACGCTCGGGCCGGCAATGGCTATACAATTGAGCTCAACAACTTTGACACAAGGTCAAAGGAGGAAAACGTCCTGTTATCGTAACTCGGGTTGGTTCTGGCCAACAGAACTCTGCTCCTGTTTGCTGATTGGACGACCGTACTTCCTGCTTTTGGGGAACAGTCTGCAGTCCTGCGACATCTGACCAATAGTTGGAGTGAAACAAAATTGAGTGCAGACAATAGGTGGTGTCACTATTTACTTTTTACATACTTTTTTTTTCATCTACTGCCTGCAAAGGTTGGCCTCTGAAAGTTGTGAAAAGTGCTTCTAAACTATTTTAAGTATAGATCATGAGATTCAGAATACATTAAAGTGCCTCTGACAGGTTGAGCTACGAATTTCTCTGAAACAACCAACAACAAGTCAACACCATTACATTCAAGATTTCACTAAACATAGCAACTATGTCATAAATTGGGTCAAAAGTCTTCTAATGTAACAGGTTTTAACTTAAAATACATAACAACATGCTCAATTTGTTACATTTTTGTTTATAAAGTCATTAAAATATGTTCATTGCAAAAAAATTGAAAATGCCCTGTTCTCCCTAGTGTGATGTCATTTGTTTAGAACTCTCCTTGACTTCCTAGTATTTTCAAACTTTTCTTCACAAAGTTGTTCTTGGTTCATGTAAAACTGCCATTTATATTACAACTAGTGTCAATCTACTAAATCAAATTAAAATTGGAAATTTGTAGAAACCTGTCATACGCACTTTAAGCAATAAGCCATTGAACAAAGTAGTATTTAGTATTTAGCTAAGTCCTCATATCATTTTATAATAACAATTACATTCATATTTGAGAAACTCCACCTTGTTTCTCACTTTTCCCTTGGATCAAACTCGTCTGGAGCAGGTTGACAGCGTCTGTCTGGAATGATAATGCTGCTCTAATGATTTTGAGGGATGTCTTCATAAATGTCTGCTCTCCAGGGAGGCAGCGGGCCCTTGTGAGGCAGAGAGTGCTGTTTTTAAACCATGAATAAATGCATGTCCGGCCCGGCGTGTGTCTTCTGCAGCCCTGCGCTCTCATCTGGTATGCAGCCTCTTCCACAGCCCTTCCCCAGAGACACAAGTTTGTAAACATGAATAATAATTAGGCCGGGGCAGGTCGACAGGCAGGTAGGTAATCTGCATTTGGACTCCGCAGGCGACGGGCCCGGCTCTGTGCTGCTCTTTGGGTGGGCGAGCATTAGCATTTTGTTTGCAGAGATGCGGCTAACGTTTGATCTCTTATCTGGGCAAACACTATAGATCTGATGCCTAATTGCTTTTAAGGGAGATTAGACCTGGTTTAATGGAAAGAGGGAGGACAGGGGGAGAAGTGATGGCCTGGGTAACACACGCTTTCACACACTTTTAATGACAGTCAACCTGATCGCACTGAAATGCAGATGCATAACACATTTTTCCTTTTTTTTGCGTGTCAATGATCATGGATTTTTACATCCACCATAGAAACAAACGGGATGTAAATGAGGCGGCACCTGAGAGGACCGGAAGTAAAGCAAAACAAATGTAATTTTGAGAAATTGCAGCCAGACAAGACTTTCACTGACTTTGCTGGATCAGGTAACAGTTTCTATGACAACCAATAACTTTCACAGAACATGAAAGTGAAGAATGGACATGTAAAAACAATGTAGACTCAAGCTTTTATTTACACAACATAACACTTGTAATAACTGGCCTTGGAACGGGCTTGATAAATGCTTCATAGTCTGGTCTGGAGGGACAGAGATTTAGTTTAGGAGAACGAGTTTTTTGTTGGAAACATGTTATTTTATATGTTCTCATATTTAGATTTTAAAAAGGAGTAACTCCCAAAATATAGGTATTTAATTTTTAAATAGCAGCCCAACTAGTTTTATTGTTAATTTCAGTAAAGTTTTTAGGTTTTGTACCTCATAGTTTTAAGTGGAATTGAAAAAAAACAACAACTTTAGTATACCTAACACCACTTACTGATCTATTTAAATGTTCCAGATTAAACAGACGCTAATGGTAAAGCCAGTTAGACCCACAAACTCTGGCTGTGTGAAGACAGACATGAGGACAGGGTAGTTCCACTGACTAATCAGGGTCTGGAGGAATGTTGGAACTACTGTAGTTCTTGGTAAAACGCCTATTGTTTTATTTAACATCTGGGCCTTAGGAGCCTCTGGTTGGAGGTAAGTCACGTGAACTGTCTCCTCATGGATGGAATCTTACACAGCATCAAATTGAGGGCTAGAAACATACTCATGATATTTTATATCTATGTATAGATACGCATGTCTATGAGATTGTGTTGAAAAGTTTCCTGAAAAGTTGTGAGATAGAAGGAATCACTTTAGTCCTTTAGGTAGTCCTTTAGCATTAGGTAATTGTGAATGTGTCTATGCTTAACTCTGTATTTCCATTTTCTGAAAGGACCTGACATTGGGTTCGATGTTATGGCTGACTTGCAGGACCTCAAACCTAATTTTTGTGTGTGTAATTCAGCCTATTACCTTAGTAAATCAATTCCGGAACATGCTATGTAAATAAATTGCACTCATTTAAAAACTAGCTTCTTTAAAACACTGCAAACATTCACTAAAATGAATTACCTTTGATTTGCACATTAAAGACAGAAAATAGCATATAACAATTTAAGATTGAGTTTGATCTGATTCTCCTGGCACTGAGAGAAAAGCTAATGAAACAGAACACCTTATGCACAAAAACTCGGATGAGCAATAATTAAACAGCACAAACTTCAAAAGTATGCGACCCTTTTGTGATTTCAAGGACGAGATGAACCTGAACCGTTTACTATTCTGCGCTCACAGCTCCTCCTGGCAGCAGCAACAGCCGATGCAGATTTGACAAGTTCCCTTATTGGACCGGCCCCCTTTTATAGATAGTCCTAAGACTTTAATCCGGACGCAGTGGCAGACTTATCCCCAGTCAATAGGGTAAAGAGAAGAGCAAGCCTGGAGAGTGCGTTTGTCCACAGGCTGGCTTCAGAACACATGCTCTGAATGTTAAACTCAGGATCACTTTTAATCACGTTGTCTCCGCAGGGACCGATATTGTGGCTGATGTTTAGTTTAATATGTCTTGCATCAAAAGGAGATATTTGACCCGGAGCAAGAGTTATGTGAGTTACAATGTCCTTTTCAAAATCAAACTTCATGTCAGTGTTGTTTTCATCTGTTCTATTTTTTGGTGAAAGAATATGAGCCACTACAATAAAATAATGTCTTTAGGATAAAAGATAAAAGGTTTACATGATTAAAACAATGAGAATAAGTGTCTTTTTCATCTTTAATCCAACTAAAGATGTGTTACAGACGAGAAGGCAGCAGCACTTTTGTACTTTCTGATGCAGATTCTATAGATTCAGCCTCTTTCATGGAGCATAGATTATATTTAACCCTCCAAACACAAAGAAATACAGTAGATTTACTTACTCTGACACTTTTGGATCGCTCACAGAAGAGGAGGTTGCTAGACCAGGGCTGCCCAACCTTTTTCGGCTCGCAAACTACTTTTAGTTTAAGCACAGCCCAAATATCTACCTAAGGATTTACATTATTTTTTATTTAATTAAGAATTTAGATGTTTAATATATTAATACTTAATAATGTTTCTTTAGATTTTAAGTTATACACTTTTAAAAGGTAACACAGTATTTTGAAAATAAATTCTTGTGGCTAAAACAACAACAACAACAACAACAAAAGTCATTAAAAAGTTCCAGCTATCATAACCTCATTTGCGCTATAAGCAACTGTAGTCTATGACTGGTGATTACCATGGTAACATTGAGGGGAGGGGCTTGAAAAAATCAGCTTTCCTTTGACTCGCATCAACAACAAACAAGCTGCTGTAGGTTGCACAACAACACAGCGTGAGCATGTAAGAATGTGACCCTTTTAACTGGTGTGGCACTACCTGTTCCTTCTCCTACTCCTCACTCTCGTGTTGTGCGGCCAGGGTGCGCTCCAGCAAGAGGAAATTTCTTGCAGCCGCATATAATACGCGCTTGTAGTTCGCGCATATCACGCTTGCAGATTGAGCGTGTAGTTTGCGCTTTTAGCTTTGTGCTTAGGTCTTGCAGTTAAAGTTCATATAAACAGACAGGGCTTTGGGGATCGACTTCCACTGCCTCAAAGATTGACCGGTCGATCGCGATCAACGCGTTGGGCACCACTGTTCTACACTAGCTGAATATGCTGTTCTCCTCACAGTTCTAGTCTAATAGCATCGTGCTTTTGTTCATTTTAAATATCAAATATTTGCTCTAAACTTCAACAATATTTTTAGTCCAAGATGTTTTGCCTGTCATCTGTTTGAAAAGAAAGCTGACCTCCAGGCACAACACTTTTTGACTGGTCCAACATGCATTGTCTAATATTTGAACTGTGGTTTAGCATCCTTTACATATATTACATACAGTATATATTCAAATGCTGTGAATTAGAAATAAAAGACATCTCCATACTCATTAGAGCAGCAGCACAAAGTTTCCTTTTCTCTTTGGTTGTTGTGAAAAGTCTGATATTGACAGAGAAGCGTCACATGTGGATGGATCCGGAGCTGTGAGCAGCGCATTGTTCAAACATAAAGCAAGCCCCCATCGACTCCTCCTTATCTTTATCAGAATGTCAATAGTCATTATTGCTTATCTTGTCTTGATTATCCTCGGAGCTGTAAAATCAATGGGGCATAATCCGATGGCGTTGTGCAGGTCACGAGTTCACACTGTGTCATGATTCATTACTCTGTCATCTTCACAAACGTCACAGCGTCAGCCGTCAACTTGAGAAGAAATCAGATTATAGGATTATTCAGTTTACTCACAAAGTTAACGTCTTCTAAATGATGTCATCTGTTTGTGGGGCACGTTTCATAAACACGCTTCATAAATACAGTACATCAAATAAAAGCAGAAGCACATAACAATGGGAATTAATATATATATAACAAAAAGGAGAGACAGAAGAAAGAGAAAGTCAGAGAGTGAGAGAAAATTAGACAGAAAGAGATGTATAGATAAAGATAAAGACAGAGAGAGAAAGAGAAAGAGAGAGGAAGGAAAAGTGAGAGAGATAATGGCAAAAAGAGAGAAAAAGGCAAATAGAGACAGAGGAAGAGAGCGAGAAAGAGACAGAGAGAAAGAGACAGATAAGGACAGAGAGAGAGAAAGGGGTCAAAACATAAAAGTGTATCTTTAGACAAGGTTTGTATTTATGACACATGCACAACATAATTTGTCAGAATTTTTGTTATTTTAAGGAAATAGTTGCTGACCAACCATTGGGGTTGGGTTGCTGACCCACAGTAGGTGGGTACTTTTTTGCTTTAACCAATCACTGCGTCTGAGCACAAAAGTGTAGAATTAAAAGGTAAAAAATTGACTATATTAATATTTGACACAAGTACAAAGAATTAGACCATACAGTCTGCTATCTGAGATCAAGTTGGTTCTGTCTGGCCAACACACTGCTTCATCTCTGTTTATTTATTTATTATGGACATAACAACTGCATTGGACGAACCATATGCATTGTTTAAAGTGATACAGCACAAGTGCTAATTTTCAACACCTGTCCACAGGAGGCTTTTAAGCACAGATACAAAAAAGATACAAAAATTAAAACTGTAACAATAAAAAGTAAAAATGTACATTTGATCAAACGTGGTTATGTGTACAGCTCTGTTGTGATTTCAGCCATTGCTTCAGACGTCTGTTAAAGTTGTTTGGATCTGCCTGTAGTTTTAGTTCTATGGAGAGACAGTCTGGATCCAATAGAAAAGAAACCTGACTGTCCAAACGATGTTCTGAACTTTGGAACTACACAGTCTCATGTCACAGAGACTCTGGTGTTAGGTCTGAGTGAGCTCTGATGTCTGTCAGTCAAATCACAAAACAGCGGCCACACATATTTTGTTAAACATTTAAAATACAATTTCAAATGACAAATTACAATTGTTAATGCTCATTAATAATGTATTAGATTTATACAGCGCTTTTCAAGACACCCAAAGACACTTCACATTCTGCATTATTCATTCATTCCACACTCGGTAATAGTAAGCGACTATTGTAGCCACAGCTGCCCTAAGTCAAACTGACGGAAGGGGGGCTGCCATTTTTTCCACCATCTGCTCTTTTGACCACCACCAACTATTCACACTCACCAGACTCATATTAGGGTTGAATGTGTCTTGCCTAAGGACACAAGAAGTTTCTCTTCTGTTCATCCCACTGTGTCACCTGGGGTTCCAGCGGTCTCCCCTCCAGGTACTGCCCAGGCCCAACATGCTTAGCTTATTACATATGACGAGATCAGGCTTTGGCGAGCTGGTATGGTCATAAGGCTCAATGATTGATTATACTTCCTGGTTTCTGGGAACCATCTGTTTGGTGATACCTGAAGGTAGTCGTGAAATGAAACTTCAACTTTGTCAGATTGGATAAATTTGACTTTATCTCTTTGTAAAGCATTGAAGGATTGAGCTCTGGATTATAGTATAGACAAAATTATATGTATCAAAACAATATTAAAGTTGGGGTAGCTAGTTGGAAATGAGTAAACTTTGTGTTTTCCAATAAAAAGTACATGATAAAAGCAGCACTTTGTGAAAAAATGAGACCACTGAGTATTGTCTAAAATGAAAAATAAAGAATTGTAGTTCTAATCAAGAGCCGAATGCAGTTCTCTGATTGGCTGTGCTTGGGTGGTCTGCTGCGGTTACACTTTGTTGTTTATAAAAAGATGTTTAGAAGCTGTAATTGCAACCAAAATGAATAAATTTTAATATTAACTGCGTGTCTAAGGATTTATGAGATCAAATAGTCAAAACCTAAATCATGTGATTTAGGTTATTTAGGCTGATTTAGGCTACCCCATCTTTAATATACAACTTTAAATGTATGCAATTTATTTAAAAGTTACTCAATGTAAGTTTCTTGCTCAGTCTGAAAAACAAAGTCAGTATATTATTGTGCGGTGAGGCAGTAGCTAACCTCTTTGCCGCTGCTGATCATGGATATGTTCATAAGATTAATTCAAGCAGAACATCCACTTGAAAAAAAGCACAGGTCAAGATGAATTCAAATGCTGGAGAAGACATTTCTTTAGAGGCAGATGAATCAGTTTGAATAGCATTAATGTATTCCCTCACAAGTTCAAACTCACATGACCTTATCTGTGTTTCCTATCGCCCGGTGTGGATAAGACTACAGACTTCTCCAGTCCAGTCTCTTCAGGTTATTGCACATTAAGCCTCCAAGCAGCTTCTTCTTTGTCCGCCTGATTACATGATCAAACACGAGAGTGACAAAAGCCGCGCAGCTTCACAACACTGACGGAGTAATAATCCCCTTATTTCCCGGAGAAAATCCAATTTGAAAAGCCTATTGTGGCAGATACAGTAGGTGCTCTTCCTTAACTCAATCTGATGGAAACTTCACCGACATCTGAAACAACAGGAGCTGAGGAAAGATTACAGCGAGAAACAAAGCTGTAAGCGCCAGACCTTTTACTTCAAGTGTCGGAGCTGGGATGTAATCTATTAAAACAGAGCCAAGTAACACGTTCAACTTGTTTAATAGCTTCTGGAAGTCTCTGTGATGGTTACATACTGTTACTCCCTTCGAGTCTTAATAAAGCTCAAATAGTTCCGTGGGTTTTACAGACATTTATTTCGGACAGGAGGAGTCTTTACATGTCTTGACACGTTAACGATGACCCACAATAGCCGAAGCATGCCGTCAGAACTAAAAGAAAACGAACTTAAATTAGCTTCTGACAAGGAATATTCACACAAAATAATTGGCAATAAAATACAAATAGTAAAATAATAAATAAAATCAACATTCGCACATTTTACTTAACATAAATTTACATAAATTGGTCATGCAGCGTTCACATTCTTACAAAAGGCAACAAATTGACAAAACACAGCAAAAGTTTACCTCATTGGCCTCACTCAAAGGGAATAAGATTTTCTTTACATCTTCGAACAGGTTTTGAGAAACTTAAACACTCTTTTTAAAGTCCTTCCTTTCAGGCGACGGTGCTGCACCTCGTGCTCTCTTAATTGCCTCATAAAAAGTGTGCGCGAGCTAAACGTTCCCTCTGGAAACTGCAATACGCGGAACAAATAAAAGAAAAGGTTCCTCCTCTCTTTATACCAAAAATAATCTTTAACATAAGGAAATTTAATTTACAAAAAATATTACTTAAATTCGTCTGAATTATTAATCTAAATTAGTCAAACAAAAATATAAGAGTCTGTGCCTCTAACAGCAGCTACACTCCCACCAAATCACTTGTGATTTCCCAAATTAACTTATAAATGTAAACTATTTCAATCTGTTTCTAGTAATGTCACAGTCTTGTGTATTGGTCTGTCCAGGTAAACTGGTTTATTCTGTCTCTTTCCATGGTCATCTAAAGTCGAGTCACTGATTAACAGTTGCACCTTGCGTACACATCCATCTTCGCTTGGGTATACAGCAGTGACTTTAGCCAACTTCCAGTCGTTTCTTGGTGCCGTGTCATCTTGTATGATCACTATGTCATTGACTTTCGCATTCCTCTTTGTCTTGTGCCATTTCTGTCTTTGTTGTAAGCTCAGTAAGTATTCTTTTTTCCATCTGTGCCAGAATTCATTAGCCAGGTATTGAACTCTACGCCATCTTTTGCGAAGATAGAGGTCTTCTCTTACAAATTCTCCTGGTGGAGGCAATACCACTGACGACTTCATGGTCAACAAAAGATTGGGTGTGAGTGGCTGAGGTCCGGTAGG